>OY744521.1:17541800-17546800 GCA_963556195.1 Sepiola atlantica | reverse complement strand
TTGGTTGGGTAGTTCCATGCCCTCAGTCGTCTCCAACTTTCCCTTTTTAATCTCTAGCAATGCACACTATTCCATTCCGAATTCCATTTGAATGTCCTGACTGAAGATTCTGGTCGTATTTATCAGCTTTTCCAGTTCCTTTTTGCTTTTTGCAAATAGCTTCAGGTCGTCCATGTACATGAGATGGTTTATTCGTTGTTCTCTGCCTGTGAACTTGTATCCGGCATCACATTTCCTGAGTATGTAGTTAAGTGGCATCATGGCTATGATAAACAGTAGTGGTGATAGGGAGTCTCCTTGGAAAATGCCTCTCTTTATTTTTGTCTCCGTCATTATCATTATTATTATTATTATTATTATTATTATTATTATTATTATTATTATTATTATTATTGTTATTATTATTATTATTATTATTATTATTATTATTATTATTGTTATTGTTATTGTTATTGTTATTGTTATTATTATTGTTGTTGTTGTTGTTGTTAATATTATTATTATTATCATTATCATTATTATTATTATTATTATTATTATCATTATCATTATCATTATCATTATCATTATCATTATCATTATCATAATTATTATTATTATTATCATTATCATTATCATTATTATTTACTCACTAGGAGTTATCACACTGGTCATCGTCAGTGGTCACCCACTGCCGACAACCTGTGGTATTCCCTGGAGTCTGAGTGACAACAAGTCTCCTCAGGCCTCCAGTATGCTCCACCTCTTTTCGTTCATCACCGCTGATGACCTTGCGGTAATCGCAACAGCCACCTACCAACGATTTCCCGCTGATAAGGGCCATCGGTCCCCTCTGGGGCCCGAGTGGCAACAAGCCTTCCCAAGGTCCCAGAGCTGTCCGCGCTCTTCCAGTGGAGGTCTGGTTTTGCGCTTTCCCTCCTCGACCCTCTGTCCATAATTTTCGTGGCGTCAGCCTATGCTTGCGCCTCTCTCATGCGGTTGTATTTTCCCCGGTTCTGTTGTTTTGTGCTTCCATGTGTTTGTTCTCCATTCGTTGCTTATGTGGGTTGGTTTCCGCATTCGAGGACATTTCTCAGGATTGTAGCTGTTTTGATCATTACTGTCCTTTGTATGGTCTCAGTTATCCCTTTGATTCCTATTTCTCCTAGTCTTTTCTCCATGTTTTTGGGGACTGTTCCTAGTGCTCTTATGATTATTGGTGTTATACTGACTTTCTTCATGTTCCATATTCCTTTCAATTCTCTGGCAAGTTCAGTATATTTGCTTCTCTTTTCCGTCTCTTTGATCTTCACTCTGTGGTCTGCTGGAACGGCAAAGTCCACGATTTTGCAGGATTTTTCTTTCTTGTTGATTATTATCATATCCGGTCTCCTTGCTGTTATGGGTTTGTCTGTTTGTACATTCATATCCCATATGATTTTGTGTTTTTCGTTTTCTAGTACAGTTTCTGGTTTGTGTTTGTACCGTTTTCTTGCATATTCGAAATTCAGTTGTTTGCACATTTCCCGGTGTACTTCTTTCCCCATGCTGTCATGTCTGTTCTTGTATTCCCTTTGTGCTAGCTTGCTGCATTCACTTATTATATGATTTATCGTTTCGTCTCTTTGTCCACACAATCTGCATTTGCTGTTTTCCTGGGTTTTATCTATCTTTGCTTTAATAAAGTTTGTCCTAATCGCATTGTTCTGTGCGGCCGTCAGCAGAGATTCCGTTTCTCTGTTCAGGTTTCCTTTTCTTAGCCATGCCCAGCTGTTTTCATTGGCTTCATCGCTTGTGAGTCTTATAAAGCGTCCATGTAGTTGTTTTTCTTCCCACTTTTCCTTTCTTGTCTTTTTGTTTCTGGGTTCAGTGCTTCCGGGGTTGTTTGTTGGGCTGGTGTCTCTTGCTGTGGCGATCAGTCTTTCCGTGTTCTGGGTTACATATTTCTCCAGCTCTTTTTTGGTGTCTTCCACACAGTCTTCTATACTTACCAGTCCTCTACCTCCTTCATTTCTTTTCACGTAGAGTCTGTCCGTGTCGTCTTTTGGGTGCAGTGCATTGTGCATAGTCATTAGTTTTCTAGTTCTTTGGTCAAGGTGCCTGAGTTCTTCTTTGGTCCAGCCTATGAATGGTCCAGAGTATCTTATTAGTGATACAGCCCATGTGTTTATCCCTTTTACTAGGTTTCTGCTATATAGTTTAGTTTCTAAGAGTTTCCTTGTTCTTCGTAGATATTCTTTTCCAATCTTCTCTTTCATTTCTGTATATTTGATTGTGTCTGCTTCCAGAACTCCCAGGTATTTGTAACTATCTTGTTCTCCTAGCGCCCTCATCTCCTCTTGGTTGGGGAGTTCTATACCTTCTGTCTTTTCCAGTTTTCCTCTTTTGATCTCTAGCAGTGCACATTTTTCTATTCCAAACTCCATTTGGATATCCTGGCTGAATATCCTGGTTGTGTTTATCAGCTTTTCCAGTTCTTTTTTGTTTTTTGCAAACAGTTTAAGGTCATCCATGTACATCAGGTGGTTTATTCTTTGTTCTGTATCCGTAAACCTGTATCCGGCATCACACTTTCTGAGTATGTAGTTGAGTGGCATCATGGCTATTATAAACAGTAGTGGTGATAGAGAGTCTCCTTGAAAAATGCCTCTCTGTATTTTTATCTCAGACAGGTATTGTCCTCCGGCTGTCAGTTTTAGTCTCCATGTTTCCATTGCTTTCTGGATGAGATTAATAATCTTGTCTGGTATCTTGTATATTTTTAAGCATTCAATTATCCATGTTTGGGGGATTCTGTCGTAGGCTTTCTTGTAGTCAATCCATGCCATGGTTATGTTCTTTTGTCTGCTCTTCACCTCCTTCAGAGTCTTTTGATCAATGTATAGTAGATCATGTGCACCTCTTTGTCCTTTCCGGCATCCTTTTTGTTCCTCGGGGAGCAGTCCACGTTTGTCCAGGGATTGGTAGATTTGTTCTCTCAGTTGTGCTGTGAGAATTTTCCACATTATTGGTAGACATGTTATCGGTCTGTAGTTGCTGGGGGTCGTTCCCTTTTTGGGGTCTTTTTGTATTAGTGTTGTTCTTCCTTCCGTCATCCATTCTGGTATGTCTGTTTTGCGGATACATCCGCTCAGTTTCTGCGCTATTCTTTCATGCAGGGTCGTGAATTTTTTAAACCAGTATGCATGTATTCCATCGTGGCCTGGTGCTCTCCAGTTTGCCATTTTTCTTAGGGTTTTCTTGATCGTTTCTTTGTTGATTTCTGTTTCGGTTCCTTCTTCGATTTCTTGCAGTTCATCTTTCATGTTTTTCAACCATTGGGCATTCTTGTTGTGCTTTTTTGGTTCTTCCCATATCTTGCTCCAGAATTGTTTTGTTTCTGTTGGGTTCGGTTGCTCTGTCGTTGTTTTTTCTCCATTTACGTTTTTGTAAAACTGGCTTTCATTGTTTTCAAAGGTCCTGTTCTGTTTGCTCTGTTCTGATTTGTACCTGTATCGTCTCAGTCTTCCTTCTATTGCTGCTATCCTTTGTTTTATTTCTTCATGTTTCTCATTTAGTTTTTCCTTGCGTTTCTGATTTTTGCTTCTTAATCGTTTCATGTCCTCCTTCCTTCTGTTCACGGTTTTAGCTTCTTTCCGAAGTTTGGTGATCTGGATTTCCAGTCTGATTTCCCATCCAGGTTTTGTCGGTCCTCTCTTTTGTCCATTCTCTTCGTTTCTTAGTTTCATACTTACCGATTTTGCCCCTGCATATATCAGGTTGTTTAGGTCTGTAATAGTTTCTGTTGGGATGTGTGTGAGGAGTCTGTTTACTCTTTCTGTTTCTGCTTGTAACTTCTTCGCTACTTCATTCCTGAGAGATAGGAGTTTTGTTTTGTTTTCTAACATGTATCGTCTTATGTTCTCCACTTCACTTGCTTCTTTTTCGTTGAGTTCTATCTCAGCAGGTTCTGTAGTTCCACAGTCTTCTATCTCCCCTGGTTCTGTGATTCCGTAGTCTTCAATCTCTTCAGTTTCAGTGTGTATGTTTTGCCTGTCCTCTTCCTGTGGTCTCTCCTTTGGTGGTGTTTCTTGCTCCGTTTCGCCATTAGCCTTCTGTCTGATTTCCGTCAGTTCCATCTCCGAGAACCATCCTCGCTTGAGGATCTGTCTTGCTTGATCTGCTATCCTTTGTTCCGTTGTATGTGGGTCACTAGCAATGTCCCAGAGATGTTTCATTCGTTTTCGGTAGCCTCTTTCTATAGGGTAGCGGCTTTTATAGTAGCACTCCATCACCAGTCTGTTCTCTTTCATGGTCCATTTCTTTCTATATCTTTCCAGTTTGCTGTTTTCGCTCTGGTTTACTTGTCTCTGGTCTGTGTCCTTGTCATACCTGGAATCAGAGAGGTTACTTACCTGGTTCTTGTTCGTTGTCTTGTTTCTGAAATGAGAAGGGCCAACATTCGCAGGATGCGGACCGGGTCCCCCATGTTGGCCATCGAGGGAGCACCTGCCCATCATGACACTCAGATCTTTCTTCTGAGTCCAACGGCGTTTATTTGTGTTTATAGACATTTATCATGGTTTAGTGTTTGTGGCAACACCAGGCCCAGGCTTAGTTTACCTGTGATCCTGTCACAGGGATAGTGTTTCTCTCATTTTCATGAGGTTCAAGGTGCACTATCACACATACATAAAGAAACATTTACGAAAAAAAAAAAAATAAATAAATAAATAAATAAATAAATAAATTAAAAATTAAAAAAAAAAAAAAAAAAAAAAAAAAAAAGAAATTTAAAAAATAAATAAATAGATAAATAAATAAATAAAAATAAATAAATAAATAATAATAATGAATAATTGATAAATAAATAAAAATCAATAAATAAATAAAAAAGATAATAATTATATATATATATATATATATATATATATATATATATATATATATACACATACACATATACATATACACACCAGGCACGTGCAAAAATGGCCGCCTCTTGTGTTTGAAAGATAAAAGCCTAAACGTAATCTTTAAAA
>OY744521.1:17481800-17536800 GCA_963556195.1 Sepiola atlantica | reverse complement strand
TGTTATGTATTTTTGTGTATTTGTGTATATCATTTTATATATTTTCAAAACGTAATTTTATTACCTGTAGTAGTATAACTGCGGTAATGGTCCTCTGAAGAAAAGAATTATCTTTGACAACTCATGAGCTAAGGACTTAAGGATACTTTTCTTGAACTTTGAATTCTAATAAAATTTGATTGACACCTTATTTTATTACTTCATTTTGTATTTTAATATTAATGCTCTATCCAGTATTTTGAGCTTCAGTTTTTATCCGGATGTTTCACTAATTATAAGATATTAGTTGACGCTTATATCTTTTGTTGGATTGCTTCATATATATATATATATTTATATATATATATATATATATATATATATATATATATATATATATATATATATATTGAGAGAGAGGGGGTGGAGATAGATAATGAGAGATGGAGAGGAATAATACATCGATAACTAGACTAATAGGCAGACATATATACATATGTATGTGTGTGTGTGTTCGTGTGTAAAGTTTGTCTGTATTCTATGGCAATATTGGCGTCAGAAATATGTGCCTCTTTTTTCTTCATTATCGTACACAAAAACCTTTGAGAAAGTATTTCTAAACATTTATTTGTGATTGTATAGAAAAGGAGTTGCTTCCAAATCGTTGAAAATCTTACTTGAAAGGGATTAAAAAAACATGCAAACGAAAGTAAATACGAAGTATGATATAAATATGCTGGGCTGGATTTCTCCGGTATTTTGTCGTCTCCTCCTATATACTGTCCAATCTTTTCTTGTTAATACTGTGTAAAATGCACTTGACATCCCCTATTTGAAACTATATTAAAGCCAAATCAAAAGGATGGACAATAATAAACATGATTTATTATATAAATACTAGAAATATCATTAGAACATTTTTTCCTGAATTAAATTCACTTTTCATTAATACAAATTCATTCTTCAATGTGTTGTTAATACAACAACAGTTTAACTAAATTTAAAAAATACATGTAAACATGTTTTAGTTTTTATTACTTCCATGGCAAATTAATACAATAATTAATACTTAATAACATTTCGAGTTTGTTCAATTACTTTTAATTATACATACAACTATTACCTATACCTATACATAGCTAAAGGATCCAATAAAATAAAAAAAGAATAACACTGAAGAGTTATTTATGAAAACAATATAATTAAATTAAATAATGCTATTTCGTCATCGTCTATAACTCGTTTTTCCCAACTTCATCACTGACCAAATTCTATTCTTGTTTCAGTGTACAATTACTTATCAGGTGGCTGGATAATGTTTTTCAAATATTTTAGATTTTAAGATGTCAGACCAGTGTCTTATATAAATTTAACGTAAACTGATACCCCACTTTTGAACATCATGAATTTTAAAATTAATTTTTCGGTGTACAATTACCTATCACGTCTCTAGATGATTCCGAGTTTTCTGCAATCTTTGTTCCCATATTTTATATTTTAGTAGGGGTATCATTTTCCTATATAAATTTAACGTAAACTCATCCCCCACGTTGTGACCATCACACATATTTATAAATATTTCCACACAACCCGGAATTCTCTAGCAGGACGATAAGTAATTGTACACAGAAAAAATAAAATAATGTTGTACGTAAAACAGGTGAAAGGGAATGGGTGAACAAATAACGAACAAAAACAACATTCAACACGGTAAACGTTGGGGAAAACAGGTTGTGGACATATACGAACAAGCGCAAGAAATATAAATAATGCGCATTAATTATGCACAGTATTTATGTGGTTTGATGTTACGATTCTTTAGTCTTGTCCTCGTTCTACCGTCGCGCTCAGTTTAAGATTCTTAGAATGTTTTTACTTACGCACCTTAGTTATCGGCCTTGTCTCCAATTAGTGATCAGTCTTTTTAGTTTTACATTCGCACCATGTAACAGTGTTACATAGCCATTACTCCTGCCTTGACCGCGGCAGTTCTCTTAAACCATTTAAACAACTGGTTACGGTCCCAAAAAGGTCTATGTTGCATACCTTGTTTTCTTCTTCATCTGTTGTCGAGGGTGGTGTGTCCTCTGTTAGATGAATTATTTATTCCTGTCGTAAACCACGCCGTCTGTTGTCTGCAACAAAAGCCCCATAACGCACTCCGAAGACAAACTCTTATGTTTAAATTCAATTAATTTTATTACAAGCGTTGTTATTTCAACTGGGAGTAATTCACTTTGTCGAGAGAGAGAGGGAGATAGCAAATCACTACTTTATTTTCTTAACCATTCGTAGAGAGGGGGGAAGGATTTCTCTTCGCTTGTATTCCCTTAAGGGAAATATTTCCCCTATTTTTACATCGTGAATCGCACGGTTCGCCTTCCGAATCAGACTCTACAAATTCGCTTCTCACGAGAACGCGTGACGTCAAGGATCCTCTGTTTCCCACACAAGGCCGGCGACGCCACAGAGCCTCTCACAGGTGCAGACTGACCCTGTATCTGGGGTCTCGTCACACGGTGACCTTGTCACGTCTGTTAGCTCTGACTGTGAGAACGGGCCCTAATCTGCACTCACCTGCACCCACGTTAATTCGCGCAAGTCAAACCAACGATTCCCAACAGATACGTCCATTTCCATAGGGCCATTATACAACATTGCTCCACTCCCTATACAAAAAAACAATCCTAAGATTTTGATTTTTACACACCCCTCCGCAGGGTCTGGTCAGAAACAGAGGGCAGCGCAGCTGGACACGTCACTTCCACCCTCTTGACCCGGCTGCCATAAATCGGCGTTATGACCTTTCCTTGGATGTAAGGAATTTTTCCTTACGATATATATCGGCTCTATGGCCATCCTTGTCACAATCGATTATTGGACACGCTGGGAGTACACCCGTCGCAAGGTTGCTTGACTACTTGACCCACGGAATCCGCACACGATACCTAGTCAAACAGTTCACTACACCTATCTAGTAAATTCTAACAGAAAACAGGGCAAAACAGAAAACCCCCCATTTTAAAATTCTGATAATCCCTAACTGGTCAGCCATCTAATTTCTCTGTAATGTCTTATCATAATATTCGACCGCTATGCTTTTCAACACGGACCTAATTTCACAATCATCCAGACCCGCCATACACGGAACTATCACGTTGACACACCGGCTCACGTTAGATCTTCTAAGTTAAGCGACGTCGAGCCTGGCCCGTACTGAATGGGTGACCATTTGGGAATATCAGCCGCTGTATGTGTTATCTGCTTATCTCGGCTTCCAGTCGTGTTGAACTTTTTGCCATTAAAATCAAGCAGTGCCGACGTAGGAAAGGTGTTGATATATATATATATATATATATATATATATATATATATATATATATATATATATATAGTAAGCTATGAAAATATATTTATGGCAATTAAGCTACACAGAGGCTCCCGCGTCTCATCCCCGGGGGGACTCTTCAGGCTAACATTTTAGCCTGTAGATTCCCCCTGGAGTGAAACGCGGGAGCCTCTGTGTTGGTTAATTGCCATAAATATATTTTCATATCTTACTACCTAGCTCTACTTACGTATCGAGCACTGTTAAAGTAAATACTGAAAACTGATACATAAAGAATTATATCTCCCTATAAAATGTTATGTGAATACATGAAATACTAATATATATATATATATATATATATATATATATATATATATATATATATATATGCATAGTGTATATATGTTTATATGCAAGGTAATTTAGCATTCGTTTCATCATATGATTTTCGAATATTATGTCGGGAATGAGGTTATTTGAGTTTACAAGTGCATTTCATACCTAAGAGACTTTAGACGATTGAATAAACATACCTTTTAATAAATTGTTTGTTTTTCTTAGTGTACCCCCTCATTTGCGTAGGTTGTACCATTAAAGCATAAACAAGCCAATTATTAAAGCTGTCGTGAACAGTCATGTATCTGTTGTGTTTAGAATCAACTATTTTCATTTATTGTATGAATACGTGATGAATTGTCGAAAATTGTTTTCCTTCCATGGCTACGAATAATACGATATATATATATATATATATATATATATATATATATATATATATATATATATATATATATTTGTGTGGCAACTTATATATTATATTGCCTCAAAAGCATACAACAGTTTATGCACTTCTTTAACCAAACCTATATCGCTATAATAAAGGCAAAAAAACTATATCGGTAAGATAATCTAAGTTAAGCAACATAAAATGGGTAAGCATTTAGGAAAACCCAGTGATTATTGTGGCTGAAAATCTCTTAAAGATTAATCGTATACAACACGTGTATGATTTCGGCATAAGATAGCCAAACGTTTAACTCAAGAAGAATGTTTTTAAACAACTACAACAGTTACATCAACTATCAATATTGTTACAGCTTGACTTAAATAATTGGATTCATATGCTATATTTTTACACACACTATTCAAATTATTTATCTTTTCCAAACGTTTTAGGGATAGTGTATTATTTCCCTACGTTCTACAAACTCTTCAATTTAAGGTAATTGAAACGTTCTCCTGTATTCGAACATGACGTTATCAGACGTATAAATGTTATCTACAAGAGACCACAAATATGTTCAACATTAATAATAAGGTTACTCATATACTAGACGTGACCGTGACCGTTTCGGTCACATACACAACTATGATTTTCGTGACTTTGGTTTTTATTCGAAGACTCATAAACTGTGATAATTGTTCTTGCATAACAATGAACAATAAATCTATTTACGTGTATATTATGCTTTACATTTTTTATTTCTTATTTACACACGTGTATTTGGTGTGTACATACTCTATGTAAGTTAGATGACAATGGGGGATAAAGAGAGTACACTTTTTCTAAGGACCCGTAGCGCAGTTGTTATAATACTTTGTTAAATTAAGTCCAAAGTGATAGTCATCTGAAGGTTCAACGTTCAATTCTTGGTGCGGGCGATACGAAAAATTGCGAATTACTAGAAAATTCTCCCAGTCATGGCTGACGGAAAAAAGCATGCTACCCCGTGGATTAAATGATTTTTCTACTTTGCTTTTAATTGAAAATTGATAAACTGTGATATATCTCGTAAGACATTATTCTTGCATAAAAAACAATAAATCTTGTTCTGTCTATATTATCATTTCCATTTTTCAGTCTCATTAACACACGTGTATTTGGTCTGAACCGACTCTATATAAATTCCATGATACATGCCAGTTTTCTGAAATCATATGCCCTTAATAGGGTTAAGATGAAAATTCATATACACTAAATGTACAAAAGCAAGGAAATTCCCAAATTTGTACACTTTTTGTCATTAATTAAGGGTATAACTACATATCAACCAAACCATTTCATTATCACATCACTACAGTATACATCTCTATGCATGAGTGGATGAAGTGTGTGAGGTGCGCTGAAGAAAAATTCTTACCTTTAAAATACATAGCCCTGTTGTGCTCGCATACCCTTAATGACAATAAAAGTGTACACATTTGGGAATTTCCTTGCTTTTGTACATTTAGTGCACATGAATTTTCATCTTAACCCTATTAAGGGCATATGATTTCAGTATACTGTCATTTATCATGGAATTACACTACTTTTGTAAAGGCTATGCCTCAATGCGATGGTCATTTTAAAGTTTTTTTTAAATTTTCTGGAAAACTAAGGTATATGGTAAACTGAAATCAAAATGCCATCAATTAGTACCGAGAACCTCTATCTCTGCGAAAAATCAGCTGAATCCATCAAATAGTTGATGAGATACAGGGTGGCACATGCGTACGTACATACACACGGATAACACTAAATCATGCCTGACCTTTCTGGATCTCTGGGTTGCCTTGACTAATGATGCTGAAATTCTACACACTTATAGAACCTATCAAAAACACTTTTTGTGCAAAGTTTTAACTAATTTGCTTTATTGGGTTTGGAGTTATGATTGATCAAAAAATGAGATATCTAGCATAGGCCGTTTTTGAGTTCTATTACGGGATAGAGCGCTCTCGCGCCTCCCTTGATTTGTTTGCAATGCGGGATAAAGAGATTTCTGATTTTTCTATATGGCCATAGATACATTAAAACTATTAGAGAGTTGTTTAATCAACCCACATTGAGAGTGAGTGAGAGAAATACATAGATAGATAAGTGGGACTGGCTCAGGTAATCACAATTTACGGCTAAGATTACAAATTTAAACATATTTTTTTCTAAATATAACTCAATCCTTGAAATTATATTACATCATTAGTGCATGTTATTAAAATATATCGTAAAACAAGAGACATTAGTAAACTAGCGTTGATTAATTCTGAAAGGAGTATTTAATGCCTAGGAGGATTGATTTCTCAAAAAATGATATATAAGCATTGGACTTCATGTCTGTCACCGGGTTCATACTTACTGATACCGAGAGAGTGATCGTCACGTCACACAAGCGTTAGGCACTATATTCCTGCTGCTGTGCCAGCACTTTTTGAGTATGTTATCTTTATGTATATACCAATAATGTGTGGTGCTAGCTGCATGATAAACCTCTTGCCACCAACCGCGATGGGGTGTCGTACCTACAGCAAACATCCTCATATGCAGCAACTAAAGTGCTTAATGTACTTCAAAAATTCTAATTTTAATTACTTGTGATTAGATTCGTTAAAATGCTTATAACATCATTTAAACAACGCTGAAATACATCTTCTGCATTTACGAATATGGAGAATAAATATGTAAGTGTATATCTAAAACCTGTAGAATTTAGAGAATTGTATGATTGTATTTTTAGCAAAAGCGCAAGCGTAATCAGCTAAAGATATGAAGTTAATTAGTCGATATGCTAGAAAGGTTCGAACCTGATAAAAACACAGAAGTGAATAATGTTTTATACAAAAAAGAACAAATTAACGAGAGTAGAAAAGAGTGATTACTTTTCTAGTTGACCCGTGACAAGTTTTTTTTTCACATACTTTTATTAGACAAAATAAATACAAAATTGGTCATTGTTTAGTGCTGGGGTTATATCATAGACTACTTTGATTATGATAGTTCTAATTCCCAGTAAAATCTAACTAACCCACCGTGTGACAGTCAGACCATCAATTGCTGTTTACTATTTAATAACTCGATCCTGCTTGAATATATATATATATACATATATATATATATATATATATATATATATATGTATATCTATACACATATATATATATATGTGTACGTATATATATATATATATGTATACATATATACATACGTATATATATATATATATATATATATATGTATATATGTGTGTATATATATATGAGATTATTTATAAATAATATATTCAAATTAACCCATATACATTTGTGTTTCATGCAGAACTTGCAATAATCAGTATGGGAAAAGACAATCCCTGCCTGTCACACAGCTCGAACCCCAATGTGTTAATATGCTTCTGTGCGCGGTCGATGCACAAGCCGGGATCTTCTTTTCGTTACCTTTTTCTGGATTCAGAGTGATTTTAACAAAGGCGTTACTGTCAGCTGTTTGGTCTTGGTCACTGCTGTAACAAAAAAATATCCTTCGAAATAAAATCACAACAAGTTGTAAACAAGTAACCCTTTTTATTTAGTTTAAGAGGTTGAACTTATACTTGATGTTTTAACCGAATGGCATGCATGCACTACGTCCGTGAGACTCACAGAAATCCCATTGACTTATACTTAATCTCTGCTGCTGCAATACATATATATATATATATATATATATATATATATATATATATATATATATATATATATACATATATATATACATATATGCATATATATATATATATATATATACATATATATATACATATATATATACATATATATATATATATATATATATATAGGTACAAAGTGTTAATAAACAGTGAAATAATGTTGGGCGCATTGCCATTATTATCTATGAGGATTTTTTTTCATGATTTTTTTTTTCATGATATTTTTTTTATGAAAGAGGGAAAAAGACACAGGAGAAGAGAAATAAAGATGAATCACTTCGTAAACTTTTTATCTTTCTCTATGAGAAATTTCTTCTTCTTTTCTAAACGAGTATTGAGAAAAAAAAGGTAAAGAAAATTAAATAAAACTGCCGAGACGTCTTTCGGTCGACACTCTTCAAGGTAATCGTCGCCTATGAATGGGGAATCACGATTTAAAACGTGGTTAGAAAACCTAAAATAATTATCGAGGGTATTAAAAAGAATATTATAAAAAGGAAAAATGGGAAGAGACGTTTTTAACGTACACCAATTAGTTCAAAGTTATGGATGTACTCGTTTTGTTTGCACAGAGACGACTGCCGTAAATTGATAGCAACCGCTTCGAGAATTTTTTAAATGCGATTTCGAACGAGCTCTGTGCAAAATAGAGAATTCTTCATCCGAGTACCCTCCAGTGCAAACTTGGCACTGTAATAAATGTTCACTAAAAACGGTAGTGAATTATTCACCTTCTCTTCCATAGTGAACATCAATGAATGGTGAAGTAAATGTAAATGTCGTAAGAACCCCTCAGCCTCCGTACGGGATGTGAATATAGAAAAATATCATTCACATAACGGAAATAGCACATCGGTTCAAGCAACCGATCAAATAACAGTTGCTCTTGAAATCCAACAAAAATGTTTGCCAGAATAAGGTCTAAAGGGCTACCCATTGCTACCCCATCAGTTTGTCGATACGTGTTCCCATCAAAGTTTAATTCAACAGTTCTAGAAATATATGTTAAGGAAAAGGGGGCTTAGCGAGGGAACTACGATAGAGACTATCATTGGTGAACAAACTAGATATATCAAATATATATCATAGAGAAAGAAGAAAAGTTTACGAAGTGATTCATCTTACTTTCCCTTCTTCTGTGTCTTTTTTCCTCTTTTGTAATATAAATCATAAAAGAAAACAAATCCTCATATATAATAATAGCAGTGCGTCCAACATTATTTCACTATATATATATCTATATATATATATATATATATATATATATATATATATATATATATATATATATATATATATATATATGAATAGATAAAAGGATAAAATATATCCGACGGTATGAAACTAATGTCATAAGCGGAAGACCTAAAAAGCTCAACTTATCGCCCAAATGGGTTATATAAAGAGCGAACGAAAAAATGCAAAATATGACAAAAGACGAGAAAGTCTATAAATTATGAGAAATGTATATAGTGGTTGGGTTCATGTAGAGAGGGAAGATATGTAAAAAAAATGTAACGGGGAAGAAAAGAAAAGCAGCCCATTTATTTTTAATATTTACATATCTTCCCTCTCTACATAAACCCTACCACTATATATATTTCTCATAATTTACAGACTTTCTCGTCTTTTCTCATCTTCCGCTTATTCTATTTTAGTTTCATATATATATATATATATATATATATATATATATATATATATATATATGAGAGAGCATACGCATTTTAAACGACGGCAAATGGAGGTATAAATAGTTGAATATTTATTCATGAATATTGTCATGAAGCCCATTTGAAAGATTAAAAGTTGAGCGCAGTTTAGTAATGTTAAAACAATAATATATTCACTTAAGCTGTAATGCAAGATTTCGTAAGTTCATTGAGCATTAAAAATGTCTTGTGTGTTCGGTTCTCTGTATTTGGCATGAATATAAATTCATTACTCCCGTATCACATGATAATTTCAAGTGGCTTTGAAATACATGAATATCGTTCTTTCCCGGTGTGTCTGTTTGCTTTACCATTTCTATGGATTTCCCCATGTACAATTCTATATGTTGTTGGTTAACCTCCCGGACAATGTCCGACCTTATTTACTGATCAAACAAACACAACGCGGGGGAGATTAATGTTCGGCCGACGAAGACGTCTCGACACCACAGGATTTCTACCAGAGAGTTAACTTTCAGCACTGGCACCCCGTGATTACGGCCAAAGTTCGGCGACGTCACATTTACTAACGTCGGAGATATCAGTTCGGGATACGAAATATGTAGACCAGGATTAGCGCAACTGTAACTGGTTTCTGGTGGAGGAGACTTGGTCACTTGTCTGGATGCGGGGTTCTCGGAGGGTGCTGAATGACTACAAAGCCGTTTAACTAGAGAGACACACTGCGCATGTGCGACAATAAATGCAGTAAAATGCATATACCAACCATTAAAACCAGTGCTACCAAAGAGGAAAAACGCAAGAGACGTTAATCGTGAGAATGAAAATTAAAAAAAAAAACAGAAAATGACGCAACAGAAAGTTTAATTGAAAAGTAAAGATAATAAGAGTTATTAGGGGGGGATCAAGAGAAAATAACTTTCTTTGTTACCTCAGAATTGAGTAAGTCCGAAAGTAACTTTTTGTCATTTGACTCATCGATCTGTGAACACACAGGAAGAATAGAGCAGCTTGACAAGAAGAGGGTAGGTAAACTGTTTGGTGTCCGTTTTGCAACTCAGGTCTCCGTTAAATCGTATGTCAAGATCATAGTGGATGAATTACGAGTTATCTTAAAAGTGAATGTATTAGGAATGATGTTACCTAGGTTGTGCGCGAGGTTGAACACATTTCTGTGGAACTATTGGGGTGTTATTATTGCGTATTTTTATGTGAGCGATCAAGGAATTATGTGAAAAATTAGTTATAACGAGTCGGATGTTGAAAAAGCGGTGGGTGTATGAGAAAAGACTTACAGAAGAACCAGAGACTTAGTAGGCAGAGTAATGGTCACTTTCCATGCAAGGACGCTGTGAGCCTTCAGAAATGGCTGCTTGACATTCGAAAAATAGGATGATGTTCGCTCTGGATGACCGAGAAGTTGTAATATTGGCATATGCGGGAGATATAGGATCGGTTTCAAGATGTATCGGACACTTGTATGGTGAAAACACTAGGCTGAGTTGGGCTTACCTCTTGGTACAGATACTGAGACGGTTCAAGAGTAGCCAGATTTCAATCAAGACTGTTCTGAGGCTAGCCATATATGAGTCTACAGATAGAGAACTACCTTTAAGTGTGGAGAGATAAGAGCGATATCAGACGTTTCGTCTTTCCCCGACAAAGATAACGCTATAGTTAACCATAGGTGCGTTAATGGATGGACTACGCAAGCGAGATACACGTGGATCTGTATAAAGGGCCGGGTGCAAATTTTGATATAGACCAGATACTTCGTAATCGGCAACGAGAGACTCTGAGGGCGAGTCAGAGTGCATGAAGAGAAATCAAATCTACAGGAGAAGTAAAATACAACATGTACAAGAGCAACAGTAGTTGTAAGCTTAGAATTATGGTAGACGAAGAAGATCAGAACACGGAGAAAAAAGTGTGTCTTGGGGGAGAGGGACACTAAGAATGCACATTCTCTTCGGACCTGTATAGTCCACAGAGAAGGGGGCGAGGGCGAGGGCAAGCGTGTTGGACTTTCCGAAGTACTGGTTGAAATATTGCCAAAGTTATTGGAGGAGAATATCTTTATTGGCAGGATAGGGTTACTGATAACAGTTTCTCTGTTGACATATCCAGATTCATGTAAGCCAACAGTTTTTTATACAGATGCCAGTAACAGTTGTATAGGCGCGGTGTTCACGCAGCTATATACCAGAAATGCTAGAGGAGCTTCTCGTGTATTTCCTGTCGCACTGACTCTCCGAAACACAGCGGCGATGGTCGGAAATTTTAAAAGAGGCATCCGCGACTCTCTACAGGGTGCAAAAGTTAGACTTAAATTAAAAAAAAAACACACACACCCCTCTAAAGCATCTAAAGATCGCGTAGTTAGCGTTGAAAGTGAGTGAGTACCACTGTAAATCTAAATATCTGTTCGGTAAAAATAATATCTGCCCAGATTTGTTGTTCCGTATTCTGAAACAATTTGGGTCAGAATCAGTGAAGTAGGAACCGCGAATGAATAATATAATTTTTTAGATAGCGTAATCCACTCTCGATAGGCAAAGAGTTACGGATACCATCGGAGTCGACTAACGGGTAGTCAAGTGACGGTAAATATGTGGATGTTGTACTTCTATCCCAATTAACGTAAAGGCTGAGGAAGGAGGAAGTTCTCCAGCTTGTGGAAAACACTACTATTGAAGCTATAGTGCAATGGGAGACGAGTGCTCCGGCCATCAAAGAAAGCAAAACAGTAGAATTAGTGTAGGCATCAACTATTTGTAGGAGGACTCTCAGTTGTTTGTGTCGGCTTGTGTCTGGAAGTAGACCCATCTATGGCACACTGGTGTTTGTATCACTGGCTACTGGCAAGTGGTTTCCGACACGAAATAAGGCAAACATCGCATAAGTAACTGCTAGGTTGATATCATGATAACGATTGTGTTGATAAAGTGATTTTAAGCTAACTGGTAGGCGAGCTCATAACATTGAATTAGGTCAGACAACATATTTCTAGGAGATATTCAGAGATCTACGCGCTCTAATTGTTGCACTCATTGGAGCATGAGACGAACGTTTGAATAAGTTGAGAGATGTGAGCCTGCATTTAGAAAGACGACATTTATTTCAAATTAGGCATTTGAACCCACCGGAATTTTTCAAGAGAATTGACTTTGTAATCGCTGACACCCGTGATTATGGCCACATTTCCGCTAGACCATATCACGTAACGTCAGAGATACGAGCTCGGGATACGTGAGAAGTTTAGATCTACAGAAGCTGATTTGTTGGACGGGGATACTGGGTCACCTATAAATATCACTTGGACAATACCGAGAGAGCACTCCACATTCTCAACCGTTTACTTTTCAAAACTTTTCATAACACACCCATATATAATCTATAGCAAGTATCTAGCTAGAAGGGGGTCTTGACTACAACACTTAGCGATTATTTATTGGAAACCCTAGTGTTATCGATCCAGAGCGATTACAAAACATATCACATAAACAACCAGCAGGGACTATTTACATCTAAGTCATACGCGCTTACTGGAGCGTGTACTCCCCCAGGTGATACACCAATTCAAATTAATTGGGCCCATCTCAAAACATTTATCTAGTAACATCCACTCGATTGGTTTACTCTATATCTATAGACATAGTGTTGTTTGGAACAATCCAACTCCTTTAACACTTCATAGCCTCTGTCGTTGCTTTTACTGTTGATGTCCATAAGCCCTACAAATGTACTTATATATTTAACGTTAATTCCCATTAATTTACCTTAGTTTGTTAAACTCTATTTCCATTTACAATTTGAATAAACAAATGTGTAGCGCATATTTTTTCCTACCCCTCACCCTCCAATCGCGAATCATGCATGTGAAAATGAAAATATCTATAATGTAATATCATTACCAACTAAATGAAAAAGTAACATTATATGTATCCTGGTCTTTCATTCATTATATCCGTAAACATTACACTTTTTTCCAGGATCTGGTACAAACATCTTTGATATAAAAATGAATACAATATGGCCACTTCTCTTAGTACTGATTACAACTATTATACTGTCATCCAAACCAGCCTTAGCAACACATGCTGAATTATTTACCACACACTACACAAACTTCCTCATTTCATTTATTTAAAATGATCACACTCACATACCCAATTCAAAAATGTATTATCATATGCTTACTACTCTCGAACAGGTTCCAACTGCCACATTTATCAATATTGCTAATTCTTCTATAAATAGTGTAAACAATATATCATCTTTTCTGAATCGCACGTGTTTAAAAATAGTAAACAGTTACTAGCTCTACACCGAACTTAACTAACGCACTTGGAACCATTATCGGTTTTTACCCCATCATTCCTCAAGTCTTCAAAACAAGCCAATGTCTCTGGCATGCGGATTAAACCATTTATAGTTCTATCTTTCTTTATTCTACTACTAGCGGAGCTACCCGGCGTTGCCCGGGGCGATTAAAAACAAAATAGAAGAAATGAAGTAGTGTGCATACATCTTTATAAGACACCTTCTATCTCTCTCTAGTCGTCTCTTTATCTTTATATCTTTTCTCTCCCTAACCGTCTCTTTCTCCTTTGCCAAGCCCATTCTTATCTTTTATTTTTTATGTTTAATTTCTACTCCTCCTCTGCTCTCGGTCAAAGTATGCAAAAGCCTCAGCAGGCCCTGTAAAAGCATGGGAGGGCCGCTGCCTAAGGTCTGCAAAAGTCTTGCAGATTTGCTTCTGCGGGTGTGCAAAAGCTTCATGACAAAAGGGCTGCCGGCGCCATAAGAAACAAAATAAAACCTTGTATCAACATACCTGTTTGTCTTGTCAAAGCATATTACTCTCTTAAAAATGATATGTTAAAGCCACCTGAGCTTTTAGTTTTAAAGTTATTGTGCTGAATATATACATAGCTGTTATATTTGAGGAATGAGCACCTACAGATTCACCAGATACCACTTGCAAACTTTACACTGTTATATCTATCATATTAAACAGATGTGGATTCAGTATATATCTTTTATTAATTAAGCACTGTTGGATTAAACATAAGACTTAATCAGAATAAAATGATATTATAACACATACCTGCCCTACCTAGAGTATTAAGTATATCTAGATTCAGCAGCTACTATATTCTAAGTGACCTACTGCATAATTGAACGTAACTGCTTCATCTAGGATACTGAACAGTATTTAATTCAGCATATAACATTTACCAAGTGCAGTATTATTTTATTGCTCCCGAGTGTATTTCAGTTGATCGACAGAGGGCATGAACAAAAAATGAAAAGCAGTAGTCAAAGTATGCTTAAAAAATGTTCTGTCAAAACCTAATACTCTATACCTCAACATCCTGGAACACATTTGGTGTAAGAGAGGTGTAAGCAAGAATATAATGAATAAAACGAAAACAATTGTATATTTCAATATCAATTTTTATTTACAATATGTTTGTTTATTTTAAGAATTTTTAATTATATCAAAAGATAATTTCTAATGTACGGACTAAAAATATATATATATATATATATATATATATATATATATATATATATATATATATATATATATATATATATATATATATATATATATATATATATATATATAGATATATATATATATATATATAAAGGATCCGCTCCACTTGATGATATCAAGCATAGAAATAGTTTTTTTTTAAATGTGATGATTAATAAAATGAAAATTTCAATTGTCCAAACTTTTGATTATTGTAACATCATTTTGGCTAGTTTTACCTTTACATAAAAGAATGGAAAAATAAAGTTAAAACTACAGTTACAGCCTCAAAATCTCAAGGGTTATTGTGTTGCTGATTAAAGTAAGCAGGCAAATTAACTGAATTGAAACATGTAATTTTAGAAAAAAAATAGAGAATATGTTGTTCAATTAAATGAGTTACAATAACCAACATGTAGTGACAATTTCCATCATTAATAAGGAAGTTTATTTATGCAAGTAATGAAACTTTTATTTTAATTTCTCAGTAGTGACTTGTTATCATCAAGAATCCACCCCAAAGAGTGTTCTTTCTTTGGTGATTTTTAGGAATAGGTATCCGAAAGTTTGCAGCCATGGCGTAGTTGTGATGTAAGCAATTCTGACTACGAACTAAATCTACATTATATCAACCGAACAAAACTGAAATTGCAAAACAAAAGTAATTGTTAGTTTAGGATTAAGGTTAATGGAAAAAGCAATAAAACGTTTGGTTAATAGTGTGTAAATTGTTTGGTGAAGTACATTAAAGTTAGCTTGTAGGGAATGTTCAGTAAAACTTGGCATTAATGACATAAGTACCGACATATTCATGGATACCTATTCTGAAAAACTACCCTTGCTTATTTTGAAAAAGCACTCCCCGTATCCCCTGCGCCACCCTAAAGAAAAACTATAAAATACTTTATTCTTCAGCAATGTGGTACACAATGCTATTGCGAAAAATTAGTTGTTCATTTGTGATGATCAGTGAAACTTATCTGACAGATTCGAACTCAAGCTAAAAAGTCATGTAGTATTTGTGCACTTGATTCAAAGGCCCTGCTGGTCTTGGTCTGTTAAGTAATGACACACTGAAAAAGAAATAGGAACCATGTATTAAACGGATAGTATTCTCAATTTTAAATACACCAAACAAAAAAAGTGAGATGGCGTTAGTGGTGAGAAATGTAACATACCATGATGACATCATATATGCGTGGTAAATCGGTGTAGCTCGTCAGATGGGCTACTTGGGTGGACATGGTTGCTGAGGACTTCTGGTTTGTTTTGTCAATGTAGATTGGAATGAGAAAGGAAAAATGATAGAAGTTATTGCCAATGAAACGTAAGTAAATACAATTTCAAGATACTTATCAAATGTGGCTAATGAGAACTAAATATGACTGATTTAAATTTTTAAGTTAAATAAATAGATTCAGAAAAGAAATCATTTCACGGGAAGTAATTTAGGTAATTAAAATAGGATTTACCACAAACCTGTGTCCTAGCGTTCTTGTGTTTTTTCCAACTGATGTCTCCTTTATAGTGGTAAACGTTATTTGTATAAAGCTCTTGGATACACAACGTTTGATGTTTTACCTTCTGGTGCCAATATGTATAGACATTGTGGAGAGCCTACCCTTGAACATCCTACATAAAACTGCCCATGGCTAAAGCAAGGTGAAGTCAAGTTTAGACCAACCACTGCCAATGATTGTCCTTGGGACTTGTTAATTGTCATGGCAAAACACAATTTAACTGGGAACTGAAGCCTTTTAAATTCTATTGCAGAATCCGACGGAATAATGGGTATTCTGGGAAGGAAGGTCAGTTTGCCCCTTGCCACACCAGTTAGTATTACGCCTTCTATCACATGAGGTTGCATGCGTTTAACACACAGTCTTGTTCCATTACATAGCCTTGGAGCATCAAGATTCCGGAGTAACATAATTAGGCATCCAGCTTTCAGCTTTAACTTGTGTGTTGGCATAGCAGGCAATTCTAATGCATTTTAAAATTCTGTAGGGTATTGTACAGCCTGGTCGTCATCAAGAGTAGAATCCACAGAAGTGAAAGTTTGTTCATCACCTGGAATTTCATCAAGCAGTTGTTGATTGATGACATGTACCATGTCATTTTTAGGAGCTAGAATTGCTCTCTCCATTAGCCATTCAGGATGCACATAGTTTTCGGCTATATTTGGATAAACTTTGCTACTAAATTCTGTGAGTGATGAAACAATTGAGCCAATACCTGGAGTAATAACAATCTTGCCATTGTTGGTTGTTGCAAGCTTGCCATCACCTATTTTTAGGAGTAGGGAGGCAAACTCACCAGCCATTGGGTCACTATTGAGATGTACACGCATGTTTGTAAATAACGTTACAGTCTTAATGTACTTCCACAAATATGACAATTTAATACAAGCATTAAGTTCGTCAGCGGGACTTCCACGTGGAACAATAGGAAGCGTTTGTCGGAAGTCACCTGATAATAAAAGTGTTATGCCACCCATAACAACATCACATTTCTTGAGATCACGCAATGTTTTATCTAGAGCCCCGAACGCTTGTTTATGTGCCATTGAACATTCGTCCTATACGATCAAGGAACAATTTTGTAAAACTTTGTCTCTCATGCTCTATTTTTGCATACATATCAACTATGTACTGTTGAAATAGCTTCCTACATTTAAGCAGCATGTTAACACTTCCGTCACGGACCATAATCCTATATGCATAGAAATCATTACAAGAAATCTTTTTCCTACTACTAACTGAGTGGTGTGAGGATTTGTTTTCCAAACAGTGAAATGATACCCTTCTTGACCTGTCCAATGAATGATCGGGTACTGTAAAGCATCATATGCCCGATTTGTTTCAGAGATGCGCTGAAGTTGTTTGTTTCTAAGATGCAAAATGATGTCCCGATGATGAAACTCCTGACCCACTATTACAATAGCAACTTCACGTGCATCGGGAGCATTGAAACGTCGTTTATGTTCTCCTGTAGGAGTTTTGTCAGCATGTATAACCACTTTCAAGCCATCACCTCCATTATGCTCCATCGCCATCTTAAATTGTTGGATATATAAATTTTCTCTGTGAAGCATGCTTTGCAATGCAAGAACAATATCTAATTTAGTGTTTGAGAAAGAGTTATATCTAATCGCAGCTTCTTGCTGTTCATCACCCAGAAAATATATTTGTAGAAACTGTGGAAATTCTCCTTTGATGGGAAGCAAGGAACCCACTCTATGACAAATCTGGCCACAAACTTTAAATGTAGGCATATAGCCCTTTTCACGTATTTGTTCAACGCCAAAGCTTGTCATACTGAAGCAGTTGTTATAACTCCGAATGTTGTTCAGGAAATGTATTGAATAATGTGAAGTGTTATCAATAAGGGATTTTAATGGTACCTAAATCTTTAATAATAACTTTGCCCCCAGAACAGCACATACCTGGTGACTCCCTAATCCATTTTTTAGCGTTACATTTCGTACACGTTTTTCCGTTGTTCATTGTGCCTATTTGAATGTCTCTGCGTAGGTGATAATTACGCGCAACATCATAATTGCGGCCTTCATGCCACCAGAAATTTGCTTGAGGAACCGTACTAATTGATGTATGTAGCTGCATGGCTTCAAATCTGGCATTTCTGTGTTGTGCCATAGTATGTACATTTTGATTTGTCTCAGTATGCCTCGGCTGTTCCACCTCAGATGCCTCTGCGGCAAGTTCCTGTAGCTCCAAAGGTTGACTATCATTTTCGTGGACGGAATTATCCAAACGCTCTTGTTGAGACTGATCATGAATTTCTGTTTGTAGACTTCTCTTTCTCGAAGCATTTGGTCTTGTAGTACGACCAATAGAAGATTTTTATGGAGGCATGTTTCTCTTGTTTTCTGGCTGGAAAGAATTTGATCGAAAAGATGATTAATGAGAGCGTGAAAATGAATAAATGGGAGAAAAATCGAAAGTAAATTCTATTTAAGTCAAGTAAGATGAAAGTATTTGTTGTGTTTATAGTAAAAGAAAAAAACAATTATATTGTATTTAAGTAGAACTGAAAGTAATTATTAGATGATTGAAAATGTGGCAGGTTAGTCATGTCTGATTTGCACGAAATAAAACCAATTTTGATCTGAACCATGTATTGTGTTAAAAGTCCAAAGGATACGTTAGTGTATATAATATGTTTCTGATGTGTATCAATTGAACAAATGAAGGGGGCATTAATTACTATTTAAGTCACGTAAATTATATTTCCGTATTGAGCTTGAAAGGCAAACAAATCTGATATGTTAGTCAGTAAATACTACTGGAAGTTATTGTAGTAAGTGTGAAACAGAAATATTATTGTAGTCGAGTGGTGAGAAGAAAATGTATTTAAAATAAGGGCAGCAGTTTTTTTTTGGGGGGGGGGTTGATTTTAATGTGGCTCTGTAGGCCTCTGTAATTTTCAAAGGCCCCCTCATCACAGACCGAGTAAGTGTTTATTAAAAATTTCAGCAGTTGTTTTATTTTTTTCTTTGTGAGTTTAATGTTTAATTTTTTTAAATTTATTATAATGGAAAATATCCGAATGTGTCAATTTTTTTTTATCGTGTAAAGTTCTAATGCCTTAAAAAAATGTATATCATATTTAATTATCGACGTTTACGAATTCATATTTGATTATGTCGGATGAGTTTTAATACTAAATTTTTTACTTAAAAATATTGTAATATTATTTATAATGGGTGGCACGTTATTATGTAGTCGCTGTCTTTTATATTTAGGTGGGTATGGGTGGGGGAACATTTCTTCCATTTACACGGATTTTTCATGTTTGCCATTATTTTACGTAAAGGACAGCTATTACATAATAACGTGCCACCTGATATACTTCTTTATACGCAATTAGAAGTTTACACGACAAAATAATTATGCAAAATTCTGATACTTTATATTATAAAAAAGGGAAACAATAAAACTTTAAACTGAAAAAATAAGAAAAGAAACAATACAAAAACCTTAACAAATTCTGATATTTTACTGTAATAAATAAGGGTAGTTCTGCATTTCAAACGTCACTTGGACTTAATAATTGAAGAGTTCCATTCATTCCACCGAGTCAACCGGAAGTGCCAGACTGAATGTAAAGTCATTGATTTTTCTTATTGTATGAATAGAAAAGTTTCTGAAAGTAGGCAACAGTAATTTCTGAAGTGAAAAATTATCAATTAAATGAGTAGTTAGTGTTTTTTTTTTATTGTAAGAATTCAAATTCTATCAAAATTATCAATAGTGATCGTTGAAAACGATTATAAGAAAGTTCAAAATCTGTATAAGTAACAGTTGTTTTAACTTCATGTAAATAAGTAAAACGTAAATGTTTATATTAACTGTTAGAGTTGATTGTTTTTTGAAAATTATTATAAAATGAAATATCGGAATTATTCAGTTTGTTTTTTGTATCAGTATATCATATTTAATTAGCGACGTTTACAAATTCGTATTTGATTACGTCGGCTTAGTTTTTATGGGCGGCACGGGTAATGTCCGTTACGTGTAATGATGACGAAAATAGAAAATCCGTGTAAATTGAATACATGTCCAACGTTTGAAATACAGAAGTATCCTTATTTAAAAGTCAAGGATATGTTCTTCTCATAGTCGGTAACTGAAATCCCATTTGTAAAAAGTATATGGTTATTTTATTTACAATTTAAAAAAAAAACAGTTCGGTTCAAATAGTGTAGAAGTAACATGTTTGTTTTTAAATTAAGTGATAGGTATAATTATGTGTATATATTGATTCTTGAGTTGTATATTTCGTAACATAATGAAAACTTAAATGTTTTTATCTTATATTTTAGAGTTTAAGTTTTTTAAATATTTGTTTTATGTAATCGGTGTTCGGTACGTGAAATAAGGGAAGAAAGTGAAAAATACGTGTAAAATGAGGCCTCCCCCCCACCCCGGCAGAAACATAAAAGTTATTTGGAATATTGTTTAGTATGTAATATAATATGTTTGATGTGTATTCTTTGTGCAAAATGAATTTGGTTCAAATAGTGTAGAAGTAACATGTATGTTTGTAAAGTAAGTGATAGGTATAATTATTGGTATATATTGATTCTTTAGTTGTATATTGCGTAACATAAGGAAAACGTTAATATTTTTATCTTATATGTTAGAGTTGATTTTTTAAATTTTTGTATTATGTAATCGGTGGTCGGTACGTTAAATAAGGAAAGAAAGTTAAAAATACGTGTAAACTTATGTTCAGGTTAATGTAATCTGTTATTCGCTAACGTGTAAATACTACGTACGAAGATTAATGGAATGTCATTCGCTTATTCTGTAACGGTTTCTTTTTTAACATAGTACGTTAGTATTGTAGCAGCAATTTTAAGAAGTGAAGTAGATGAATGTATAACGGAAATATAAGAACAGGAACGGTATATTACCTGAAGAAAAGTTTGATCGGTAAGGGGAATCGCTATAATTGTTTAAGGGTAGTGAATCTGGCAGGCGTTTGGTGATCTGTAGTTGGTGGTTGAGGCTTAGAGTAGAAGCCGTAATACTTTTTTGGCGGAAGTGACGTAGGCAGATGTATTGAAGGGAGCGTCTGTTATATTTTCTGTGCAACGTATGCCTCTGTGTGGTGAGGTGAATGCATATTTAACGTAAATAATAAGGTGTAAATTGTGTGAAAGTATCCGTTGTGTAGTTGGCCCCGGTGTAGACTGGTAGCGTGGGAGTAGTAAAATGTTAGAGAGAAATGTTCTTTCTACTACCTGTATGGTGTCTGGTTTGGGGAGAGTGACTGAGTGAGGAACGAAAGTAACAATTTGCCCGAGGTGGATGTAATAGTCTAGAGTTTGCTAAGAACACGCTCGAGCGAATAAATTTGATGTTGTAGTGATTGTAGTAACCTATTGAGTTCGAGTTTATTTTCCTATTCGACGCGAAGGTACAGGGGAAAAAACGTCTTTACTTTATATATAAGATAATAATGTCTATCAATAAGCATCATTTCACTTAAACGCTTAGCATTCCGCATCTATGACATATCGATCCGCATACGAACACACAAAAAGAAAATAAATGCTGCAATTATTCAACGCAATCTCTTTCATCTCCTATAATAGGCATACTATAAGTAAATTCAAATTAGATAACATTACCGCCATCTCTTCTTAATCATTCAATATATAAATTCACAGACACACACACACACAAATAAAAATTAACAACAAAACAAGCCTGTGTCAAAGACATAACCTTCTCTCTGAATTATTCTAACCGAGGTCTTGGCGTCGATCATCATCTTCGTTGCACAGAAGATGTGTAGATTTCTGATCATAACTTTGCCTATAATACGAGAACAAGAGAATAAAGTGAAGGCGAAACAAGATAAAACAAAAAGAAAGATGAGTTGAAGAAAAATGAATTATTTTTGACCTACCATCTTATCGGTGCATTTCCGTGATGTTTCAGTTGTGTCTTTTTTTTAATTTGATTTTATTTAACGAGCCGCCTCATGCTGTAATCTACTTTTCTAACTTATTGAGCTGGACATCTAGCGATTGTTGCATTCTGATGAGTCTAGTCTTGCCCACTGAGTACTAGATGTGGACTTGTGTGTGTGTGTGCTTCTAGAATGTGTAATGTTCTGCAGGGTTGTTACCTCGGCTGATGTGAATTCTTGCGTGTTTCCAGCGCCACTGCACTAGATGTGCACATGCGTTGTGTACGTTCACACAATAGGCTATGATCATCTTCTTGGCTTTGTCCGGATTCGAAGCTTGATCTCCACACTGGGAATAGTGACAATCATGTGGTCTCGGTTGCTGCTTTAACAAAAATGTATTACTTCGATACAAAATAACAACTGAATTTTAAAACATCTAAAACTGTTTTATCTTGAAAGTTACATTGATACTTTATTTGTGTTGTGAACGAAAGACCGCCAACCAGTAAGACCGACCAAATCAAAACACAAGTCTTACTTAACACAGTGGTTCAGCTTTTAGGCTACAATACCTTTCTGTCTGTCAGAACCACAGAAACCTAACTTACCTCCCCTCTGATGAAATATATATATAGACATCATTTTGACAGCATTGAGAGACTACTCAAGATAAACAGCTACTAATCTATGGAAAAAATTGACTGACCATTAGGTCTACCATTATTCATGAATATTATCTTCAGAAAGTCTTAAGTGGGTCATAATGACATAATGAAACCACGAATACATTACTATTTCAAAGATTGGCCTTTTTCCTGAAGGGGTACTTCGTACCTTAGATAAATATTTTGCATACTTTAGGCGTGTCAACCACGCGAATGTTAACTATACCGCTCACTAATACACGCCACCTTGCGTATGTTGATATATATATATATATATATATATATATATATATATATATATATATATATATATATATATATATATATATATATCGATCGGATTGTTGTATGTGAGGTAATATATATAATTATTCCCACAAACAGACAACACTGCCCACAACCGGAATACATAGACTGCAGTCTCGCCCTCCTTTGGTCCCATCAGTCGAACATATCCGGACTCAGGATTCGATAACCGAGTAATTGCATGTGAGGCGAGTACTCTACCACTGAGCCACTGAGCCAGATAAAGAATACCTATTAATTTACACATATTAAGCAGACAGCGGCGAAGGCTGACTGTGGAATGCACCTACTCTTCTAAACAAATGGTGTAGTCATCCACCTTCTAAGAACGCAGGCCGATGTCTCACAAGTGTAAATGTTATACTTGCTAGGACAATGTCATCCAACAAGCTAACACAGCGAGAAAATAAATATAAGATTTTTAAATATGTGATGATATATATATATGATTTATTACCACAATCAGACCACGCCGCATATTACAACTTCTGAGAAAAACTAACCGGAAGTCCTAGACTCGTGTTTCGCTATCGTTTGGGCTCATCAGTAGAACATATCGAAACTCAGGATTCGAAATCGGAGTCACTTTCATGCGAGACGAGTACTCTGCTACTGAGCTACCTCGCCACATAGGAGAAAGTCTATTAACTTACACAGATGAGCCTCGAGGCTAGAACTTCCGGTTTGTTTCTCTCATGGCTACAGTGGTGTCTGATTGTGGAAATAATTGTATATATCACATTAAACAAATATTTATTTGCTCGCTGAGTTAACTTGTTTGACAACATTGCCATAGCGTGTAAAAACTCATACTTGTGAGACATCGGCTTGGGTCTAGTAGTTGAATGACTTCATCCCTTCTTGCGAAGAGTAGGTACATTCCACAGCGTGTCTTCGCCGCGGTTAGCTAAATCTGTGTAAGTTAATAGGTATTCTTGTATGTGGTGATGGTGGCTCAGTGGCATCGTACCTGCCTCGCATGCAAGTGTCTTGGGTTTCGAATCCTAAATTCGGATATGCTTAACAAATGAACCCATAAAAGGACGATACTCGAGTCTCGCACTTCAGTTTTCTTTTTCTTTCGGCGTTTTTTGATTGTGGAAATAATTATATATATATATATATATATATATATATACAGAGAAAGAGAGAGGGGGCGAGGGAGATTTCCATACATTACTTTTATGTATCTATACAATAAATAGAAATATATTCAAACGAAGAATACGTCTTATAAAGTTAATGGCGACTAATAATGAAATGTTCTGCATCTTAATCACTTAGGAGGTGACATAATCGAAATAGTAGTAAGCAAAAGAAACGAACGTTGCAATCACCAATAAAAAAACAATAATTACATACAACCGCATTGAATATTTAGTTAAGTAAAATCGTTCATATTTCTAGGCAGGGCGTCTTAGTATTGATATCGATATCATAGGTTCAATCCTTGTCAAAGTTAGCCATCCTGATCACTGCTGGGAGTCAGAAAAACGTGTCCATGGATTACTTTTATGTTCGTATAAAGTTAATATATATATATATATATATATATATATATATATATATATATATATATATATATATATATATATTAGCGTAAACTACGTCCTACAAATGTAGGGGCGACTAATAATGCATTTCTCTGCTTCTTAATCACTTATGAAGTCAAAGAATCCAAGTAGTTGTTATCAAAATAACAACGAACTTCGCAATCACAAACAAACAAAAAACAATTACATAAAAATACAATATATATATATATATATATATATATATATATATATATATATATATATACTAGCAAATATGTGCTCCCCACCCGGTCGCATATATTTACTAGTTTATTTAATGTCTCAGTAAAATGTGTTTTTTTTTTACAAAAAAGAAAGAAAATCACATACTTTTTTAATTTTAATAAATAAAAACGGAATAATAAAAACATAGTTTTTAAACAAAATGTTCATTTTCATGGTTTAAACTTTAAAACAAAAAATCCTATACTCACTTCAAGTCGTAAAAAATAATATGTGAAGTTTTTCAAATCAGAGAAAAAAGTATACCTTAAATAAAAGCAACAATCGGGCAGGTCTCGGATGCAGCCGAGAGCTGACGAAGTATGAACCAATTAGATTGCAGTATTCATTCGCCAAGCAGGCTTTAGCAAGCAGCCGACAATACTTGGAAGAAAACAATAATCTCGTTCTATTCCATGAACAATGAATTATTATCAGCTGACTCAGAACGACTAATGAAAAAGCATAACATTTTAATTTCTTTCTTTGTTATATGTTAAAAAAAAAATGAGCAAATGTTAATCCCTCCCCCTGTCCTTTTGGCCAAGATCAAAGTGTAGTATCTGTTCCGATGGATACTACACGCCAGACTGGTATTGTATTGTCCTTCGGGGCTTGATTTACGCCGGTCAATGGGTCTGTCCTGTGCAGTTCTAGGAGGTCCACCCTCCCAGGCTTTGCCTATCCTCTTTGAGGAGGAGTTAGTTTATTGCTTACTGTCTAAGGCGCCCCTACCTAGGAATACCGACGGGGCTGCCCAGGCAATTTTTAATGGCGAGAGTGCTCACCTCTCGGGCGCTGGCTTTTCAAACCCCACTTTCCTGACCCAATCTTGGGTCACATCTTACTTGTGGGAGTAAGATAAAACTGGCAGTGTGCGTAACTCCTGGGGAGGAGTACATTTCCCGCAAAAAGATTATTTTCACAAAAAATCAAAACATTTACATCTACACATTGCATTGACAATAATTCATATGGTCCACCCAAAAAATAAAAATACATTTATTTACATTTCTACAGCTTCAGTTTCTATGTATTTTTTTTCTTTTAAAGTCTTACATTAAACGCTTGGTAGTTTCAGCCTCCTTCGCATCTCGTCTCGCCAGCTTTCTCCCGCTTCTGCACCCTACCCGATCGTTGCCGACGCAAAGTCACGAAAACCTGGCTCGTCAAACACAAAAGGTTTTAATAAATAAATCAAAGTAAATATATAACTTTTGAGCGACTCGTAAACGTGTGTCCATCTTTCTCTGTCCCTATCCCTCTCTCTCTCTCTCTTTGTCCTCTCTTTCTTGAAATATAACTTTCTGTGCGTTCGAAAAGCCCACATGGCGTTAACCAAATGTATGAATAGCCGCCGACTGTTCCGTCATATTCCATGACAAAATTATGTATTTACGTAACCTAATTATATAGATAAAAACAATACAATTCTATTCATATTTTTAAAAATTATTACTGAAGAAAATGTTTTTAAATACATCTGGAAATCTAAAAAGGACAATCATGAGTGTATATGTGCGAATATGGATTTGTTATAAGCTTTAAAACAAATCAATTATGTAAATTTGAAAGACGCGTTATGTTTAGGGAAGTTCTGGAATTCATTTCACTCACACACACACTTTCTCTCACTATATATATATATATATATATATATATATATATATATATATATATATATATATATATATATGTTTGTGTGTGTGTGTGTATAATTAGAACCTAACCCTAATCTTTATTTTTTCGAAATCTATATATACATTTGCTTTTCTCCTGTCCACCACAACACTTCATTTTCTCACCCCATGTATGCGTGTGTGTGTGTGTTTATGTGTGGTTGTGTGTGTGTGTATGTGTGTGTGTGCGTACATAGATATACATGACGGTCGTGGTGTAAGACCATTCATTACTGTTTAAGAACCTAATGTATGACCAACTAGCAGACTCATTCTCAACTCATCAGAACTAATCTTTGGATTTCTGGCGTTCAGCCTGTTTACAATTTTAACATTCGATAATAGATTTTTCAAGATAAAAAAGATATCTAATCTACTTTCGGTTCTAACAGAACAACAAATTAGCCAGAAAGTCTAATTATTTGCATTTTTAAAACTAATATTGAAGATATTTTCTTTAATTTAATTAAGTTTAAACATCGGTTTAATTGCAGAATAGGGGCCGCTGTTTTCTTCGCTAATTTTGCTTGGTATTAGCTCACATTTTGGATGAAACTGATTGTCGGTCTTAATTTTTGGACCTTAAATAAAATTCTCATTTACTTTTTAAAGTGTTAAAAATCTAACTTTAATTCCAAGTTTTAATCGATAGCGGCCATGTTGAGTTTTATTGCTTTTTTCCTTGGGCAAACGATATTTTTTCTTTGGACAAAATATATTTTTTCCTTTGACTAAAGATATTTTTACTTCTTTAACATTTTATTACACACAAATAAAAAACTTCCAACATTCTATTTACAAAAGCAAGTTTTAACGGAATTTAACGAATTTAAAAGCAAACATAAAAAGGTAAAAACATACTAGTCGTGAATTTAAGAATAACAAAATGTCGCCGAAAAGACGACGGGTAGAACTGTGGCATAAAAGTTCAATTTGATATATGCTAAAAATAAATTAGAATTTTTTTTCAGGACAAAAGGTACCATTTCACCTCTAAAATCGATTTTAATCCTACATTCAGGTGAATACGGATCGAAATGGGCGCGAAAATCAAACGGTCCCTATAGTACAATTTAACCTAAAATTCTGTATTTGAAAATAGGAAAAGAAAAATTGGCTTATTTATTCAATCAGCAATATACATACTTGTCATAAATACCAAAAATAAGTTTAAATTTGTAAGAAAATAACTTCAAAGAAATCTACAGACTCACTGGCGCATTTGAAGACATTTGTTGCCAACTTGTCTCCTGCCTAAAGAAAACTGTCCCATCAAAAATGTAACATGCCGATGTGAAAATCTGAGAAGTTTAAATGCTCTGTTTTCATGTGTGACTCTCTTGTTAGTTCTTTGTCACTCTCTCTTCCTCTATCTTTTTCTCTCCGCCGCTCTCTACATTTACCAGAGATATAATAAAAAATAACTCAGAATTTAGCTGAGACTTTACTTTCTTTTCTCTTTTCATTGCTGAATAAAAGACTAATGTTTTAAAAACAACCAAAATATTTTGGAGCGAGGAGCGAGTAGCGCGGAGCGATACCCCCACGCTTTTTAGTCTTAAATGGAGTTGCTCCAACTCCATTACCGCTGAATATAAAATGAGCAACCCTCTCCTTCGGTCCAGCAAAAAGGAGCGTGGAGAGTTCAGTAAACCTATGTATATATATAATATATAATATATATATATATATATATATATATATATATATATATATATATATATATATAAATGCGAACGCATTTTTATTTGCCACTCTTATCTAAATGGGTAGCTGTTATTTTAATCAATAATTCAACATAAAATATTGATATTCAGTATATATATATATAGTTAACATAAACCCCATCTCGCTGCACACCTCCCAACAATGATGATCCCCAAAACTTACACCCTAATTCTCACTAGCCACTTACGTCTACTGTTGCGGCCTGTCTTGTTTGCGCTGAACTATGATGAATAAAAATATTTGGTACTGCCTAATTAGCATCGCTATCTTTAGACAGTTCCTAATTTAGTAATGGTATGTATTATTAATTTGGAATAGCATTGGCTTATGTTGGTTATATATATGTAATAGTTTCGTCTATATTAACAGTAATTAATTAAAGGTTTGTAATAAATACATCGGAAAAATAACTACAACACCTTAAATTTTACTCCACACGCTCACTGACAACCTTACCGAAAGTTGTGGCTTGCAACGAGCGCAGCTTAAGCGAGATGTGTGAGAGGTGAGTGGGAGAGGAAGGGGATTTTCTAGACTTTCTACGAGTAAATCAGAACCGAGGAGAGTAAGTGGGAGTAAGAGGGGAGGTGTTGTTGTCTCGCTCACCCACTTTCTCTCGCCTACTTTTTGCAGTTTTTACATTTTGCGTGAAAAATAAATAAATGATTATAGACTGAGACTTGAAACATCAGGTTTGTGAGAGAGAAAGAGGGTGTAGAGAAGATTTGGTGAGGCGAATCAACTCACAGATACATGTATGCACCTCATCAAGAACCCTCAAAGAGATTCACTAGCTTAAACATTACAACACTACACCATACATTGTCAAATAGTAGACTGATAGAGGTAGAAAATAGCGTAAGATGTGAGAAAGTATTTAGACTCATGGAGATAACCGATTTTACGAGAAGCCGAAAGAGCTATGCACCTGATGTATGAACTCCAGAAAGATTTCTCCTCCGGATCAGAGCCATCCATGAGAATATCAGGAAGAAAAGAGACACGCCTACGATTGAACGACATGAGCTGAGTCTGAACAGGATTAAATGAAACAAGCCATTTCGTACCCCAATCTACAACTGAGCCTAGTTCAACTTTTAGATCAGCCACATATTTCAACTGATCTTAACGAGATGGGCGAGAAGCAACACCAGAATCGAGAGTGGTATTATCAACATAGATGTTAATTTACTTACCAATTCTCTATGGAAAATAATTTATCAAGAGAAGAAATAGTGTTAGACCTAGAATAGAGCTCTGGAAGGTACAAGTATTGCAAAGAAAATATAGCTTTTAGATTGACTCATATCGCAACTATTGTCGATTAATTCTACGAACCAGCGTAAACCAATCGGTTAAAAAAAGCATTTGATGTTTTCTCTGAGAAACCTATTAGTTAAAAACGTAACATTACATGTAGTGCTGTGAAAAGTGTAACATGATCCGTTCAAGGAATACTATCATTAAAATAATACAATAAATTGAAAACAAATGTATATTCATGAATTTAAAAACGAAAAATGTCTTAACAAGAGTATTCTATCTGGGTAAACTTCGAAGAATATATGTAAATTAATGCAAATAATTAATTTAAAGAATTCTTATGAATTTCAGACGAATGAAGTATTTCTTCTACTGGTATGAAAATAAAACAACATCAAAGTAATATATATTCATAAAAAACAATTATTTGTATATATTTGTCAGTTGCTGAGCTCAATCTAAAAGCGTATATTTTTTAATAAATATGAACACACAAAAACCAAAAAAATAAAATTTGATTAAGGCAGTTGTTAAAAATTCTACCTGCGCTATTAAAAGCTCAGGTTGTTTTATTAATGAGTTTCTGTTACAATATCGCTTTCGTAGTTTCTTAATGAAAATCATAGCGAATATTGACAGAAGAAAAAATGTAAAGATAGCAATATGAATATGAGTTTTTAAAAATGATAAAAAAATGCTGAACATCGACGGGGTTCTCCGTTCAAATATATTGTAATGTTGGACATCATTTTCCTTATGTCGTCGCATACTTTTGATAATTCTTTTAATGATAGGATACTCAAAATGCGTATCTTTTTTTTTGTAAAATATAAACATAACATTAAGTCAGTTGTTAGGGATGCGACCTGTGCCATTCAAGGTTGTTGGTGTTTAACTTATGAGTTTCTGTAACAATATAACTTTAGTAGTGTCTTAATGATAATCATAGAGAATATTGACAGAAGAAAACATGTAAAGATAGCAATAGGCATATAGATTTGAGAAAAATCATCAAAAAATGCTGAACGTCGACGGGGGTCACCGTTCAAATATATTGTAATGTTAGACATCATTTTCCAATGTCGACGCATACTTTTGATAACTCTTTTCATGACAGCATACTCGTTGTTTTTGTTTGCCATTTCATCCGTGACAGCAATCATGCCTGGGCGCATCGGGTATAATGGATCCTCAAAATACATTTCAACATTAGCCCATATATACCGTTCCTGGTTGTGTGTCACCTGCACTCTGAGTTTTTCCGCCAAAATCCCAATCCAAACATCAGTTGGCATAAAAGGAGGGTTTGTTAACGATGCCTTGTATAATTTATTAACTATGCTGATATGCACCGCGTAAGCCCAACCATGACAATACCATGGATAGAAAGCCCCTTTATATAAATACTTAGGATCCATCTTCTTAAATTGTTGATACTGTAGTTGAGTGTTGGGACTATAGCCGAGTTCATAACAGAGAGCGAAATGATCGTCATATTTACCCGTAGAATAATCTTGCAAAAGAAAATTGACTACTTTCTCGACGTCTACAAGAACTTCATCGTTGGTGATCATAACATATTCAGCATTTGGACAGAAATTAACTGCCCATTTCCATGCCGTGACTACTTTCTTAAGTAAATTGAGATATGTTTCAGGAAAGTCTTCCTGGATGATATCCCTATGATGTTTACTTTCATTCCGAACCAACTTCTCAATATGCTGGTCAGTACTTTTTGCAAAGATGAACAAATGTTTGACAATTACTCTTTTCCGATTCGACATTGGACTGTTATAATTTAACGTTTCACGTATAATGTCTCTCCATTTGATATGGGCATAATGCGTCCGAATCAGAATAAGAAGGAAAATCTGTTTGTCCGCTGTGCATAAGTTTGGTTCGTTAATTGTTATATTGTAGTTATGTTTGTATATCAGGTTGTGTCTGTAATAATATTTGTCAACTTTGGAATCTTTTGGTTGTGGGTAAAGAGTTACTTCCATTTCCTCCAGCATCTTTTTCCTCTGCTGAATGTACGGCATGTTATCCATTCCTGTTTAATATAAAACAAGTCATGTTTTAGAATATTTGAGATAAGGATTGATAACTTCTATTATTTGGATTATTCGAACGACTGTTCTCAACTTAGCGGTTACTCTCACAGCGTTTCGACCGATGTACCCTCCGACCTTCTTCGATTACGTCTTGGTGATGTCGATAATCTTTATCTTGTACTCAAGAATCTGTACGGAATTTCGAACATAGCCTTTAATTTAATCACCAGTGAGTTTTATTTACTCCTCTCCAGGAGTTAGGCACAAGGCCAATTTTATCCTACTCCCACAAGTAAGATGTGACCCAAGGTCGGGTCGGAAAGTGGGGGTTGAAAAGCCAGCGCCCGAGAGGGGCAGTGAGTAGCTTGGTTTTTTTCTGTTTGTTATTTCTGTATCGGCCCAACTGTGAACAGAATCGGCAATCTCCAGAAGATATATCTTAAACCTAATTATTAGTTGGCACTTATATCCGTTTCACGGATCGAAGAGATAAGTAATTTTCAGTTCTATATGATAGAATTCTGTATGCATCTCTTAGCCAACATAAACATTCCCGAGTTCGATGATGCACATATAGAAAGTCGGAGGATACATCAGACGAAATGTTGTAAACATAACTTACAAAGTGAGAATGGTAGGCTGAATAATCTAAATAATACAAAAGAAATATATATATATATATATATATATATATATATATACATGCTTATTTTGAGTACACACATGTAAATAATCTGCGGCACTGGCATGTCGATGTTATAGATCGACAGCTGTTATAAATCGACATCTCATCAGACAGAGTTAACATCCGATCTTAACCGTAGATCATATTTAGAAATAATTAAACGGGGATAAAAGAAAATGAATTAAAAAATAAAATTTCTAAAGTAACGTGGTTGGGAGCGTTAAAAATAAAAATAATAATCACACAAATAAAATTACATAAAATTATACTAGTGTCGCAGATATTGTACATGGCTGTGTAAATAAGAATAATAATGTATAAAAGCTCTATATGATATTGAACACTTTTTAAAGCCCGGTTGAAATGCTTTGGATTACTATCCTGTGGATGTTCATCCTGCCTGGATAATTATATACATACACCCACCAATATATATATATATATATATATATATATATATATATATATATATATGTAAATAAAGACGAAACGTTGATGAATACGTAGATAATATTTTGTGAGTTTCTGTTATATATATATATATATATATATATATATATATATATATATAGTGAATGCTTTTATTCAAACATGTACAAGGTCTGCTACACTGGCATGTCGATGTTATCGATCTACAGCTCTCAAGAGCTGAGGTCTCATCGGGCAGAGAATTTTTTATATGATCCAACCTGGTCGTTGAATTCCAGGAAGAAAACGGCCAGGTTAGATAATAAAAAAAAATTATCTGCCTGATGAGAGCTCAGCTTTTGAGAGCTGTAGATTGATAACATCGACATGCCAGTGTAGCAGACCTTGTACATGTTTGAATAAAAGCATTCACAATACAGCTCTATATTTTTATTGAGCACTCTTTTATAAGCCCGGTTTGATTCCCTTTGGATTTCTACCCTGTGGATTTTTACCCTACCTGGATTACTATATATATATATATATATATATATATATATATATATATATATATATATATATATATATATATATATATATATATAAGTGAACTATTTTTCGACATAAACACATGGTGCAATTTAAATGAAAACAATAATTTATTAAATTCTTTTTTTGCAAGCGTTCGAGACTTTCTTATAGGCGATACTTTGTTATTGTCTTTTTTTCTTCCTCCTCAATTTGATGGTATTTACCCGGAGGAGACGAATCACGGAAGAGGAAAAAAATGCACATCAAGTTGTAAAGGTCCGTTAGTGTTATGCGCAGATTGGCGCTTTTCGAATAAGAATGTTGCATGAAAATGTAATTAAGCGAAATAAATGTTAAAATCAACACATGCTTGAATTAAAATGAAAAATCATTTATTGAGTTTATGTTTTGAATCTTTCGTTGTAAAACAATATTTTCAGGCGATACCCTCTTATAGTGTTGTTTTCTTTTTACTTCTTCCTCATTTCGATGGTATTAATCCGAGGGATCGAATCACGGTAAAGGAAGGAAATCAACACTTTTAATTGTTCAGTAAATGAGTTATTACTTTACAACAAAACGCGATATCTCATACTGTCCAGCGAAACTGTCAACACAATTCTATCAACAATGTTGTTATTAACCAGAAATATATACTATGAATCCATGATGTTACATATATATATATACATATACATATATATATATATATATATATATATATATATATATATATATATACACATATATATACATATATATATACACACACACACATATATATATATATATATATATATGAGTTAGTTCATATTATATTTCTATAATCATGTTTTTTATTTTTATTTTCAGATTTCAAAAAAACATAATATGTCTATGAGATATATTTTTACGGTCCGTTTCATTTGTCTTGTGCCAAACAAGATGTTTATGTCAATATCGTCTCTGCAACACTACAACATCATCAGAAAACATTCACAAACAGTAAACATTTCTTTGATTAAAGTGTCTTGAAAAAACCTACACTATATCTTTTTTGGTGAAAACAAACAAAACACAAATAAAAAGAGAGCAAAAGCTCACACGTGGGGGAACCCACTAATACGCCATTTTGAATTTTTCAGTCAAAATGGCGTATTAGTGGGTTCCCGCACGTGTGAGTTTTGATCGATAAGATTGAGATGCCTGTATAGCGGCTTTTCGTGCATGTCTGTATACATAAAAATAAATATAAATACCTCTATTTTCTATTGAGCAGTATTTCATAAGCCCAGTTGGAAATCTGTGGAGTTTTATCCTGTTAATGTTTACTTTACCTAGATTACCATCTATATATATATATATATATATATATATATATATATATATATATATATATATATATATATATATATATATATATATAAAATGGTAGTGTGCGTGAATCATTGATTGTAAACAAGCAAATAGGTCCAGAACACAAACGCTTGGAACCAAAACGAAAGGTCACCGTCAATGGATGAAACACATTCCGATACAATTTTCTTTTCCGATTTGTAATGTGGTTCTAAAACTTTGGGTTCGCGGTCGCCTAGGCGACCGGAAAGGGGTTTTAGGGGGACCGTGAATATTTTTCGACAGAAGGTACTTTTATTCAAAAAGTATTGAGATTAGACGTGTTTCAGTCTTGAACGACATTAAAATTTAAATTTCGAAAAATAATGTTTTTCAATGTCTTTCACAAATATTTCGTTATTAATTCAATTTAAACATTTTTTTTTAGAAAATAAAAATAATATCTCAAAAACGTGGCAATTTTGAAAATTTCCAACTCCATCGATACCAAAATCGCAACTATACCGTTCAACTTCGCACTCACTTGCTAATTTTCTCTATCAATTACTACGAAATAACTCTGTTATTTTTAATTTTTAAAGTTACTTATTCTTTAACTTTACTAAATAATGTATTGATTTAATAAACTTTACCTTCATGAATTGACCATGGATTGTAGCGGCATAGGCGTCCACAGAAAAAGAATCAGGAAAGAGTAAAAAATATTTTTCAGTAATTACACAGTAAAGCATTTTCCCCAACCTAGGGGTTTGGCAATGTATTTTTTATAAATCATCATACAATCTTGTTGAATACATTGAAAAGGATTATGCTAACAGTTGTTTAGCTATATTAACATGCAATGCATGCACAATTATTTCTGATAACATATATTAGTTAAATGTATTCCACAGGTGACATAACAATTCGCCCTAGGACATTTCGCCGCACGAGCATTCCGGTTTAAAAGTAATATTATAAACATATAGAAATTAAAATTTGAATGTTATTATTTTAGTTTTACAAACATAAAAAAAAGTTGTGGAACTGAATTTTGTATATAAGATATTAAGGATCCCTCTGCCTTCAATTCACTATGATACCTCTCACACCATACTATTAATAACGCTTTTACACATCAAAATCTACATTTCATATTGAGTGATTTTTTTCATAGTTCAAAGTTTAGAAAAATTGAATTATTTTCTAAAACTGAGAGAGTTTGCAGAAAACAAATGTCATTTATGTTTTCACAATAGGTAACACTTAGAAAAAGGCTGTCAGGCGTCACAAAAATAATAATTAATAGAAAAATGGCATATCAAATAGGAACATGCCATTAGAGTGTGTACTGAGGGCGCTCCAACAATGGTTGGTTGCTGTTCTGATGGTCAAGTTTAATCAAGCGAACATCTCTAGATATAATTGGGACTATACATCGTCAAAGCTTAATAATGGAAAGTTAACCTGATGAGGTGAAAATTGTTCGTTGTGATGTGATTACAAGCTGCCAATTTCATCAAAGATGAATGCACTTAAGATCCGTTTATTTGCTGAGTTAGGCAAAAAAAGTGATTCTATTTGTTAAATGATCCTGTTGCACTAAGATGTTTGATAACTGTCCAGATGTAAGGTATTGGAGATAGCTTTCTAATACGTGATGACATTCGGCATTTTTAAAAGCGTTCACACCAGATATGCATGCGAAATTCTCGGATGTCCGCTTTCTTGTATCCCTATCATTTAAGTAGATATATTTTTAATTTCTGAACTCCATCAATTTGGCATTTCTATTGTCATAAGAAATTAACTGCTTTCAAAATGAAGCAATAATTATGGTATTCCAAATTAGAGAAGAATAACCTTTCTCCATATCGACAATTAAATGCATATATTGATGAGAATTAGGTCAACGTCGATGCAGGTAATATTGAGTTGATGAGAAGGCATGTAGCAATGCTTCGTGAAGAAATCTTTCATTATTTTCCAAATTAAAACTATTTTAAAAATGCTATAGGTTTATCAAAACCCTTTTTGCACTCTCCATTAATTATTTGCAATCAGAGGAAAACTTAATTCAGGAACAGTTTATTGATGTAATTAATGACGTAGGCGCAACACATATATTCCATGAGGTTTTCTGCAACGATTTTTGGATTAAAATGGCAGAGTCCAACGTTGCAAAGCTGCCTCTTAAGTTACGAATTGTTCGCAACCACTTATGAGTGTGAAACAGCTTTTTACATTTATGTCAATCAAATAAAAATCCAGAAATAGATTGGAAGCAGCAAATAACATGAGAGTTACACTCGCCAAAATAAGTCCAAATCTCGTAGAACTGGTAAAGACACAGCAAATGCAGCTATAACATTGTATGTACTTTTGATGTGCATGGTTCCCATTTTGTCAAGAAATATTTGATAACAAAAATGTTTTATTTTATTAAAAATTGTTTGTCATTTTTTAAATAAATATTTGTTCGTCCAAAATGTTTTGTTTAGTAGCGTATATATTTACTATGACGATAAAACTAAATAGTCCGCGAGCCATCTTAAGTATTTAAAAAGAGATCGCCACACAAAAAGTTTCAAAATAGTTTGAGAACCACTGTGATAAAGGCTTGCATGTTGGGAACTGCGATCGTGGTATGACACAGCTTGTATGTCTAAGGTCCAGGGAATTGATTTTATGTTCAAAAATAAACAAATACATAAATAAATAAATGTAACTAAAAGTATCACAAATCTTTAGACTACTATAAAATAATATTAATACTGATAATAATAATAATAATAATAATAATAATAATAATAATAATAATAATAATAATAAGAAGAAGAAGAAGAAGAAGAAGAAGAAGAAACATTGCTTTAGAACCCCACCCCCAATAAATTACATTGGCCTCAACTGAGACGACACAAAAATGAACCAATGGACAGAAATAGCAAGAAACCCCATCAGCCCCCCCACACATTTTTTTTTGTAAAATCATATATATATAATGGGAAAAATGTTTCGACGTAATAGAAATTGAAAAAGGAAAGCCAAAAATATTATGTATGTATTCATCAACGTTTCATGTTTATTACAAGACTTCCTTAGGATGATTGTCTGAAGAAAAACAAATACACCTACCAAATGTTTTAAACAAGGTTGTGGAGGGTGTAAGCAAACTATTGGGTCCGCTTATGAAAAAAATAAACTATGAGATACACATAAATGGTTGCAGTGAGAAATTGAGTTGACATTAGAAGGTGTGGGGGTGGCGGTTTCAGTAATATGATAATTAGGTAGAGGGAGAGAAATTAGAATAATGGTGGAAAGAGGTGGGGCGAACATTGCTAGCGGTTAAAATGAAATTTTACTAATGAAGGGGAGGAGGGAGCATAACACTTGTTTATTTTATTTTTTTTTTAATTAGCCTTGAGGTGATAGAGCAGTGGGGTTAAAAATATCAGAACGGTGTAAGATGGACGGTACGAGTGAGGGCAGAGGGTGAGAACAAGATCAGACATCAGGGAAAGTGTCCACATTTACACCCACACACACATATATATATAAGCAAAAACATATAAAACATTAAGCATATACATACACAAAACACGCACATAAAACGCACCCAATGTGTGGAAAAATTAAAATAAAAAGGGGAATAATATTATTATGACGTGACGTGTTCGTGTGATTGACTTCAAACAAACAAGTTTTAAATATTTGCGAGTTCTGGAAACAGGCGAAATCAAATTAACAGAAATGAATAAGAAGATTGGAAAATAATATTAAAATGAATGAATACTTAGGCAGTAGCACAAATAAAATACTCTGGGCCATTCATAAGCTAGATCAAAGAATAACGCATCCACCTTGACCAGACGACTAGAATAATAATTGTTATGCACAACGCACTACATCCAAAAGACGATACAGACACACTCCGCGCCAAGAGAAACGAAGGAGGAAGAGGACTGGTGAGTATAGAAGACTGTGTGGGCGATACTAAAAAAGAGAAATACCAAAACAAGAACACAGAAAGGCTGATCACTGCAGCAAGAGACAACGTCCCAACGAACAACTACTTATAAAAAATCAACGACTGTTTCGGGCTAACCACAAATATTTTCGAATGTTTAACTTGTTTAATTGTGTACCTTTTTTCCTTTGTAGTTTTCCTTTCAACACATATATGTATCTTCTTCAAGCTACTGTATAAATAACCCTTTCTAATAGCGTGACATTTAAATCTATATATTATATTCATGACTCATGGCTTTATTACCAGCGCTTGTCTACAATTATTGTACAAAACAGATGTTTAAGATAGAGGAAGTTAGAATCAATGAAGCTTGCAGTTTGAATGAATGAGATGCAATCTGATTGACCTCACAACTATCTTACATGAGAGATCGCCTACAATAATTATCATGATGAATATAGTCTTCGTTAACAAATTATATGGAAAAGTAGACGGAAGTAGCTTAGGAAAGTGAAGAATTATGGGAAGGAAGAGAAATGATATAAGACAAAAGGAAAACAAGAAGTTGATAAGAATGCGTTACGCTTTAGGTGAGACACGAAAATGTTTGATAGGGTAGAAGAAGAAAAACACGTGTTAGAAAGAGAAAAGATAGAATGAGGAGACGAAAGATACAAATAATATGAATTATACAAGATATAATATAATTACCGACTGCATCTTGGAGAATAGCCAAAGCCAATATAACTTGTATATTAAACAGAGTTCTGAAAATACATAACAAAAGTGATATGAAACATATATTTCTATTCAAATAAGACGTTAGTATATTTGAAATTATTGATTCTGTTCATGAGAAATATAATTTGGTTTAATAACGAAGCACACCTGAATATTATTTGATTTAATAACGAGCCACACCTGAATATTTATTGTTTTAATAACGAGGCACCCCTGAATATTAGCAGTTTTAATAACAGGCACACCTGAATAGTATTTGTTTTGATAACGAGGCACCCCTGAATATTTATGGTTTTAATAACGAGGCACCCCTGAATATTAGAAGTTTTAATAACGAGGCACACCTGAATATTATTTTTTAATAACGATGCACACATAAATATTAATGGTTTTAATAACGAGGCACGGATGGATATTATTTGTTTTAATAACGACGCGCACCTGAATATTATTTGTTTACATAACGAGGCACACATGAAATAGTAGTTGTTATAATTACAACGCACACCTGAATATTATTTGTTTTAATAACGAGGCACACCAAAATATTATTTGTTTTAATGACAAGGGACACCTAAATATTATTTGTTTTAATAATGCGGCGCAGATGAATACCGTATTTAGGGAATAAATACATGTGTCTAGCATTCTTGAAAACAATAAAATAGGAAATTAAAACTTTATTTTGAGGTTGTTATTGTAAATTCATCTGAATCTATTTTGGAGATAGTGTTGCTAACTGATATTGGGATGTACTTTTTAAGTAATTACAATTTGTATTGGGATTGATATTATTACATATTAAAATGATGATGAGATTTACCTGGAAGATTGTTCTCTTACATTATAGATATAGATAATATGTTTAATACAATATAAAGACTGCAACATGGTCGTTTTCAAGTCAAATGTCAACATTCATCGTTTTCCATCCTAGAATTATATATATAATAAGTACTTGTGGCGGCAATGCGCATTATTACCGTATTAAATGTATTTCTACAACTTAACCGTGATTCTAAAAGTGAATGGTATGGTTAATTAGCATATTGATTATTTAAAACTTAAATATGAATCTTGCCGAACGCTAAAAACAAAGTTGACGATCTTCTGCAATATGTAAAAGCGTTAAATCAGGTGCATTCACGAGTTTATTTGACATCCTTTCTCGAATGGATATGTGATCATATTAAGAGTCAGCATTTAACGGTGTTAGCTCTCAATTCCTATGTTGTAAAGTATTCGCTATGTCGCCGAATCGAAATGATCGATACCAAGATATCCAGACAAAGTTGTCTGTCATATTCAACAATACGTATGATGTATATAAATATATATATATATATATGTATATATATATATGTATATATATATATGTGTGTGTGTATATATGTATATATATGCATATGTATATATATGTATATATATATATGTATATATATATGTATATATATATGTATATATATATGTATTATATATATACATATATATGTATATATATACACATAAATATGTATGTGTATGTATACACATATATATGTGTATATATACCTATATATATATATATATATATATATATGTATATATATATATATATATATATATATATATATATATATATATATATATATATATATATATTATGTGAGCAGAAATATGCCAATGAAAACACATACCAGGATCGTGGCTTCGTAATAACACAAGATCTGTCGAAGAATCAGATTATGGACATTTTGCCCCCTCCGTCACATTAACAATCACCAACATCTAGGAAATCAACCAATTTTAATACAATTTTCAGTGCTTATTAATTAAACATTACTGAATATAATTAACCGATTACTTCATTAGAAATATTTGTGCAAAGGTATTATTTCGTGTAATTTGCGTAAGCTAGGCAGCAAACAAAAAATTAATACTTAATATTTAACAAAAAATTATTTGTCGGAGTTAATATTTATTCTTTAAATGAGTTCATTCTTTCCGGATTATGCTTAATCTTTGAGTTTATTGTTATGACAACCCGGTCTACATCGAATGGAAATGCTAGTAGGAAAATATATCTAGGTGTACAATAATACAACCCCCTTTTTAGGAAGTAGTATTCTTTATATGTACATTTTATTATAATTACTTTAAGCTTAGTAATATGACTTGCTCTGATTTCAAAAAAATGAAATGATGTTTCTTGATTTCTTTAAAAAAAAAACCTTTTTCTAAAGTTATATCGTAGGGTACTATAAACAGCGCATAAATGTATGTTTTATTAAAATGAAGCAACGTAGAGGTTTACAATAGACATCATTTAAAATATACTTATCATATATTAAGAAAAAAACCCAAAAACCATATTAATAACGACCAATAGATGAACACATTTTAAGAAATTTATTTATTTAATTAAATTTAGTTTTTGAAAGAAAAACAATGAAGTTTTTTTTCATTAAAGTTACATTTTGGCCAAAAGATTTTAATCAAATATAGTTTTTAGAATTTGACAGTGATTCATTTTACATTTGAAGATCTTATAAAACGAACATAATAATACAACTATGTTTTATTACAATGTTATGATGAATGTTTTATTTAAAGTTTTTTTTTTACTTAAAAATGAATGTAACATGAAAGATAACGAAGTCATTAAAGTAACACAACCCCAATAATTCAAAATAATTAAAAGAAGATTTATTGAAATTAATTAAAATGTGTGATTTTTTTCGTTTTTTTTGCAAAATGAAGTTTTTCTACTAAATAGTAAAAGTTTGTAATAAATTAAAACAGACATGTGTTTTATGGGTGTGTTATTATTAATTAGTCTGAAATTGTATTTTTTATATCGAAATAAAAAAATTTTTTTTTTACTTTAAATTCAAACTTTAATCACAGCCGTCGTAATATACTGCAATGCCTTATATTTGAACGCCATGTTGGATTTTTAGAAAATGTATTTCGCTTAAAAAAGGGAATACGTTTGAAAAAATTAACATGGTAACAATGATTTCCAAGTGAATGAATAATTCTTAAGAGGGTAGCTGTGTTCTCATCCCCCACGGAGCAAGGGGGTGAGAAAGGGGGCAAGACTTCCCTGCAATTACATTTGCACCCCCTGAAATTTGTGATAAAAAATATTATAAATATAAATACTCTTACATTTCGTAGTCAACTATACTTCTTCATTATGAACCAGTATTTACTTTTGTGTAATATATTTTACGGTAGGGCCGGATTAAGGGGGCTGGGGCCCTGAGCCACCCACCAAGAGGGGACCTCCCACCAATTTTTAACATAATTTCCGATTTCAAAAACGCTTCTTTGGATTTTATTTTGCTTAAAACTTAATTCTCCATTCCTGGTACTAATGATACCATACTAAATATTTACGGATGTTACTAGTTAAAATAAAACTATTGACCATAATAACATCTAAATATGATTTTAATTCATGTTACCTTGTCAAAAGAAAAAAAGAAAAATGTACGCGTTCTCAAACTCAAAATAACTTCGATAGTTTCAAATCAAGTGGTGAGGGAAACAAAGCCTCGATGCTTTTCACCTGTTTCCTGCTTGGTGAAAGAGATTGTCAGGGTATCTGTCTTTTTTTGTCAATTTACCAAATATATATTTTTAAATATTGTTAATTCACACTATTTAATATTATAAATTATCAATTAAATAATTATAATACAAATGATGTAATATACACACAAAATGAATTCACGTTGTTGTTCTGCCAGCTTCTTTTAAAGATATTTCTTTAATTTATAAAAGAAAGTGTTGTCTTCATTCAAAAGATAGAAATGAATACTAGCAAGCTAAAATATTTTCAAATGAAACTGGGAATTAGTTTAAAAAATTATTTTTGTATTTTATCACGAATCTCAAATAAGTTTTTTTCTTTTTGTTGTCAGTTGCAACTGTTAATTTAAAAAAATGTGAATGTTACATTCAAAATTTGTTAAATAAACATAGGAAAAATCTCAGATTTCACCCGAGATGAAGTTGAAAGAAAAACAGCATTGGTAGGATATAAACCCCACGCACAAGAGGGTGGTTATAAGTGAATTAGTGAAGCTAATGTTTTTTCACACATATGTGAAAAGTGGAAGTCGAAGACTTTGGCGTCAGTTCTTTCTTTGATTTTTATTTTTCATGTCTATGTGAACTAATAGTGAAAAGAAATGTCAAAATAAATAAAGAGTGGATAGGGAGATAGAATAAAGGTATAATAATAAAAAAGGAATTTTGGTTATTGAAACAGTTTAGTTACATTTTCATTTTCTTTGAGACAACTACTTTTAGAAAGACTAGAGGAAATTTTGACCAACATAAATGTAAGTGCATATATTTCTTTTCTTTTTTGTTAACTCTATTTTAAAGAAATTTAAAATGTGTTTTTAGAAAAAAAATAATTACTAATAGCATTTTTTTAATTATTAATCTTTGGATGTTTAAATAACTGAAAATCGTGAGGTTCACTTAAGAGACTATGCCATCCTCCAATATTTTTAAATATATATTTTTTAAATAAGTATTTATTAATACGCTATTGTTTTGAAGCAAATGCAATCGATTTATCTACATTAAGTTTCTTTTTAAAGAAGCAAAAACTAGTTTCATTCGTTTGGAATTTTTCTTGAAGAACCTATTCATTTATTGCTGTAACTTTTACAACAAAACAATAAATAACAACACAACTAACATTTGTTGCTCAAAGAAAATAAAACTTAACGAAAAGTAGCCCGTCTTTACAAAAAAAGCAAAATGTTAAAAATTAGTTCAAAAGACAACGTCAAACAATAAAGTTTATCTAATCATAATGTTAATCATTAATTATAAACTTAATTATAGAGTTCTGGATTAAACTTTCTTGTGAAACGTGTCTTTTCTTGTGAGATTATTTTAAGTAAATATCATTTGAGAAAGGACAAATTACTATAAGTCTCGATGTTTTGCTTCTAAATACCCCCTATTTAGAAGCAATACATCGAGACTTCTATTTTTACACCAATATTTAAAAACAATGTAAGAAATAGATATTTTGTTAATTGAAAGAAAAAAGGGGTGCCCTGAATATTCGACAAATGAAATTTCGGCAACGGAAAATTCGACAAAGGAAGATTTGGCAAGTAGGAAAAGTCGGTAATTAATTAGGGCAGATATATCGATTGAAAAAAGATTTTAGAACTTTACTTGCGGGGGATATAGTTGTAAATACGGGGCTACACCCTACCAATAAGGAACACCTATTGTGTTATCTTTTTGGTACTTACGGACCGGGCTATTTTTTAGATGAGATTTTCAAGTTAAATTCTAATTTTTACGATATCTTTTGTTTATTACATTGTTAGGTAAAAGTACAGAATAGTTTACACCCCCCCCCCCCACGCTCCCCCCTATGTTAAGAATGACTTTCTAAATAATGTTATTATTACAACCCGGTTTGTAATTAAATTACGAGATTAAATCCACTATAATGCATTTAGGTTTCTTTGTAAACAAGTCAGCCATTTAAATATTTTGTTAATAATTGAAAAAATATCAATTACTTCGTGTCTGTTCGAAATTTGAAAGGAAATTTGTTTTCCTTGTCATGAAATACATATTTAATTTATTTTTTGTAACTGTAATTAAATGTGTTAATCTCGGCGAAAAAGAGGGTGTGTTTAAAATCGGCCGCTCGTCGAGTCGTGGTTTCTTTTTAATTCAAAATTGGTAAATCACTGTAAGATGAAGTGGTTAATTCGTCGTTTCATAGCCAAAATGGCGGACAATAAATCGGCTGTATTTTTCTGATTCTTTTCCGACATTTCAACGATTAATTTGAAATAAGTAAACACATTTAAACAGTAGTAAATAAACTTACTTTTAGGCAAGATGACCACCAGAGATTAAAAAACTCAATTACATTTGCAAATAAAAATAATTAATAAATTAATTTCATGACAAGAAAAACAATTTTGCTTTTTTAAATACATAATTTTTTAAGCAATTCAAATGACTTTCTATTCGATAGTTTAAATACTTCCAAATTCGTTTCAAATTTCGAACAGAGACGATATAATTGATATATTTTTCAATTATTAACAAAATATTAAAATGGCTGACTTGTTTACGAAGAAACCTAAATGCATTAGGATAGATTTAATCTCGTAATTTAATTACGAACCGGGTTGAAATAATAACATTATTTAGAAAGACATTCTTAACATGGAGAGAGGGGGTGCTTTGTTAACTAATAACTATTCTGTACCTAACAATTTAATGAACAAAAGATATAGTAAAAATTGGGGAATCTTTTACTATAATCAACAGAACGGAAGAACGAAAAAAGGATTAAAAAACAAATGTGCAACAAATAAATGTTAGCAAGGGCAATACAAGTTACTATTCTACCTAGCTGGATAAGTTTATTTGGGGGGTTAACTTATTTTATAGGGTGTTTTTGTTGTTTTACAACCAAGTGTCGGCTCTTCATTTCGAAAACCACATCCAACAGGGCTTCCGGGAATCTCGCAGAAGCGTACAAAAAAATCGGCAATTAGAACAAAATACTCTTAGAAACACATCCAATAAATGTCACCAATCGTAGAACATTACATTTTCGCACATAAGGTTTAGCTAAGAATGTTGATTCTTAGCAAATCCTCATCTATTAAAAGATTGAATTTTTTGGACGTTTTTTACATCCAATAATTTTATGAATAGAGATTAAATCAACAGTACACTAACAATCATTATGTATAGTTCCATAACAATTTAATGATTTCATGACCAAACGATACCGTAAAAATTAAATTTAACTTTCAAAATCCTATTTAAAAAATAATTTGTTTAAAAAATATTTATTTAAATAATTTGGTTGAAAAAATATTTAAAACAAATAATTTGGTTAAAACATATTTAAAAAAATAATTTGGTTAAAAAAAATATTTTAAATATTTTAATTGGAGGGAGCCCCCCCCCCCCCTCCTCCAGGACGGTCTTAAACTCTATTTTCATTGATTGACAACTATTAGCAACAAATTATTTGTGGCATCTTTGCGTTAAAAGAAATTTAATAGTTTATATAAAATATAAGTACATTAAGGGATTTTGGACATTTACGACGGGAGGAAAGTAGAGTCTGGACAGAGTTTGGCTTTCGCGACTGGAGGAAAATTGGACAAAAATTGAAAGCGCATAATAACACTGATGCCCACAAAGAAGCGGACAAGGTTCGGATCACCTTAAAAATGTTCAGAAAGTAGGGAGAGTGGATCAACTCCTGGATCCATGCTACCGAGACAAGAAATCGGTGACCACAAACAGGATTTCCTGACAGTACTGGACATAGTATTATTCTGTGTAGAGAATGAGATAGCACTGAGAGGTGATGACGAAAGCAAAGAATCACTAAACCGAGGAAACTTTTTGGAGTCACTCTCACTTTAATCTAAGTATGACCCGACTATTCAACAACGCTTGGAGAAACTTCCGAGAAATGCACACATGTTAAGCCCAGAGATTCAAAATGATTTACTCTTTTCAGTGCAGAAGGTTCAGTTAGAGGAAATCAGGGGCCCGGTTCAAGAAGCCGGATATTATGCGGTTTTAGGTTAAAGACATCTCTAACAAATAATTACTTGGTGTTTCATTAAGGTTTCTGCACGGAGGAAAAGTCCATGAACGGGCCATTGGTTTCATGGAGCTGTATGACTTATCTGCTGCAAGTATTTCGGAACAGCTACAAGGTATGCTGCGGTCTATGAACTTTGAGAAGGAGATGTGTGTTGGGCAAGGATACGATGGTGCAAGTGTGATGTCAGGTAAACGTGGTGGTGTCCAAGCGCTGATGAAAAGGGCTGGCTATACAAATGCCCAGTATGTGCACTGTGCATCTCACAGGCTGAATTTAGTTCTCGCATCTGTCACTGAGATTGATACTGCCATTAAGACATTCTCCGAGACCATGGATTTAGTGTACACTTTCATGACAGGTACAAAACGCCATTCCCGATACCTGGAAATCCAGAAGATATTGTATCCGAAAGATCCACAATTGAAACTAACCCATTCATCTACAACCAGGTGGTCTTCCAGATCCTTAGAGGTTGAAAAGTTCTTGTGCCGTTTTTGAGTAATTTTGGACACTCTGGCATACTTTCAAAATGATCCTGCTGCTGAAACAAAACTTTCTGCTATTGCTCTACTGAAGGCAATTAAGACAAAGAAGTTCCTAGTTCTTCTAATCTTTTTTGGAGGATTATATGACTATACAGATGTTGTGATCAAAGGTCTGCAAAAGAAACAAACAAATGCGGAGACAGCTATTAGCTTGGTGGAAACACTACTTGAACACGCAAAATCATTCGATACTAAGAAGGTGGTGAAGTATGCATTGGAGTTTGCCACAAAGTACGATATCACGGATATTGATACTCGGCCATCTGGAAAGGCACGAAAGTTATCCGGAAAATTAGATGGTGCATTAGTGACTGGTTCCGTTGGCCATAACTGTGTGGGTACAGTGGAAGATTTTGATTTGGTACTCCGACAGTTGCTGGGGCATATTAGAGGAGAACTCCGTGCTCGATTTGGAAATGCTCAATGTGCAGTGATGAAAACTGATGCAGTGTGTAACACGTCATCAGAATCATTCATGGATAGTGAGACTCTGAAACAGCTAGGTCCACTGTTTGGTGTTTTGGTAAAGGAGAGTGAGATTGAAATATTCAAGAACTACATTCAGCGACGTCTCCCTACCGAAGATCTTGGACTTTCAGAATTATTCGAACAATGTGACAGTGATATTTTTTGATCGGTGCATAGAGTATTGCAATTGCTCCTTACCATCCCACAGACCTCAGTAAGCGTTGAAAGACTATTCTCTTCAGTGAAGCGCATCAAAACAAGGATGTGATCTTAGATGTCAACAGAGAGACTGACATCACTCTGCCTCATATCCTTTGAAAAAGATTTGCTGAGAAACATTGACAGAGAGCGCATCCTTGCGCATTTCAATAACTGTAAAAATAGGAGATTGTAATAGAATTCTGTAGAGCTAGCAAGTAGCTACCTTATTTTACAGACGTTATGTTATTATTACTGTGTTTACTATGCTTTATGTGCTTTAATATGCTTATGTTGTTATTTAAAGTGACCTACCGAAATACACAACAATATATTTAGATTATATAAACAAAATTGAAATTGTTTTACTACTTATTTTTATTTATATATCAGTACACACCCACACTGAACCAACACGTCACTCATGTTAGAATATCAATATTAGTTTTACCCCTCCTAAAAATGGCTTGCCCCTCCTAAGTTAGAAGTCTGGATACGTGCCTGGTTCTCATTGGGGTAATAAAGTCACAAATAGGAGGAATTTCCGAGCGAATTAATAATCTATCCATGCTGTATGTGAACTTATTATAGACGAACGCATGCGGGTTAATTCACAGCTAACTTCCGGTCTTGATTGATCGCGAGTCTAAGAACCACGACCAATGACAACACCCCAAAATCTCGAATCAATTACAAGGCCTGCTACTATTACGACGGTCAAGCCAATGTACAGCGGGCCGATCCAGTAAGAGACGATTGATGTGGAGATGGGCATGCACTGTTTCAAAGGCCGATAAGGTATTGGTAATTAAGACGTGGTAGTAGTTCTATTTAATGTGTTTTGCACTTGTAGATTGCCATAAAGGGATATTGATGTAGAAGGCAATGAGAGCAGGTAGGACGTAAGCATCACTTATTACGGCTATGAGAATTATCTTGCTCTCATTCATTGTGGCGTTTTAGTATTTGAAATGTGGCCGCCCTTACGTTGACAAAATTAAGTAAGTTTCTTACGCCAGTTTGAGGCAAGGTTTTATAAACGTGGTCCACTAGTTTATATAGGGACGAACCCTTTTCACCACTTTCAGCAGTTCCAGCAAGTACTAGCTGCACTTTTTGTGATGAATATATCAGAAGGGTTGCAATTAAGAGCGTGTGTTTTGTTTAAATCACAAAGGAACAACAGAGGATTCAAACAATGCCTCGTTGATTACGGATAGTGGTGTTGGCAGTGACGATTCGTATTTTATTTATTTTAAGATTCAGGACAACTCTCATGCTAATCAAGTTGGTTTAAAAAAGCTGGATAAGTAAATGAAAGAAGAAAAAAGTTCATATTTATTGCAAAGAATGTATTCTGAACTGAATGTTGTGAATAGAAGAGGTGAAAGTAGAATGCAAAAACACTAATAATTTTATTGACTGCGGCTAAGAATTAATTATTATTTCTATATATTAATATATATTGATATATATAATTATTATTAAAAATAAATACTTTTTATTTTATTTTAAATAAATATTCTTATTTTTAAGAATACTAATAAAGAAAAACGCCGGATTTTTATTAACAAATATCGCATCTAAACATGATTTTAAGGCGTTTGATCTGATTCATAATACTTCAATACATGAAAAGATGGTTCGAAAAATATGAACTCCGCCAATTTAATACACATCCCGCATGCAGGCGCGTCACTTCCTATTTTCTTTACAAATTAGAAAGCCGTTAACACTAACGTCCATTTTCTATTCAGGGGACTACTATCAACACCATCAGGAATTGTCAAAATCTCATACTCTTACCAAGTTAGGTATACTCAACAGAAATGATTAGTGAAATAATAAAAGTATAACAGAAAAAAATATTTTCTGATTGTTATTAATAAATATCGAATGTAAACATGCAAATCAAATAAATGAGGCCTAACGTCTTAATAGACGTTTAGCCTCATTAATTATTCTTAAAGTCTTAAAAAGATGCTAAAAAATATGAACTATCCCAACTCTTATTTTTATTTTTACATCGATATATATATATATATATATATATATATATATATATATATATATATATATATATGGGTGTATATATATATATATATATATATATATATATTTATATATTTATACATATGTATATATATATATATATATATATATATATATATATATATATATGGGTGTATATATATATATATATATGGGTATGTTTATATGTGTGTGTATATATATGCATGTGTATATATATATGTATATATATATATATACATATGTGCATTTGTATATATATATATGTGTATACATATGTATATATATGTATATATGTGTGCATATATGTGTGCATATATATATATATGTATTTATATATCATGTGTATATATATATGTGCATACATATATATATATATGTGTATATATATATATATATATATATATATATATATATATATGGCTTGTAGATATTTATGACAGTCGTCTCCTGAAGTTTAGTAAGGACTCACGAAACCTCGACGTCGGGGGCGAACTGACCAGCTTGTGACCAGTGTACATCGTTACATTGTCACTGAGATGTAAAGGGCTGCGTTGGATTATGTGACAGAATACTAGGCGGATTCTAAGTAAGAAGTTGTGCAGCGAGATATTTGTTCAAATTACATTTAAATTGTCGAATGTTTGTAGAGTCTAACTTATATTAATCTTATTTCACATGACACATAAACACTTCACTTTGTTTACATCAGTTAATATTTGATTGAATTAGTTACGTAATAAGTAAATTTGTATACATCATTATTATAAATAAACCTGTAAACGGACACTTATATCTTTTATTGCATTTTTAATTTAGTTAACCTTCAACAAGGCAAGTTGCCACTGTAGACGTAAGGTGCTACTTAGAATTAGTGTGAAAGTTTGGAGAGGTAATCCTAAATTGGGAGCTGTGCCGCGAGATGTTTGTTCACATTAGTTTAAAATTTCTGCATGTCGGTACAATCGGGAAAACAAGGGTGGTCTAAAGGCCGACAGCTGGAGAAAAAAGCTATTGGAAGCGAAGGCTCTCTAGCATCACGGTACCTCAAGGGTTAATGAATGGGATTTACTTGAGTGTCTGCTATGTGGAGTGTATTTACGTCAAGGGGGCACAAAATCAGCAAGTTCCTCGGAGCACATTCAATTAAAGTACTTGTAAAAAAATCCCAGGGATGCAATATTGCGGCGATTGGGCAGGGGATGGAGCCTTGTTGATAGTGATGGATCTATTAGATTAGCGAATCTTTTTGGGGTTCATTGTCTATAGGGAAGAGACAAGTGGTGAGTGCAGCAGACCAGTTGTGACAACAATACTCCATGAATGGCCGGATGGCGGCTTTGTAAAGATATATGGTACTTTTTTTTACTAATGACTCACCAATTGCAGAGGCTAAATGCAGTTGATAAATACAAAGGTTAATGAGATGTATAGATTGAAAGTTGATTAATGATTAATATTATGAGAGGATTAGAAATCTCCACTTACCCTAACTAGCTCAAAACTAAAGCTTACACGGAAAATGTACCCCTTTGTCAAAAACGTTACTAAAGGAATATGAGGATCAAGGATAGCATATGGATGAAATTTGTAGTGTCTCACTATTTTCTCTTCATCGGAACTCGAATATAAACCTGAGTCACATTTTACTTTAATTATTTTAAAAGAAGCGGCGATGACGATCTAATTTATTTTGACGAAGAGAGTACATTTATAAGTATTAATTATACAGAGTATAAATGTATAATGCCTTATTATATAAGGTGTATATTTATACACGGAGGGTGTACATTTATAATCATTTATTATACAACATGTATATTTACAATCATGTATTATACATCATGTACATTTGTAGTCATTTATTATACAGAATGTATATTTATAATGATTTCTTATATATATTATTTAAATTTATATACAGGGGGGGGGGTATACATTTATATACAATTTATTATCAAAGACAAGTATACACCTGAATATTTTCAGCGGAGACTTTTATTAAAAGGTCTCCGATAAAAATATTCAGGGGTATACTTGTCTATACATTGTATATAAAGAAGCGGCGATGACGATCTAATTTGTTTGACGAAGAGAGTATATATATAATTATTAATTATACAGACTATAAATGTATAATGGGTAATTATATAGGGTGTATATTTATACACGGAAGGTGTATATTTATAATCATTTATTATACAGCATGTATAAATTCAAAATCATTTATTATACAGAATGTATATTTATAATCACTTTTTTTTTATATTATTTAAATGTATATACGGGGGTATACATTTATATACAATTTATTATCGAAAACAAGTATAAACCTGAATATTGTCATCAGACACCTTTATTTAAAGGTATCCGATGAAAACATTCAGGTTTATACTTATCTATAAATTGTATATAAATGTATATCCACCGTATATGAATTTAAATAATATATATAATAAATGATTATAAATATACATTCTGTATGATGAATGATTATATATGGTAGTTTGGTAGTTTGGTAGTTTTGTTTTACGGCATATCAACCCTTTTTGGGTTATTTAATGCCGAATCTGGTCTTGTTTTCTTCTCTTTTTTGTTTCTTTCCCCTTTTAATATATGTTTCTATTTAACCCATAGTTGGGACCCTAACAGGTACTACCACTCCGGGTCAGGGTGGACCTGGGAGCAATGGTAATTAAGAGGAGGCTCCACATTCCCCAAAGTCCGTAAGCCGGATCTCACCATCGGATGTAGTTTAAGGTCATATCCAGGACCGGGAGTAGGGTTGGAAAAATAAAAATAAAAAAGGGGAGGGAGAAAGGGAGAAGGGCTGTTGTTTTTGTTTTTGGTTTTGTAGAACATAATTAAGTTTTACAAAAAAAAAAAAAAAAAAAAAACGTCAATGTAGGTGAATTTCGTCTCAGGGAGCCACAGGGCAGCCTGATCTGGTATCACCAAGCTGTATAAATGTACACCCTCCGTATATAAATATAAACCCTATATAATACCCCATCATAAATCTATGCTTTGTATACATAATAATTGTAAATAATGAATCGATATATATATTTAAAAAATGATGAGATTTTTGAAAATTCATGTAAACATGTATCAACATTTAACAACTCGAGAACTATACGCTGTTAATCAAAAGGGAAAGAAAAGAGAACACTTTACCGTGTGTGTTGCTTCATGACAAAATAAGGATAAGAAATGCCCTGTATAGGCGTACAAGCCGAACGTTGCGCTGTCTATTTGTAAATGACAAAGGGAATACTTTAAAAAGAGGTCAGGAAGAGTAGATAGAGACAAGCCGGCTATTACTACCTTGTTAGCATCAGTAGTAGTAGTAGGGTGGCACAGTAGATTACAGACTAAAGGTTAAGACTGATGACCTGGGCGTGCTGGGTTCGAAACCAGTTTCGTCCACAAATACACTTACATCAACACCAACACGTTAACTGTTTTCTTACCTCCTAATGAGGATGTAGATTAAAATTACTTATAGTGAAAAAGAAAACATTTCAAAATGATAAATAAATCCACAATCACTGGATTTTTATTTATTCTTTGCTAATTTATTTTGTTAAATATGAACCGTTTGTATGAAATAGGATTCCCCAATATTTTACTCTGTATAATCCAATATATATATGTATATATATATATATATATATATATATATATATATATATATATATATATATATATATATGTATATTTATTTATGTATGTATGCATACATATATTATCAATATATATATATATATATATATATATATATATATAATTAAATATATATATGTGTATTTGTATATATGTAATGTATTTATATATAATATATTCTCATATATACATATCAATATATATATACATATATATACATATATATATAAATATACACATATATATAAATATATATTAAAACAATATATATGTGTATGTGTATATATGCAGTGTATTTATATATAATATATTCATATACATACATATAAATATATATATACATATATATATATATACATATATATATATATTTATATACAATATATTTATATATACATAATTATATATATCTATATATATATTGATATATACATATGCATATATATACACGTATTTATAAATGTTTATATATTTATATATATATATATATAAATATATATATATATATATGTATATACATTATATATATGTAATGTAGATACATATATATATATATATATATTTATATATAAGTATACATTTTTATTTATACAAACATTATTGGTTACATATGTGCATACATGTTTCGGTTGCACTTTTCCAACAAAGTCAACCTCATCAGACCAAGAATTTTTCAGGAAATGCTTGGTCTGATGAGGTTGACTTTCTTGGAAAAGTGCAACCGAAACATGTATGCACATATGTAACCAATAATTTTTGTATAAATAAAAATGTATACTTATAAACAGCTCTACTTGGTATTGAGCACTTTTTATAAACACTTGAGTTTCTACGGATTTACAGTTACAGAAACTAATACAATACATGTACGATATATTTATATATATATATTTA
>OY744521.1:17449300-17476800 GCA_963556195.1 Sepiola atlantica | reverse complement strand
TTTTTTGTCATGTGTATTTCTTTAAAAATTATATAAAGATGAAAGTGATAATTCCGAGGCAGGAGAGATTTAATGTTGAGAAGCGGAAGGTGGAATACGAATAAACAAACATAAATGATATGAGACGGTTAATCTCAGATAAATTTATTTTTATTTCAAAGATTTAAATATAAAGACAGTAAATTGTAAAATTGGTGGGCTTACTCTTAAAGGTCCAGAATAATGGTAGGGACTTAAATCAGTTCGAGAGTTACAACCTCTCATTTTCGAAAAGAAAAGAAAAGTTAGACTGGCTATGTCAGTTGATGAGAGCCAAGTGGTCGCTGCTATTCAATAAATAAAAAAGACATGAGATTCGAAGAAACAAAAACAATAGATTACTTAGATTAATACATTTAGTTTATCTTAAATAATGATATTAAGATTTAATTTATTTTAATTTCTTGTTTTTGTTGCTGTTTTTTTATTTATTATTTGTTTGTTTTAATTTATTATTTACTTTTTATTCAATATTATTATTAAATATTTAATACATGTGTTAAGTGTTGCAATTTTAAATATAGGTTCGGATCAATAGTCAGGTAACAATTCAAGGAGATAATAAGAGATCACCATTAAGGTAGTTAAATGGGAATAATTGCGTACAGTAAAATAATTCATGTCCAGATAGAATTAGTCTATCTTAAGCCTTGTCTTTGGGCTGGACGACCCGGGTTCGATCCCACTCACGGCATGCGAATTTTCGGGTCTGAAAACTCCCTCTGTCCACCCAGCAGTAAATGGGTACCTGACTAAAACTCAGGGAAGGTTCAAGGCAGCGGAAGGAGAGGGTGGGCTTCGCCTTCCATATGCTGTGCCCTAAGCACGGTGATTCTTAACAAATCACCGCCGCTACAACCCGAAAATAATGAAGTCTACAAAAACATGTATTGTTTGTGAACTCGATTTGTGTCCATTGATAATACGTAGATGTTAATCTGCAACTTATATGTGCGTAGATAAGAAATGGTTATATAAAGTGTAAAGTGAGTTTGTGAATAGCCCACACGTGCTGTTTCCTATGAAATTGTGTTTAGTAGAACATGTACAAGTAAGTCTGAGTTTAATGATGTGCGGGTAGAAGTAGAGAGGGTGCATCTTACATACGTTGTAATATGTTTTTCGAGCGCACACGTGCATCAAGTGTGTTTTTATAGGAGATCGAAGTGAAAAAGAGTTTTGGTGAGTAGTCTGTCGAGGCAATACTTTATGACAAGTGAGAGTAGGAGAGGCACACAGTCTGTGTGGCCCTTTTAATACCACAGCCACTTCAGTTTCGAATGATGCCGTTGAACTTAACAATCAGATGTTGCACCATTCCCCCGGCTAAAGTGTACTTAATTGAGCTGTAACAAACCGTACAAGTTTGAGTTCAACAACTTTCTGTCCAATTCCAATAACTGCACAACTCTGTCACCTCGGAGAAAGCGAAGTGTACTCTGTTGAATGGCTCCGTAGCTGAATATGCTGGCCAGCTAATTTATCATCTTACTTTGGAGTATATCAACAAGGGAGCGTCGATATACCTTGTTAAATAAAGACATCCTGGACATACTCTATATCGTCGATGACATCTTCAAAAAGATACTAGAAATATAAACTACCTAAATCACAGATAGAGAGTCATAGCATATTGGTCAGTATGACAGTTACTTAGAAAACACAAAGGTTGACAGAGGAATGTTGCCCACAACAGCGGGAATGGTCGGTCCATGGTTTCTGTGCCCCCATTGTTGCGATAAGTAGGAAAGTGCACTTGTTGTGTCTACACCCGCTTTACGAGTCGGTATGCCTAAAATAAAACGGATGTGTAATCGTTGAGAGTCTTAACCCGTTAGATATAAATCAACAAACTTTAGTGTTTTCTTCGCACATCGTCACCCAAAGCGTTGTAGCAGCAGCAGCCGCTAATACACTATAAAAGGGTGCTCATTTTTACTTGGATCTTTCGGAGTATTTGCCCCTGTGTCGAAGCTTCACACTGTCTCCTTCGTATCTACCGACCGCACCTCGCCCCAAGGACCTTTGTCAGACATTACGGCACCGTGACGACGATTATCCAGCAACAGAAGCTGCAGCAATTAAAATCTAATGCTTAGGACATACAACAACAAGCAACCTTTCTATCATATGACAATGCGAAAACCCCTCTACACATTGCTTCTGTCTGTGCCCTGAAATGTTTGCGTTCTTTCAGCCTGCTTCTCCTGCTCCGGCTCCTAGAGTGCCTGCTCCAGCGCCTGTTCCAACTCACTCCATGCAGCACCCCCTTCACCAGATTCTTCCTGCAGCGCATGTTTTCATTTCTCCAGCTCTGACTACTCGTAAACTCCTGCTCCAGCTCTTACTTGAGGCTACCTTTCAGGCTCACTCCATGCAGTGTCTGCCCCAGCACCTTCCTGCATCATCTCCTTCCTGCAGCGCCTGCTTCAGCTTCTACTTTAGCCAGCTCTTTTCAGTGTATCCTGCTCCAGCTCTTTCCAGCCGTTCTCGCTTCAGCTCTTCCCGGCAGCTCATTCTCCAGCCTTTGGCCACGCCCACACGGACCGGACTTAATTAATCATGAAAGTAATAATATTATAAGCACTCTACAGAGGCATCATTCTGGTGAAGCGAATAATGCTTAATCGAGCATTAAGGTAAATCCTTGTCCGTCAAAAATAATTCAATACGTTTAGTTATCAGTATCGTAAATACAAAATATAAATAAATAAATGGCATCATTGAAAAATGTTACAAGCGGGGGTCGTGGTTTAGTGGTAGGTCGAGCACCAGATTGAGTCACTGCGGTTCTGGTATAGAATCTCGCTAGGTTTAACCACCCTGATGAACTGTACAGACGACAAAACACGTGTATGTGTATAACTATGCATATATATATATATATACATATATATATATATATATATGTATACATATATATATATATATATATATATATATATATATATATATATATATATATATATATATATATATATATATATACATACATACATACATCTCATTACACCTCAGGGATGGAAACTTCAATCTACGTGTCACGTCACCCCATGATGTCTAAGTTCTAGTTTCCCTTCATTCTTGTCGACTCATCCTTTCCTGCTGTCCAGGTTCCAGAAACGATCTAAGCTTTTTATGCTGTCTAGTTTCCTCACTCCTGTTGATCCAGCTTTACTGGTTTCGTGTCCAGGTACATAATTCCTGTAATTCCGGCATTCCGGCTTCTGGAGACGTAATTTATGCCCCCACTTATACTAGTGACGTCACTCATCTTTTTCTTCAAGTTCTTCTCCGTCATTTTCTCTTGTGCATTCGGTTCTAATAAATTCTACACTATTCATCAGCATCAACCCTCTCTTTTTTCCATTACCGTTAACTTTGTTGCTTGTATCTAATTTCTTTACACACCGGATCCCGTTATATATACGAAGTTTCGCCACGTAGGGCCGGTACTAGATAGGTGACTATTTGAGAATGCTAGGCGCTGTATGTAATCTTATATATATTGTATACATGCGGATGAGGGCCGCGTCTGAATTTTATTTCCCCTGTTGTTGGGATTTAAAATAATCCATGTAAATAAAGTTCAATTCTCGCACGTGAAAATGGGGTAACAATGTGCAGATAAATCCTTAAAAGTGAGATAGAGGACGAAAGCCTGAGAGTTGGAACACTAACCACCAAAATGTACCTTCACAGCAATTTTACTAAGAAAGATAAATGTGCAGTCATAGAATATTTACAACAGAGTCTTCAAAGTTCAGTCAGGCATAGTGAATTTGAGAAGGGGTTTGCGAAAACGTGGTTCGCGAGAACTTATTTGTATAGAGTGCGGGTAACTGCGGAAGGTCATTCTCTGTGACTGTCGACAACAGTCACTGAGGATACCAGCAAATGTGTTGCTGACTTGAGCGAAGTCGTCTAAAAATAGGCGGATGGCGGTGCAAGGGTGTTTTAAGGGTTGGCTTACGTGACACCTAACAGAATAGGGATTACAATGCCTGACAGCTAATCCGTGAGGCCCTTAAGGGACATGACCACAGCCAATCAGTGAGGAGGGCTTTAATAAATTCCAACACTGTAAACCTCCCATGAACGTGATATACATGCGGATGACGACCGCTTGTGAATTTTATTTTCCCTGTAAACTTCCTCCTTCGGTAGAAGCCGGCATAGCAACCTAGGAATAAATACCATACAAGGTATCACCGGTTCGTTTATTCATTTTCTACTTTCTAAGTTGTAAGCCCGATAACTTTTGTGACAAGAGAAGTAGCGTTTACCAAGCGTCGCACTGGCGCTGCCCAGGCGTTACCCAGGCGTCGCACCGACTCTGCGAAATTGTCTGCTAAAACTGCTCGGGTTATCGGTCACTGCAACAACTTTCGATAGCATACCTCCAAGTATTTTATCTAACAAGTAAGTCACCCATTATTTCACATTCAAGTTCTTAATCATTAACTTACAGCAAATTGTGGTGTATCAATTTGTGACAAACGTGATGATCCTGAATCAGGATTGAGCGGTGAAAGTGGGGTCCACTTCCAACGCCTATCCCTCATCACCACTATAAAAAAGCGCATCTGTATCTATCGTCAAATTAAAAAGTTAAAGGAAAGTTTACATTGTAAGTCGAGTGAGAATTCGAACACTGTCGGATGCTTTACGAATACTGGCTTTATTTTAGTTATTTATATTTTATCATCCGGGACTGCAAACCCATATATAGTTTTTTTTATAACATATTTCATCCATACAAAGCAGGCCGGCACTGTAGACGTAAGGGGTTACTGAGAATTAGGGTGTAGACCTCTGCGTGTCGGTACTGCCGGGGAAACAAGGGGACAGGGAGGGAGTTTCAGAGATCGGAAGCTCGAGGAATGAAGCTATTCGAGTAGAAGGCTATCCGGCATCTGGGGACCTCCACAAGGAATCGACGGGATTTAGCAGATTGTCGAGGTGATCTAGTGAATTTACATCGAGGGGGCACCAAAGTAGCCAGTTCATCGGAGCACACTCCATTGAAGTATTAAAGTTATGCAGATTGAGTTGATTTTTAGGATTTACTTTAACTCAATATATAAGGAACACAAATCACATTCACTTCTAAACTTGAGCTTGTGAACAGCAGAACGAAGAGAAATAACAGAAAAAAGGAGAAAGTAGAGAAAACGTCGAAGGAGCGATGAGCCGTTTTTTTTTTTTACTGAGAAACAAGTGGAATGAATTTTATTTAATTCCGTGACATTTACTTTTCCTGGTCCCTTTGGAGTCAGAGTGAAAACTCTTTTTCGAAAAAGTTTACATTCCCCTCTTACTACGCACCGCTGATTATTTCCTCTTGGTTGTGCCCGAAAAGGACCAAAGAGTATCAATGTTCAGCGCTATCGGACCTTTACCAGTGTGTTCCACACACAGTTCAGAATTGTAGTGTCCCTAGTAAGTAATACTCCTATCTTAAAGATAGATTAAGGACTAATATATTTTATTGTTTTGTATAGTGTACGTTGCTTGTCTTTCATAATATCCAACTGTATATAAATATGTTGAATGCACTTGTCTTCGTGTTTCGTTCGAGTAATGGACATGTTTAGAATATGTATTTAATATCTGATGTGCAATAAAAAAATATATATATTCTAACCTTGGTGACCGCTTGCGCAGATCGATACGTAAATTTAATATGTACGTGTTATACTTACATTTCACAGTGCAATTTATAGAAAAATGAATACAACTATAGCATTACACATTTTTATATTTGTTATTCGTAATTAAATTACTACAGTGAGCAGAAATACTCTATGATTGTAACATTACTATTTTGTATTTCAAAGTGTAATACTACCGTGGCAAGTACTTCCAGAAATTGCATCCTTCCTCTCTGATGAAAAACGTAAACTTTGCTATTGTTCAAAAATTATTTTTTATATGATCGAACATCTTTAAGATAGAGCCAATGTAAAGGTTTCGCAAAACTTAACACATTTATTAGTGAACACTTGACAACTTCGTCTTGGCCAGACCGAGTAGAATTTGATTTGCTGAACGAAAAGTTAATTGTAATTACTTAGCACAGATGATTCTGATACTTACTATTTGAAATGATTAATAATTAACAGGATGACCGTCTCATAATCGCCCGTGTTAATTGATGTAAATTAACAACGTCTACACAACTCCTTTTTTGTATTAAACTAATAAATGGTCGTTTTGTTCGTAAAAAAGGTCAACATTTACGTAGTGCCAATTAAATTCATCATTTTTTAAAATACGTCTTTCTATACTGAATTTTCAAATTTACAGACAATGATATTTCTAGTTAATTAGACAACGTGATGAAAATATTTCCATTAAGATATATTTTTCAGTAAGACTTCTTCCTTTTCTATTTCTAATTTACAGTACGGCCCAGACTTGTAATTGGCTGATCAAAACGGCGAGGCCACGCAAGCTTCTTGTAATAGACTATGCCTTCTCCCCCGACATAAACGACAAAAATTGCTTTCGCCGGGCATAATTTTTTTATAGCGATTGTTAGACGACTGCCCGGATATTTCTTTATGTTTTATGCATTGTTTTCTTACAAGCTATTTTTGCGTAACTATGAGAGACACGATTGATCTGAGGCTTATGCATTCAATTTAGTAGTTCGGACTCCAGTCAATCATAGAATGGATTAAGAAAGCTGAGATTGGTTGTCAGCTGTGCGCTGTAAATAAGATAGAATGCCTACTGCCCATGCATTTGACAGGCGGTACATTTGTGGTGTACAAACAATAGAGTAAAAAAGGGAGTATGCCTCCATGAAATACGTTTTATTTACAACGTTGGTCCTGGACTCCTATGCGGCGTATGTGCAGTTTGTGGCACGCCGCATACACCCGGGTGAAACCGTAAATGTTTTTATGACAGACCTGCAGAAGCTTTCTGTACCATCCGATGCTATGACGGATCGAAGCCTAAATAAAACTTTTGACCATGGGTTGCTCAGGAATGTTCAACAGTTCATACCAGCTACCTTTCGAATAAGCATACGTCAGCTTTTGACTCGAGCGAGAACTATATTTAAATATACATACGTAGAGCCAATACAATGCAAGGAAAGCCACACAAAGGTAAGCTGTTTCGAATACGATGCAATTAACCATTTAACTAAATATATTATCGCTTGAGAAGTGGTGCACGTAGTTCCCGATGTGGATGATAAGGTCACACTTCTCTGGATTGTCCGCAAAAGGTTTAGGGAACGAAAGCAATGCGCCGGCTTCTTTCCAAGACAAGATGTGAACTCGGTGCTGCTAGAGCCCAAACGGTGTGTGTGGACGGAGTGCCTCGCTATGTCAGAAATATTCAACCCTATACTCAGATGGTAAGCAATTCTGAAGATAGTGAAAATGCAGCGTCAAGCTAGTGCGAATTGCGTGTGCAGGTGATGATGTTGCCAATAACAGTATCGCTCGACACACAGGCGGTTCACACAACTACTAGAGCAGGAAACTGTAAGAGACAGGACATTGACACAATTCTCTAAGCAACTACAAGAGTTGGTAGAGGATGCGATTGACAACAGTTTTGTCAACCACGTTTTTTAACAGTTGGCGTCGATAGTAGACAACATCGCTGACACATCGTTAGTTGTAGCTTACTTGCATAGATAAATCCATGAAAATATTTTTACATAACTTATGGAGGTGCGGCAGAAGTTGGACTCCTGCATGAATACGACGGGGACGAACAAACGAAACGCTAAAGAAAGAAACAACGCCTAACGCGTAAACATTTCTGCAGCTACTCTAGACAATGGAGACGGAAACGTCTTTTGTAATGGACAGTAAGACACAGGGGCATCTCATTACAGCCATCGCAGATGACAAGAAACCTTCTGCTGATAAATTAAAGTTGCGAAACGTAAACTGTTCGTTCATGCATACAGATGGAAGCAGGTGTATGGATGTTAATTTGTGATTTCCTAGAACTTATATCCATATTTAATAATATTTGACGTGAGCAGTACTATTTCTGGTATGATTTTTTGCAGTAATTCAGACTAGTTATAGATATTAATGGAGGGTGCTTAAGACATCAGAAGAACACCATAAATCATATGACGTGATCAAGTCTCGTAGTCTATTATGTCTATCAGTGACCAATGTTTTTTCTTCTTTCGTGTGAATCAGATGATTTTGGTGTTGGCATTAGTTTCTCCGATGTTTTTCTAGTTAGAAATATTTCTCGGAAGATATCGGGTACTTACGGGAATGACCACAAGAAGGTTGCTAACACCCCTAAGTCAAAGTGATACTGTGGAACCGACTGACTTCGAACTTGGAACACTCATTGCTTCAGTCAGTGTCGATATCCACTTAACCACTGTTACCTCCCAGTGACACATGCTAACAAACATACATCATCCTTGAGACTTTAAAAAGAATATTCTTAAATATATGTCTATTTTTACATAGGAAAGTTGTGTCGCACTCTCTAACTTACTATATTAAGACAGAAGAACATCTGACCATAATAAAACTACCGATTTGACACCAGAATTTCAACAGATGATGAAGTAAGGCATTGTTTACTCCTCAAAGAGTGAATGATCATAACCTCCTCGTCTAGTCAGTACAAGCGGTAACAAACGTCGTGCATGTGGAGACTAGAGAGCATTGCCCTCTTTTACTAAACCTGCTACTTACCCAGTACAACATATATATAACAGCAGTCGCTCAGAATAATAAGTGTTATATTAAATCGGATTTAATTAGGGCATTCCACAAAAAATGATGGAGCCTGGACACATTTCCAAAACGTCTATTACAACAGCCTTTGGAAGGTTTAGTTATTTACATGTTCCCTTGGATTGGCGAAATATTCCAAAGATTCATAAGCAATGTTTGGTGACATTTACCATTTGTATGGGCATACATAGACGATTTACTCACTGCTAGCCTGAAGTTTTGATACATTTTATGTAGTTTCGCGCCATAAATCATCCGACACGCGAGATACTCGACTATATATTTTCCTTTATGTTGACGATATGTCGCCATTTCTTATCGTGCCAGTCATCATAGTCTAAATGCGATTATAAAAATATTGTAAGGAAACAATTTTGGCGGTGCATCGATTTCTAACACCGCTGATTGTTCCTCTTTCGAACACAATCAGTGCCTGAAGTCCAACTTTCGGAGCTGTCCTGTGAGGCTCACTCACAACAAAGGATCTAGCTGAACCTACTTAGCAATATTTCTAAGATAGAGTAATCATATCCTTACAATACCACTTTTTTAACCATAACCATTTTGTATAATGTACGTTGCTTCTTCTCCATGATATATATCATGCATATAGTTAATGTTATTCATAAATACATGTGTTAACAATGCCTGCCTTAACCTTTCGTTATAATGATAGGTATATGTTTAACATGAACTGTGAAATAAAACACTGTATATTCGAACCCTATCTGTATGTTGTGATAACTGTGGATACACTATATGTTGCTATTCACGTTTTCAGGGTGGTTTTGGTTAGTGTGTCTATTGAGATGCCGTTTAACCGGGGACATCGATCAACGATCGTTCGCAAATATATAGTAATATTATTTACTATACTGTGAGTAACATAAATATTTCCACATTCCATTGGATATTTATAAAACTCAATACAACTTTGCAATTTATGTATATATTTAGTAAATTCATGTACCGCCCTTTTTCTCTCTAATTAGCTACAATTTAGGGTTAATGAGATGTTATAATTGTCAGTTAAAATATAAAGAATATGATACGAAATGATTAACTAAGTTAACTAAGTTTGTTAATTAATGGGGACAAGAATCTGTTGACATTTGATTTGAATACGACCAGGTAGTGATATGTAGGGAAGCAGCCCTGTATATATGAAAGTATTTCATATATGTATTTCATAATATTCATGAATAAAAGTGTTAACTATACCTGACTTAGCATTTTGTTATAATTATGGATATGTTTAGAATATATTGTTAACATGAACTGTTATATACAATACTGTATATTCTAACCCTATATGTCGGTTGTGATGACTGTGAATACCCTTTACGTGTCTGTTTACTTGTTCAGGGTGGTTTTGGCTAGTATGTTTGCTGAGATGTCCTTAAATGGCAATACTTGTAGTGAGGCTAACGGGAAAATCGGTCGACGATCGTTAACAAATATTTCGTTTAGTGCATTAAAAGTAACATACATATTTCCATATTCCATTGAATATTGATGAAAATGAATACTTCTTTGGGATTAATGTGTAATTTTAAGTAAATCCAATACTTGTTTGCTTTTTCTCTCTAATCAGTCACCAATTATCAAGATCAAATACCACTGGAAGATAAGGGTTGATGTAATGGAATGATTGCATTTGAGTCCAAATGATTAATATATAGAACTAAGTTTGCGTATCAATGGAGACAACAATCTGTTGAAATTTGATTTGAAGACAACCATGTTTTAATATGTAAGGAAGCAACCCTGTTTTTATCTACAGATCGGAAGTCCTTGCGAAAATCTCTGCGCGTGGAAATCCTGCCTGACACAAGGCACACGGAGGAATAAAAGATGTGTTTTGTCCGTTGTGATAGAAAAACGAGGAATCGCTGTGAATGCTTTACAGAGAGGAATCATAGTTTTCAGTTTAGTTTATCTGCGTCCATGCAAATAACGATAAAATTGAGACGTAGTGTCTATAGCGCGAGAAAGAGTCTATAACTAACCGAAGAGATAATACCCCCACTGGATTTATAAGTCGATTTCGAACTATGTCTAACACAACGAACAGTGCTCTTAGCGGCGCTTTTCCAGATGCTGTAACAGTACTCTATATATTATACAAGTAGGCGATTGCATCAGATGTAAGGTACGTTCTAGGGCAATAGAATGATTGAATCATTTCGCCAGCAACCATAGCAACAGAGTCAGTGTAAGACGTCGGCATTGATATTATGTGTGTCAGCCTTCTTTTATAGACGTATAATAGGGAAATGATTCAATGGTTACGAATTGCTAGCAGGTTTGTGAAGAAATAATTTGTGCTAGGCCCTATGAACGGCCTTTGATATATCGAAAGTGATTGCTCTTGAAATAAAACCATCTTGATAGATTAACTGACACTACATCATAGTTAAGACATCAGTAGTTAACCTTGCAGTACGAAGTCCATATTGCCTGGCACTAAGTAGATTCCTTTTGCTGACGTGGTTGACAGTTGCCTGATTTAATTGCATAGATTCATACAACTTAATGAAACCTCCCGGGATAAAGAAAATATTAAACTGTTGGATAACGTATACGCATTGCTGCAGACTCTGCCATGTTTTGGTGGTCGGAAATTAATTTTCTGATAAACTATATTCAGTATATTGTGAGTTTTCGTTATTCTTAGTATTTCGAAAACAATTATTATTATGTTTCCGAATTTTTAGATGAGAATGTATAATCGGTATTGGTCTGCAAGGACATAATGGACAATGGAAAACAAGTGCTAAGTTATAAGCAATTCTAAGTGGCAATTTTAACAACAACTGGTTATGGTTAGGAAATGGTTATGGTTAAAAAATGGTTATAGTTAGAAAATGGTTATGGTTAGGAAATGGTGATGGTCAAAACATTGTTATGGTTAGGATACGGTTATGGTTAGGAAATGGTCATGGTTAAAAAATTGTCATGATTAAAAAATGGTGAGGGTTAGGAAAAGGTTATGGTTAAGAAAATTGTTATGGTACGGAAATTGTTGTGGTAAACAAACAGTTATGGTTAGGAAATATTTATGGTTAGAAAATTCTTATGGTTAGGATATGGTTATGGTTAGGAAATGGTTATGGGTAAGAAAATTGTCATATTTAAGAAATTGTCATTGTTAGGAAATGGTTATGGTTAAGAAATTGTTATCGTTAATAAAAGGTTGTGGTTAATCAATGGTTATGATTAGGAAATTGTTATGGTTACAATATGGTTATGGTTAGGAAATGTTTATGGTTAGGATATGGTTATGGTAAGGAAATCGTTATGGTAAGGAAATTGTTATGATTAAGAAATGGTTATGGTTACGAACTTGTTATGCTTAGCAAATGGTAATGGTTGGAAAGTGGTAATGGTTAAGAAATTTTTATGGTAAGTAAATGATTATCGTTAATAACTTGTTTCGTTAGGAAATGGTTATAGTAAAGAAATGGTTATAGTAAGGACATCGTTATGGTTAATATATGGTTATAGTTAGAAAATTCTTACGGTTAGGAAATATTTATGGTTAAGAACTTGTTATGGTTAAGAAATGGTGATGGTTAGGAAATAGTATTGCTTAGGAAATTATTATGTTACCCTTACCCGAACACTAAACCTAACACTAACCTTACCTCTAAAGCTGACCCTAACCCTAACTTAACCCTAACCTTACACTCTAACCTAACCCTTATCCTAATCATACCCCTAAACTTAATTTCAACCCCTAACCCTTACACTAACCCTAACACCTTACCCTAATCTTAACCCTAACCCTAACTCGAACCCTAAACCCTAACCTTAATCCTTACTCTCACCCTTAACCCTTACCCCAACTGAAACCATAACCCCTATCCGAAAACTTAACCGTAACCCTAACACCGAACCCTAACCCTAACCCTAACACTAACCCTACCCCTAAACCCTACACATAAACCTAACCCTAAACTTAAGCTTAACCCTTATTCTAAACCTAAACTCTCACCCTAAACCTAACTCTAAACTTATCCCTTACACTAACCATAACCTTTAACCCTAACCTTAACCCTAACACTAACCGTAAACCCTTTACTTTTATTGCACCAATTTTGGACACTTTTTGTTTGTAATTCAAAAGGCTTATTATAGCAAATAAGTTGTCTATTTAATAACCCATTTTTAATATGAACAGTAATGTTCATAAACTAACATTCATATATTTTGTTTTTAGCCATTTAATATTCCAGTTTAAACTGACTGACATAGAAGCAATGTAACATTTTATTTTACAATGCAATGCCCCAGAACAGAACCAATATCCAAAAGATATTCTGTTTATTCTTCTCTTGCAAATTATTTAGTAACTAGCTTTAACCCTAACCTTCACCCTAACCCTAACTCTAACCCTATACTCTAAACCTAACCTCAACCTTAAACGTAATGCCGAAGCCTAAACCTAAAACTTCCAATAACACGTTATACTAACCGTAATCCTAACGCTAACCCTAACCGTAAACCCCAACACTCACTCTAAAAGTTAACCCTTACCCGAACTCTTACCCTAACCCTTAAACTAACCGAAACCGCTAACACTTACCTAACCATATCCCCTTATCATCAACTCAACCTGAACCCTAACTCCAAGCCCTTACCTTAACTTTAACCCTTACACTAACTCTTACCTTAAACCCTCACCCTGACACAAACTCTGACCCTAACACTTGCCCTAAACCCTAACCCAAACCATATCCCTAACTCTGAACCCTAGCACTAAATTTTACACTAACCATAACCTCAAACACTAACCCTAACCATAACCATACCCCTTAACTCACCTTACTTAACCTTAACTTAACCTTAACTATAACCCTGAACCTTTACCCTAACCCTAATCCATAACCATTATCCTAACCTTAACACTGACCCTAACGCTTACCCTTAACCCACACCCTAAACATAATCCTAATACAATCTATGCCTCCTTACCCATACCCTAATGCTAAACCCTAACCATAACCATTACACTAACCATAACCCCTTACCCCTACACTAATCCTACCCTAACACTACCGCTATTCCTAAAACTAATCCTAACTTTTACCGCAACCCTAACCCTAACCTTAACCCTAAGTCTAACTCAAATTATAAACCTAAACTCTCACCTTAACCCAAACCCTAACCTAATGTTTATCCCGAACCCTAACCCTAACACTAACCATAACCTTTAACCTTGCCCTTACCCCTAGCCCTAACCCCAAACCCTAAACCCAACCTCACCCATTACCCTAACTCTAACCAGAAGCTGCACCCGAACCCTAACCCTTACGCTAACCATAACCCCTAACACTTACCTTAACCCTAACCATAACACCTTACTTAACTTTCCCCCTAACCGTCAGCGCCAATCCTAACCTTTGCACTAACCCTAACTTTAACCCCTAACCCGAAAACTAACACTAACACTAACCCTTACTCTAAACCCTTAGCATAACCCTAACCTTAACCCTCACACTAACCCTAACCTAAACTCTCACACTAACCAGAAACCCTAACCATACCCTAACCGGTACCCCTAACCTTAACAATTACACTAACCATAACCTCAATCCCTAAACCTAACCCCTATCCCTAACCCTAGTTCTTACCCTAACCCTAAACCTTAAACCTAACCCTAAACTTGATCCCGAATCTAAAACTTAACACTAACCATACCCCTAACCCTACCCTTAACCCTAACCTTAAACGTTTACCCTAAATCCTAATTCTTACCTTAAATTTAACCATAAGCCGAACCCTTACCCTTACCCTTACACTAACCATAGTCCCTAACCCTAACCTTAACATTAACCCTAACGCAGAGCCCTAACCATAACCTTAACTCTAACCCATACACTAACACTAACCGTACACCCTAAACCTAACACCAACCCTAACCCTAACCCTTACCCTAAACCGTAACCCAAACTCTAACCCTAACCCTAACACTAACTATAACCCCTGATCCATGCCCTAACCTAAGCCCCAAACCTGGATCATCACACTAACCATAACCTCATACCCAAACTCTTACCCACATCCCTTACCTCAACCCTAACCCTTAACCTTAACCCTAATCCTAACCCTAACCCGACCCTAACCCAGAATCTTAAGCTTAACACTAGCAATACCCCTAACCTTAACTTTAATACCTAACCATAACGGTCAAAGAAGAGACTCTGTGCCGATTCAGCCAATTATTTAACGAGATGTCTCTAAACGCTCAGTAATCAATTCCGCCTATTTAAACCTACTACATTTTTTTGTGATTTTTCCGTAAATGATTATCAAAATATTTACATGATACCATTTAAATGATTTTAAAAAATAAATATTGCATCCTAAAACGTAGTATCCAAAGGCATTTTTGTGTCTACTTTACGTTACTTAAATTACTTTCAATTCTGTTGTCCGCCCCTATTTGATATCTATATTTAACTGTCATTCAGCCTAAGATTTAAGCGTAGTATTTGTTCTTGTCGGTTTTAGAAGAGCAACTTCCCAAGTATGTCTTTATTTCCTTTTTAAAAGGTGTCTACCCGTCAAGAGTGCAATGGACTGAATGACCGTTCTAAACTTTTTTATGGTGTCTGACTTTACTACTGAAAGAGACTGGTTAACAAATGCCTTTCAAGTGAGATACTTATGATGATGAGTTGTCTCTCTTGTATAATAAACAATGTGCGAAATTGTCTCCCTTAGACCGTTTGAAAAATACAGTCATTATATGTGGTGACTAGTTATCTCTTTGAATCTAATTTTTGGATTATTATAAATATGTGTTCCTCGACTAAATAATGATGCATTTCTTCACATTTGAAAAATAATAGGTTTTTCAGGGATACTACCTGTCGACCGTCTAGAAAGATGGGACACAATAAAGAAACACGTCTGACTTGTGTGACAGAGCAATGGCGTAGCGGAAAGACGCTTTACACGTGCGAGGGCGCCAATGAATCAAACTGGTTTGCAGCCACTAATTTATGGTAATTAATTGCAACAAGCCCAGCGTTGAATTGTAAACTGAATATAGTTCCACTAAACCAAGTGGTGATAAGGCCATTTACCTTCTCACCGCACAACGTGATAATTACTGCGCTGCAGAAGTATCACGTGACATGAAAATTAGGCGCTAAATTATTTCTTTAAAAATTGTATCTTCAGTCCGAGAATAATAGCTGTGCAATACGCACGTATTATTGTTACCCCATTCTATTCTTGTCTTTTCTTCTATGTCTTCGTGACTCATAGTCTACCACGATGTTACGCTTTACCCCTCAAAGCTTAACACACAGATACTGGAGAAAAAAAACCAAAAAAAACTTTAGATCTGTTGGAATGGAGGGAGTTTCACAGTTGAACAAAATCTGATTACATGGGAATGAACTTGGTACGAAAAAAAGGAAAAACAACTAAATGGACAATAAAAATGTGTTCGCTGCGGAAACGATTTTCATATGTTTTAAGGCCTACGAATACATCAAAGAACAGTGTGTAAGAAGAGAGTTTCTCAACAGCTTGTGGTGATGAACCATAACATGGGTAGAATATATACCCAGAGCGTACGTCACAGTGGGTAACGCTCCACCGTTAAGGAAATTAGACCAGCAAAACAATATAATAATAAAACGTCCAGAATAGCATGACCAGAACAAAAGATACTGCTATTTATTAAAATGTGAGAGCGAGGTAGCTAAGATAGTATATCAAAATAAAAGAAGTGCAGGAGACCAATTGGACAAGTTAACGATCTACGAGAAACGAGAAAAGATTTAGCGTCGAAAAGAACAGAATTGACAGATATTAGAATAAAACAACTATCTAGAATAGAAAGAAAAATTGCCGATCTCAAGAGCGAGAAAATTAATCTGCGGACAATAGTAGTAGAAAAGAAATATGGATTTAAAAAGCTATATGAAGATATTATGAGAATGTTACAACATGAAATGAGGAAAATAAAAAAAAATTCATCGGTAAAAGAAAGGGGGCATTTGGCGGAAAACATTAAGTTAACAAAACGACCATGTATGGAGTATAAGAGTCGGAAGATTGAATGCCTAAGATCAGAATGTAAAATTAATCAAAAGAAAAAATAAAGCAGTCAAAATACAGATAGAGAAAACTAACTGTGAAAAGAGCAACACAGCCAGGTTTACTATTGGATATAAATGATATAAAGAAAGAAGTAGATGATTTTTTTTGAAAACGGCAAGAGCACAGAGTTCTGAAAATGATGGGGGTAAGCTACAAGATATACACATATTGTCCTTTATTCCGCTTGCGGCTCTTTTTAGTTATAAGACACATGGGTCGAACTAAATATGTTGCAGATGATTGGTGTATTGCAGAAGGAATCTGCTGAAAATAAAGAGAAACATCGTAAAATCTGGGAGAATTCTTTCCATATCATATTATTATTATATTTCCGAATTTTTAGATGAGAGTGTATTATCTGCATTTCCCGGCAAGGACTACATGGGCAATGGATAACAAGTGATAAGTCATAAGTAATTCTAAGAGGAAGTCTTTAACAACAAATGGTTATGGTTAGGAAATAGTTATGGTTAGGAAATAGTTATAGGTTATGAAATGGTTATGGTTAAGAAATTGTTATGGTTAGGATATGATTATGGTTAGGATATTGTTATGGTTAGGAAATTGTTATATTTAGGAAATGGTTATGGTTAGGAAATATTTATGTTAAGGCAATTGTTATGGTAAGGAAATTGTAGTGGTTAGAGAATGGTTATGGTATGAAAATTGTTATGGTTAAGTAATGGTTATTGTTAGGAAATTGTGATCGTTAGGAAATGGTTATGGTTAAAAAAATTGTTCACACTTGTTTCAGTAAAGACGTCCTATAATACAATTAATATCAATTATTTATGTTTCCATTTAATTTCTATTTGAGACATATTAACGCTAATATTATATGTAAAAAGCAAAACAATATTCCATCTATAATTCCTTTTTCAGTCAATTTAAACGTTTACATTTTTAATAGATAATATTAACCTTAGTGCATGTAAAATCTAAATATATAAACATTTCATGAATTAAAATCTTACAAACTTCAATACATTTTCTGATTAAATTTTATAATTGATATATTTTAAAAATACTTTTATTTGGTTAAACATTAATGTTTGAAAAAGTATTTTTAGTTGAAATTTCGAAACGTATAGAAAATGTCATGTCTTTAAAGAATTTAGAAATCATAATGAAAGATTATTGATAATAATTTTGGAAGATGCTGGATCATAAATTAAATAAGATAGAATTCTTATGACTAATGTCCAACATAGAAAATGTAATGTTTTTAAAGAATTTAGAAATAATAATGAAAAATTATTCACTATAATTTTGGAAGATGTTTTATTAGAAATTAAATTACATAGAACTCTCATAATTAATGTTCAACATAGAAAATGTAATGTTTTTAAAGAATTTAGGAATAATAATGAAACATTATTCACTATAATTTTGGAAGATGTTTTATTAGAAATTAAATTACATAGAACTCTCATTATTAATGTTCAACATAGAAAATGTCAGGTTTTTAAAGAATTTAGAAATAATAATGAATAATTATTCACTATAATTTTGGAAGATGTTTTATTAGAAATTAAATTACATAGAACTCTCATTATTAATGTCCAACATAGAAAATGTAATGTTTTTAAAGAATTTAGAAATAATAATGAAACATTATTCACTATAATTTTGGAAGATGTTTTATTAGAAATTAAATTACATAGAACTCTCATAATTAATGTTCAACATAGAAAATGTCAGGTTTTTAAAGAATTTAGAAATAATAATGAATAATTATTCACTATAATTTTGGAAGATGTTTTATTAGAAATTCAATTACATAGAACTCTCATTATTAATGTCCAACATAGAAAATGTAATGTTTTTAAAGAATTTAGAAATAATAATGAAAAATTATTCACTATAATTTTGGAAGATGTTTTATTAGAAATTAAATTACATAGAACTCTCATTATTAATGTTCAACATAGAAAATGTCAGGTTTTTAAAGAATTTAGAAATTATAATGAAAAATTGTTCAGAATTATTTTGGAAGATGTTTTATTAGAAATTAAATTACATAGGACTCTCATAATTAATGTTCAACAGAGAAAATGTCAGGTTTGTAAAGAATTTTAAAAGTATAATGACAGATTATTGGGAATAATTTTGGAAAATGATCGATTATAAATTAAATTACATAGAACTCTCATGATTAATATTCAACAGATACAAGATGTCATGTTTTTAAGAATTTAAAATAATAATGAAAAATTATTGACAATAATTTTGGAAGATGATTGATTACACATTAAATAAGATAAGACCCTCATGCTTCATGTTCAACACACAAAATATCATGTTTTTAAAAAAATAAAAATTATAATTAAAAGTTATTGAGAATAATTTTGGAAGATGCCCGATTATAAATTTAGTTACATAGGACTCTTATGAGTAATGTTCAAAAAAGAAAATGTCATGTTTTTTAAAAAATTTGAAAATTATAATAATAAATTATTGAGTATAATTTTGGAATATGCTTGATTATAAATAAAATAACATAGAACTCTTATGATGATGGTCAACATAGAAAATGCCATGTTTTTATGAATTAAAAAAATATAATGACTAATTATGAAGAATAATTTGTAAAGATGCGCGATTTTTAATTACATTACATAGAACTCTCACGATTAATGTTCAACATAAAAAATGTCCTGTTTTTAAGGAATTTGAAAATTATAATGAACATTTATTGAGAATCATTTTGGAACATGCTCTATTATAAATTAAATTACATAGAACTCTCAAAATGTATGTTCAACATTGAAAATGTCATGTTTTTGACTAATTTTCAAATTATAATTAAGAATTATTGACAACCGTTTTGGGAGATGCTTGATAATATATTAAATTACATAGGACTCTCATGATTAATGTTCAAAATATACAATGTCATGCTTTAAACAAATATATAATTATAATTACAAATTATTCAGAATGATTTTGGAAGATTCTCGATTTTAAATGTAATAGCACACAATTCTCATGATTAATTTTCAAAATAGAAAATATCCTGTTTTAAAAGAATTTTAAAATTATAATGTAAAAATATATTGATGATAATTTTGAAAAATGTTTACTAATGAATTAAGTTATATAAGGCGCTCATGATTAATGGTCAACATAAATAATGTAATGTTTTTGAAGAATTTTAAAATTTGAATGAAAAATTATTGAGAATGATTGTGGACGATTTTATATTATGAATTAAATTATATAGAACTCTCATCATTAATGTTCAAAATAGAAAATGTCATGTTTTTATAGAATTTACAAATTATAATGAACAATTATTGAGAATAGTTTTTGAAGATGCTTGATTATAAATTAAATTACATAGAAGTCTCATGATTAATGTTCAACATTGAAATTGTCATGTATTTGAAGAATTAAAAAATTATAATGACAACTAATTTAGAATAATTTTTGAATATGCTTGATTATAAATTAAATTACATAGGAGTCTAATGAATAATGTTTGGCATGGAAAATGTCATGTTTTGAAATAATTTGAAAATTATCATGAAAGATTATTGAGAATAATTTTGGAAAGTGCTTGATTATAAAGAATAGAACTCTTATGAGTAATGTTCAACATAGACAATGTCATGTTTTTACTAATCTAAAAATAATAATTACAAATTAATGGGAATCATTTTGGAAGATGCTTGATTCTGAATTAGATTGCATAGGACCCTCATTATTATGTTCACTATAGAAAATGTCCTTTTTTAAAGAATTTAAAAATGGTAATGACAAATATGGAGAATAATTTTGGAAGATGTTCGATTATGAATTAAATTACATAGAACTCTCATGATTAATGTTCAACATAGAAAATGCCTTTTTATTACATATTATAGAGCATAGTTGTAGAGGATTCTTAATTATAAATGTTTTATAAAATTAGTATAGTCAGCTTTGCTTACTTTTATTCAATAACAAATATAGATAGAGTTTCTGTAATCAACATAAATTCGCAGGTCTAGTTAGAAAATAGTAATATTTAATTGTTATGTGATTTATCGCATTTGTGAACAACAGTTTATTCAATGGAGTACACCATATGATGACTAAAATACATAAATTAGCATCGATTACTGAACTATTTTGAATATTACAGCTAATCACAGAGTAACATGCATTCGATTGCACTTTATGAATGAAATTTGCAACTGCAATACAAGACGAGTGTGTGGTAGATAATCACAACAGCATATTGATTTATAAAATTCTTGACAACCAACTAATTGTTCTCAACATTTTTGCTTACCCAAACTAGTGATCATGTTAATTTAATACTGAGTAGAAAATTACATCAACAATCGAATTTCCTCTTTGAATTTCATATTAATATGGTTAAAAATAACAAAGTGCCATATAAAGAAAAACTGCAGATATTTGGAGCTATTAAAATAATCGTAAAGCCGCTGTTATTTATCGAGGATCGACATCTAAAACCGGCTAGTATATTTTACTGATTAATACTTGGGATGTAATTAGCGCCAATTTTATTACAAAACGACATTAATAATTCCAGGCTTAATTGCCTCACATTGTCTTATCTATATAATACTAAAAGTCTATTGTTCTTGTATGTTTGCAATCAGCTTTCAGCTTTCCGGTTTTCAACATCCGGTTGCGCATGTTATTCCAATTCCGTTATTCTCTATTATGATTAACGAACGCATGAAATTTTTCATTCTGGAAATTTTTAAACAATTTCATTTAATTTCATCAAATAGTGTATTTGTTTTCTTCACGGCTAAAAACATTCAACGGGAGGACTTCGTAAAGTCTGTCGCTATTTCAAAAAAACCCCTCCCTTTTAAAAAACAAAAACAAACAAACAAAAAAACAACACTCATTATTAATATCAGCCATACTAGCGGTCAGTGAACGAAACCACCTCCCACTTTCCCTCTCATAGATTTCACCACTCCTACTCCCTCTGTTTTCGTTACGTACGCGAGAAAGCCTGCTGTACCCCCTTCCTTTCTCAAATCGCTCTAACCAACCACTTATAATTCAGTAACTGTAATTAAAAAAAAAACAATTATAATAAACAGAACGACTCATAGAAATCTATCTATATTCTTTTTTCATTTTAATATACTTTCATAGAAATGCTTCTGTTATGTAAAAAAACCTATTTTCTTTATGCCACAAGTGTCACGCTCATATATGAATTCCATAGCTAATATAACAAACTGACCCAACGGGTCACGGGTGGTCTAGTTATTTATAAAAATGTCAAATAAAACTGTAGTTTTATAATAAGTCAATGTAAATAAACTTCGTTATAATTGATAATTTTCGTTTTGATTCTCTAAATATTTATTCGTTCAAAAATAAAAAATAAATATTGTAAACAAATTAATATTATATTTATTATTTATTTATTTCTATTTGTATTCTTTTCTCTAATATCTTAAGGAAAGGTAACTTATGCATTGCTTTATTACATGTAATAACATGTCAACACACGTTTGCAAGTGTAATAACTTGCACTGCTAAAATATTCAAGAAACCACATATACTACTAACGTTAACCAGTCATGTGTAAGTTGTAATCAAATAAAACAAAAACAGAAATAATAATAATTATTATATTATATGATGTAATTCGTTTTTATGTGGATACTTTCCGTTTCTATGTAAGTACGTTTCATCAGAGTTACAACACTTTTCGACGAGCGTTTGGTATTTTTTATGTATTACTAAAAGCTCAAACATATATAAAATTTGTGTATTACAAATGCTTATGCCATTTGCCATTTATGTATTACTAAAAGCTCACACACAGAGAAAATGTGTTTATTACAAATGCTTATGACATTCATCATTTATGTATTACTAAAGGTCAAACAGAGAACACATTTTTTATTACAAATACTTATGATATTTGTCATTTATGTATTACTAAAAGTTGCAAACACCGAGCAAATTTGTTTATAACGAATGTTTATGACATTTGCTATTTATGTATTACTAAAAGCTAAAACACAGAGCAAATTTGTTTATTACAAATACTTATGACATTTGTCATTTATCTATTACTAACGGCTTAAATACAGAGCAAATTCCTTTATTACAAATGCGTATGGCATTTGTCATTCATGTATTACTAAAAGCTCAAACACAGAGCAACTTTGTTTATTACAAATACTTATGACATTTGCCATTTTACGCCTGCATTTGCGTCAGATAGTGGCGGTGTTTCGAGTCAGTTACTTTCACTCGGCATACTTAATTTTCCCTGTTGCCATTCTCTTGGTGATAATTGAATTTTTAATATTCAGTTATAAGAAATAAATAATGTTACATCAATTAATACTATGTTTATACGATTATAACTACTACTCTTCTCATTTTAGATTATATTCTCACAATGTTTGGGTCAATATAACATGGACTTATCCAGGTACTTCTTGTCAGACTCGGAAATATTAATGTTTCTCAGAGGTAATCCCATGGTCTTTCAATCCAGGGTGTCTTCTAGACTCTCCATCACTTGTTGCTATGTATTTCCGTTACTACATATTTGATTGATTTTGAAGGCAGCAGGCAATTATTTTTGTACAGTATATGAATGATGGGAACTGAACTTTTTCAAGTGAAAGTTGGCTCTCCATATGCATATCACCGTAACCCCTTATCAGTTCGAGTTGCCAACACATCCAGGAACGACACCTTGTTATCATGCTCATTTTAAATAATGTACTATATAGATGGTCAGATGGATTCTACATGATTCAGAAATCCTGATGAGGTCCAAGTATTAACGTTTAATAAATGGATTTACTGCGTCTAAACTACGCATCTGGTTGGCACGAATTAAAGCATTCTTGATTTTCCTATGCAGTAATCTAAATACTTGTAATCCAGTACAAACCTACCGGTGAGTATAGTTATTATATCTACGCGGAATCAAAAAAAGTAGCCCTTGCCGTTCATGAACACCTGGAAGGGAAATTGCATCACGACCAGTGATAAAAGCGAGATATTGTGAGAAGATTGTACGGGTGTTTTTTGTGTTCCTTTCCTCCGGAGATACTTAAGCGTCATGATGGCAGATAAGATTGATATGGCGCTTATATCGGAGTTTAGCAGTACACACACCAGCAAATGTATTATTAAATGGATTGAGAAAGCCGAACGTGGGTGCTGGCTATGGTCGGTTAGGTAAATGGAATGGCTTGTACTTAAATTCGTTTAACAATCTGTGTCTTGGCGGACTATTAGCAAGTGAGTAGTAAAAAAGGGGTGATTATGGAAAACTTTTGATTACAACGGCGCGACATACGGAAGGCTCGGGACACCCAACCGCGGAAAAGTTGTGCACGTCGTTGTAATTGAGGTCCTCGTAAATGTGGTGGGCCCTCTAGGGTTTTATCGCTTGATGGGGAAAGACGCAGTAACATCTCCAGGCGGAATAGCTATATTGAAGGAAGTGGGGGGGGGGGGCAAATTCAATCATGAGCCATGTTTGTTTGTGCGGTTGCACCAGCACTTATTATCTAAGAGACTGATTTTCGAGATAAGTTTGACAAACAATAAAATGAATGGGCTGCGACGTGAAAATGGGCGAAGAGCAATGGGCCCGACAAGCTGCAAATTCGTGTCAGGGAATATTAAATACCAGCAGTAGCCAGAAACCTTATTCGAGGAAGTAGTTGATCAATTAATCAATAAAAAGGCTAGCTACAAGAGACTAAATATTGGACTGCCGAGAAGGTTGTTCCCGTGTATGGCTATAGTCCATCAGAATAAAGCAAAAGTGGACCTTGCTATAGACTACAAAGAACCCAACCTCTACGGTTATGCATGCACCGTAGATATTTATTTTTGCGCCTGAAAACTGAGGGGATAGAATTGGCGAGAAATAAATGTAACATTGCTGGATCTCCGATATACTTATATCCAGGTCTGTGTCGGTGAGCAAATTTGGTCGTACCAGTTCGTTTGTTTCTAAAGTAAAATGCACTATTTCACGAGGTTGGTATTTTGTCGGAAAGGTGCACCGCAAATAATGAGGTCCGTTATGAACACAGTCTTATCACAAGATGACTAAATTAAGAAATAAAAACCTCGGCGTACATCGACAATGTGTATGTGTATGAACGTGTCAAACAATGTTACTGAACATTTGTCACGTTGTGTATTCGACAGCGACACTCCAACGCGACCGAAGTATGGGGGTGATAGCTTTCTAATTGAACCCCCCCCCCACAAAAAAATGCTCGCCATCGTTGGTCCTAGGACTGAGTTATTGGCACACTGTAACCTAACCATAACAGACAAACACCCTAACTGAAACAAAAATCTGCTAACAAAATTCGATAATCCTTACCGAAAAAACACCTTAATCTTATTCTTATTGGAAAACACCCTAACGCTAACAGTATAGCAAGCTAACCCTAATCTAGTATGTAGGGTTGAAAAAAAACTGACAAGAAAAAAAAACACATGAAAATGTAACCTGTTAGCTAACAGTTGTTGCGCTGTATTTTCTAGCTTAAAAATAAAAATCTATTCATACAATATACCATACAATGAGAAATTTCCCCTCGATTTAAACTCTTTTTTCTTATTTTTTTAAGATTCTTACAGAATTACGTACCTTTCTAATAATTAGTTATTGTATTTCATTCGTAACACAAGAACATGTTTTATTTGAATGTTTTTCCGTTAATTATTACTGATTGCTACCGTTTTAATATTAGGCAGCGTTTTCGCCTAAAAATAGTTTTCGTTCAACACCTCACGGCGGTTTACGCAACCTACCGAAAGTGCCGGATACTACGCAATCCGTAAGCGGTATTAGCACCAGAAGCTATCTTATTCACTTCATATTTTTATTAGTAAATAGATATTCTTTTTAATTCCTACATTTATTTCTCTTAAGACTGTAACACATTTTGCCTTGTTATTTTATTAATTGTGAATCTTCAGTGTTTGTGTGATAATTTATATGTTTATACAGTAACCTAAATAAAGAAAGAAATACATCAATGCATATGAATACAAATGCAGTCAGTGTATTTCTTCATATTGAAGAATAACAAAAAAGCTTCAGAAATGCATTAATAAAATTATACACAAGCTAATTGTAAGCATCTATCCGTCGTTTAGTGCGTATAAGTTCGACGCTTATATTGATAGACGTAACACACAATCAGCTAAAAACATATAATAGAATAAACGAATAACAAATATATATGAATTAAAATGCAGTTTATTCTATTTTGTTGTAGAACGATGAATACACAAGTGTCGGGAATATTTTAATATAAGCAAATTCAACGTCATATTTATGATATTATTGAGTGTATTTGGTATTATTAAATGTTTTATTTTATTTATAGAACTTATATACCAAACCTTTTTTCTTTTAAAGTAAAAAAATAACAATAATAAACGTAACGCTGCAATCACCAATTAAAATAATTACATAAAAATACATCAAATATTTAGGTGATAAAAATCGTACATATTTCTAGAGAGCATCTTGGTCCAGTGGTAGAACACTGTACTAGTAACCTAAATATTGAAGGTTCGATCTCTGTCTAAGTAAGTCATGCTGAGTCAGAAACACGTGCCAATGGATTACTTTTATGTACGTATAAAATTAATAAAAAATATATATATTAACGAAGTTAAGGGCGACTAATCATGCAATTTTCTGCATCTTAATCACTTAGGAAGTGAGGCATTCGAAATAATAGTAAGCAAAATAACAACGAACGCTGCAATCACCAATAAACATAATTACATAGAAATACATTAAATAGTTAGGTGATAAAAATCGTACAAATGCAGTGGTAGAACGCTGGACTACAGGCATCAATATCGACGGTTCGATCTATGTCTAAGTTAGCAATGCTAAGTACGGCTGTGAGCCAGAAACACGTATCCATAGATTACTTTTATGTACGTATAAAATTAATAAAAATATAAATATTGACGTAAAGTACGTCCTATTAAGTTAAGGGCGACTAATAATGCAATTTTCTGCATCTTAATCACTTAGGAAATGAGACGATCGAAATAATAGTAAGCAAAATAACAACGTACGCTGCACTCACCAATGAAAATAATTACATGAAAATACATAATAATAAACGTAAGATATTTGTAATATATCGTCGTTGAAAACACTTAGAACTATAAAATATGTATACAGGAATTTTAGTTCAGTGCGTTCAAGTTTGGAGCTTATATTGATAGACGTAACACGTAATCGTTGAAAACACTTAGAACTATAAAATATGTATACAGGAATTTTAGTTCAGTGCGTTCAAGTTTGGAGCTTATATTGATAGACGTAACACGTAATCGGCTACACACATTTACACCATTATATTAAAATAATATATTAAAAAAAAAAATAAAACATGGATATGGATACAATTGCAGTTGGTTTTATTTTTTAGACCGAGGTTTCAGGAATGTATTAACATAAGTAAAAACTGGCTAATTCTAAGAATATATGCGTCAGTTAGTGTTATCAAATGTGGGGCTTATATTGTTAGACGCAACACATAATCGGCTACACACACATGTACACCATTATATTACAGTTATACAATAAAC
>OY744521.1:17436800-17439300 GCA_963556195.1 Sepiola atlantica | reverse complement strand
TTTATATATATATATATATATCTATATATATATATATACAAAAAAGTGTATATGCATATAAAATATATATTTAACAATATAATGACCTACAAAATGCGATTTTGTTAAAAAACGGAAATAATAATAAAACATTTGACAAAACATCAAAGCAATTAAAAAGAATGAAAGCTAATAAGAGAGAAACGAAGAGGCAAGTTAGTTCTCAATCAACATTTTCAAGTCAATTGGAGGGGGGGGCTAATGAAGATATGTATAAATTTGACCCCACAAGATAGGCCACGTTTAGTAGTTTTAGTTAAAGTTAAAAGTCAAGTATTTTGATTTAAAGGTTTAATGTAGTATATCAAAAAATAGTATTAAAATACAGGGAAACACAGACTTAAAATCAATCACAATATGTTTGAATCAAACTGCTATACAACGAATTCCGAAATTGAAAATAAAATAGATTAAAAACTCAATTCAAATAACCACTAATATTAAACTGGGATATTTCGAATTTTAATTAAAGCTTCTATAGCGATTAGAAATTAAAGAATGATCCAAGTGAAATAATTAAGTCAGGCAGTTATATTAATACTTAGAAACATATATATATATATATATATATATATATATATATATATATATAGACATATATATGTATATATATATTTATATATATATATATACATATATATAAATATATATATATATATATATATATATATATATATATATATATATATATATATATATATATATATATAAATATTAATATGTTAGGAATATGTTTAGAAGGCAATGCAGAGTGCCGGGTAGGTTGTAAGCTGGAAAGAAACAAAAATAATGAATCGAATTGGGAAGACTTACTATTTATTTTTCTTAAAATCTTACATAACAGCAAGTTTGGTGTCACCTGTTTGTGCGCTGTCTGAATGATTATTAAAAATCATGTAATCTAATATTTTGGGAAATGTTGCCTTTGTCAAATATAATAAACATGAAAAAAATCTGTCTGTGTGGAGAATTCACCGAAATGGATGCCAGAGTGTAGGGTTGGAGCAAACCAGTCCCGCAGAGAATATATATATATATATATATACATATATATATATATATATATATATATATATATATTTGTACTATAATTAGTGGAAACAATTAGATACATCTTGATATGTTCTATTCAGCATATGACACATATATGTAATGATTATAAGTGCCTCATTTCCATATAGTGGGCTGTATATGTCTAAAGGTTTATATGATCTAATCTTCTTAATCAATTGCTATTTGAGTTTAAACACAATATTTTTACCACAGAAATAACAAATATAAGAAAACATAAATGGTTATTTTGTAGGATGTTTGCTACTAAATGTATAAAAGTGTCTACATAGTCTATTTTTAAAGAATCCCGCCGTTTAACAATTTTGGACGTTTTATATTCTACTATATGTTAGATAATTCCAAAAATCTTTCTACCATTCTTAATGATATAATTACATACAGAAATGAAGAGAGAACATAATTTATTATTATTTGGAAAAAACACATACACCGGTTACGTAAGAAACCAGAACGTTTGATCATGCAATTTCTAAGTATATATCGACAATAATACAAAAAAACAGTATATAAAATATAAAGGATATAGCAGATTTTAAATAGTTATATTTAGAAAGAAGGACACATATAAAAATAAAGATTGTAAAATTATAAATAACATTTTTAACCAGTAATTGTCAAAAATGTAATATCAGAACAAGGAAAGTGAGACACAATAAAAGATGGTAATAAAAATACTGGATATACTAAATAATAAATTCACTGAAGAAGATAATTATAAATTACTTGTCAAAAGCAAATGAAAACAAAGCTAGAGAAAGAAGATAATCTTTAAAGACAGTGCATTTGTCCAGGAAGTCGTTGACGATTTAAATTCAACAACGCTGGATAGCATCACAGAACAACATCGCATTATGTTAAGCATTTCAAAATGTTACCACTGTGTTACATGTACTATTGTACATTTTACGTTATTGTAATTTTTTTATAGATAACTTCCAGTATTTTTAATTTTATTAAATTGGTTTCAGAATGTATAATTCTAGTGTTATTATCTAGAATTTGTTTTAAATCAAATATATATATATGTATATATATATATATATATATATATATATATATATATATATATATATATATATATATGTATATATATATATATATATATATTTCTTTCATGACGTATACAATTGATAATATATATAATTCTTGTGGTATTATCTAGAATTTGTTTTGAATCAAATATATATATATATATATATATACATATATATATATGTATGTATATATATATATATATATCTATATATGTTTTATATTTATTTTATGACGTATAAAATTGATAATATATATATATATATATATATATATGTATATCATATTTATTATTTGTAGTAAAACCTAGATATCTAAAGCTCAATATATACTATATAAAGACTCCAGAGCATGT
>OY744521.1:17369300-17431800 GCA_963556195.1 Sepiola atlantica | reverse complement strand
ATCAGCATAGAAATAAATTGGTGAAGAAATGATCAAAATAATTTTATATAATATAATACTCTCTCAATGAACTCACGTGTGTACCGTTAAACGAATATACTGATGTGATCAGGTAGCGTTCGAATCCGGCAGTTACGAATTTAAACTTTAAGATTTGAGAAACCGGTAGAACGTGTTTCTCAAGTGATGTTTAAGAATACCAGTTAAATGCACAGCGTTTCATTTCGCTAATGTGCTGGATATGATCTAAGGGACACACATATATCAACTTCATGATAATATTCATTTGGAAAACTTTTTTAAAAATATTTTATTAAATTCAAAATCAAATTATCTGGTATTAACTGTTAAGCAATAGATGAATAAATAAATAAAGACAGAAATAAAAATAAAAATAAAAACTAGAACATTAAAAAAGAGTTCAAAAAGTTTATTAAGAAAATATTAGTTAAGGAATAATTATATTATAAAGAATTGAAGACAATGGAATCTAAGTAAAAATACTGTTGATAACATTCTAACATCTCAAATGCAATAATTTAATATGGCATCAATTGGAGAATGGTTGGATAGTTAATTATGTTACTCGATCCGCCAAATTCATAATGAGTGCCTGTATTCTGTGAATACATCTTTTTAGCAATACATCGCGTACTTTAAACATTAAATTAATGTATCAATAAATATATATATTAAGCTCTTAATTATTATTCACTTAATTAATTGAGCACTCTGCTGGTATTTTTCTATTATTTCACAAAGAATGTGTATATATATATGTATATATATATATATATATATATATATATATATATATATATATATATATATGTATATATATATATATGTGTGTGTTTGAATTTAGTAAGGTGTATATTATAAAATGTATTAACATATCTAGACATTCGATCTTGATATATATATATATATATATATATATACATATATATATGCATATATATATATATATATATATATATATATATATATATATATATATATATATATATATATATATAATTTAAGAAGAGGTAACACATTCTTATGTAAAACGTTTTTTGAATGGTAATATAGCATTTTAGAATCACCCACAAATGTTATTTTCTAATATATATATATATATTAAATGAATAAAATCATTTTCTTTTTCGTAAATATATGTCTGATACTTTCGCTGATAAAAACGCCTTGTTAAAGGTAATGTCCTTTCTTTCTTTTTCTCCGTCTTCATCTTCGCCGGTGTTACAAATCGCAAGTAAATCTCCTGGTCGTCCTGAACGATTATTTTTCGTCTAGTATTGTTGAAAAACTTGAACAAAGTAAAATTAGAGTTTTAATTGTATTATAGAGTGTTAAAAACAAACAAGAAACGTTATTTTTAATATATTTCTTAAAAATCATTTCATTTATAAATACATACAAGATAAGGGGGACAACATGAAAGAAACGATATTACTCTTTGACAAGGCTGTTTACGATTCGTTTTGATTCTGTTTTGTCCGGCTGGTTACGTATTTCTGCGTATGGTATTGTGCAAAAGCTGTCACTCTACAGTATGCTTGATGCATAAGTATATCAGTATTTCAGTGTAACTGTGTTTTTTATGAGCGCTTAGCTTCTATGTAAAAAAATACGGCTGAGAAGGTAGTCCCCGGACCAACACTAAAAAAACTTCGAAATATTGAAATTGATATTGAAAATTCAAAAATATTAATTTTAAATAATTGGAACCGGAGGCTCAGCCTTCATTTGAAACGTGTGAAAATGAAGCCTTTTTCCAAAAGAAAACAATGTGATTTTAATGGCTTCAAAACAACAGTGTAAACACGTATTTAAAAACAGTCATTTGAAAATATGGAGTAAAGGGTAGCTTGCCTTGCCCCATCGAACGGTCTTAAGTTTCCGTTACTAAATTGTTCTTGTTTTTTTGACATTGTTTCCTTTCTTATTTTCCTTGTGTCATATGCACTTGTGCTATCTTAATCTGTGCCATTTTTACCGAATACTATGTTCGTTAGTCCATATTATTTCATATTTTCATAAGATCGATATCTCATTCAGTTTAGAACCAAATTCACACAGTTAAACTTGTATATAAAGACGCATGTCTAGCAATATTTTGACAGATGAAACGAAATTTGATTGCCATAAAAAAGTTGAAATATGTCTGTAAGGAGGCAATAATGAAGGCGGTGAAACGGTGACACCAAATGTTATTCCTCTTTTGAAAAATACCGTTATTACGATTTTATAGAGAATAATATGTGTTATGCTTATTCCGTCTTATCTTCTATTTGAGTTTTTAATTATCTAGATGAACACATCTTTTCGTTTATTCTCATAATTTTATTTATAAAAATATTTTTCAAATGTTTATTTTTAAGTTTTAAAACTTTTTGAATAAGAAAATAGCTAATGATGGATTAAAAACCTATCTTGTTGCCGCGAAAGTTGTACTTCGGTTTAATGACTTGTTTGATGAAAGGTACCAATTGTACAGCAATCGCGTCAGCAAAATATATTTTTACTAATTTCTTTCATTTACTTAACTACTAACATTAGGGTGTGGGTAGTAATACGCTAACTCAGACTTAGAGTTAGTGGTTGTGTTTATGAAGTGACGCACTTTAGAAATTTAATGAACGACGTAATTTTTCATAATATTTCTTAATGCAAGTGGGGAAAAAGTGATTTTCAAACTTTTAAATTGCCAATTAACAATTTTCTGGTTTATATGTGCTCGTAAACCAAATGAAATATAATCAATCTCTATTTAAGTCACGTAAGTCACGTAAATCATTGAAAGTGAAATAAATTTCGAATGATTCTCAACAACATATTTATACTAATAATCATGTTTTAGTAAAAAAACAACAAAATTAAAAATTAAAAACACAAGGTTAAAAAAGTTTCGTCGTACATGTTAACAACCTAATGTAAAAATCAACGTGACACGTATAGTTGTCTATCTTTATAAACCAGTTAAAAACTAGGTCTTCTAAGGAAGAACGATAACTGATGTTTGACTATGTTGAACTAGATTGATTTGTAACACTGATAAATAGTTGATTTTGTAGATTATACATTGCCAATAACAAATTACTGAAAAGTATTGTGCGTCTGAAACAAATAAATAACGGCCAATTTCTAACATGATATGAAGTGAAATGGATGACTCAAAAACAACATAGTATTTAATCGTACACATAAAAAAATCGACCGCAAAAAAATAATCGCTATCTTTGTTCCACAGTTGAGAACAATGCTAGCGAACTAACATCGCTACCTAAATTTCAATTTGAAATAATTCGTTATAAGGTAATGACGAAGCAATGTGGAAGGCATTTTTACTAGACATAATTAATCCCACTAAAATAGAAATTATAAAAAAGTCAGCATATCAAAGTGACGGATACTATTGTAAAAACTATCTGAATTTTAAGTTTCTCATTATTTTATTAAACACCTGATTGGAGACTAAATAAAAACAATTCTGACTCAAGTGACTATTTACTTGCCGGCATCCCCACGAGGGCAACATTAGACACAGTTTGTTTTTTATATATGTGTATGCATCTATTTCAAATGTAGGCACTTAAAAAATGATGGGAATCGCTCCAGCCAAGTCATTAAGCCACTTGGTGTAAGGAGCTAAGAAGAACGAAATATGATTATCGCAGAAACCGGAAATGCCTATTAGCTTTAAAAAGACTAATAATATAATCAGTAGGAAAACAATTAACAGGAAGACAGTTCTACAAGCCTACGGTTCTATAAAATAAGCTACTAGAATAGGAAGCTGTATTATAGTGAGGGATTAAAACACCGAATTGAGTGAGACCACTAGACCAATGAGTCAAACGAGCTGGAACAAAAGAAACATGGAATGTATCATACTTTTTCGAAGAATACATGTCATTATAGTATTTATATGAAATACTAAGACTAGCAACATCAAGTCTGTAAGAGACAGGATACAACAATAATTAAGGATAGAACCAATGAAATAAAAAGATCAGTGTTTTCTCCTTATCAAGCCTCTTCCAATAGCACAGAGATGTACCAGCCTAAATATGAAAACAGTACCCCATACATGGTCTGAATTGTGATTTATTGAGAAGGATAATAGCCTCAGGTGTGCGAAAGTGTTATGGGCGATGGAGAGAACCGACCTTGCGAGTAAAAGAAAGAGCAATAGATATAATGTATGAACTCTAAGAAAGAGTTGATGAGAGAGAAAGGCGAGTAAATTTCTTCTCAAGAGTAGAGTCAGCCATGAGAATATCAGGAAGAAAAGGCCCCGCTTACGATTTAAATACACCAGCTGAGTTTTAACAGGAGTAAACGAAACATGCAATTTCGTACCTTAATCCACAAGCCTTGTGGAACACCAGCATTGATAGAGAGAATGAAGTAACACCGTCCAAAGTTACTCGCAAGCTTCGACTAGAAAGTAAAGACCTAAAAAGTTAAAAAAACTCGCCATCAATCCTATAAGGCTGACGTTTTGTAGAATCTGTGGAACGCCTTCGAAATGTCAAGCAATGACCCTGCGCTCTCTTTAGTATCCTAAACCGACAGATCCCCTAAGTTGCAGCAGTTAACATATCAGCAGTTCAACAAAAACTACGAAAGCCATACAGAACACTACGAAAAAGGCCCACACTTTCGAGAAAATGAAGCAGCTTGCTGTTGCTCAACCTTTCAATAAATTTGCTAATTACACAAAGGAGACGAAAAGGAAAAAACTTAGTTGGTTTCGACCAATCACTAAAATTTTTAAGCTAGAGACACCAGCGGACTCCTTCTCACGAGAAATAAAAAAGAACTGGGACAAACAGAGATTGAATAATTTAGAGAGGATAGAAGAAAGTGCAGGAGTACAATGCTTGAGCACAACAGAAATAGAATCGGGATCGCACTTCTTGAAGATGCCAATATCAGAAGGAACCCTAGCAACCATCTTTGGCGTTAAAATGACTGATCAGTTTTCAAAGGAATTAGACAAGTATAATACTTGTGTCAGTCACGAAAGACTTCTCTCTCCGACTGAGGAAAAACACGATAAAAAAGATTAACGACAGAAAATATACTACGCTACATCTATAAAAAACGCAGTTACACAGGAAAAACTGATATACTTATGTATCAGGCAAAAATGGGCATCTCCACCAAAAATTAGCAAAAATAATTTTTATTGTTTTTACAATTTCGCAATTGATTTGAGCGTAAAACATCTAAATCAAGGATACATGACACAGTCTATTATAAAATAAGTAATATATGAATGACGGTCGGCAAAATACGAGTACACTGATGTTTATTTTTAATTAAAATTCTACTCGATAATTCTTCCTAATTTTTGGTGAGGATACTTAAGTATAAACCAGATTGTTGGGGAAATTGCATTTTCTGTATGTTTTCTGCTCTGTATAAGCACACTTTATTTTTAGCCAATAGACCAGCCTCAATTCGAGCCAATACATAAAACCTATGGCTTCATGCAAGCCGGTAAAATATATATTTCTGATAAAAAGGGCTTTGTTTAAATACTTTCTAGAAATGCTTTTACATCATTCAGTTTACACTATTGATTTTATTTTCGAGAATTAAATATTTTTTTCACTTGTAAATGAATCAAAATACCAACAAAAGTGTGAAATCTATTTTTTCTAACTGACCTCATGTCATGTTATGTTAATATCAGATAATTTTTCTTTGAATATATCTTATGTTTTTCTGGGATTTATCGCAGCCCAACAATTTATGCTATTTCACCAAAATAGAAAAATGGTATTTTACATTTTTTGGCGATTATATGTAAACAACCGAAAAATTTGGCTACAAAAAGAATTAAAGTGATAAAACAGAAATAATAGTTCTCTTTCGCACGTAAATTGAACGCACACTGTACACCTAATCACGCGTACATACGTATCTAATCTTTTTATTGTATTCTTGAGCATTATGTTGATATATTGGAGATCGATTTAGGTTGTGTGTGTTCGGGAGGAATACTTTTGGCGACATGAGAGTTTAGGATTGGGTGGTTTTGCTCATACGAAAAAATAATACCATTTTTGGGTGTTCGGCGTGGTAGATGACTTTTACCCACGATCAATTCACATGATTTTTTTTCAAAATGTATACGAGAGAAGAAGCTGAAATATTGAAAGTGATGAAGCGACGCCTATATACAATTTGCCACTATGCTCGCCCCTTGACGCCTTTATTCCACTGAATCATAGGGAGCCTATAAAGTTTCTCGTACACTTGAAAACAAGTGCAGTAGTAACACTCATTTATTTTAAGATTAATTTCACATGTCATGTTAGAAAAGACATCTTTAAAAATTATAATTATATTTTCTAATTTCTTAGAAAATCATGGACTGTAAATGATATGGTGGGCCAAAATAAGGGCCATATATTTAAATTTGAATAACTTCCACAAAATAAAAGTTAAACTCACCAAACTTTATGTGTGTGTAGACTGACCCTTCCGAGATTTTTTGAAATAAACAAACAAATTTTAGCCGAAAAACACTTCTTAAAACTTACAAAAACTAAAGTATTGTTTTTTACACGGTTTTGAGTTTTTTAAGCAAAAATAATGTTTTCTAAATGGGCGCCGTTGGCGGCTTCACACTCTTCGGCTCTTTTTAAAACATTTTCCATAACAGTTTGCAACATCTGAGGACTTATGGCTCTTATTTCTGCTTCAATATTTGCTTTCAGTTCCTCAATATTGTTTGGCTTATTGGCATAAACCTTTTCTTTGAGGTAACCCCATAAGAAGAAGTCAGGAGCTGTAAGGTCGGGTGATCGTGGAGGCCATTGAATTTCGCAACTGCGAGAGATAATCTGATTTCCAAATATACCCTGTAAAAGTGTAAGGGTATCTCTCGCAGTGTGTGCTGTGGCTCCATCCTGTTGGAACCACATCCTGTTAGGTTTGGCGGCAACCCACGGTTGCAAGAAATTTTGCAGCATTTCTCGGTAGCGGTCACCCGTTACTGTTACCTGATTTCCGGCATCGTCTTCAAAGAAATAGGGGCCAATTATCTCTTCAGCAGTAACGCCACACCACACCGTGCACTTGAGTGGATGTAATGTGTGCTGCGGAATTATCCTTGGGTTCTCCGTACCCCATATTCGGCAATTTTGTTTATTGATGAACCCATCAAGATGAAAATGGGCTTCATCCGACATTATTAGTTTTTTGAGAAAATCGGGATCATCATTGGCTAAATCCTGGAGTCGCATAGCGTACTCAAGTCTTTTTTCATTATCTCGAGGTTGAAGTTCTTGAACTAGCTGCACTTTATATAGAAAATATCCTCTTTCTCTTAGCATTCTCCGAAGTGAGCTTCGAGAAATGCCAAGTTCCTTGTGGATGTGGATGCATCCTCCTCCAAACTTCTCTCCAATTCCTCGAAATTTTGAGCTGTTCGTACAGTACGAGGCCTACCACTTCTCGCCATGTCGGATATTCCTTGTTGGTCCCTAAACCGAGCAATAATTCCTCGGATTGCTTTTGCCGAAGGAGAGTTTCTGGTGTTGTAATGACGCCGATAGATGAGTTGAGTCTCCGAAATCGACTCATTGGATTTAAAGTACCACTCTATTATAGGGGTACGTTCCTTAGGGCTAATACGGCTCATGCTTGCTTCGGAAAGTGTTCTTTACTTATTCTAAAAAAAAAAAAAAAATAAATAAAAAAGTTATACATTTTAAAAAATAGAACCCTTATTTTGGCCCACCCTGTATATATATATATATATATATATATATATATATATATATATATATATAGGTATATATATAAATAAATGTATATATATATATATATATACATACACGTTCATATATGTATATAAACATATATATAATCGTGTGTATATATATACACATATATATATATATATTATTTATGTATCTGAAAATAGATACATAAAACGATTATATCTCCTTATAACATTTTATGCGAATACATAAAGTAATAATGATTGATATATATATATATATATATATATATATATATATATATATATATATATATATATATATATATATATATATATGGTTGCTATGTTTATATGCAATGGTAATTTAAGAGTTGTTATGTTATAATATTTTTGCTTAATATAACTTTTGTCGGATATTGTGGTAGGAATAGGCTTATTTGAGTTTAGCAAAAAAATCAAAAAAATATTTCATGCGTAACAGACTGTGAACACCCACCAATTTTTGGTGGTTGCAAACTGTAACCATGAAAAGATGAATTAATAACAGGAATTTCCAATAAGACTCATCAGTCATGTTAAATATTTTTATGCATTGCATTCATGCGTAAGGATGATTAAAAGTTGTTTTACCTTAAGGTCGATTACTAGACTAGTGCGGTAAATATATATATATATATATATATATATATATATATATATATATATATATATATATATAAACAAAAACATATATATATACATATATATAAACATATATATATATATATATATATACATATACATATATATATGTATATATATATATATATATATATATATATAAATATATATATATATATATATATATATAAACCTTTAGGCAAACATTATTAAATAAGACGGAGTGGTTTTGTTTGATGCGACTTTTTTTTACTTTTCAATTTTCCGAATTGTCCATCTAATGATTCGGTCAAATGATCATGGATCATATTTACATCTATTTGACCGAAACATTAGATGGACAATTCGGAAAATTGATAAAATAAAAAAGTTGCATCTAACAAAACAACTCCGTGTTATATAATGATGTTTGCCTAAATGAAAATATGCTGCCTAAATACACACAATATATATATATATATATATACATATATATATATATATACATATATATATACATATATACATATATATATATATATATATATATATATATATATATATATATATATACATACAGACTTTATTTAATTCACATAGTCCAGAACCTAATTATTTGTTAAATCTAGGTTGCAGGTTTCAATTTTGATTTTGTTTATTATAGGACGGAGCAAATGCAATCCAGGAAGAATACAACTGAAAATAATTCAGATTGTGTTGATTTATTACTTAAATGAAAAATATATCAAGAAAAGAATAAGTGCGAAATTTAAATTTAAATAAAGACAAATACAACTTGAACAAATGAAAAATATCAAAAATACAAAACTCATTTAAATATAAACATTAAGAAAAATATCAACATTAAATTAAAGGGCATTCCTATTAAATTAAAGGGCATTCCTGTCAGTAAATTAAATTTAATTGTAGAAATAGATTAAATACAGTTTATAACATTTCTGTTTAAAAAGCTAAACACATAAATAAACTAAATCGTATTTATTGAATAGAAATAATATGTTTAGTTTCAAACAGAAACATAGAGAGGATTATAAAACAGGATCGAATAAAATCATAGCAATTTACACTTATTCCTTGAGCATTCAAAATTTAATGTTAAAACATATGCTGCAAGAATTATTAATTGTCAAGAAACTTGAACGAATATTACGATTACGTATGTATTGGGGTGGACATCAGACCTTGCTGACGCAGGTAGGACGTAATATGATGTTAATTTTATATTATGAATGTCCCCGTGTTCCTAAAAGTGTGTAGGTCCACTAATTTTTATTGTGAGAAGCGTTCGGTGCAGGTCGAAGGGACATCCATTTGGGGACAGATAGATTTGTCATCAGAGTGGGTAACTCCGAAAAGTCATAACAACTCGTGAGACTTGGCCAACTTCAAAGGTCAACCCAGTTCTGGTGATGATCTGTATGACAGGACAAAGGACTATGACATCACTCCTTCTTTTCGTCAAAAACTAAGGTTTCGAAATCAGTCACTAGTTTTGCAGCGAACTGGACGGTCGACCTATCTGAATGTTCTGGAAGTGAGAGCGCGAAATCGAGAATGTAATCGCTCGTCATGATGACTGGATCTCTGGAAGATCCAGTAGCAATTATCTCGCATATTCCAGCGAGAAGAATGAATGAGGAGCGAAAGAATTAATGGAAACAACACCCTTTTTTCAACGCACGAATAAAAGATTGAGTCTCTCCGAGGAAAATCGTCTCCGCGTTTCTCTTCTGCCTGTCGAAAAAAGTTATCAACAGATCGAATATCATCAACACCGATCAAAGCCAAGAAGACCCAACGAAACCGACGGTATAAAAGGCGATCACGACCAGGCGGCGAAAGGAAATGTAAGGTACCTTTTTTGTGCATAACATTTTGTGTCTTAATCTGTAAAACAGAAAGAACTAAAAATCGAAAGATATGCCTAACGAACTATGTTGAATGAACTGTGTTTAATGAGTAAGAATAAAAAAAACGAACTATCCGTAATTTGAAACGTTTAAAGAATAGTTGTTTTAACGAGAATTAATGTTTAATAAGTTGACAGTTTAAAGGCTTAAAATCGCCCTAAGAGAATGTCGCATGAAAGTTTCTTACGAAATGAATTACAAAAAGATTAAAACAGCTTAATAATCTTCTCATTGACTTTTCGTATTGTTTTCGGTTCGGAGAAGATTAATTCACGAGTGTTATGTAACACATGTTTTTTGGGGACCGTAACTAATTGTTAAAGTGGTTTATGAGTACTGCCGCGGTCCAGGCATGAATAGGACTATGTAACCAACCCCCCTTTGGTGCCGCGCCCCTTTGGGGGCTATGTAACATTAAACACACACACATACACACACACACATATATATATATATATATATATATATATATATATATATATATATATATATATGTCTTGGAAGTTAGTCAACCATTTAGACTATATGAAAAAATATTTAAAAGATAAATTTAGTCCCATGTCGTTCGTAGGATAATTACTTATATATATATATATATATATATATATATATATATATATATATATATATATATATATATATATATATATATATATATATATATATATATATACGTCATCGAAAAGGTTTACTAATATAGAATATGTTCATGTTTGTCAATAGTGGTGAACCACATATTAAGAATTTGATTCGCAACAAAAGAGAACACCATCGAGGTTTCATCCAGGAATACTTTTTCAGTCAAATCCTAATTTAATCAAATGCATTACGGGGTTGGAACCTCTATTTCTTTGTGCTTGCACACACTTCGCCCACCGATAAATCCACTGCCGGTGTTCTTTTGGAATGGTGTTTATAAAAATAATGTAGAAAATGATTAACCTAATAACTTTACTTAAACATGATTACATTATATTAAGTAGATAGTAAATATTTAAAAGGTATTGACTAAGTTTTATAGTGAAGAATGTGCTAATAAGAAAGGATAAATTAAAACAGATAAAGAACACGTTGTTAATCTTAATATGGCCCTTTCTAACAAAGTAACCAAATGAAGTTTGTTTTACAATGTTCTGTAATATTACGTTGATCATAATTTGTTGACCAAATGGGATGAATGCCGGCCAAATTAAACCACATGAATTAAATTACATAGGATTCTCATGATAAATGTTCAACATAGAAACTTTCATGTTTTTTAAGAATTTAAAAATTATAATGATAAATAATTGACCATAATTTTTGAAGATGGTTGAGGATAAATGATTGATTAAATAAGCATAATCAGCTGATTTGTATTTAATAAAAGAGTAGATGATTTTGGTGCTCAACATAAATTGACCCATCCATTTGTAAATTTGAACATTTAATTGATTTGTGAGTTATTGCAATTGCTACCTGTAATTAAAATAAACAGTTTTTCAATTGTTTACATCATATGATAATGAAGGCCCAGAAAAGATTCGCACACGTAATAGGTCCGTCGCTATAAACCAAGCTCCAGCCCCTGTCCAATCGCCGCAATGTTCCACCATTGTGCTTGTTTTACAAACAGTTCAATGGATGTGCTCTGATGAACTGGCTACTCTGGTGCCCCCTCGACGTGAATTCACTAGAACATCTCGACAATCAACTAAACCCCATCCATTCACTGTGGAGGCCCCTAGATGCCGGATAGATTTCTACTCCAATAGCTTCTTTCCTCGTGCTGCTGGCTCCTGGAACTCCGTCCCTGCTTCTTGTTTCCCCGACAGTACCGACATGAGTATGTTTAAACCTAATGTAAACAGACATCTCACTAGACTGCACCAAACTTGGGGTGACACCGAAAGTCCCCACTCTAATTCTCAGTAAGCCTAACCCGACTACATAGATTTAAATATGTTAAAAATAAAAATTAAAAAGAGACACAAATTGGCTTCGATGACGTATAATAATGGAAGTATTTGAATATTATGAACTTATAACTAATATGAGACAAACAGATGACAAAGACATGTTATTCTTCATCACAATAAAAACAGTGTTGCAAAGTTGAAAGAGATTATTGGTTGTAGAATAGATGCTATAAATCATCAATGTTCTTATGAGTTTCGGAAGGAAATGTTCAATGATTTTAAAATGTAACTTCAGCAAGATGCATTCGATTGCACTAACATATTTACAACATATATATGAATGAAATTTGCAACTACAATCACGACTACATCTTGATTTAAAAAAGGAATTGTTTTGAAAAGCAAATATTTTTTCTCTACAATTTTACTTACCAAAAGTAGTGTACCATTGCAATTTAATACCGTATAGGAAATTACATCACCAATTGAATTTTCCCCTGAATTTAAAATCAATTTGGAAAACAGAATAAAGTGTAATATAAGGGGAAACAGCGGATATTTGGGAGGTGACAGTGGTTAAGTGGATATCGATAAGTTCGCATCCAGTCTGTTCCAAAGTACCATTGTCACTTAGGGAGGTTGGCAACCTTCTCGTGGTTCTTCTCGTAAGTACCTGATATCCTTCCAGAAAGAGTTCAAACTAAAGATCGGGGAATAAAATACCAACAGCAGAATCATCTGATTCACACGAAAGAAGGAGCTGAGTTTGCTCTAAAAGCCACTGTTATTCATCGACGATTTACATCTACAGTCTGCGTGTATACTTTACTGATTAAAACTTGGGCTGATATTTGGGGTGAAATAAATGACAATTTTAGTACAAAACGACATTTTAAATTCCTTGATAAATTTCCTGACATTGTCCTATTATTCATGAAAAAAATGTAAAATTAAAATGTATTTTTATAATTAGTAAATGTAAATACACTTCTCACCAATTGATAATTTCTGTTTTTATACTAAAGACTTAATCTGACTTTTAATCTACTCGTTCACAAATAAAATATATCAAGCTGCTCGATTTTTTATTTAAAATTTTATTCTATTCTCTACTATTTAAAGGACAATTTTTTTTATTACTTGACTACAAGTAATAACTTGTCAATATACGTTTGCAAGTGTAATAACCTGTCCCAATTAAATTTTATCGATAAATCATCGCATGAGGAAAGCAAACAACATAAACTACACACGTCAACCAGCCATGTGCCCGTTGTAAGAAAATAAAACAAAAACAGAAAAAGCACAATTACATTAGACACTTGAGTATAATTTGTAAACTGCACCACCCCACCCCGAAACAAAACAAAAACATTATATGACAAACATATAAAAATCTGGGGTGACTTGTTGCCACTTAGACTTCAAGGAAAACCACCGGTTATTGTCCGTAAGTAATCACTGATAATGACCTGTGTGAGCATTCCTAGTGAGTTCATATAAAAATAAAATGATAGTGATAATAATAATGATGATATTAATTATGATAATAATAATAATGATAATTATTAGTATTATTATTATAATTATTATTATCATTAACTATGATGTAATTTGTTATAATTATCATACTATTGATACTTAGCATTTCTATGTTAGTACATTTCATACGATTAACAACACTTATCTACGAGCGTTTGGTGTGTTTATGTATTACGTGAAGATCAAACATAGGTCAGCTTTTTTATTACAAACTCTCATAACATTTGTAATTTTTCGCCTGCATTTCCGTTAGAGAGTTGCCTAGTTTTAAATCACTTTCTCTCGTTCAAGGTTCGTCCACAGGGCGAACTTTCCCTGTTTCCACGCTCCTGGTGATAATTGAATTCTGAATATTCAGTTAGAACCAATATATAATGTAACGTAAATTGAATTGTTATTAATAGGATTATTCATCCATACGATTCTCATCTTGGATTTTGGTCTCACAACGGTTCCGTCGATATAACCCCCGTCTTGTCAACCTTGGAAATCTTTATGTTAAACTACGTCAAAACTCTGACGAACGAATGGAAGCATTATTAATTTTTTTATGAAGTGATCTAAATTGTTAAAATACGATCGAAACTTGCTTGTGAGTAGGGTAATCATATCCACGCGTAATCAGCTCAATACATGGCCCTCGAAACTTCTTGTGTTAACAACAAGCATTAAAGGAATACCGGAGTTGTTAATTTTACAATGTCCTCACAGGTATTGTAGTTTGTTGTAATGTTTGACTAGCTCATTGAATTTTACAGGTAATATTAGATTTTATTTTTTACCGAAGATATAGAATACATTCCTCTCTGTCTTCCGGGTCGGGTTCTTTAAACTTTACAGTAGCCAGGACATACGATTCAATATGCCAATCCATAGGAATATTCCGTTTTATCAATTAACACTGTAGCATTCCTATTGTCTGCTGGTAGATTTATGATGTAGTAATCACTTCGTAGTGACTTGATAACCGATACTTATGTTGCGTTCAATAATGAAAGTTCATAATCATACTCGTGTTAGCTGCTTGATCTACTCCGCGCTTTTTCTCCGATTTCTCAAAAGTGAGAGAACGCCATCTGCATATTAATTCATGCATACCTTAATTAAACCAGTCCTAATAATTATTGTCTCGAGTGCAGCGAGTTGATCCCTACTGAACTTTCATCTTCTGTTATTTCCAACCCATTTATATATAAGTGGGTTTACTCGTCCAATATTTCACACTTATATTTGAGAGATTAGATTTTAGGGACATTGATCAATTTAGTGCTTTTCTCACCTACCAAGCCAGCTCATCTCAATGATTTTGTTCAAACCAATGTCTTTAATTAGAGCTATCATGTGTGGCCATTTAATCCGCTTGATACTTGTGGCAAAGGGGAGACCTTTGTTCAGCATTTATTTCTTTAGAGGTAGTTAGCTGACGGTAACTTTTATTGACAATTTTTTTTTATTGGTGAATGGTGTTCTGGAAATGTTATATTCTTAGCTTTCAGTGTTTTACATTTATCTATTTAGCACGATTTGGCGTCTTGAAATAATGTATTATATTATATATCCGAATATTGTTAAATCCAAGTTCTGTAATCTGTCAGTAATATCATTTTTTTGGGAGAGGGTGAGATTGATTTAAATGTTCCGATGCTTTGCAGTCTACAAGAACTTAGTTGTAGGTTCATATGGCTGTTAAGTGGTTGCTATTCTTTACTGGTTTAGTATTGCCTTTCATTTCATTTCATTTTCGTCTTATATTTGGTCAGATATTATTTAACAGATTTCCAATATTCCGTAAGTTACACGTGTCTGTTATTATGCACGTTTTATATCTTGAAATGTGAAATTTTCTGAAATCTTCATTATCAAACGCGTTTAATTAATGTTTTCCTTGTAATAAATTGTGTTATTACATCATAAATAGGTAAATCTTCGAAGAGCAAGCGTGGCGACGGAAATTTGGGGCACTCGAACAGAGGATGATCCAGGAATACTTATGATAACGCAGACTGTTAACAGAGAAAATCAGTCCGACCCATGCAAATGTTGGTTGAAGCAATGTCCTTGCTCATAAATTGTAAGCGTGAATCACGTGGTACCGGGATTGAAAATGCGTGTTGTTCGGAGCCAGAATCAGACACATCCTGCGGAGTTGGATTCTAAAACTTAAAACATGAATACTGACTCTTTATTTATTCATCGAATGGATTACTAAAACACTGGCTAGCAAATCCAGATGTAGCACTAGAAGACGGCTGAAAACACTTTTCAGAAGTGATCAAAAAGTACGCGCTGGTGGCAGCCTTGCGCTCGCCAGGTCTATTCAAAATGAAGCAGATCACAATATTAAAATATTGAGTAATTACCTTCCAGCCAAAATTATAATTAAAGAATTGTCCGCATCCAGCACAAGTTAGATAAGCTTCAAACGCACCAACTTTTTGCGGGTATCAGCATTTATCTAACGCACAGTGTCACGAATAATTCGCACAAACGCAACTAAATGAGGGTCAACACCTGCATAATTCCTCATTGCTATTGGGTTTAAAATAATCCGTTAAAGTTATTATTATTATTATATTGTTTTCCATTACCTTACTTCAAGTTAAGAGGACAGTCTCGATGTGTCGAACCTATGTTGCCCGTCGTCTGAGTCATATTAGAACACTGATAATGTAGTGGTCGGAAAATATAGATTTTACTTAGAAGTGATGAGCACAAATATAAACTTTTATTGCAATATTTGTTCAAGTTTACATTTAAAATGTCTTACACAATAAACTACCTTATGGTAATATGTTATTAATAATAACGGACAAATACTATCAGGAACGCTTTCAATAATATACACAAGATTCCTAATTTTAGAATGACCTTGCGGTGAAAAAGTGATTTCTGGTAAGAACAAAGGGTTACAGGATTAGGTCGAGTATGATTGTTCATTAGATACCTCTTCTTATAAGTAAAAAAAACGTCACTTTGCGACTGCGCAATTATTCTAATACTAATCACTATCTTCTTGAAAAAAGAGTTGTGTCATGAGGATTTGTTATTAATTACAATGTTTTAACTAAGTAATGAATCATTTATTTATATTATTTGGACAACTTATCTAATCCTCCATGTTATTCTCGTACAGTTTTGGTCGAAAGAACCCCCCAGCCATTCTTCAGGTGAACCTTGTGGAATACGGGAATATTTCTATGTCTAACTCGGGAATTAATACGGAATTTCGGACTAAACGATTTATTTACTCTACAGGAGTAACTCTATAACTTTTCAACTGTGAGCTTATCGGAAGTCTCTCTTCTTTTAACGCACACAGGTCGTGCGATGGAGAGCAATAAGGGAAAAGGGGAAAGCAACTGCTCTCATTGAACATCGAACAGCTATAGTTATGAAGTAAACTTTTCACGTCAATGACGGCGATTGCAACGACTAAAGAAATACGCTACTATCCAATGATCTTCTACTGACTTGCGTGTACGTTGAACGAATAGCAATTTCTGTCGACTAAGAGTACAGCGGACAAACAGTGAGGATTACACAAACAGCTCAACGACTATAGAAATACGCCACAATTCACTGATCCGCTACTAACTTGGATATCAGAGAGACGAACAGCAATTACTGTCGACAAACAGAACAGCGGACGGACTGTGTAGATTGAAATAGCCACCCTACGCTATGCTACAGGAGGCTGCTCTCCTCGTTTATTTTTTTTAGCTCTACGTGCATAATAATCATTTGTTATAGACACAAAATAAAGTCATAAACTATAGTAATATGTATTACGTTCGCCTCCGTCACTCGTTTCTGTTTGTATTGTCTCTCTTCAGCTTGAATCCTATCGACACTCACTTATCATTTTCTATTACTATTAAGTACGAACTATTGTCTTCGCATCAGTTATTTGAATCTACATTTTATATTATACGCTTATACCCATATTACCACTGCTGGGTTGGTATTACTACACTAGATTAGTGTTCAGAACTAATGAATATAAATACGGTATTTTGATGATATATACTACGTATAGTTATTTTAAAAACTTGGAATTATTAATTTCTGTAATTTATTTGTACATTAAAATATTTGATTTACTAATTGATTTGTGTACACATGATATATATTTCTGCACAAAATGAGAAATACTCTTATATTGCTGGCAATCTTCTTACGGATTAGTGCACTTCAATTGGTCAGATACACTTAAGATAATCAACCAAAATAAATAAATGTTAGAGTGCAGTTAATTCCCTGAGTCGAGATTTATTACCCAAACATAGCTTACTATTTAAGCCGGGTGTCTTTCATCACAATTGTTCCAGACACTCCATGAATCCACTTGATATAAGGAGCTTAATAATACTACTACAAAATAAAAATAAAAAAAAATACTAGACAACGACAAGTGTTTGATGTTTAGATTTCGATCTAGCCAATAAATGTTCTCCCCTTTTTTCAGAAACATCGCACATGTAATGTTAATACTTAACGTGCATGTATGGGTAGCGAGCGTTACGAGGTTTATGAGAGTAAACCCAATGGTCACTTTCTACTTTTCACGGGAGGTTGAAGCATACAAGAACCGATGTGATTCTTAATAAAATACATCATCATCTTCTAAATAATCTACCATTTCTCCAGCAAGTAACATTTATATAGAAACTACCACAGACAAGATAGGGATAAGGAGGAGTTGTGCCACTATTATATAATTTATTCATTAATTAATGTTTACAATGAACCACGTGTGGAACGGCATAACATTTAGTTATGCATTCGTTAATCAAGTACTATTTGTGTCTAAGATTATTTTTATAATCGAATCTACTATTTAACAGGGTAATATTTACTTTTTAAAAGTACATTTATCGACAGTGTCCTATTATGTTTCCTATTCTGTCCTATTATGTTTCCTATTCTGTCCTATTTTCTCCTATTATGTTTCCTATTCTACCCTATTTTGTCCTATTATTTTTCCTATTCTGTCCTATTTTGTCCTATTATGTTTCAGCTTGCAACTGTCTAGACATGAGAAGGTAAGACACCGGTTACACCGGATCTGTGAAAAATATTCACTTAGTCTATCGGAAAAGCGTTGCCACTCTAGCTTCAATGGGATCGCTAAAGATAAATTTCACAAAATTTAATGAGAATTATCAACTTGTTGGCTCAGACAAACATAATCCATCTTAAATCGTACGTGACGTTTCCTCTACAGTCTCGTATTTATTCTCTTTGTACTGCCTTCCAAAACATCAAGTTCAGAAAATCGATTTCCGACTCGCCGATGTAAATAATGTTCCTTCCTTTATTGAATTACATTCGATATATTAACAATAACTTGATTTGCGACACTATATGTATGGACAGGATTCCCAGACGTAAAAATAAAGACACCACGAGTGAAGTCTGGTATTCGTAACCAATAGGACAGTGTTCGAATCCAAACTCTATGATTTAAACATTTTAAACATTTTAATTTGAAACAATTAATAACTCATGACGCTCTATAATGTGTTTGTTTTATTCATTTGAGATCTCCTTCAGAATGTAACTGACTATTTAGCAATATTATATTTACTCTTGAAAAGTACCGACCGATATCAGTAAGCAGAACAATCGTTTGCTTAATCATGTAGAGACAAACATACTTTTTTAAAGTCCGCATCATTTTCTAAGTCCATACAATCTAAAGATTACCTCAACACACCATGGCACTATATAGACATTTTCGAGAACTTCTACCTATTCATCGAGTGGGCTATGAATCGCAACGAAATCGAGATTGTTTTATTGTAATAGGTGTGTACCTGGAAAACAGAATCATGATTGAATATAGAAGCAGATATGTATAACTAAGCCAGTGCCCGACTAACAACTCTGCGTCAAACGCAGTTTTACGTTGTTTTTCTTCCGAATCCTTATGGTCTGGCTGTATCGCTTCTAGTACAATATGCATCTATTATGAAAAAAACATCTAGAAACACAGATAGGTACATTGTATTCACCCAACTGGTTTAACACTGGTCGATGCTGTAGGGACTTCTGCCCTCTATCCTCCTTTTTCAGGTTCAGGATCTCAGCTAAGTATAACATTTTCGTTCCACCCGTATATTCTTCTATCCACGATCTCCTCGTCCGACTCGGACGCATCTCCGCTTGATACCATTCACCTGATTTTCTCAAACCCGTCCTTCGCCTTTCTCATCGAAACTCTAAAAAGTCAGTTTCCCTCAAATATATTTACCTACGACCGGAAATCTTATACATTTGATCTTCTCAGATACTTTCAGCTAACTTCAACCGAGACTAACCTACTTCCTTCCGAATTCTCTATCTTAACTTTTTCCCCTGGCTATTAATGGCGAATTATACATGGCGTCGATCTGAATGTGTAATACAATTGTTTTATTACTTTCGTATTCTTATTTTCACTCGAGCTAATATTTTCTGGTGCTCCGGGCTGTGCTGGGTTGCAATCGTAGAACATACACTCATTACGCATTACGTTCTATTTATTTCTGAAAAACTAGTATCTCATAATTTTAAACTTATTTTATTTTATTCTCTTCCTTTTTCTATCCGTTGTTTTCTTTTTAGAACATCTATGTTACTTCTTCGAGATATTGTATTAACAGTACTCTCACATAGCGTGCCATTTTAATCTATATATTATTTTTATCGATTATATCGCCATTGTCATCACTCGACTACTATTATTATACAAGGATCGTGTTCAGGAGAGAGATGCAGTCAGGATCAGAGAAGCGTGCCATGTTTAATGAATGAAAATAACAAGCAATGTTATTTACCTCACATGAATCTTACATTAGAGATTCTATACAAGAAATATTCATGATGAAAATAGTTTTCGTTTACAAATAGTCTTTTAGGACACACGGAAGTGCGTTATTATTGGAAGAAAGAGAAATGTTATGAAACAAAAGGAAAACCCGGAGTTAGAAAAAATGTGGTTTTGCTTAAGGCGAAATAAGAAGATTGAGGATATGATCAAAGACGAAGTGTATGAAGAAAAGGTTGATTGAGAGAAAGAAGAACAAATGTTAGCGAAAGATGGGGTAGACCAAAGACAGACCACACACAAATATTAGTTACATTATATGTATTATTACCGAGTGCATTTTGTAGTATTATCAGCAATGATACCACTTGTATATTCAAGAAACTTCTGAAAAGACACAATAAATGGGGTATTAAAGCATTTAAGTCAAATAAGACGTTGTTATTATAAATAAACTCATTAATTATTCATTTGAAGTATTATAATAATTAAGGTTTTAATCATTGGAATGAGCGTGTTAGTCTTGATCTACTCCATTGTTATGTCAATAGAAGATGCTCGACAGAGCTCGAATCTCTGGGGCATCCCTCTAAATATATTAACAAAACGAACTTCTTGCCCTATAACTATTCAACCTAACTTTCATATCTTTCTCTGCATACCTAAAACAAAACGAAATTTCCATGAGTAGATTTTCTTACCGAAAACTTCAAATCTGTGAAACACAGAAAGATGGTCGTCTTCAGTAATCAAGCTTTTCTCCATGTTATCTATACTTTTAAAACTTAACACACTAGTATCTATCATTCAACTTAAACTCCATCACATTGATATTCTACAACATTTTTTAATCAAGCCGAACACATAGAATGTGCGAAGTGCAATGATAAATTAACCAAAATAATAACTATGTAATTAATATGATTTAAGAAGTATCTACGAATACGGTTTAAAAGTAAACTTGATAGTTGAGCTTAACATGTATCATATATTATTAAAATAAATTTACGAATAGAGAGTGTAAAGTTATTTAACTGAGAAAATATACTTGATTTAAACATTTATAATATGTATAGCAATACAAATGAATATCTGTAATGATTAATATTCGTAATGTATTCATGAAAATTAGTTTTATAAAAGAATTATATTAAATTAATTGTCATGCTTCCACAAAAAAGTTGTCGGTGAACATTTACAGGATATAATGTTTTAATTAATTAATTTTATTAAATAAAGATAATGTTCAAATTCATGATGAATACATTGTATCAATTGAAATGCAGGGATGGAGTTAAATCAAATTTATATTGTGAGAATGTGTCTTAAAACATCTAAACGATTGAGCATTATTACGTAATGATAGAGTTTAAATAATCTGGAAAATAAAAATAGACTCAATATTTCGGCGACATGTGTATAAAACAAACAACCATCATACTATTTAATTAAGACAATTTACAAATTAACATGAAATGAAAGACGTAATTAAGATAGTGAGAGAGATAAATGAAAGTAAAAATAAAAGAATAAGGAGTAAAACATTAAAGATAATATACTATCTTATATAACGTTTTTTGTCATGTAGTTTTGAGTAAATTAAGAATATAACCACATGCATTAAGATTATTAACTCGCGCTTGATTCAATAAATTTATGATTATTTTCACCATCAAAACATACAAATTACTACACTATAGAAGGATATTTCAAAACCTTAAATGCACACTATTATTTGTATTTTTGAATCGTCGCAATTGATAAATCTAGGCTATTTTCTAATTTTAGTACATTTATCCAGGGAAACGTTTGATAGAATTAAATAAATTGTTTTAAATCCAGAAAGATTTACGGTAAACATCTTCAAGATGTTATTATAGACATACATTCATTTTATTGAATAACGGTTATGCTGGTATATATGAATGAAATAATTACTTCTATCAATCGAAATGCAAAATAAAAACACATGAGAAAAACAGAGAAAATAATATATATATATATATATATATATATATATATAGAGAGAGAGAGAGAGAGAGAGAGAGAGAAGGAGAGAGATTGAATACATTTCCCCCCTTCACATTGGAAGAGAGTATGAATATAACCACATAAATCATAGGCTAATAACCTTACCACTTTGTTATGCTTAGTCACTCCCGCGTGCCCTAAGAAATGTACGATTATGTTAACTATCTTACCATAAATATTTCTTTTAGCCCGCCATTATAGACTCTCAGAAAAAAAAAACATACTCGATATATATTGTAGCAAGCAGCATTCTCTCAACCATTTTCCTATTACAACTCTCACACTTAGCGCCGGTAAATAAATAACATCGGATAATTTATACAATGATAACCGTAATTATTTTGTTTTATTCTAACAATTTCCTGTATAATATACAGTATTCATGAATCAAATAATACACCTTTACTTATATTTCTTGCGGATTCCAGAATATCATATTACATTTTATAATATACGGTCTTTCGTTACTTACAACTATTAACAATACACTTCAACTCAATTCAGAATTCCTGAATAAATAATCGAACGTCTTATCTATTAACAAAACACGATTCCAAATTGCGAGCCACATTTATTTACTATTATTCTATTTTCTATTCAGATTTTTTAATAATGATTATCATTCGTACATACAACCTTTAGAACACACACTGATGCCATTTTAACGGCTTCGACGTATGTGCACACATAGCATCTTCAAGCCAAGCGCAGCCTACAATTCCATATTTTACAACACTTGTACCGTAACGTCTAACGTCATTTTCTACCTGACGCACTCAGCTACAATTAACTTTTACACATTACTGCGGATATGGAAGATCAAAGTGTAGTATATCTTCCGATAGATACTGCACCCCATAGACTGGTAATTTCTTGGCCTTCGGGGCTTGATTTACGCCGTTCTTTGGGTCTGATCTGTACAGTTTTAGGAGATCCACCCTCCCAGGCTTCGCCTCCCCTCTTTAGGGAGGAGTAAGTTTATTGCTTACTGCCTGAGGCGCCCCTACCGGGGAATGCCGACGGGGCTGCCCAGGCAATGTTTAAACCCCACTTTGCCGACCCGACCTTGGGTCACATCTTACTTGTGGGAGTAAGATAAAAAACTGGCCTTGTGCCTAACTCCTGGAGAGGAGTAAATCAATACTTGCTAGAATTCGCATAATAACTTTACTGTAAGTGTCCACTATTTACGACATCTCAGTATATTCTTAACGCTACATAAAGAACGTCTTCAACAACAAATTATTTATTTAATTCTGTCACCAAATCGAGCATTCTCTCCCCATCAGTAAAATTGTGGGCTTCTGTCCATTAATAGCCAGCTTACGTTTACACGAGGACATTATCAAGCGAGATGATTCCGCCGAAAATAGAAGTCAAGCTAAGTACATGTCGAACAAGTTGAATATTAAAAAAAACAAATAATAATAATAGGATGTTGCTATTATTACTAAATATTACAACATAAAACACATTTTATAGTTTCTTCTTTTCATACCAAAACCTATCTACACAGTATGTTATAAATTGTGCGAGCATTTCCCGGACGATAACCCCGTCCCTGCTTTTCTAATCATACATAAATTCTACTTATTCTACTCTGCAATGCTACTGGTATCAATATTTTTCGGTACTTTTGCACTTTACAAACCGTGCTCAAATAATAATGTTACTCCTTACATACCAATTCTTTAACATGGGAAATGTGAGAGCGAGAACTACGGTTCGAGTCCATAAACTGCATAAGTTTTCTTTTTTCTCCTCGATCAGTGAGACTGCGGCAGCTATTATTTTAGTCCCAATCTGAAGGGATCCACTTTGCAAAGAAGTGGATTTTCCACAATGTATTATGTTAACTTTTCTGTACTTTCGCCATACTATTAAATAAACAAAAGATACCATAGAAAACTGGATGTATACTTGGAAATCCTATCTAAAAAGGTCCAAGATCGTAAACGGCATATATATCTTTTTATCTCCTCGATCAGTGAGGAAGAAACCATTCTAGACTGCGCCAACTTTTCTTTTCGTTCAAATCCGAAAGGGCCATTTTAGAAAAGAAAATCGGTTGTTTCTAAGCAAATGTGTTATTTACTCTGGATTACACCTACAATTTAATAAACCTAAGATACCGTTAAATGTCCCGGTTGGTAAACTGCAGAAGTATCCTTTTCTCTCCTCGATCACTTAAAGAGACACCCTTTTAGAGTGCGTTAATATTTCATTGGGGAACAATTCGAAAGGTATCCTTTGAGCAAGGGCGGGGATTTTCCCCAATTAAATATGTTAACGATTCTGTACTTTCATCGTACACTTAAATAAACACAAGATACCGTCAAAAATGGATTTACAAATGAAAACCATATTTTAAAATAGTAGCCGAGCCAATAAACTGCAGAAGTATACTTTTCTATATTCGATTAATTGGAGAACTACATCTCCTCTACGGAAGGGAACACTTCAGATGAGGACAAAAATTGAAATTCTCACAGTCAAGAAAGATTTTTACACATTAAATTCACACAATTCTCTTAAGTGTTAAATGTTAGCTATTGATAAATCTATACGGTTCTCTAATGTTTTTATATTTTCCCCAGACTGCGCCGAGCTGAGGGTACTGCTACTATTAAATAATTTGCTATGATTCTAAGAAAGATTTACGGTAAAAACTTCTACAATACATTATTGTTAAAGTCAGTTTATTTTATAGAATTACGTTATTGCTGTAATATATGAATTCAATAATCAATTGTTTTAATTGAAATGCAAAGTTAAAACACATAATACAAGATAAAGTGAAGGATGAAAATATAGTATATGACAACAACGCGTATAGTAAAAGGAAATGATGCGCACGATGGATCTCCGAATGTTTATGTAGCAGTCCTGTTACTGTTGCAGCTGTTATTTCATTTCAAAATGGGGGTGGCCTTAAAGTACCGAAAAGAAACAAACATATGATGTAGGCTTAACATCACTACGTATTCACAGAAAGTAAAGGATCAATGTTTTGCCAGATGCTGCTTCTGGCTTTTTCATAGCCATCTTGTATATTACAACCATTATCGCTTATGTGAATAGTTCATATAGAGACGTAATGGAGGTTATCATATAACAACTACCTTCCAACCTTGCTCCCTATGTAGATAATTAATGTAGTCACGCAATAACTATAACATCTAATTTTTTAGCCTTGCTCCCATTGGAGTCAATACATTTTTCATTTGGGGATGTATCGCACTTAAATTCGTGATGTTTTTTGGGGGGGAGGTGGACCTTGTATGTTCATAAGCGATGTGCGGTATCTGAACCATAAATGTGTCGAATACAACACTCATTAAGTATTCATTGGATAATTTTTTTTATATAGGATTCGAACTTTATTAGTGTTCTATATATATATATATATATATTGCATTGCTACACCTGGGTCCTTTGATATATGTCTATCATGTCCCCGATCTGTTTATCCACTGTACCTCGTTCAAAGTAGGGCATGCTTTCATGTAACATGCGAACGACAATTTTTCGACGAGTTTAAAACGTCTCTTTGTGACTTTCTTTGAGGTTCCGGATTTCGAATGAGTTAGCAAAAATAAAGAGCGATCGTGATGTACTCTACTACCAAAATTAACGCAATTTACTATACATGTATTCAGTACAATTGTTTCACACAATGCATTCAACGACGCAGAACTGATCGAATAATTTGTGTCAAAACCTAGAAGTAACCTCCCTGGCTATTGTTTTCATTCTTAAAATCTCTGGCCATTAAGAAAAATGTTCTACCGCAATCAAAGCAATTGTAATACTCCAGTGGGCTTGGAAAAGTCAGTGGGAATCCTAGACCACAGGTTGTCAGTTTGGGGCCAGGGGCTGACTTTTAATGGAGGTGCCTTTGCCGTCAAAGCACAACACTTACATACGTTTACTGCATTCTCAATGCGTGTTTCAATATTTGCCCGGGATAGCCAACATGAAACTATATCCGTAGTCTCTTCTTTAATGTAGTAGTTGCAACAAGTTGACCACTATACCTGATTCATTCATTACAGATTGAAGACATTTCCCAGAATTATCGGTCTTTGTTTTTAATCATTTACTATATGTTTGATAACGTTTTTGTTTAATGCGTTTTTATATCCTCACCTGTGTCTAAAAAGCTCGCTAATAGGGTTACATAATTTACTTTTATCTCTACCTATCTTCGTAAGGAGGCAATTACTGTGCCCCTAAAAGGTGTATGTATTCGGTGTAAAGTCTCGATCTTTTCTCATGTGTTAGGCACTCTCCATGTAGTTAGTAGCTTACTTAGCGGACCTATTGACATGCAAGAATCAAAGGAAATAAGCTATCTCCCTGTACAATTTAACTTTCGGCATGTTGACTTCAGGGGCTGTTATAGTCCTATTTGTATGGTTCAATGGCATGGTTGTTTGCCACATTTTTATATGGACACCCATAGTTTTCTTCATTATCAGATAACTCTTATATTATTCACACCAACGCAGTAGCCACGTTTGGGGTACACTATTATATGCATTTTGTTAATTGATCCAAACTATGCTTACGTTTCTCTGCTTCTTACTACAGTCTTAAATTATGACCTCAGTCCTTAATAGTGAAACACTCTCTCAAGTCCGATGTCAGTTATTGTCTTGATGTTAAGACACCTCTACTGTAACCGTGGTGACCCAGGTTTTAATCCTGGTCACGGCATTGACGCTATCTGAAAGTATTTATCTCAGTAATGCAATGCCTTTAATCATCTTTCATACTTTGATTTTTTATATTCTTCTTACTGTTATACATTATCAAATGTTATTTAATATACAAATGGTCGGTATCAACTGTTATAGTCAAATGCATGCATTTACGTGAACACCATGAAAACTAATCAATATTAATTATAGTTTTTAAATATAAAAAACGGATGCCAATGTAAGCTGTTATTGTCTAGAGGTTATTGACCCAAGGGGTGGCTGTGATAACACTGGTTATAATCCTGGTTTCGGCATTGATGCGAAGTACAATGTTTTTTCTTCAAGTAATTCAAAGCTTAAATGTTATTTAATATTAAAATGTTCAGTATATGTAATAGTAAAACGTATGCATTGGCCATGAAAACAAATACACATGAATAATCGTTTTTTGTAGAAAAATCAGATGTCAATGCAAGCCGTGATCGCTAAGAGCTTAGAACCCCACGTTGTGGCCGTAGTAACCCAGGTTCAAATCCTGGTCACGACATTGAAGCTATGTTAAACAGTTTCGTTTCAAATAATTTCATGTTTATGATTGTCTTTCATATTTTGATTTTTAATATTTTCTGAATGTTATACATCTTAAAATTCTATTTAATACCAGCTGGATCCGTCGGCCGGTGACACACCGGAGAAATATAAAAGAATGAATAAAAATGTGTAAACAGCTTACAGAACCCAAATATGTCAAAACGGATAGTGTTTAGGTTAATAGAAAATGTCGCTTTAGAATTGTGGTAAATCTATGTATACACGAAAATTATTACCTCGGAGAGAAACAAACGTAGAAATTCACACAGTATAGAAAATTATTTTATTTATTGACCAATTATGGGAAAGGGTACCTCTGTCGGGCAGGAATATTTGTTCGACTTGTTATCTATTCTCTCCTCTGTCATTGTAAGCAAATCTTTCTCGACTGCGGCAAGTTTTATTGATGTTGTTACTTTAGAAAATATAATACACGTTGGTGGATTTTTCTGCTTGAGATCTTACGTTGAAATTTTAAAAAATGTATCGTCTCCCTCCTATTTTCTTTTTAATCTCTCGGCTGGCTATCGGTAACATACAAACAATATTTTGTTTGCTTCGTATTTTAAAGGGACTACTTTTTTACTTGTATAAATGAGGTTTGTAAAAAATATGTAATACGTACGAATAATGTATATTTTATTAAATTAAAGCAACGTTATTAAAATACTAAAGCGGTCCGCTGTATTATTAATGTTATTTACTGATCGATGAATGGCTGGTTGGCGAATTGTTAAACTGGTATTTCCGTAATTATTTATTTGTGAAATAATAGGTCGGCTATATTCTGCGGAATGTTGAGTTTTATGGTAAGTCTTAATTCTGAGCGGTAATGATATTTGCTACCCTCACTTTGGAGGCTTACATAGGGGAGGACAAATAGATTTAAGTTTAAAAAAAGTTAATCTTTTTGGAATCACGATCGAAGGTTGTAGTCGTATGAAATCATTTCTTTAGATGCGTTTTGGAGGGCAAAAAGCAATTCTATTTAATATATAGAGATTAAAATGTCTCGTATAAACTGTTATAGTAAAATTCATGTAATTTGCCGTAATGGCATGAAAACTAATCTACATGAATTATCAGTATTTTACTTAAAAGTTGAGTGTCGATTCTAGCCGTTATCGTAGAAATATAAAACATGTTCCAATCCTGTTCACGGAATTAAAGATACGTACACAGGTGTGCTTAAAGTAATTCCATGCTTTAAATTGAATTTCATACTTTGATTTTTTTTTTTGTAATATATTTAAAAATTAGATTTAATAATAAAATGCTCCGTATAAACTGTGATGCATGCACTGCATACATAATAATGCATACTTTTTTCTTTAATGGCATTAAAACTAATAAACACGAATAATAAGATTTTAAATTAAAAGTCAGATGTACATGTTAGCCGCGAACGTCGTAATGTTGTAAATGTGGTAACTCAGGTTCGAATGAAGGTCACGGCATTGACACCATTTACACAGTTTGGTTTGAGTAATTCAATGTCTGACATGTTCTTTCATACTTTCAGTTTTACTATTGATATCACTGTTATACATTCCAAAATTGTATTTACTATTCAAATGTTCCGTATAAACTTTTATCGTAAATTGCATGCATTTGCCTCAATGCTATCAAATCTAATAAACATGAATTGTTTGTTTTGAATAAAAATTCTAGCCGTGAGCGTCTAGAGGTTAATTGTAGGCGTGGTAACCCAGGATCAAATCCTGGTTAGAGTGTTCACGCTATGCGAACACTTTTGTTTGATATAATCTAATGCTTTTAATTGTTTTTATACTTTAATGTTTAAATATTTTACCTGCTGTTTTACATTCTCAAATTGTATTTAATATTTACAATATTCCGTATATATTTATAATAACATTCATGTATTTGCCTTAAAGGTTAAATGACCTAATACACATGAACTATCTATTAATCTATCAGTTTTTGAATAAGAGTTCGGATGCCAATGGTAGCCACGATTGTCTAGATGTTAGGACTTAACATGGGAGCCGTGGTTAGGATAAAGTCTATGCACACATGTTTGTTTTAAGGTATCTAATTATTTAAATTGCTTTCATGCTTTGATATTTCATATTTATCTAATAGTTTAACATTTTAAAATTTAATTTAATACCCGCTAGATCCGGCACCCGGCCTTGCCTGGGCGATCAATACAAGAAAGAATTAAAATTTGTCAACATCCGACAGAACGCAAATTGTTCACATCGGACCATATTTCCCAACGAAAAGTATGACTTATTAGTTGAAGAAAAATAGAAGTTGTCTCTGTGTAGAAGGATATCTTATTCACTGACCGATTATGGAAAATGTTACTCGTTTCGGGCCGGGCGGTTCGCTATTCTCTCGTCCGTCATTGAATACAACTCCTAGTAGAATGCGTAAATCTTTGTTTATGTTGGTGGATTTTCGACACAGTAAGATCTTAAATGATGTCTTACTCTGTCCTCATAGGTTGTCAAATATAACTGAATGTGGATCATGTGTAATGAATACACATTTTAGTTTAGCCACGTAGGATAAATATATATTGTGTTATATTAAAAAAGTGAAATCGATTTTGATGTTAATTGCGCAAATTAAGGTGTTGATTAATTGCTATTTTAGTCGCGTAAATCTCAGTTTGGTAAGTAAATAGTGTTTGAAACAAGTATGAGTGTAAAAAGACGAAACGATATTTATTTGGTATGGACTATCGATTATTAAAATGTTGAGAGAACGCAAATAGGTCACATTATCAGTAGCATTTTTTGCGACGCCGGTCTGTGTTTCTTGTAACTGTGGTCAGTTTAGTAAAGGAACGTTATTCATCATTATACAAATATACCTAAAAGGTGACGAATGCTAATTGTAATCGGATGTGAGCAGAAAGAAATGTACGTACTTTTGTGATGTTTATTGGCTGCTAAAATATACACGATTTTTTTAAATTGTGGAGAACGAAAGGTATATATATATATATATATATATATATATATATATATATATATAGAGAGAGAGAGAGAGAGAGAGAGAGAGAGAGAGAGAGAAAGAGAGATTAATATAGAGATAGGGTAGCTAGAGTGAATAATGAACATGTGTTGTCTGTTAGATAAAGTACTGTCAGGTTCATAGAGAAACTGATATTACGTGTTTCCATGGAATCGGTATCAACAATTGAATGTTGTTGAACTGAATACTGCGGCTCTTTTTATTTGGTAACTATTTGGACAACAATTTTCAACCCTTAAAGGTGTCGTGTTTGAAATTCTCTAAGTGTTTAAGTAAAAAAAATGAAATTATACCTAAAGCAAACGAAGACTGATGAGAGGAATGTCTGAAGTCGAATCGCTGAAGAGATGGTAGCCGCTATTTTTAATCACAGAACCTTATTACTAATTATATTCGTTAAATGAATTCTGTAGAAATCGAACTCATAATAAGTTTATATGTAATAGTAAGATGTAGCGTAATCCAATAATCTCGAAAATCAACAGAATGTGTGTAATGTATTGTCTTATGTATTAAATTAATGCCCGATGATTATAAAAAAATAAATAAAATTATAAAATAATAAGGGTTCCGTGTTTTTAACACGGAACCTTTATTATTTAAAAAAAAATCCGTTGTTTATTAATACCCTTTATAGGGTTAATAGTAAAATATAAGAAGGAAAGTGTTTGGTTCCGCCTCTATGGAGAATCCAACATGGTGGACCAAATGTAATATTTAGTGTTAGCTGAGACAAAAATATTATAACACGCTCGAGTGAATAAGCTTAATGTAGTTGTGAGTTTAGTAGCCTATGATTTATGTGTTTTTTTCTTAATCTCGTCAAATGTGCAAACTAAACAAAAAGGTGTTAACATTTTATAGAAGATAAATGATCACATACATTATTTTATTGAATATTACGAGTTGACCATTTTTTTACATCGTGGACAGTGGCATGGATTGGTGGTGAGTGGCTGACAGTGTCTACTAAAATGTAAAAACAAAAAAATGCTGACCAATTTCTTTTATGTTTAAAAAAAAATGCTGATCCATTTTCGTGTTTCGTTTTTTAAATATTGATTTTCCCAGAATTAGCTTCTACACATTTTTAATGTCTACCCTATCCCGCATTTTTTTTTCTGATATAATTTGCGGCTGGCATTGATGAACCTTGAGAGTAGGAAGGAAAAAAGAAAGAAAGGAAGGATAACGTGGGAGGTAAAGAAGAATCAAATAAGAAAACGTGAGAGTAGGAGGTAAAGAAGAAAACATGAAAGTAATAGGGGGAAGGAAAGCACGAAGGAAGGAAGAATATGCCGAAGTATGGTGGGGAGTAAGGAGGAACGTATAGAAGGAAAGAATGGAGGAGACACGGATGTATGGGTCTGCCTGCCCATCTCCTGGTACCGGTATTTTCCCAAAATGTTTGTTTTTTATTATCACCCTCTCTATCTATGATAATGATCAGTTAACATTAAATAATCTCACAGATCACTATTAAACCCACCAATGCCGTTATCTTTGTACATAAATTACATTTTCTTATGAGAAAGGAAAAAAAGAAAAAATAGTATGCTTCTTTAGCACCACTGAAAACTACTGCAGAGCACTGATAAACACTGTGCTTTCGAAAAGAAATGATGATATTCATAATAAATAAAAAGGAAGAGAAAAAGCAGAAGACGAAGAAGAAGAAGAAGAAGAAGAAGAAGAAGAAGAAGAAGAAGAAGAAGAAGAAGAAAAAGAAGAAAAAGAAGAAGGAGAAGAATACGTTACTGTGACATCGTGTGTGTAGGAGTTATTTCAGCAAAATTATTTTATATTACATTGATTAATTTTAAAATTACTACATAATAACGTTGAATTTTAAAAACCCGGCTCATTTCCCTATCTACCCGCACAGATGTTTAACAATACAGTATTACCTTGGTTGCTCGGGGCAAAAGCTGTCTTTTCACCAGTTTCCCCACCACCCAACCCCGTCTCCTTTGATGTACGTTTAGGTCACTTTTAAAAAAGAAAAATAAACAAAATCGTGTGAGTAAACCCTATACTCTTCGGTCATGGCTGCTCGTCGATACTCTCCGAACCGTGGGCACCACTTTTAAATTTCTCGAAAAGTAGTTGACTAAAACAACAACACTTATTTAACAGGGAACATAAAGTGCTCTATTCCATTATTCTTTCTATTTCATTACATAATGTGATCCTTATCACGAGAGTCAACATTAACATCATTAGAAAACCTCTATTAATTGTTATTATTACGAACACGAGACTTATTGGAAAAAAGCTTCTGTTTGACACTATTAATAACGTGTGATAAAATAACATATATCTATGTACAATTCAATAGTGGTCACTACTTGAGTAGAACAAGGTAGTCAGTTATGAACATATATATATGGCTATTAAGTTACACAGGAACATCTGTGTTTAACACATGTAGGGACTTGTCAGACAATAAGAATACATACAAATAACTTATTAGTTGTCTTGTGTGTACTCATGTCTCTGGACTTAATTGTGGTGTTCGTATCCGTAATTTGTATATTATAAAAATTAATTGTATGAAGTATTTATGTATTTTATTTAGTTGAGATTTTGAGACATTGGACCTCTCCTCGGAGGGGAGGTATATATAACATTATTATTGTTCAACACAAACAAATATGTTTTGCTAACGGTCATCGAGCATGTGTTCCGAATGATTTAAATTTTCTCTAAAAAAGCTAAAAGTGAACTGTTTGTTTCTAAGGAAACGAGGAAAGCTTTTTTGCTTCACAACATCATCGTATTTCTTCTAATCACAGCTTTTTACTACTAATGCATATACTAAGATATCGGACTGAGCAATTGCAACATGGCATGTGGACGCAAATGCTAACACACGCTATTATTGAGAAGAAATACATCTGCTCGATACATACTCAGAACACCGCTACAGGAAATGAAACTTTTATTTGATTATATGAAACTTGATGTGTGAGCTACTCATATGACAGATTGCCAGGGAGAGCAGAGTTGTTCAGCAAGACAGTTATCTGGTAAAGTTCCGGGGTGATATGTATAACCCGACATCAAACATCATGTCACTCTCCTACATGGGTTTTACATCAGTGTAAACAGTCAAAGAGGCATGGTTTCCCACAACAGCGACAGTATTTCAGTATGTAATCTGTGTCTGTTTGTAATTATCAGATAAACAACGCTATTGCGTGAGCTATGTTTCTTTCAACTGAGCTTTAATTATTGTTCTGCTCCCTTGGCAAGGAATTTGGCGGGCTTTAGTGACTCAAGCCTTCCAAGACAGCATGTTTACCAAAACAGTCCGAGCATTTAGTGCATGTTTTGTTCTGTATAACTAAATATGTATGTGTATATGTATATAACTGCAGAACAGTATATCTTACCTTGCATTCGTTATATCTAAAGTCGCACATATGAAAGCAAAAACGCTTCATAGCCTGAGACTATTGGCAGAATACCTATCTGTAAAACACTAGCTACTCTACTAAAACACAGAAACATATAAGAATAAGTAAAATCTACATTGCAGTCGATTTCCTAGTGGTCCTATCATGGATACTGTCAAAGAACATTCGAACAAATGGCCAGTACACTAAAAACAAACTAAACTATGTACAGTAAATGAAAAAAAAAAGTGATTAGCCCAAAATGTTCCAAGTTATTTGTTTTGCCAAGTTTAGACAAATGATCTAATTATTTGATATCCGACCTGAAATCGTCACATCTGCGCTTCTATACACCACAGTTTCTGACTATAAGTCAAAACACAGAATACCATAGGGAACGATTCACAAAGTTATCAAAGCTGGTAAAGGTCACACCATGTGTATTTAAATTGATAAAATGTGGTAAAAGTTCACAATCTATCTACCCAAGATCCTTACCACTATGCAAAGGTACATTTCTTCTTTCACAAAGCTCATGAAAAGAAATCGCTTATCTGAAGAACACAAAGGATAGCGTCATGAGCTTGTTACACATGTAAACCTATTCATAGACGAACAATGAATCACATCAACTCATAGCCCAAACATGTAGTAATGAGAACGATTTCATCTCACCGAGTTTCTTAGGTAATTTTTACCCTTTTAATTGAACTGAGTATCAATGATTTATAGGTTAAATGCATGTAACTTTACATAAGGTCAGCTCAAACTAAATTAGAATTATCCGGAGTGTTTGCTTCGGGGCGATGACAATAGCACTGTTAGAGTGCATCATATGCAAACAATGTAACAACTTAGTAAAATCAGGAACATTCAAAAGTACATGGTTGAAAATCTGACGCGTTTCCAACTTACAACAATGGATTACACTGCCCATTTTGGGGTCAAAGAAGATGAGTCGTGCAAAATAATCAGCAGTTTAAATGAGAGAAGTATGCACTTAAAGCTTGTAGAAGAAATATCCACAACCGCATTCGGTCAGGCTTTGATCAGATTCACCAACACACATGGTATACCTTCCTACATCTACAGAAACAACGCCAGCTAATTTAATACTATACTGGGTTGACCTTGTAGAACATAATCTAAAATCCTCATAGTTTAGAAAAATGATTTACTAGCTATAGGATAAGACATGTTAAAATACAACTGTATCCTTTTTGTAGGTTGCACATTGGTGAGCAGCACCCGTCTGGTGAATGCATATATTCATAAAAAACTGCTCGTCCCGAAACTAAATGATTTTAGTTTCTTACGTTATTTACCAATTTATAAAACGGAGTAAGCCCACCATCTCTTAATTACATATGTTTATTCGATAGTAATCTTAAAATAATTACCCATAATTGCTTTCTAGATTCGTCCAAGGTCTTATAGAACTGACCTCATTGTGGATTGACCTCACTTATTCTTTGGTAACGCGTGACAGAATGTTAGAAACAATTCGAGAGAGGTTGAACGAAGGTTACATACTCGGCTTCAGGGATACATCATATATCTGCACAAAACAGTTATTTAAAATAGATCAAATTAAAAGAGTTGATGTGTGTAAAATATCTTTACAAAGTATTCGAAAACACCCAGGTTTTCCTTACAACTTGAAATTGTAATACAAGTCTCCCCCGGAAATACCAATAAGATTTTGTCAGTTCGAGTGAAGAGACGAAAACAAGTTTAAATAAATCATTTCCACAAAACATCTATGTCCTGTAAAATATATTTACAAAGTATTCGAAAACACCAAAGTGTTCCTTACAACTTGAAATTGTAATACAACTCTCCCCCGGAAATAACAATAAGATTTTGTCAGTTCGAGTGAAGAGAAGAAAACGCGTTTAAATAAATTATTTATTTATCTTTCACAAACAACTACTATTTTTACTGTGAATAAAAGCAAGAAAACAAAAAAATAAAACTTACAGATCAAATTTTGAAGAGTCAGACTCAAATAACGGCACGGTCCGACTGTTAAACACAACCAGACATAATTGAACCCCAAAAGAACAGCAGAAATAGGAAAACCACTCTAAAGTACGACAGGTAGAGAAATTGACAACTAGACGCACTACACTGGCGAAAAATAGCAAATAGCGTTCATAGAGATATATAAGAACAATGAGTATGGGTTATGTTAAGTGAAGCGTTAGTGAAGGGGTTCGAGACGATCCCCCGTGTTGATGGCCAACCCGCATGTAAATCGGTATAGATAAAACAGAACATTTAGGATACGACTGCCCGATACCACGGGTTAGGCAGGTGTGTTTCACAAATTTAGGTCAAGGAACACAGGGGCGCAGGAATTGTCATGTAAATGACGACTACTTTGTTGTTCTAAATAAATATCGTCAACGTACGAGAAAGTTGCTGTTAAATAACATGGATGTTATAACCGATACCGATAAGAATCTAGACGAAACAAAATTGTAGAGATAAAGGATTAATACGGATTATGACCCACCGCCTCCATTATACTAAGTACTTATCTGATCCACAAGAGGGCGTTGGGATAACAGGCAGTAGATACAACCGTAGATAACAGGCAGTAAATGAGGCAGTAGATGAGGTCAGTGTCGCCTTGTTGTTTACTGATTGTGATCGTCGAAAAGGGGGCGTTGGATAGAATTTGTCTGTCGATAAACGACAGTTGTATGCGATAATTCTACCGCTCGCCTTATATTTGACGTGTTTAACCAGAAATTAACGATGATATTAAGAGGCATGGAGAATTTCTATATGCCCTAATCATTGATACAGTACACATTTGAATAGTCACTTATTTAGAGAGGCCGGTAAATCTTATCTCCATGAACACTATTCAATACAGCATGAAGGACACATACTTGTATCATGTACATTCAGAACATCTTCGGTGAAAAGTGTACATGCGGAACCACATGAAATTCACTAAAACGCAGAGATGAATACCCTGCACGTTATTACTCTGTAAAATTAACCTTTTACACCAAATACAATAAAAGGCTTTGACAAAAGAACAATAGCTAATTAAATAGTGACTTCGAATGAATTTACCTTTTAGAAGTGTCTTATACCCCATTAAAAGCATACACGAACTGACCCATCTGCGACAAGTCTAAATTAGTAATCCCCCTTTCAGCGTATCCAGACAAACTTGAGTGCATCATGTACAATTATTCCAACTACCCTAGAATGCCTGCAGATATCTCAATAGAAAACAATACATCTGCATGCACATCTATATACAAACAAGAACGTACAAACAAAACCGTTTTAAAAGAACCATCCAATTTTAGTGCCGAGGATCGTGCTATAGATACGACACTTAATGTAATCTCATAAGAAAACAGAAAGTTCACTACACTTAAAGCCCCCCTCCCCATTCTTTCTGGTCATGATTAGAAAATAAGAAACGTGATAATACCCTAATGAATCTACAGTTGAACATGCGTAAATATTTATCCAGATCTATGAATTGTATTGTATTAGAATAAGAGGTGACGAAAGCTGACCCGGTTGGCACACCAGTTTTGTGTAACTTCCCGGATGAGTTGAAAAATACTCTTTACAGATTTAAACATTGCAAGCTATTATTTAACAGACAAGAAATGGAAAGTTTTTTGAAAACGCAACAAAAACAAATTATTCTCCATTACGGCCAACTGCAGAAAATGTGTACTAGTTTAAGTTGATAACGCGCACATAAAGAAACCAAACAAAAATATAAAAGCCGACTCTCGAATTGTACTAAAATACTCCGAAATCCCACGAATCTCCGAAACATAATTACTTGAGACAAGTGACGCCAACTCAATCTTGTTTTTTCGCTCGCTGAACACTCGACATGGTCCCAATTTGTCACGTCATCTTAACTGTGCCGAAACGAAAGTTACGACATTTTCTCTCTAAATGAAAATGTGCCCATGCAAAACGTCATGGCTTTTATCATCGAACAAAAATAACCAGACCTTATATTGTAAGAACACTACTCTGGGTAAATTCCCCGGTGGATAAAACACAGTGCGACCCTGACTCTTTTTCCTCGTTGATGGTAGTTAAACAATCGAAGGTGTGCTTCAGATGATCTAGAAAAAACAGGTAATAAGTTTTGGTTACATATAAGCGACCCACAACTAATGCCTTCATATATGCCGAAACAAGAGGAATATTCACAGTGTATCACAGAGAGCCATACACTATTAATCACTTCACTATATAAGGAGGTGCTTTTGTTCGAACTAGACAATTGTTGTTTGTTTTATGTTGATAACATAAAATATTTTTTTTAAATATTTCAACATGGACAAATGTTAATCTGTCCTGAAGCATATTTAAATAATAATAAACTTCAAATATAGAATGTGTCCTAGTAATTACATTAAACTGCATCGAGTAGTGTAACCCCAATATTGCAATTTGGAAGAGTATGGAGACACTCCTTATTTATCACTACTAAACTTCCCGCTCTTGCTGAGAATCCCATAGTATAATCAATGTATTACAGAAGATCTTGCCCGAGAAAAACATGAAACTGAGATCAGAAACACAATATTAAAGCGAAATGAATAATCGAAACGAACTTTATGAATAAATATTTGAAATAAATAAAAACTGAAAAAGATAACCTATTAAAGTGATTTGATCCCGCATTTACTAACTTTAAATAGGTTGATAACATGATAAACAAAAGGCCACCATCATAACTTTCATTAAAGAAATAAGTCTTCTGAATGAAATGTAACACAAGTAACCTATAATAGTATGTAAATAAAAAAATATGCATACAACATATATGAGTCTTTCCAACAGTTTTAGCCGACATTATTTAACTCATTTCTGGTGTATAGGCCATAAAAAAAAGCAAAGCTACATTAAGATACATCAAAATACAAACTAAATACAGTCTATTAAAAAGAAGACAATGATGAAAACAGCTGCAAAACGAAGACCCTTAATTTCAAACACCGACCTACATAATCTTAAACTCTAACCATCTACATGTATGCTGCAATCGAAATAATGATTTCTTGTGTCAACTCTGTAAACGGGTAAACAATAATACATGCATTTCTGTTTACATACGATATTTTGCTAATATAAAAAGAAATATTTACATCAACTTTTTTCTTTCATTCTTCGAGACTCTGGGGATGTTCTTTTAAGTACTGATAACATTTTCTGAAACATATCAATATAGATTTGCATCTATGGCTGGTTTTCAATGGTAAAATACGAGTCATTCGATAAAAGAGGACAGCCCTCATATTCATTATTACTTTTTAATAGCGTGTGTCGCAGAAAAACTATCTTATAAATTCTGGCTAGTACATTACTTCAAGACCGACACGATGATTAGCCAAAGTAACCAAATCAACCAAGACGAAATTTTTACAAAAACATGGTGTTTAGTACAAGTCTCCAAATGTAGACTAGTAAGAAAAATAACACATGGATTAAGTACCTGTTTTCAATGTTCAGATGTGTTCTAATCGGTGTAATTACACATATAATTAAAAACAAAGTATATTGTGATTTTCAACATACATTAACACATTATATTTTCTATATGAAGACTGGTGTTTTCCAAAATACAAACCAAATTACGCAAGTGAGGTGGTAATATGTATAAGCATCAAAAAATGTAAGGTTTTATGTTGGACGTTTATATAAGCTTTAGACATTTCAAAGTTAATGAACCCCTTATCCGTATATAAACGATTACTAGACATCTTTGTAAGAGAAGACGTTTTGTAACTACATATATTCTTATGCAATACTTATTACAGCATTAAATAACTCGAACAAAGTTATCGGTTTACAAAACGTGAATGAAACAGCGAACTCCACAGTTTTATTTTCTTCATATCAAAATATTGAAATAATTTTCCGATTTAATTCGCGGTATTTAACGTTGAAGGTACACTGTAAAATAAACAAACTGTATATAAATAAAAAGGGAGACCGAAAGGAACCGGTAAGGTGTGAAAAGGTGGAAGTGAGAGAGAGAACGATGTTTAGAATATATGAGAATTTATAAACGTGTATTATATAATCCGAGTTCTTTTAATATATTCATGCAAGCGAAAAAATTCCTAAACGCCATAATCAATGATCTATAACAAACACGTAATTCATGCTGAACTGTTACTAAGGGCAATTTAGGTGGAATTATAAAGAACTGGAATGACAACCTAAAAATAGAACGAGCATACCCACTAATTAGATTCATGTCAAAAGATTGAAAAGATTCCTTCCCTAAGTTATTCGTTGTTAAAATTTATAAAGACGTCGTGAAAATGAGAAAATAAATATTTAAGAAGGTAAAAAGAAAACCCGCTTTTACGGTTCTCCTTTTAGGAGAACACTTTTAAGAGAAACAGTTTTAGTTTAAACTTTTAGTTCATACACGAATGTGAGAGAGCAAGAGAATGGTTCATGGTGAATACTAGATGAGTACAAAATAATAATTTCACGAAATAGATCTTAAATTAATAAATGCGAAAGAGGTTTCCATCTAAACAGAAAACACGAGAGTTTAGATAAAACTAAAGGGTTGCCATAAGACCATGAAAGTTGGAATTATGTATTTGAAAATGAACAAAAAAATGTTCATTAAGAAAATGTTAGTTTTAACTATTGTTTCGAAAATAAAACTATGCTGTATGAGAAATACGAGATAATCATAAATACGAAAATAAAACACCCTTGCTTATTTGCTTATCTTTATTCCATGTTTATGTATGAATTTTGTCTGAAACATTGTTGTTTTATTCTTCATATATATATATATATATATATATATATATATATATATATAGTCTAAAGAAGCTTTGAGTAATTTAAAACAAAAAGATAAAAAACAGGAAATGCAGTTTAAATTCCCACAGAAGCTTACATAATCCAAAATAGTGCACACTTAACATTCGTTGGAAAATTCATAAATAAATAAAATATATAATAGTAAGTAAATAAAATAAAAAAGGGATAAAGTATCTAACAGTGAAACAAAAACAGGAGACCTTAACGTAAGCATCTAATATTAACACGGGGATCATCAGCATGTAACTGTTTCGGGGATTTAAAAACAGGACAGTTATACGCATGGCTTTCCAATGGTACAGATCAAACTACCATTTCCCCAATCAAGTCTCGAAATAATTCAGCTTAAAATGTTACTCATATATAAATAAATATTAATAATAATCAAAATAATAATAATAATAATATACAACCTAAAGACTACCGTGCGATAGTGTAGTTTGCATATCAAATGAAATTCTTTATAACAATAATAATAATAATAATAATAATAATAATAATAATAATAATAATAATAATAATAATAATAATAATAATAATAATACGATCTAAACACTACACGCAAGAACAATTCTGTGATATGGTAGCTAGAAATAAAATTATATAGGAATTAAAGTAGCATTAAAAAAAAAGCTTTAATACCTTAGGTACCATATATATATATATATATATATATATATATATATATATATATATATATATATATATATATATATATATATATATATATCTTACGATCACTATCGTTTATACACTTGTTATGTGGACAGTTTAGTATAAATGACTTTAGAAATAAACTAGCATCCGATTTAGTAGGTCACTACACCTGATTGAACAAAGTATATATTCCAAAATAAGTGGTCGCCATGTGTACATTTATATGCTTTATGGCATGTATTGTGTTACTGATTTTAGAAAAAAGAGATTGTGCGAAAAGTAAGTCATTTCATTAAATCGAACAATACCGTATGTTATTGTAAAGTGGCTGCATTTATCATGTATGCACTATAGTATGCTATTTAATAGCTAGAATTCTTGTTTTTTTCGTGGGGGGGGGGCAGTCGTATAATAATTGGAATACACCAAATAATATACTAGCCACACTCAAGTATGTGCACTGGCGTTGTCCGCGAGAAATATAAAATACTGATTTTATTAAAGAAAATAAATTAATAGTATATTATCAAAAATAAAATGAAAAAAAATGGCAGTTTAAAATAGGATTTAACATGTTCCTCCAATTTATGGGGATAAAAGTTATTTGTACAAAACTGTTCGATACACAAAATTTGAGTTTTTCTTTTCTGGGGACAGTATGCTTTTAAATTGTGGGGATCCCATTCGTGAACATCCTGAAATAAAAATGTTCATGGCTAAAGCAAGGTGAAGTCAAGTTGAGACAAACAACTGTCAGCAATTTTGATTAGGGCTTGGTAAAACAGAATTACACTAGGTGTAACAGCAAGAAATCTTGTACAAAAATTTCGGAAGACGAGTAGTACAGTCGAATGTATTTAATATGCATGCACGTGGCCAACGCTGAATATAACACCCTTTTTCTCACCGTAAAACTCTGTTTTACCAAGCTTCTTGTCCAAGAATGACCAACGTCTAACGCAAGCTCATCGCACGTCCAAATCCCATGCTGGCTGATTTGAAAAAAGACCGTTTCTGAGCAAGCAGGCGATGTTCAGGCAAGACAGTTTCCCGTGCGCATGTCTACCGGAAGAGGACGGTGCTGAAGACAAAATGTCTCCTTCTTAATTTTGACCAGCTAACATAGAAAACTCTTGCAGTCACACTAGGAATTAAGCCTGCAAAATTCAATTGCAGAATCTGAACGAATAAATTGTGTTCTGAGAAAGAATGTCAGTTCGCTTTTTGTCACACCAATTAGTATAGCAGTTTCTATCACATAAGATTGCATGCATTTAACGCACAGGCTCGTTCTATTGTACAGACGTCGAGCATCAATGTTGTGGAGTAACATAATTATTCATCCAGCTTTCAGCTTACATTAATATGTTAGCAGACCAGGCAATTTTAATGAATTCTCAAATTCTGTAGAATATAGTACAGCATAATTTCCAAAAAGTCGCATTAATTATTGGCATAAATCGTGTCCATATAAGACTGTATGTTTCGTGAACCACGAAGTGTTAACTATATTACAATTAGCCGATGTAAATAGGTTATTCTTTGCAATCTTACATATATTGTTTGGCTAAAGTAGCTGAGTAGACACCTATGATTATAGAAGACAACAAAAAAAAAAGAAAGAACATTTTCTCGAAAACAAACAATTTTAATTTTAATACAAATTGGTAAGAACTTACCAAGGTCGAATAAAACTCGAACATAAGGTTAAATGAGAGAATCAGTTGAATAGTAAAAATACTAAGTTATTGAAACAGAACCCTGTTTGTGGAAGTTTCGTTAAGGGCACATAGAGAAAGTAAGAGGTTTTCATTGGCAGTGACGATAGCTGATGTAGATGTTCTTGTTGTGAATGATTTAGAAAGAGTAAGCAAAGATTAGGGCTTAATCGCGAACCTAACACAATCATCGAACAGAAAAAAGACAAGAAACGTCTCTTCTCTAGAAACACAAATATACAGAAGGCGTACTCCCCATTACACCGCGAAATAGATTGTGTACTCTATCTAAATAATGCATTGTTTTAGAGAATATCAAGAATCCGTTTAAGCTACGTGTTTACACCGTTTTATTATTATTATTATTATTATTATTATGTGTACTCACTAGGAGTTCTCACACAGATCATCTTCAGTGATTGCTCATCGACAAAAGCCAGTGGTATTTCCTGGAGTTTGAGTGACAACAAGCCTCCCCAGATTTCCAGTATTATTCACCTCTTTCCAATAACGATGCGGTATCGCAACAGCCTCTTACCATTGATTTCTCGCTGGTAAGGACAAATGGTCTTCTCTGGGATTTGGGTGGCAATAAGCCTCCCTAAGGTTCCAGCATTCTCTGCACTTTTCCAGTGGAGGTCTGGTTTGTGCTGTCCCTCCTCGTTCTTCTCATCCTCCTCGACGCTCTACAAATATTTTGTCTGGTGTCAGCCAAGGCCGGCAACATTTAACAAAAAAATTATTAATTTTATTTTTTTTTTATTTTTATTATTATTATTATTATTATTATTATTATTATTATTATTATTATTATTATTATTATTATTATTGTTATTATAATTATAATTATAATTATTATTATTATTATTATTATTATTATTATTATTATTATTATTATTATTATGTACTCACAAGGAGTTCTCACATAGGCAGTAATCAGTGATTTCTCACTGATAATTACCAGTGATGTTCCCTGGAGTCTGAGTTATAACAAGTCTCCCTAGATTTTCAGTGCTCCTCACCACTTTCGATGACTACTCCAAATGAGTTTGCGTTTTCACAGAAAACGCTTACAATCAATGTCTCGTTTGTAACAACCATTGGCCTTCTCTGGGATTTGGATAGCAATAAGCCTCCCTAATATCCCAGTGTTCTCCGCGCGCTTTCAGTGGAGGGTTGGTTTGTTCTATCCCTATTCGGTCATTCCACTCTACTCGAACCCTCACGACTGTTTGGTGTGGTATCAACCATTGCTGGTACCATCACTTTTTTTTGGGGGGGAGGGGGAAGTTCATTAATGCTTTTGCTGTTTATGTTCCTTCAATTCTTGTGGTTCTCTTTATGTGACTTTGTTTTCTTTCCTATTGCACCTTGCATGCGATTCGTTATTCTTCGTAGTTTATGTGCAAAAGGTTTCCGCATTCAAAGAGTCTCTTAAAGATTTTATCATTTCCGTCTTTTGTATGGTCTCAGTTTTCCCTTTGATTCACATTTCTCTCAGTTATTTTCTAGATTCATCGGAACTATTGCTAGTGCTCCTAGGATTATTGGTATTATATTTACTTTCTACATACTCCCTTTCAACTGTCTGGTAAATTCTGTGTATTTGCTTTGTTTTCCTCTCTCTTTGGTCTTTACGCTGTGGTCAGCTGGGACGTCAAAAGCTACGATTTGGCATTTTATTTCTGTTTACTATTATGACATCCGGTCTCCTTGTTTATATAAGTTTATATGTTTGTACCTCTATATCCCAGAGGAGTTTGTGTGTTTCGGTTTCGACTTTTGTCTCTGGTTTATGTTTGTATCATTTGTGAGTGTTCGAAATGCATTTGTTTGCATATCTCCCAGTGTACTGCATTCCCGACGCGGTGTGTTTTTGTTGGGCCAGTTTTAGGCGTTCACTGATTATGTGATTTACTTTTTCGACTCTTTGTCCGCCCAATCTGCATTTACTGTTTTCCTAAGTTTTATCTATGTAAAATTTAATCTAGTTGGTCCTAATCGGATTGTTTTGTGCAGCCGTCAGTAGCAGTACCATTTCCTTTTCAGGTGACCTCTTCTCAGCTATGCCCAACTATTTTAGTGCGTCTTTTATCTTGCCACTCTTATGAAATGCCCATCTATTTTTCTCATTTTTTCTTGTCTGCTTGTGTCCGGTTTCGATGTTTCCTGAGTAGTTTGTTTGAACGGTGGCTCGTGCTGCGGTGCTCCGCCTTCTTGTGTACTGGTTCATATATTTTCTCCAGCTGTTTTATAGCGTTCTTTATACAGTCTTCTATACTTACCAGCCTTCGTTTCTATTTACGTAGAGTATGTCTGTATCATCTTTTGGATGTGGTGCGTTATGCATAATCATTGATTTTCTAGTCCTCTGGTCAAGGTGTCTGAGTTCCTCTTTAGTTCATCCGGCGTATCAATAGTCCAGAGTATTTTATTAATAATATTGTCCAGGTATTTATTGCTTTTATGAGGTTGCTGCTACAATTTTTATTCTATGGGCTTTTTGTTCTTCTCAGATATGCTTTTTCAATTCTCTATTTCATTTATGTTTATTTGAGTGTGTCTGCTTCAAACACTTTCAAATATTTATTGCTGTCTTGTTCGCCTTGCGCCCTCGTCTGCTCTCGGTTGGGTTGTCTCATGCCCTCATACATCACCCGCTCTCCTTATCTAATCTATAGCAGTGCACATGTTTCTATTTTGAATTCCATTTGAATGTCTATGCTGAAGATACTGGTTGTATTTATCAGTTTATAGAGTTCTTTTTTTGCATTTTCAAAATAGCGTTAGGTGGTCCACGTGCATTCGATGGTTTATTCTATGCCTGTGAACTTGTATCCGGCATCACACTTCCTAAATATGTAGTTCAGTGACATCATGGCCATCATAAACAGTAGTAGGGATTCTGTCGTAGGTTTTCATGTCGTCAGTCCATGTCAAAGATATGTTCTTTTTTCGTGCTTTTAAATTCTCTCAGGATCTTTTGGTCTATGTCTAACAGATTATGTGTCTATCTTTTCTTTTTCCAGCATCATTGTTGTTGCTCGGGGAGTAGCTCACGGCTGTTCAGGAAATGGTAGAATTTATCTCTCAGTTGTGCCGTTAGGATTTTCCACACTGTGGGTAAGCATGTTATTGGTCTGTAATTGCTTAGGGTCGTTCCCTTCTCGGCGTCTTTTTGTATGAACGTTGTCCTTCCTTTAGTCACCCTGCTATGTCTGTTTTATGGATACCTCTTCTCAGTTTATGTGCTCGCCTTTCATGTAGGGTCGTTCATTTTCTGAACTAGTACGCATGTATTCCATCGTGACCTGGTAGTTTCCAGTTTGTCATTTTCCTTCGTGTTATCTTAATAGTTTCTTAATTAATGTACATTTCTTTTTCTTTCTTCAATTTTCTTTCTTTTTCATGTTTTTAAGCCACTTAGCATTTTATTGTGATCTTCAGCTTTTTCAGACCTTGCTGCAGAATGTTTTTCTCCGGTTGTTCTGTCATTATTCTTTCTAAGTTTACGTTTTTGTAAAACTGTCTTTCATTGTTTTCAAAGGTCCTATTTTGTTTTACTGTTCCGATTTGTGTATTTATGGTCTAAATCTTCTTTCTTTTGCTGCTATCTTTTGTGTCAGTTCTCAATGTTTCTTATTTAGTCTTCCCGTGCGATTCAGATTCCTGCTCTTCAAGTGTTTACTGTTCTCATACATCCTGCTCAGCGTTTTGGCTTGTTGTCGATGTTTGCTGATCTGGGTGTCCAGTCTTTTATCCCATCCATGTTCCGTTCGTCAATTCTTTTGGCCATTCTTTTTTTTTCCTTTTAGTTGAATACTTTTTGATTTTGCCACCGCATATATCAAGTTTTTTTTTTAAGTCTGCGATAGTGTATGTTAGGATGTAGGCAAGTACTATGTTTACTTTCTCTGTTCAGACTACTAATTTGTGTAATCTTCGTTAGAGATTGGAGTTTGTTTTGCTCCTGGACATCAATCGTTTGATGTTTTTTTCACTTCTCTTGCATTTTCCTCACTGAGTTCTGTGATTTTGTTTGGTCCGTCTGTTTCCTGGGAGTTTGCGTTTCGCGGTGTTTTTAGATGTGTCACGCAACTTATCTTGTGTAAGATTTCCGTCAATTCCATCTCAGAGAGCAACCCTCTTTTCATTATCTGCCTTGCGTGATCGGCTATTCTTTTATTCCGTTGTATGGTAGTCAGTAGAATTGTCCCAAATATCTTTCATACGTTTCCGGTATCCTCTTTCCATAGAAAAGTTGCTTTTGGAGTTGCATTACATTAACAGTCTGTTCTTGTTTCTTTCGTCTGTTTCTTGCTATTGCGTTTTTTGTTTGTTCTTTGCATTACTGATTTATTGTGTTTGGTTCGTGGCCTTTGTCACACTTGGAATTTGATGAATTAATTACCTGTTTTTTGTCCGTTTTTTGTCCTGATCTTAAAGGAGCCAACATTCGCATGATGCGGACCGTATTCCCCGTATAAGGCATCGATGGAGAACCTGTTGATCATGAGAACAATATCTTTGTTCTGAGTCGTACGGTGTTAATCTGTATTCGTAGACAATTAACAATGGTTTGGTGGCTGTGGCAAAACTACTCTTAGACTTAGTAACCATTTCAGCAACGAATAGCTCAATATTGTATAAAATTTAATGATCTGTGAATTTTCGTGTATTTTTTAGAAATATCTATTCTTTTTTTTCAATATATTCAAAATGCAGTAAAATTAATTCATATTGTTAAATTACTAGTAAATATTTTGTCCCCCGAAAAAAACAATATTTTTCTCGCTTTGAGTATATTTTAATTATTTAAGAAATACTCAAAACTTCACTAATTAATATTTACTCAAACAACAACATAAATTGTGATTAATAGTTTTGAACACTATTCAAATAGTAATGCTCGCTGGGGGAGATAAATCACGCATTATTTATTCAAGTTGAAATCTTTCTTCATTCGGGTTGCGATTTTGCAAATATTTCCAGCCTTCCCCCGGGTGTACGTTTTAAAAACTTACATTTGTAAACATAATGGTTTGAATTCAAAATATATGAGTAGTATTTGTGATTTTTCCGATTTACATTCACAATAAGAAATTTTAAAATGTATTACGAATTAGTTTGACAGTAACGCAAATTGAGAGTGTATTTTCCGTGTAAAAAATTATTTTACTGAAACTAAAAACAATAAATAGATTTATTCAGTCAAGATAAATGTCAAAATGATTAGTAAGGATTTCAATGAAATTAAGTTATTAAAAGGTTAGTTAGATATTTTTATTAGAAGGGAACTAAGATATTTTTTTATTAGACGGTTACTTAGATATTTTTTTATTAGAAGGTTACTCAGATATTTTTTATTAGAAGGTTAATTAGATATTTTTATTCGAAGGTTACTCAGATAGTTTTTATCAGAAGGTTAATTAGATATTTTTATTAGAAGGTTACTCAGATATTTTTTTTATTAGAAAGTTAATTAGATATTTTTTATTAGAAGGTTATTCAGATATTTTTTATTCGAAGGTTACTTAGATATTTTTTATTAGAAGGTTAATCAGATATTTTTTTATTAGAAGGTTAATTAGATATTTTTATTAGAAGATTAACTAGATAGTTTTTATTAGAAGGTTACTCAGATATCTTTTATTAGAAGGTTAATAAGATATTTTTATTAGAAGGTTTCTTAGATATTTTTCATTAGAAGGTTTCTTAGATATGCTTTATTAGAAGGTTACTTAGATAGTTTTCATTAGATGGTTACTTAGATATTTTTTTTATTAGAAGGTTACTTTAATATTTTTATTAGATCACATATTTTTTTAGATGGTTACTTAGATATTTTTTTATTAGAAGGTTACTTAGATATTTTTTTATTAGAAGGTTTCTTAGATATTTTTTATTAGAAGGTTACTTAGATATTTTTTATACGAAAGTTGATCAGATATTATTTCATTATATGGTTACTTTGATAGTTTTTTTATTAAAAGGTTACTCATATAGTTTTTATTAGAAGGTTACTTAGATATTTTTTATACGAAACTTGATCATATATTATTTTATAATATGGTTACTTAGATAGTTTTATTTATTAAAGGGTTACTCATATAGTTTTTATTAGAAGGTTACTTAGATATTTTTATACGAAACTTGATCAGATATTATTTTATAATATGGTTACTTAGATAGTTTTATTTATTAAAAGGTTACTCATATAGTTTTTATTAGAAGGTTACTTAGATATTTTTTATACGAAACTTGATCATATATTATTTTATAATATGGTTACTTAGATAGTTTTATTTATTAAAAGGTTACTCATATAGTTTTTATTAGAAGGTTACTTAGATATTTTATACGAAACTTGATCATATATTATTTTATAATATGGTTACTTAGATAGTTTTATTTATTAAAGGGTTACTCATATAGTTTTTATTAGAAGGTTACTTAGATATTTTTTATACGAAACTTGATCAGATATTATTTTATAATATGGTTACTTAGATAGTTTTATTTATTAAAAGGTTACTCATATAGTTTTTATTAGAAGGTTACTTAGATATTTTTATACGAAACTTGATCAGATATTATTTTATAATATGGTTACTTAGATAGTTTTATTTATTAAAAGGTTACTCATATAGTTTTTGTTAGAAGGTTACTTAGATATTTTTATACGAAACTTGATCAGATATTATTTTATAATATGGTTACTTAGATAGTTTTATTTATTAAAAGGTTACTCATATAGTTTTTATTAGAAGGTTACTTAGATATTTTTATACGAAACTTGATCAGATATTATTTTATAATATGGTTACTTAGATAGTTTTATTTATTAAAAGGTTACTCATATAGTTTTTGTTAGAAGGTTACTTAGATATTTTTTATTAGAAGTTTACTTAGATAATTTCCTCATTACGTAATCATTTTTTCCTAAATCGTCCTTACTCTGGATGGTTAAAATTTGATAGGTCATGTACTTACCATGATGTTGGATGGTGATTATATAATCAGACAGTTATATAGCTTTTAGGCAGGTGCGATAGTGCATGAGATTTCTGGACTTTAATTGGTTTTCACTACCTCGTGCTATTGTAAATTCTATCTTAGACGAGCTCAAACCTTACACTTCCTCACATCCCTTATGTATCTTAGACGAGCTCAAACCTTACACTTCCTCATATCCATTATGTATTTCTTTTAATTAATTAGAACTGTGTACGTAAATATTACCTAGATTAGCTTATCATCTGTGCATCGTATCGATTTGATATTATTTTTCGGGTATCCTTTTCAAGTAACTACTAGTAACCTGTAGTGATTAGACGATTCTGACTGCTCTTTCCATCTTGAATATTATTTAACAACGTTTAAGCTTTTATTACTCCTGGCATTCTTTTGATACGTTTGTCAAAATCGGGAATCAATACGAAATATCCTTCTAAACCCTTTAAAGATTACAAAGTTTACTATAAAGATTAGGTGTTCGCCAAAAACATCTTAAAATGTGGGAGAAGTTGAAATACGAATAATACGAAACTATTATTTGTAATATATACAGAACACGACGAAATATAGTCACATCAGTATACTCGCTCTCTCTTGGTTTTATTTGTTTCTTGCGAAATGTAAAATATTTTACTGAGAGAAATGATAAAAGTGGGTCATGCTCTACTTCGTAGACATGCATGATGAAGTAAGCACAAATGCTCTTTTCTTTACGTATAAATGAGCATAGACCGACTGAGAACTATATAATTTAAAAGCTTATAGTCTAATATATGACGTAAATACTATGTTCATCCTGTACTTTCTTGAATAATAGGAAAATAACCACCTTCAACTGGCTACTAATCTCACCACTATATAGTGCTTATTCACTCGAGCGTGTTTTATTAAATTTGCAATTATGTTTCAAGCTAAACAAAGTATTACTTATGCGCCACCATCTCCGACTCTCCTAAAAACACACTTCATGTAGGTGGTGGCAAACACTTTTCTATCTAATATTTTTCTAGTAAAACCCTACACATCTACACCAAAAACTAATAAACAACAGATACTTCTTGAAAACGTGTCCCTTATTATCTCCTGTTAATATGCTATTATTTTAATACATAATAAAATACGTTGCGCACAAATTTTATTGACGTACCCTACATTTCCGCCGATTGCCGAGAATATCGACTTACTTCATTTCGGCCTATTACGAAAACAGTTATTCTCAATCCGGGTTGTACGGTATACATTAAACGAACATACTTAATTTTCCTCAATCCATAATGGCTGCTATTCTCTCTTCGGCTAATCTACTTTCTCTATTCCCCTTATCACTCTTCGTTTGCTCTAGGTAATCCAACAGTTGTGTTTTCCTTTTAACGTAAGGCATTCTTCTGTTTTATTACACGCGGGGTGAACTTAAGACGTTTCGAGAAAAGTGTTTATATTTTCACAGCCAATAACATTACAAATACACATAAACAGAAACACCTCCGAGTACATATTACGCTGTTATCATTCCATTATTCCGTATTCATAACATTGCTACATTAGGAAATTACGGAATAACACAATAACAAAAGCACATTATTGTTTCACGATCGCTAGCATTACAAACGAAACTATTTAGATAAGTATTCTCTTAATACACTTTTATTCAGTCCTTCTAACTTTCCAATAATACGTACCTAAAAACACTACTTTCCCTACATAAATATTTGTTTTCATTTTCTTATTTATGACACAATATATATTTATTTGACGTGTCTAATATATCATGTATTTTCGTGACAGCTGGTCCAAATTCTTTCACTTAATAAACTAACAGAACATTGTAATTGGTGTTTACTTAATGTTCCTACGTACTAACGTTACTATTTTAAACTCCATTCTTTACATGGCAGGGGGTGCTAAATTAACTATTATATACTTTCACCTTCAATTTAATGAACTACGGATACCGTAACAATTGTTTCATGCTGACTCCTCTTCAATGATCAGGTAGTGAGGGAGAAGTCCTTCTCGACTGTGTCAATTGTTCATTGGGAGAGACTGGGCTTTTATCGATTATTGTGTTTATTGAAAATAAGATAACAATAATATTATATACTTTTTAAAACGAAATTCGTTTCCATACAAGTAAAGGCTACGAAAACAACGAAAAAAAAGTCATCGATATTTGACTTTAAACCCCTTATCACGAAAAAAAAAACAGTTGAAAATTCTGCTATGTTATTGTAATAAATAATAGGTAAATAAAAATATCAATTATAAAAAAATAAGGCTAAAATAAACAAATAAACGTACGTTTCTTTTATTTACAAAAAATAAAACCATTATTTCGTCTAGAGAATTTTGACAAAACTGTTTCTTTTTTTATATCAATTTTGTATCAAACTATACAAATCCAACAGCGATATATAAAACAACATTTAAATATTAATAAAACACACAAAACAACTTTGTACTTCCACACAATATGAGACGAATTGTTTTTTGTCATTCGCTTATAAAAAATACAAAAAAATATCGATCTTTTACTTTAAAAACTATGTAACGAAAATAAAAAAAATTGCCAAATTCTACTATTTTATTGTTATAATTAAATAACAAAATAAAAACATCATTTATGAAAACAATGAGGAAATAATAAACAAAGTAACTTATACATGTAGAGGGAGAAGTAATTCATCTTGCCTTTGGTAATATTTATTACAATCGTTGAAATCGAGAGCAATTTGGGAAAAATCCTCTATCGTTACTTTTATTGAGTAAAGTAACAAAACATAAATAAACCGAACAGATCAATATTGTATTTATTACAGAAAATAAAATAAAAAGTTGGCGATTCTCTATTGTTTTACTCATTGCGATAAATTGGTTCCTTTTAGTCATGTGGGACATATCCTGGCCAATAATGGAGGATAGTTGTTGATACAGAAAATGATAAAAAATAACAATAATGTAATCAAGGGGAACATAAAAACAAGTAAACAATTGTATGTCTTAAAACATTACATGGAGAATATGCTATTGGATGTAATGACTTGAGAGTGATTATACATGTTGACAAAACTCCTACAGGAGAACATTAACGACGTTTCCATATCTCCGCGGAACGTGAAGTTGCTGTTGTAATAGTTGGTCAGGACTTCAATCATCGGGACATCATTTTGAATCTAAAAAAAAACAACTTCAGCGCATCTCTTAAACAACTCGGACATACGACGCTTTACACTACTCGATCATTTAATGGACAGGTCAGTAAGGGTATAGTTTAACTGTTTGGAAAACAAATCCTCATACCGCACAATTAGTTGTACGAAAAAAAGATACCTTGTAATGATTTCTATGCATATAGGATTATGGTCCGCGTAGTAAGTTTTAACATGCAGCTTAAATTTAGGAAGCTCTTCCAACCGTGCATAGTTGATATGTATGACAAAAATAGAGCATGCGAGGTTTACTTACATTAAAACTCATCAAATGAAGCTAAGAGTTGCTGATTACATTCACTTGAGGGACTTACTAACTGTTGATGGCGATACTGGAAATGTTGGCCGACTGACAATTCTAGCAGCAGCATTTACTGGGGAACCTCGCTATATGCCTGAACGCACGCAAGTTCGATGAAGATGTGAGAAAACAAAGAACTTCAGATTTGTTTATAACTTTTACCTGCAATCCGAAGTTGCCTCAAATTTTTCAGGAACTCCTTCAAAATCAACAACCACATGATCGTCATGACCTCATAGCAAGAGATTTCCACGTAAAGCTAGGTATCCTTATCCAACTATTCAGTGGCCGAAAAGAAAATTGCTACATGCTCATTGTCTGGTTTGGCTTCAACAAATGTTGAGATCCTTTGAGACGGATTCAGTTATGAGTCCAGAAATTCCGGATGCAGTGGCAGATCCTTTATTACATTATATCAGTAGGCATCATGTTAATTATGAACCATGTTGAAACATAAACGGATGTGAACTCTGTCTAAAAGATGGACACTGCAATAATAGATATTCCAGACACTTCTTGGATTGAACTCAGTTGGCTACAAATGGGTACTCACAATATCGACGACTATCTCCTTTAGCTGGAGGATTTGATACGACAATTACCCTACCTGGCAACGTAACAGTTTCTGTAGACAACCGATATGGTGTACCACATAATAACCTGCTTTGTAAGATTGTTTATATGCATATCAATGTTGAATATTGCAATACTATGAAATCAATTAAATACATTTGTAAATATGTAAATAGACGTAGTGATGACGCTATCTTCACAATTGCAAATGATGCTCATTACGAAGTTATGAGATACGAAACGAAGCGTTGCATTATAACCAATGAATCAATTTTGAGAATACTTAACTAAAGAACATGTCATAATATCATCCCCTTGTTATTCTATCTAGAGAATTGACAGCATACATACTTTACTGGAGTACTTTCAGTAAATTATATTGGAAATCCACATTAAACTACTTGAACGACTTTCCTCGAATTGCGTAAAACATATGTTTTTCACGTACAATTTTGTACTCTGAAGTTCCACTATATTATACCTAGAACATTCACACTAAGGTAGTCATGCGACAATTAAAGGGTAAACTTGTTCCATGTACCAGTGCGTTAAAATACATAAGTTTTTGGCAGTGTATACACCGTGCATGAACATCAATTTGAGTGCTTCTGTTTTAGACTGATTCTACACAATATTTGAGGTCCATATAGCTTTAATGACTTAAAACGATAACTGGTCAAGTTATGACTACATTCAGGGATTACATGAACTACTTGAGGATGCTTACCCCTGGGATGCGGCATTGTAGGGAAGCTTCTATATCCGAATCTGCAGACAATTTGATACATTTGTTTGCTATCATGTTAGTATCATGTGCAATATCTCATCCAAAACGACTCTGGGATGCACACACTGACACATTTAGTGAGGATTTCCTTCTTAAAGAACGCAATCAACAGCCTGAAGTTAATATAACTTTTTCAGACATCATCTTCAATATAGCTTTGGTTCATATTGAAGATTTTACTTATAAGATGAATGGTAACCCACTGACAAATGTGTGTATTTCCTGGCCTGATCGATCTAATACACCTCCGGACATTACTGCATGGCCGCGTGAAATTAGTTATCGACCTTATGAGCAACGTCTATTGTTCGAAATAGTATGGCAAAACTTAACGAGCAAATTCATGTCTTTCGTACTGTAGTTAAAATAGTAGACGATTAGAAAGGTCGCCTCATATTTCCTGATGCACTCGAAGGTATAGAATAGCCGAATTCACTGATAATTGTTTTTCGTCTTTGTTGACTTGGTTGAAACCCTTAATTCCCCTTTCACAATCTTACACACAGACTAGTCTACCGAAAGAGTTTTCGTCGAGTCCGCTTACCGAACTGTTCATTGCGACTTAGTATGGTTCAGCTATGATAAAGTCATCGATGTGACAGCTCCTTTCCCAGCCATTGATTTATTTAAATCCGACAACCTGAGAAAAAATGCGCCTTCCTGCTGCTGAATGATTTGGCCTGGGTAGGTAGAGGGTGGCCATTCCCTGATTAGTCGCTTAAAAGGCGACTACGCATGTAGTGTAAACACTTGGAATATAAGAGGGAAGATAACAGGTGAAAAAACTTGCCCAGGCTCACCAAGAACTGGGCAAGGTAGAGGAGTTCGGCTGCCTAGGGTATTCTGTATACTCAGCATACCCTCGGAAAATCGAAGGAAAATTATTGGCTTTGGAATATTTACTTTTCTTAGTGAACCGTTGAGACGCGTTTCCTAGATAAATCAACCCGCTTTCTTTTGCTTAATCTTTGGTTAGTTCTGTTTTAAAATAATAAAATACAAATTTAAAAAATAAATTCTATAATGTACATACATAAGCCGTTGAAATTGATCAGTCTGCAAGAGGATGTAATTTACATCTTTTTTTAAATAAAAAAATATTTCAAAACTCAATCGAAAAATCAAACAAAATAAATTACAGTTAATTATCCACAAGTAAAACTCGTTTATATAGAAACATTAAATAATTTCTGGTAAATGTTAAAGGTTGTTTTTTTACTTAATCCTTCGTGTAAAGTGTAGATCGACTTATTCGGATTTGATTGACAAGATTTGACTTAGGTTTCGTAAAAGGTGATGGTGAATGACTCATTATTTAAGTTTTGGTTATAATATAATGAGCACCTTCTCTGCCTTTCTGTCTGTTTGTCTGAATGTCTACTTTGTTGAGTGTTGGTAACATGATATAGATAGGATTTGGAGATAAAAAGTTACAGTCCACGACACACCAAACATAATTAATTTAGTTTGTTTTGCATATTTCTTGTTAACACATATATTCATTGCTTCAAATATATTCCATTTAAATTAAAGAAAAAAATAAAGATATTTATTTGGTAAAGATAAAAGTCGAAATATTAGCTTGTTGTTCTCTAAAAGTAATTTATTAGAAGGTAACTTCGATATTTTTTATGACGTAATCAATTTTATCTAAATCGTTTTAATTTTGGATGGTCCTAATCTGAAATGTCATGTATCCGCCATTATGAGAGATGTGTATTATGCAATCAGTCAGTGATATAGATTCACGGAAAGAGCGAGGGTGAATTAGATTTTAGACTGTGATTTTTTTTTCGAGCTACTGTTGGGAATTCTATCTAAGAATAGCTCATGTCTTAATCTTCTTGAGTTCCTTTATATTTTATTCTGGAATTAATTTGAATTTTCAAAGCTTATACTGGCGAAATCCTCATTGAATCATGGCATCGTACCTATATTATGTTTAAGATTTTTTCTTAAAAAAATACTGATTAACTGTATTGATTGGATTATTCTGACTACTGTTGCAATCTTAAATGTTATTTTAACAGCGATTTAGCTGTTGTAACACGTGACTTTCTTTAAAGACGTTTAATCGAAATAGAGAATCAATACGGAATGTTGTACTGAACCGATTTACAACTTCCAAAGTTGAATATCAAGATTTTGAGTTTCAAAAATGCTCTTAAAAAAGTAAGATAATTCATCGGGAGAAACAGAAGTAAAAATCATCCAAATAATACGAAACTACAATGTGTATTATTTAATCATACACGAAGACAAATAGTCACGTGGGTAAATCGATTTCTCTTGCTTTTATTTGTTTTTTTCTCACCTTGAGAAATGTGAAATAATTTACTGGGGCCAACTGATAAATATGCTTGATGCTATATTTCGTAGACATGCATAGTTAAGTGTGTAGACATAAATGAGCTTTTTCGTCTTTAAACGCATGAATGAAGATCGACGTACTCTGTACTAAATAACATTAACAAATGGCTTAACGCCAAATAAGAATTGGATTTTTATAATCGACCAGTCTATTTTATTTATTTCTACTAATCTTACAAAAGTATATATATATATATATATATATATATATATATATATATATATAATTATTTTAATTTACAGACATGTAAATTATCTGCGACACTGACATGTCGATGTTATCGATCAATAGCTATTATAAACTGAGATCTCATCAAGCAGAGTTAAGTTCGGATTCTAACTCTGCCTGATGAGATCTAAGTTTATAATAGCTGTTGATTGATAACATCGACATGCCAGTGTCGCAGATTTTGTACATGTCTGTGTAAAAAAAATCATATATAAAAGTTCCATTTAATATTGAGCACTTTTTATAAACCCGGTTGAAAATATTTAGATTACCACCCTGTGGATTTTTTCACCTGGATTATATATATATATATATATATATATATATATATATATATATATATATATATATATATATATGTAAAGGAGTAAAGCTACCAACATTTGTAGAATCTTGTTTTCAACATTTATTTATTATTTTGTTGTTTTACCATTTTATAATGTTATATAACGCGTTTCAAGCGGTGTTCCGCTTTCATCAGATATGAAAATCCATTTGAAGAAATGTCTTTCGATTTGAGCAAATGTTTCATTTGACGAATTTGTTATTGTTTTTGCGCATGCGTGGGTTTGCGGGTGTGTGGGTATCTTTTAATTTTATTTTCATTTGCAATTTTTCCTGCTTCTCTTGGTCAAGTGCGTGTTACCCATCGGTCATCCCAGCCTCCTAGGGTGCACCGGATTTCTTTTGAAATTTAATACTTGTTATTGCTTTTTGTCGTCTCCAATAACGAAGTCGCGCCTGCGTGTGTGTGCGCGCCCGTATGCGTGTGGTCTAATCTTGAGTCTTGTGAATAGGTGAGCGATACATACACACACACACATAAATACGCACACACACACCCGCGCGCACACACACAGGCGTGTGGTTATAGTAACAGAGAGAGTGGTAAAGGTTGAATTATATACCCATACATACATACATACATACATACACACACACATATATATATATATATATATATATATATATATATATATATATATATATATATACACATACATACACACATATATACACATATTTGCCAAAGATAAGTTAATGCAAACGGTCTAAATAGATTTGAACTTGGTTTGGCTGATTTCATAGTCCGGTATTTAATGTGCAAATTTAATGTCTATTGTAAATGATTCATTTAACACAAGTTGCTATTTGACTGATATCTGTGTAGAAGTGCGCAATAAGAAGTTATGTATTAAGATTATTTTCCTTGAATAAGAATTTTCCAGTCTATAGATAACTATAAATAATTATTTATGTTTGTACTTAACTGGAGGTGGATAAAGTGTGATCAAAGTGTGTGTTGTTAGAGTTATGATCTGTTTAATGTTGATTAAATTTAAGTATGAAGTTTTTTTTTCTTGTGTTAGTAAGTAAGTGTAGTCTTGGCTTTGGAAAATTGGCATTATTTTGAATTTTCCTCTGCTGCATGAGTGCACATGTTGGGACACGAATACTTTACGGTTTTCTTTGATTTTAATGTTGCTTTTATGTAAAGATACTTTATTATTAAATGTTTTCGTCGCACCTATATAAGCCTCATTGCATGTTGTACATTCTAGCACATAGACAACGCTCTTGGAGGTGCAGTTAAGGTCTTTTTTATTGTGAATGTTTGTGTTGGGTTTTTAAATGTGCATGAGTTCCCCTCCATTATGATGTCACAGACCCCACATTTTTCCTTGTTGCATTTTGTGACCCCTTGTATTGTGTGTTGGTTGAGTTTAGATGAGGTTAAAATCTGTTTGAGGTTTTTCGGTTGGCGTTTGCTTTTTATTATTTTCGTTGTTTTTAATATGTCGTTTAGTTTGTTGTTATGGTTGAGTAGGGTTAGGTTTCTTGTTATTTTTGTGAATAATTCTGGATTGTTTTTGTTGTGTGTAGAGATGTATGCTAATATTTGTTCTTTGTTTCGTTTTTTTGGGATTCGTAATTGTTCTAATGGGATGTTTTCTGCTAGTTCTATACCTTTATGTATTATTTGTAGCGGGTATTCTCTTCTTTTTAAAGTTTTCCGTGGTTCGTCCAGTCGGACAATCCGGAGGTCTTTGTCACTGACTATAGTACAGATCCTGCGTGCTAGGGAGTAGGGTATAGATTTTAGGCAGCTTTTGGGGTGATGGCTTCTAAAATGGAGATATTGTTGAGTATCTGTGGGTTTGTGGTAGATGTCTGTTATTATGTGAGTGTTTTTAATTTTAATCAATACATCTAAGAAGGGTAGTTCTGTTTGACTGTGTTCGATGGTGAATTTAATCTTGGGGTGTAGGTTCTGTAGTATGCTGTGTAATTTATTGATGCCCCCCATGTGGGTTCCCAGAGGATAAAACAATCATCCAGGTATCTTTTCAAAGATTTTATGAAGAGAGTTTGAATATTCTGTCCATATATTTCTACTATCTTTTCATATAAGATCTTCTCTAGGTAGGCCAGTGTTAGGGTGGCATATGTTGGTGCCATTTTGGTTCCGATTGCTGTACCTAGAATTTTGATGTAGTTTTTGTTATTACACTCAAAGGAGTTGTTGTTGAGAATAATGTATATGCTGTCGAGGATGAATTGTTTGGTGAATCTGTGGTGTAGTATTTGTGGGTGTTTGTCCATCAAGTGTGATATGGCGTGTTTACCTAAGTCATGGGGAATGTTGCTATATAAATTGCTGACGTCAAATGTAACTAATTTAGTCCCGGGATTTACTATTTGTGGTAAGGAGCCTAGGAAGTGTATGTCGTCTCTTATGTAGCTCTTGACTTGATCGGTGAATGGTTGTAGTAATATGTCAATTAAGTTACTCAGTCTGCTTGTTGGGCATGATCGTCCTGCTACTATGGGTCTAAATGTAAGGTCACTGGGACTCGGGACACAGATATATTCTGATGCCTGTGTGTTGATGGCATTCCTTATCTCATTTGATTTATGTATCTTAGGTAGTCCGTAGAAGTTGTTTGTTTTAATCATGAAGTTTGTTAGGAAATCTTTTTCTTTTTTTGTTAGTATATTATTGTATGTTGTGCAAAGTTTTGTGATTTTTTAAATGGTGTTGTTATCAATGTTGGTGCTAATTGATTTGTAGTAATCATTGTTTTCTAGTACCTCTGTAATTTTCGCTTTATAGTAATGTGTGTCCATGATGACTACCGCACTGCCTTTGTCAGCTTCTTTTATAATTATGTTATTATTATTTAGGATGTTATCTAGTGCTTGGTTTTGTTTAGATGTTAGGTGACTAGTAGGTTTAGTTTTACTCTCAGGGTTGATGTTCCATAGGTTTTCAAAGTAGGTGTTTAGTTCTTTCGTATTGTTGTGTTTGTTAGGGAAATATGTTGATTTGTTTCTCACTAATGACTGATCTGTTTTGTTTTCTTTATTGTTTACTGTTTCTATTAGTCTACATTTGCGTTAAAATTCTTTAAGGTTTGACAAGCAACACATTCTGCAATTTAAATAAAAAACATAATTTATTTATTTGCTTACAAGCTTTTGTTTTAAAACAACTTAGTTAAGAAGAGACTGGCTCATAGTAGTTTTCTGTTTTCATTCTTCTTCCTCATTTTTATAGAACATAATATATATATATATATATGTATATATATATATATATATATATATATATATATATATTATTACATAATTGATCTTTGGTGTTAAGCGATAATAACAGCTTCATATGAGCTTTATGTTGATGCATTACCTTAGTGCTTGGGTGATAGACTTAAGTTCCTTTACACACATTATGCCGACTCCTATTATCATAAGTGTTATGTTATCTTTTCTTTCTCTGTCTTTATTGTTCTCTCTATCTTATTCTCTCTCTCACTCTCTCTCTCTCTCTCTACACACACACACACACACACACACACACATATATATATATATATATATGGGAAGAGAAGGATGAAGGTAATCCGACGTGATGGTAAAATGAAAAAGGAAAACCAAAAACTGGATGTTTTTTATGTGTACATCAACGTTTCGTCTTTATTTATAAGACTTCATCAGGATGATGATATAGGGAAAAGATATCATGCAAGCACAGATACATGTAGGGTAGACATGTTGGGAAGAAAAATAAAATAAAATGAAAAATAATGGCAGCGTCTTGCTGGACGTCCGTACTTGTTAGAGAATGAAAATGAGTGGGAGAAAAAAGGGGAAGGGTGGAGGGAGCAAGGACTACTGTGGCTGGCGATGAGAGAAAGAGGTGGGGGATGAGCAGGGGTAAAATGGATGGCAGAGAGAGATTGGAGGAAGAGGGGGAGGGGGTGTTTGACCAGATGGCTGTGGTCGAGAATGAAGGGGAAGAGTGAGTTGGAATGTTTGTGTGTGGGGGGTGTATGCAGGGAAAATGGGGATGGGTAGAGAGGGAGGGGGGGCTGTGATTTTGGTGGATGGGCGAAAGTTATGGTCTTAGAGAGCGTTTGGAGAAAATGAGGGAATTTAAGAAGAGGTATGGGAGAAAATAGATGAGAGGGGGAAGAGGGAGGATTTGT
>OY744521.1:17266800-17366800 GCA_963556195.1 Sepiola atlantica | reverse complement strand
AGTTTTTTATTTTATATTAAGTGAATTAGTTTTAATTGTAAGATTAGATAATCATTCTCTTATATACAGAGGTTATAAAACTAAAATCAAGATTAAAAAGGTTAGGTTATTTTTTCTAATTGACTATTTTATACAACGTGGGATTTTTTAAATTCTAACATTATGATATTAATTTCGAAACAAAAATATTAATCTATCTATCATTATTAATGGAACTCGTGTATTACGCAATCCTTATTTTCACAGTATAAGTGTATAGCCTTAATATTTTTATCTGAAGAAAATCACTTTAATTTCTATTTTGTAATGTTGAACTTCCATAATAAAACGAGGGTAATGAAAACTTTTATCCTATTGTATTTTGTGATATGAGTTTCCGGATGATATTGAGTTTTTACCAACTCTCAAAAGATCTTACTATAAATTACTATATATATATATATATATATATATATATATATATATATATATATATATATATATATATATGTATTTACATTTATATATATATATATACATATATATATATATATATATATATATATACATATATATATATATATATATATATATATAATGGAATATGAGACTATATGTATACTTTTCGGAAATAGAACCTATAGTTAGATGATTAAAGCTCAATATAAAAGATAGAGCAATTATGAAGATAAATGAAGAAAGGGAGATAAATATGTGCGAATTACAAATCTTAGTCATCTTCGGTTGTTCACTGCAAGGTGTACTCGATAAAAACTTGTTTATATTTTCCTTGAACCATGCTTTTCAAAGATCAGAATCTTATCGTTAAAGCAGTTACAGAGATGGATAAGTTAGCATGGAGGAAGCCGCATATCAACATTTGAAAAATTTAAAGTAATGGAAAGTAAATGTGCGTGCTTAAAGAGGTTATCAAAATATCGAGCATGCCCAGTTGGAAAAGTGCATTTTGACAAAGTGTCCCCTGAAGAAATATATAAATATGGAAAGAGTTTATCGTAGAGAGTTCGTAGAGACTGCGTCAGAAATGGCCAAAACGTATAAATCAAACAGAATGATGGTCGGTTCAACTGTAAATTAAAATAGCTTATTAGTATGTAAGTTAGAGAATTAGGGCCATTTTTAAAGTATATCAGCGGACCGTTAATGATAATAGCTTTTTAGAAATTGAGTCAAAAATATTGTATACATTTCAATGCCGATTCACTGGTGATAGGTGTTCCTTACTCCGATCGGGCTTAGAGTCCACAGTATAATTTTAAAGTAAATAACGAGGCCATTGAGCGTTAGAGAAAATAATGTAAGTGTAGGGATGAAAAAAAGAAAAGTCTAGCAAAGGATACTAGGAGTAAGGAGAGGCTTATTTTGTTTCAGCTCACCGCTTGTAAGCAATAATATAATTTGATTACTGCTAGTTCATTTGCTAGGCAATGTATGGCTTCAGTTATGGTTTCTATAAGCTAATACAGTAGCGTGTCTGGCTTAAAGGTAAACGTTTCGGTGGAGGAAAGCATACATCCGTATTTTAGCAGATTTATTTTGACAAAATTATATATAATTCGGAATGTCAAAAACGGGTTCAAATTCGGAATTAGAACTCAGACGGTTAGAGATCTCGGATTTACGTGTTTAAGATGTAATTATCCGGACATTTATAGTATTTCAATGTCTAATGTTTAAACGTTTATAGAGTTAGGAACAAGTTAAATATTAGGGATATGGCTTATTAAGAAACTTTGAAATATTACTGATGTTAGGGCTGGGAGCGGTGTTAATATGTTTGAATCAAGGAAGTTGTAGTATGAGAATCATGGGGTGGCACTGGATTGATTATGGAACCAAGGTGATAACATGGAGTATTGTAATTACAGATAGATTTAAGGGGGAAATGGGATATTATAGAAGTAACCAGGTAGCGCCATTTGATGGTGAGAGTTATGGGATCTATGAGAAGAGGATTGACGGTAGAGCGCTGCGTTCCCAGAGTCAATGGATGATATGCAAAGGGAGATAAGATAGGCAATGGATAAGTATGTAAGACGGGTAAGCAAATAATTAAAAAAGGGGATAGGAATAGGAGTGTTGGATTAGTGGAGATTAAGGATTATTGGATTGGTTAATACATATGTTTGTTCTCCATGCAGGTTGAGTATTATGCTTAAATAAAGTTATTAGGGGCACAGGGAACATACGCTGTGTTATTGGGATAGTTATTTAAAAATGAGAAAAGTGACGAGTTCAAAAGTGCACACATTATAATATTAAAAAAATGCCCTTATGTTAGAAGTTGTTGTTCTTACTAGTGAAAGGGTGTCAAGGGGAATAATGAAATGTATATATGGATACTAGAACATATCTATTTATTATTTTTTAATCGTATTATGGGTTTGTCAACCTGGCGTTTTCTTTCCCTGAAGCAGTACAAACTTGTTGATCTACCTGTACTCTTACCACCTACCCAGGTCTGTGAAAACAAGGAACTCGCTATATGTTAGTTTGTTTGCAAGAACATTTCAGAGTTAGCCTACGTTAATTAAAATTTAATCGTCGACTCTAGGACCAGGTGACATCCGAATTTTTTTTTGGAGGGGTAATTGGAGAGTTGTACCGATTTACCTGAATTATTCTGGGGGCATTCAACCGTGAAGTGATCTAAAATCGGCCCCTTACACGCAACGATGACTAGAAGTTTGCTAGGTCATTCTATAAATGTTTTTCTAAAGAGAAAATGTCAAACGTCATTGCAGATAAGTGTTCGTCGCTGATCATTGACGTGTGTCACCGTATAATAGAACAAAATACCAGAAATCTTTTCTATCTACATGAAACGAGAAATGGAATACGAAGAGGAAGCTCGTTTGACGTCAAAAGAACTTCATATGAAGAATGTGGTCATTTGTGATTATATGTGTCTGGAAGACCGATAGGCAGTCCTCTGCGTTGGCAAATATAATATTTCAGGTTTTGTAAGCACTGCGCTATTGGGGACGAGTCCGAATTAATTTAGTAACTGAGTCACTTGTTGTCTAATCACTATTTTTTTCTATCAACGACATACATTTGCAACGTGTGGTTGATTCATTTTAGTCAAAGTAGATCAATTAGAAATCGTTTATCGGTAACGTAGTGTAAACAATTCATAGCTCGTTATCTGAATTATTTTACGTTAATAATTACTTTTAAGGGTTATACTGCAGCCGGAAACAAAGGTGGGAGGTAAAGCCTTGTCCGGTTATTTTCTTTTTGAATCTCCGACGCTAATGATGAGCTTTTGATATTAGTGTTCCATATTTAATCGTTATGCTATATACCTTTTTACATACACTAGATAATGTAGTTAAAACACACCCATCCACCCCCATCCACACCAATATATATATATATATATATATATATATATATATATATATATATATATATATATATATATATATATATATATATATATATATATATATATATGGCGGCCGACTGGTAAGTCTCTTCACTGCGAATCAGTGGTGATTAGTGATCGGATTTGACCGTCGGGAATTAGCTTCCTTCACTGAATATTGCGTAAGCATAAAACATCGATGTCTGTAGGTAGTAAATTATTAATATTTTTTTATAAATATAATATATATATATATATATATATATATATATATATATATATATATATATATTAAGAAAATGTAAATTCCGCATTTTTTTTCATAGGCATCGAAGAATTAGTATTAAATTGAGAATAAAGCCCTTTTTCAATGCAAGACATATTTCTTTCTTTTTCTTTTTTTTACATGTATCTTATCAATTTCGGAGATAAACATCATCAGAGATATTTCTCTCTTTTTATAAAGATAAAATAACTTTTTACGTTTAGTTTAGTTTATCGGTAAAACGTCATTACTTGTTAGTTGACGTATTGTCCGCGTCTGGTGAAACTTAGCGGCTCTTTGGTTGAATAGAAACGCATCTGGCAGCATGCTGGTATTTTAGGAAATGGAAGTTCAACATTCTTTTATAAGCATCGAAGAATTAGTATTAAATTGAGTATAAAAATCCCTTTTTCAATGCAAGACATATTTATTTCTTTTTTTCAATGCAAGACATATTTATTTTTTATTAAAAAAAGTTTGTTTATCTTTATATTAAAAAAAAGAGAAATATCTCTGATGATGGAATTTATCTCCGAAATTGATACGATACATGTCAACAAAAAAAAAAGAAATAAATATGTCTTGCATTGAAAAAGTGCTTTTTATTCTCAATTTAATACTAATTCTTCGATGCTTATAAAAAAAAATGTTGAACTTCCATTTCCTTAAATACCAGCATGCTGCCCATGCGTTTCCGTGCAACCAAAGAGCCGCTAAGTTTCACCAGACGCGGACAATACGTCAAATAACAAGCAATGACGTTTTACCGATAAACAAAACTAAAAAAAAAGTTTGCTTATCTTTATAAAAAAAAAGAACAGAAATATCTCTGATGATGAGTTTATCTCCGAAATTGATAAAATACATGTAAAAAAAGACAGAAATATGTCTTGCATTGAAAAATGGGCTTTTTATTCTCTATTTAATATATATATATATATATATATATATATATATATATATATATATATATATATATATATATATATATAGTCTAAAGAAGCTTTGAGGCATTAAAAAAATGTAAAATGTAAAATGCAGTTTAAATTCCCAGACAAACTAACTAAATCCAAGATATTGCGGACTTAACATTCGTTGGAAATTGATAAATCAAAAAATATAAGGAAAAAAAAAAGGAAAAAAAAGTTGGGGGTTAATTATTTAAGAGTGAAACAAAAACAGGAGACCTTAAGCGTCTAATATTAATACGGGGATCATCAGCTGTTTACCATGTAACTGTTTCGGAGATTTAAAAACAGGACAGTTATAATATTCATGGCTCTCCAATGGTACTGATTATACGACCATTTCCCCAATAATCAAGTGTATATATATATATTTGGAGATGACCCTTGTTATGGTTCCATTATTGTAGAGAAGAGTTTGGAACGAACAGGTTTTATAGACACATTTTAAAGCAAACAGTTTTAATAAATATTCAAATGTGTGAGAGAGTCAGAGTAATGTTATATGATACGCCAACACAATTAAGAGTATAGGAGCATACATTAACAGAAGAGATGTGTTATAAATGTATAAAATCGAATCTTATACAAATAGGAAAACAGAGACTAATTGTTCACAATCCGAGGGTCCTTGCAAAACAAGAGTGAGTCATTAGTTGAGATATGGAGGAAACCTGGATCCATAATTAAAGGGATGTGAATTATCCACAGGTCAGAGAAATATTTATACAACTTCCTCACTCAATTCCATGAAATACACTTCATTTAAAGTCTATGAAATAGAGTAAATATTCATTTGTTTTCATAGTAGAAAGTTCAGTGAGAAATGTATGAAGTGTTTAGTATTTACGTTTATACATGTGCTTCCAATAGGCAGACGACATGGAAACGGGATTCAAGGCGTGCGTGTGCGTGTCACTTTTAGTGTCCGTATGCGTAGGACAGTGACATATGTAATGCATTGTGTATGTGTGGGCGTAATTGTCAGTGTGACTATGTGTGCCTGAGTTAAGAAAGTGCTCTTCACCTTTCCCAAGTTCCGACAGAACGGCGAAGGGGCTGGAGTAATGGCAATGTTAGCTCTGTTATTGATTTTGGCTAAACGTCCTTATCAAAAGAGAAATCTGGCTTCATATGCATTCCTGGGAGATAAAAAACTGCAAATTGATAAATTCAGAAAAATGCATACTGTTGCCTTAAAGTATTTTATTCGTTTTTATTAATTAAAGCGAATGCGTGCGTTAAAAGAAGCGTGTATATATATATATATATATATATATATATATATATATATATATATATATATATATATGTATATATATATATACACACACACACATATATATATATGGGAAGAGAAGGATGAAGGTAATCCGATGTGATGGGAAAATGAAAAAGGAAAACCAAAAAATGGATGTTGTTTATGTGTACATCAACGTTTCGTCTTTATTTATAAGACTTCATCAGGATGATAATATAGAGAAAAATGTCATGCAAGTACAGATACATGTATGTCTACCCTACATGTATCTGTACTTGCATGACATTTTTTCTCTATATTATCATCCTGATGAAGTCTTATAAATAAAGACGAAACGTTGATGTACACATAAAAAACATCTATTTTTTGGTTTTACTTTTTCATTTTCCCACACATATATATATATATATATATATATATATATATATATATATATATATATATATATATATACGTGTGTGTGGGGGTGTGTGGGGGTGTGTGTAGTTGGGTCCTGTGCCTGTGTGGGTATCCCCTTACAAAATAATAAACGAGTAGTTACTGCCGGATGACACGCTCTCTAGTGGTTAGTGAAAAGCACATCAACAAATAGCGAGTTATACAAATACATTCATTTAAAATTAATTCGGAAGATAACCTTTCACTTTATCTTCATAATGAGACGTTTTTTTTCCTTTCTCCTTTCTATATCGTGTGAGACATTTTCTTTTTTCCTTCTTTTTAAGTTCATATATAAAGTCTTGCTTTTATAAAAATATTCATATAATTTCTAACACAAACAAAACATTTGTTCTAATATGTTTGACGAAGGGTGTATATTTTTGTCATACTGTATTATACAGAGTGTACATTTGCATACGGAGGGTGTATATTTATAATAATGTATCATACAGGGTTCGTATTCATGATAATTTACAATGCCGGGTGTACATTTATATACGGAAGGTGTACATTTATATACGGCAGGTGTACATTTATAATTGTTACACCGGCCGTTCTTACACAGGAGAAAGTACACCGGTTGTCACTATAAATAGTGCGAGTCACCAGAGACACAGAGAAGACAAAACACAGTTTTGTAACTGTCTAGCCAAGTGCTAGTCACTTTCTTACTTTGTTAATACACTTGGTAAACCTAACCTCGACTTGACTTCCTTTATTCATTATTTATTGTTGGACAACTTCAGAACAATAATAATTTATTATACAGGGTGCATATTTATAATCAAGTATTATACAGGGTGTGCATTTATATACGGAAGATGTACAATCATAATAATTTATTATACAGGGTGTACATTTACAATAATTAATTATACAGCGTTCTTAATCATGATAATTTACTATACATGGAGTACATTTATATACGGATGGTGTACATGTATAATAATTTATCATATTATGTGCACATTTATAATAATTTATTATACAGAGTGTACATTTGTATACGGAAGGTGTACATTTATAATAATGTATTTTACACGGTGTACATTTATAATGTTTTTTTATACATCGTTTTATATTCATAATTATTTATTATAAGAGGATTACATTTATATACAGAGGGTGTACATTTATCATAATTTATCATATAGCGTGTACATTTATAATAATCAATTATATAGGGTGTGAATTTATATACAGAAGGTATACATTTATAATAGTTTATTATAAAGGGTGTACATTTATAATAATTTATTATACAGGTTGTACATTTTAAAAATGTATTATGCAGGGGGTGCATTTATATAAGGAAGGTATACATTTATAATAATTTATTATACATGGTGTACATTTTTATAATGCATTATACAGGGTGTACCTTTATATACGGAAAGTATATATTTATAATAATTTATTATAGACGGTGTACATTTTAATAATGTAGTATGCAGGATGTGCATATATATACGGAAGGTATACATTTATAATAATTTATTATACAGGATGTACATTTTTATAATGTATTATACAGGGTGTGCATTTATATACGGAAGGTATACATTTATAATAATTTATTATACAGGGTGTACATTTTAATAATGTAGTATGCAGGGTGTGCATTTATATACGGAAGGTATACATTTATTATAATTTATTATACAGGGTGTACATTTTAATAATGTATTGTACAGGTTGTATATTAATATTACGAGGGTGTATATTGATAATAATTTATTATACAGGGTGTACAGTTATAATAATTTATCATACAGTGTTCACATTTATAATGACTTATCATACAGGGTGAACATGTTTAGACGGGAGGTATACATTTATAATAATGTATTATGAAGGAATATGTATAAACCTGACTTTTATTATCACAGACGTTTAATATCGATGACATTTTGGAAGTTTTGTATGGGAATGTATCAGCATATATCAACTCCAGAATGATACGCTGCAAATCAAACGTTAATAAAAAAAGAACACTTACATATTCAGTTGTTTCATGTCAGAATATTGAAAAGATTTGCCTCGTAAAGTCGTATCACCTGCACGTTGACCTGTTTTTCTTTTGTAAATGACACAGTAGATAGTTTAAAATCGCTGAGGGAAGAGAGATGAGAGCCAAGGCAGAGTAGAAGTAAAAGCAAAGAGGTTGAGAGAGTGAGACATATAACTTGCTGCTACAAGTGACACCGAACGCATTTGAATAATTTATCAATGTTCCTTACTAGACCCGTTACTATGTTAGTATTATTACATTGTTTGTATTGCTACAATGTACGTGTTACTAAAATGTAGTATTACTACATTGTTTGTATTGCTACAATGTAAGTGTTACTAAAATGTAGTATTACTACATTGTTTGTATTGCTACAATGTAAGTGTTACTAAAATGTTAGTATTACTACATTGTTTGTATTGCTACAATGTACGTGTTACTAAAATGTTAGTATTACTACATTGTTTGTATTGCTACAATGTACGTGTTACTAAAATGTAGTATTACTACATTGTTTGTATTGCTACAATGTAAGTGTTACTAAAATGTAGTATTACTACATTGTTTGTATTGCTACAATGTAAGTGTTACTAAAATGTTAGTATTACTACATTGTTTGTATTGCTACAATGTACGTGTTACTAAAATGTTAGTATTACTACATTGTTTGTATTGCTACAATGTACGTGTTACTAAAATGTAGTATTACTACATTGTTTGTATTGCTACAATGTAAGTGTTACTAAAATGTAGTATTACTACATTGTTTGTATTGCTACAATGTACGTGTTACTAAAATGTAGTATTGCTACATTGTTTGTATTGCTACAATGTAAGTGTTACTAAAATGTAGTATTACTACATTGTTTGTATTGCTACAATGTACGTGTTACTAAAATGTAGTATTACTACATTGTTTGTATTGCTACAATGTAAGTGTTACTAAAATGTAGTATTACTACATTGTTTGTATTGCTACAATGTAAGTGTTACTAAAATGTTAGTATTACTACATTGTTTGTATTGCTACAATGTACGTGTTACTAAAATGTAGTATTACTACATTGTTTGTATTGCTACAATGTAAGTGTTACTAAAATGTAGTATTACTACATTGTTTGTATTGCTACAATGTAAGTGTTACTAAAATGTTAGTATTACTACATTGTTTGTATTGCTACAATGTACGTGTTACTAAAATGTTAGTATTACTACATTGTTTGTATTGCTACAATGTACGTGTTACTAAAATGTAGTATTACTACATTGTTTGTATTGCTACAATGTAAGTGTTACTAAAATGTAGTATTACTACATTGTTTGTATTGCTACAATGTACGTGTTACTAAAATGTAGTATTGCTACATTGTTTGTATTGCTACAATGTAAGTGTTACTAAAATGTTGTATTACTACAAAGTTAGTATTACTTAAAGAGCATTCGAGAAAATTTCTTTAATTATCATAAAATCAAATAGTTACTTGATGTTAATTACTTGCTTTCTGATGTATTTATTTTTTAAATACAAACTGTGCGAAAAAGGAGGGATCGCTTATTTTAACTCTCGTATAATTATTACATTACAAGAGCGACCATTTTATTTTTTATCTACACAAAGACAAAGTGTTTGCTTTCCGAGCCGGAAAGCCGCTGATCTGGGACGCCACTTGTTCTCACTCCTTTTCAGTGGAAACGTCGGATGTGTTTGTCCCCGAGACTGTTAAATTTGTTTAGGACATTGGACGGAGGATTTCAACGTCTATGCACGAGCCCCGTGAGTCAGCCTGGTTGTTCCAACGCATCTCCCTGGCTATCGTTCGTGGCAACGCTATGTCCGTAACGGCGGCGTCACTTCCATTCTAATCGTCATCTGTTGACTCGCTCTTTATTTCTCTCCCCCTCTCTATCTACCTATGTCCGTATCTGTCTCTTTGCTTCTCTTCTCTCACATTATTTTTTATAAATAATTAGACTTGTTTTAGTTTGTCTTTACAATGGCAGCCATGTTTATTTATTGTTGGTTTGAAATTGTATTTCTTGTCCTCGAATAAAATTATATGCACCTAAAAAAAAACAATGCGCAGTAACTAAATTAGGCAAAAATATTAAAATGTTACTGATGACGATAAAATATCAATCACAAACAAAATAACAGTTAATACAGTTGTGTGTACATTTTCAATTATTATAAATGAGTAATTATGTGTAAATATTTAAAAATATGTTGTTTGAAATTTTTTTTTTTTGTAATCAGTGATTTCAATAAAAACCTTGTTTTACTCCAAACAAGGCATATTGCTACTGAGCCATAACATAGTACTGTGATTAGGAGGTAGATTAATAGCGGGCATCCTGAGTGCGGAGTTATGTAGCCAAACGTGTGTTCGCATTACATTTAAATTTCTCTATTTTTGGAACTTTTAAAAAGGTAAAAGAGAGGGCATTTAAATGGCAATTAGTAAAAAACAAGCTATTTGAATGGAAACTTTTAAACATTGTTTCAAATCTTCAGTGAAAGAATAGGAATTTGCCGTTCGTCGCGTTGGTCGGGGGATCTACGTTGCATTTTTTAACACTCTGAAAACTATTATTAACTGTAATAGGTTAATATTTGTTGTTTTTTCAAACGAATTACTAAAAATAAATGAGTTGATCAAGTGTTTAAAACTAAGCATATATATGTTATTTCGTTTTTTTAAAATAATAATTACCCGTTTAAGTGTTGCCTTACACCCAATAAACAGATTTATGTTTGTTTTCATCAGTTGAAATTTGGTCAAACAAGATAGATAACAACCTAAGGTTGTACATATATATATATATATATATATATATATATATATATATATATAGAGAGAGAGAGAGAGAGAGAGATATATATATATATATATATATATATATATATATATATATATATATATATATATATAGAGAGAGAGAGAGAGAGAGAGAGAGAGAGAGAGAGAAAAAGAAAGAGAATTAGAGAGAGAGAAAGTAGCGACTCTGTGTCCCGGCGTTGCACGGGAAATGCGACTAACTCAAGAAATTCCTTGCAAGATATTTAATTATTGAATTATTTTGTGCTTACGCTTGACCAACGTTAGTCTAAACAGCAGCTTAAACTATTACTGCAATATGCGGAGTAAGTACACACTTGCCATCTGTTAGTTGTTGCAATCTTGTCATTGACACATATCTTTCTAGACCGGACAATTTTTATTTTAGTCCAAATACAGAATGCCTCTATTTGAGAGAATGGGTTTTGCCCAAATTTTTGTCTAACTGTGTCTTTGTGTGGAAGTAAGTAAGTATGGCCTGTCAACTGCATAACAAGCCTAAATAGGAAAATAACATATTTTATTAGTAAGCTAAAAGTGTGTATCCGCGTTGCACGGGAGATATATAAGTATTAGACCATTAATGCGTAAAGAAGAACTTGAAAAGAACCCTGTAAGTAATTTACGTAATTAAAATATGATTTGTCGATGTTTTGAATCTAACAAAATGTTCTATGTTTTGTGTGAGTGCCCCCCCCAACACTACGCCTGTAAATAGTTAGTTATTTGTAAGAGAAAAAGCCCCTCCATTCCCTTAAAGTTATAATTAAATGTGATCCAAAAATATGCTTTAATGTTGCGAAACATCTTTCTAGACTGATAAAAGTTTTTTTAAACCCAATCTGAAGTGGCCTGCTCCGTAGCAGAACGAATTTACCAACAATAAGAATACATTGACTATTGTAATGTGTTTACAATCCATCTCCTGTGTAAAATACTAATTGCTGCAATCTAGAAGGATTTATTCTTCACTAATAGAGGAGGAAAAAAGAATAAGTTTAATAATTTACTGACCAAGAAGAGAAGCGATGTTGGTACAGATACTACACTGTAAAGTTTAGTATATTTTGAAACTTACAACTGAATAAGTAAAAGTGAACCGAATAAAAATAGCCCTTTTTGTTTATTGTAGTAAGTAAATACAGAAATGAAAAAGAGAGCATTTTCTTGGGGTGGGACCAAATCCATCTATTGAAGATAAAAGTAAAAATTGCCGTAGTCAAAAAAGGTGTCTTCTTAACAAAGAGAATACATTATTTTTTTGTTATTGTGATAGGTAAATAAATAAATAACGAGAGAGAGAGAGAGAGAGAAAGAGAGAGAGAGACAGAGAGAGAGAGAGAGAGAGAGAATGAGACGTATAGAGAACATGATTATAATAGGTAAAAGTCATCATCTAATTCAAAAGAAAACAAAATAAAAAAAACACCCAAAGTATCGACATTTTTGGGTAGTATTAAGAAAGAAATCATATAAAAGAAAAGCAAATAATAATAATAATAATAATAATAATAATAATAATAATAATAATAATAATAATATTTTATGAGGTCTTGTGATTGTTGGAATAATGTTAGATAAGGTGGGAGTGTTATAATCTTGTTTGGCCTATTTTGATATATATATATATATATATGCACATGTATATATGTATTTTGCTATTTGCCTATTCTGATTTGATCATCTGGCTTTTTTCCTATTTTGATTTAGCTACTGGCTATTTTTCTATTTTGGCTATTTATTTTGATTTTAGTATTTGCCTATTGTCATCTTGATACGTGCTTATGGTCATCTGGCTATTAGCCTATTTTGATTTGACTATTTTCCTATGCTTATTAGACTATTTGCCTATACTAATTTGGATATTTGCTATAGCGGGAGCAGCTCCAAAACTAATGGGGCGCGTTAAGCTCTGTGTATATATATATATATATATATATATATATATATATATATATATATATATATATATATATATATATATATGAGTAAAAATAACCAAATATATTGTCTAAAATTGTAATGATGCGTTTTAATAGTTTCTTTCAAAAAGTCGAACTAAGTACAATGAGTCTCTTCAGTGCGAACACTAATTTACAATTTACGTGTAATTAAGAAATTATAAAAAATAGCTACATATATTTTTGGGAAATTATAAAACCTATTGAGCAGTTTGTAAGGCAAAAAAACAGCCATTAAGGCACATTAAATATTCCCTTATTAGAAGGTTATACTCCAAATGACTTAGCAAATAGTAATTTAATTTTGAATTGAAGAAGAATTTTAAATTGATATATGTTTTAGTTAAGCGTTCACGAGTCTACCGTTAGGTAATAGCAAATAAAAGAATATTTGAATGAATAAGCAAATATAAAATAATCAGGAGTCAAATATATCAAACTATTCTTGAAAAAATAATCTTGACCTCACTGCCAGAGACTTGTGCGACGAATATCCAGATCCTGCTCGGAAACGCTGATCATCTGGTGGTAATGATTGATATAACCCTAAAATATCCTCACAAAGCTGATGAATTGTTGCTTAAAACGCCGAGATTCTACAAGCGGGCTGATTAGGAATCCATCAGAGATCAGATCAGAGACGCGCCGTGGAGTGAAACCCATTGTCCCCCTGATGATAAGTAAGAAAATCAGTTAACTGAATGGGTCAAAGCAGAAACTGAAGAACATGTCCGCATGCGAAAACTCTACAGCAAGCCCCACTATCCACAATGATTCTCCTCGAATTGCGCATCTGCTATTGCTCAGAAGCGGCAAGCACCCTGACAAGTAAACCGCTTTAAGTCAGCTACAAATAAACAGCAACTTATAGTATAAACAAATAATTGAAATGCTGCAAAAGATGAAGCAAAGAGGAGGTATACAGAACTGACCACACAACGCATTCAGTCACTGAAAAATCTACAATAGTGTTGTGAACTATGGACAATCACCAACTTTCTCGTCATCCAACCACAATAATGTCGATCGCACGGCAACTGATGATGCTGAACTGTTTACTCAGCGTTTCGCCGTAAACTCATATTCCACTCCGCACCCCCACTCAAAACTACCCATTGCGGACTGAAGCCAAACTTGATTACCTAACTATCTCCCCCTCTAATAGCTATGATATAATAAAAAAAAAACCTTTCACACCTCCAAAGTATGTGAGCCTGATATTATACCAATAATATGGTTAACGAAATGCTCTGCTGAACTGGCTCTAGCCCTCTCAAAACTCTACAACAAATGCCTTCCCGAAATGTGCTTCCTCATTGCTTGTTAATTGCCTCCGTCGTACAAGTCTTCAAAAATCTTCGAGATAGAACTGACCTTCAGAATTATCGTCTCATAATTCTACTCCCGCTCTTCGCTAAAATATTAGCCTTAATCTATCTCACCTCATTTATGCTAAACTCCTTTCCGACCATAAGTATAGATATAGGCTCGGAAGTCCTAATTCTCAATCTGACATAGCCTTGTCGGCTGGATGGCATTATTACTGTTCGCGCTTCTTGATATTCAAGTTGCCTACTGCTTGCCGAACTTCAACTCACCCTTAGGAAGTATAGCTGTAATTATATTTTCTTTCTCCTGATTTCCTCGTATCCGTACTCCTTATCGCAACAAAATGTTACCACGGTCTTGCTCTGCCAAATGATATCTCTCCGATCAGTCTTTCATCCAGCGCACACGGCAACGTAGTCACAAACTCAAATCATCAACTCATAGTCACCCACTTCCTTCAAAACATTCCCCTTTTATTGTCAGTAACATTGGACTCATGCAAATGAGCATGCAAATGAGCAATGAGCTCTTCTGCCAGAGAGATCAGGAAGTAATGGGAGGTCTTTGCTATAACTAGCCATTTCACTCAAGTTATGCGTCTTTATGAATCAATTCCTGGCTGGGGTAAGTCATACTTTGCTAACCATAAGCTTATTGGCGAATGAGGTACCACTCAGCTTTTGGCTCGAGAGAGAGCTAGATTGAGAGATGACTCACTCGGACTCTTGGGGTCAATGCAAACTAAGGAAGGCAGACGACTAACATCAGATTGTCTCGCTCGGCGCGATAGACGGAGAGGTGTTAGCTCTCAACTGCGGAGAAGTCGTTTACGTAGTTACCGATGTAAAGCATTAGGCTACACTTTCCTAGATTTTCCGGCAAAGTGTTTCTGGAGCGACTGCTATGCTCTGGCCTCTTTTCTAGACAAGATGTGAACTCGGTTCTGCCGACTGTCAGTGTAACTCTAAACGGGAACTAGTGTATTACGCTAGTTTGTTCTGGCCTCTTTTGAAGCATAGTTAGCAAAACTGTGGCGAGCGTGACAAAAGCAAACCATCGAGGAAGTTACTATTGTGAGAGAACGCAGACATATTGACGCGGTCTGTTAGCAACTTTCTGGAGATTGAACGTTCAGTTGTAATTGACGTCCTGGTAATGGTGCGGGACCCTGTAGCACTCATCATGCAGGTCCAGAAGGAAAATAAGTGAGGGTTGCACCGTGCATTGTTTATCTGGGATTGAACCCAGAGTGTTCTAGTCACCAAATAGAAACGTGTGCCTTTTATGACGCGGCGAGACTTCACATATGCAAATGAGCCTTGTTTTGCATGGGCTAATTCTCGTCGGGATAAAAAGCTTAGACACTTTACTCTGGTGGAGGAGTGAGAAAGGTTGACGTTGTAACTACGTCGAGTGCAAAAAGAAAAAAGAAGAAGAACAGAAAAAAGAAATCAAATTCTGGACGAAAAGTTTGTATTGTAAACCACGCGTCGTTCTCGTACGTGTTTGGACTGTAGGTAGTGAAACGACCAAAAAAGACTATTCGGCGCCTCGTTTGAACTCAGTTTTTATTTTATTAACTCTCTGTTACAGACTCGCTTCACTTTGACCTCTTGATGGAGATTGGGAAGCTCTAGGCGGAGTATCTATCTTGATCTCAGGAGATGTCCAATTTCGTGACGAGCTTGTTTCCGTTTGTGCGGTAGCGAAAAGCTTTATCAATGAGGAACCCAATTATAGAACGGAGTTTTACCAACAACGAGATAAGTGTACTGCGACGTTTAAATGAGTGGTAATGAAGGCTCCTGAAAAGCTGACCACCGTGTCAATAAGTATCTAAGTAGGGCAACAGTCAGGAACCTATTTGATGAAGAAGTGCAATTATGGATCAAGAAAAGCTGAACAACGAACAAAAGCTGGGACCCCCGAGAAGGCTGCTTTTTTGTGGCTGGTGTCAAGCAGATTAAATCAAAACTGCGCCCTGGAATTGACTAACCTTAAACTAAATGCCCATGTGCATGCATATACTGTAAGCGCTGATGTTTCCGCCAGCCAACTGAGATAATGGAGACGGCAAGAAGTATATATAGCGTTGTAGAAACTCCAATCTGCTTATTTTCAAGTGTGCCTTCGTCAGCGATTTAGGTCTGACCAGACAGTTGTTTAACGAGGTTAGGGGTTTGTCTTAATCTGGCTCCGAAAATACGGAGGCTCATTGTGAACGCAGTCTTATCACAAGACAACCCAATAAAGAAGGCGACCTCGATTTACATCGATGATGTGCATGTGCATGACAGTGTTGCAATTATATTGTTGCGCTTAAGACTGACCAGCAAAACCCGAGAGCGACCAAAGGATAAGAGCCGGTTGCTATGCTTAATTGTCTGACAAGTAGACGATACCCTGTTTTAGAAACGTGGGAAAGCTGTCGTACGTTCTATGCACTATTACTATAGTAAATATCCCTCGTTTTCTGTAAAAAACTTGTTAGACATGTCCTAGTCTGCGTCTTGCTGTGTGTAGGGACTAGTGTCATCAAACGAAGGGCAAGCGCGAATCAGAAAGATTAGCCGATCAAATCGATGGTTGTCCTATTAAGACGTATGCTAACCAATACTGTAAATAGAGTAAGTCAGGCCGACTCATGCTAAGATAAATGGTGTGTCACTGTACATGGGCTTGACGTGATGGTTGACGCAAGTTCTTTCGCTATAGGCATCCTATTCGAATCACATTGAACTGCGAGTGAAGATGCGTCTTTGATGCGGGCAAAATTAGATTCACAGCAAATAAACTTCGCGTAAATATTGCTATACTGGGAGGCCAAGTACTTATACATGAGCACCGACTCCTAATGTGTTCACTGCTGCCTTACTAACACGTCGACTAACACATCTAGAATAAGTACTTAGGCTTCTAGTAAAATACTAATTGGAATACGGTTGCAAACCTATCAGAAACTGTCAATAAGTACACGTTGCTTATAGACGTGTTTCTCATCAGGTCAAGTTAAAATGTAACTGATAAGATTACCCGAGTCCCGCAGAGGTGACTGGGGTTAATAACGAGAGAAACACAGCCGGAGTGACAGATATGTGCCGCCGCCAATAACATCATGGAACCAATCCAAATACAGGATATCTATTTGGACAGCGGTTTTCCTGGAGGTAAACGAACAACCTAGTTCGTCAGAAGGAATGCGGCTTGCACGAGAAACAGGCTGTGCACTCTGCAATTACATCTAGTTGCGTATTGTTGTATATTTATCTTACACCAAACCGATGGCAACATGGGAATATTGAATAACCAAGTGTATGCCAAAGGTTAAATATGGATGTCACTCACTATGGGAGTGTTCACTACGTTATCCTCATCGATTATGCGCCTACCCGGTTTGGCATATTGCTAATACTACGGTTAAAGGATTTTGCTGCTGTGATACAGTGTTTCAGCTCTTTTCTCGTTGAGAGGAGTCCACCGGAAGAATTTTGACTAATAAGGGTACAGTGTTTAGTACAATTGGGTGCTAATGTTTGCTGAAAGGTTGTGTGCACGATTGGGATTTCGATACGCATCTGTTCCGTCAGGAAACGCTATTGTCGGGAAGAACCAAAACTCAATAAAACAGATTGCAACCAGGAAATGCACTGTTGAAGAGGTGGTTTTCTGGTACACTATACTATTAGAAGACGATGTTGATAGTGAGATGGCTTCGACGAATGTACTGTACAAGTATGAAATCTGGCTTAAAGGCATCGGCGAAGTTATTTCGTTGCTACCATAACAGAAGCATACACTTTACGAACACGACGACGTTGTTCTGGTGGAGGCCTGGTCAAACAGGTTCACTCATGAACGAAGAAAATGAATTGTGACGAAGGCTGTGAGTACCTAAACGATGTGTGTGGACGGAGTGCCTTGCCATGTAAAATATTATCGCTCGTATCCTTTGATGGTGAGCAAGTAGGAAGACAGTAGAAGTGCATTGTCAAGCGATGACGAATTGTGTGTGCCGTTGATGAATGACGACGTCGATAGCTCTTTTAATGCTGGTCATAATCGGTTGAGCAGATGTTAGGAAATCGATGGTGACAACGACAATATCGAGGGTTAATATGTTTCAGTAGAATATACTCAAGAAGAGACTGAATAATATGTTCCACGTCTGGGAAGGAGGCACGAACGGAGGAGGCCGGTTCGCAGCTGCTGCATGTATTATGATTAGAAGAAGGGGAACTGTAATCGCCTGATCCAATCCCCTCAGAGATGAACAGGAAAAATCGTGTATGCTGTTCATGAAATTTGCATAGCGTCGAGTGAATTTATATAAAATACGCGTGTTGCGAATGAACATAAAAGTCGCAGGAACGATGGTTGATAGTAAGATGATTGTCCCATGTTGTTTTGTTTTGTTCTGTGCGTTGTTTTCCTTCATACAATTATTTTCTTAAATGCGGCAAATCTTAAATAAATAGTTTGGGGAGGATTCGTTAAATTATTAACTGTTTGTTACTATTCTAAACTGTCTAGTTACATTGCAATTATATTTTACAATCATACTCACATTTACCATATACATTTATGCCATGGGTATCCTACTTTATACCCATATTTATATACCATATGCAATGGAGGGTTTGGGTAATAAAACAATATATAAAAATAATTATGAAAAATATTTACAAAGCTTTAAATTTGTTTTGGGTTAGTAAAAATAAACGCTTATCTATTTCTAGATATGTAACATATACGCAGATTTGCCAGTCGACAACGTTATGCAAACTCTACGTTTAATTTACAACAACGCATCAATCGAAAATGTTAAAGGGTAACCTGCATGGGTGGAAAATCAATCACTCTATCATCTAATTGGAGACAAGTATGTGGCATTATACAAACAAAACTCGAAGAGAGAAAAGGGAGCGAAAGACAAAGGAAAAATAGAGCCCTAATAAATTGTGTACACACTAGCAAAGTTATGAACTACTACAAGTTTTAAACGGACTTAATTGTGTCATGATACACGTTCGTTTCGGCTAATCAACATTGTTTTGCCTTAGGCACGTTCAAGTACTAATCTAGACAAATACCTCTCGCTCAACAAGATTTGTCAGTTCTCACTCACCTTTCGTTAAAAATTAGGAAAGAGAGTTTCACTCTCAGCCTTCATGCGAACCTTCATTACATGTCTACAAATTTGAATAAGGCTGGGGGAGGTAAAGATCTTTGTCCTATAAACCACTTTCATACGCGTAGAAAGACATTCCTCTTTTATAACTGCTAGTAAGCTGGAAATAATATAACCTTTTCCTCTATTCGTTAATATGTTCCAGTTCAAAAAGCAAACATTATCAGTGCGAACCATGAAACTATCGATACGGTATTATAATAGGCAACAAAGGAAATCGTAACTAAGACGCTGTATTGTACAACCACACCTTTTGCAAATCGACGATAGCAGCAAGCAGGTCAAATCAAGTTTTAACCGACGCAGATAGTATTTCTTTTCATCACTCAGATAGTCCTTTTCGTAATTAAATCATCTTAACACAGCAGTCCATAATTGAGTGACTCTCACCATTCGTCAAACCTAGCGCGTCATCCTGTACTATCTCGGAAAGACCCACTCACCATAATCATATGTAATGCCTTTCGGTGTCACAGAGGCTTCTTTAACCCGTATAAAAAAACTGTTGTGCTCGCCGAACAAGTGCACGCTTAAAGAGCCGGAAGAGCTTTCTGAGTGTCTTCTTAGTGTCTTCTTAGTGTCTTCTTAGTGTCTTCTTAGTGTCTTCTTAGTGTCTTCTTAGTGTATTCTTAGTGTCTTCTTAGTGTCTTCTTAGTGTCTTCTTAGTGTATTCTTAGTGTCTTCTTAGTGTATTCTTAGTGTCTTCTTAGTGTCTTCTTAGTGTCTTCTTAGTGTCTTCTTAGTGTCTTCTTAGTGTCTTCTTAGTGTATTCTTAGTGTCTTCTTAGTGTCTTCTTAGTGTATTCTTAGTGTCTTCTTAGTGTATTCTTAGTGTCTTCTTAGTGTCTTCTTAGTGTCTTCTTAGTGTATTCTTAGTGTATTCTTAGTGTCTTCTTAGTGTATTCTTAGTGTATTCTTAGTGTCTTCTTAGTGTCTTCTTAGTGTATTCTTAGTGTCTTCTTAGTGTCTTCTTAGTGTATTCTTAGTGTATTCTTAGTGTCTTCTTAGTGTATTCTTAGTGTATTCTTAGTGTCTTCTTAGTGTCTTCTTAGTGTATTCTTAGTGTCTTCTTAGTGTCTTCTTAGTGTATTCTTAGTGTATTCTTAGTGTCTTCTTAGTGTATTCTCTCCAGAAGTCATCGTTTCCATCAATCCGGGTAGTAAAGTCTAAGCGTATGTTAAAACATCTCAACGCTTAGCATAGCGAGACCGACGTCAGAAAGATGAAAGTAATAGATCTCGCCACCAAAAATAGGGTCTTTATTCAGACATAAACACTCAAATCTGCAATCTAAGCAGTGTATCCAACGGAAGTGGAAGGACAAACATATGATATAGTATGAGCGGATATATATATATATACACACACATATATATATATATATATATATATATATATATATATATATATATATATATATATAAACACGCACAGTTTGGCACTCCCTTGTAATCAAATATTCTTATAGGTGCATATTAGACCATACCTTTAATCACTTTCCATACTTCTGACTATTTTGTGTGGGGCTAAAGGTCAGAGCCAAGCAAGACGCCGAGTATTTTGCATGGTTCGTCTTTCCGACTAAAGATCTCCTGTAAGGATACACCCTTACAGACATGCATGCGAAAGCCTACAGACTTGTCGCGGTTGACTATTGCCTGTGTTACAGTTTCATATGATCTGCTTTCTTTGTCAACGGCTCTAATCTCGTCACTGCCCGTTACACGCACAGTAACCACATAAGCATAGGTAGTATACTTTGACGAGGGGTAAGCACCTGTAAAGTTATCCTTCGTACACCGGATTCACTCTAAGCCCGTCAAAGAGGGCTTCAAACACAAGTGCATAACGCCTAAGCTAAAGCGGATAACACTGACGAACGGATCTGGACACACTGAAGAGCTTCGACCTCAGACCATAAAAATCTACCATTGCACTGGCGTTCGCATACAAGAGGCGAATCCACTTTCGTATCCTTCAGCCGAAAGTACATCTTCCAAGTACCGATGATCAACACTATCAAACGCTTAAGACTGATCTAAACTGATCAGCTTGACTTCAGTGTCGACGTTCTCAATGATCAAGCGTGTCGCGTGCAAATTATTCTGGATAGCCACACCTTTCACAGCGCAAGTCGATTCGGGAGATATAAGACGAGGAAGTACAACCTGCAGACGATTTTCTAAAAATCTCCATGTTAGTTTTTAACATCGTTAAAGGCCGATAATTACTAATCCCATCCCTACCATCTTTTCTCTTACGAATCAGCTCCACAATTCCCCCGGTGAAGTGGTGTGGAATCGACACGCTCCGAAACCAAGAGATATATAAACCAATCAGCAAGGGTACGAAGATGTGCGACAGCCTTAAATATAATTCGTAGGGAAACCCATCAACCATAGGAGAGTTATCCAACTCGACTTGTTTCAGGGCTTACATGACTTTATGTTCTTTCATGTGACGTGCGCCCCCAGTCGCTTCATTTACCAAGTGACGAGCACAGTTAGCTAAATAAACGTCAAAATGTGCTAAAGAAAATCCATGTTTAATGGTGTAGAAATCCTAGAAATTAGAACGAGACGCGTCTTATATACATTTGTTTGTAGTTACTGGACATCAATTTGGCAATGTGAGACAGCCGATGTATCGAAAGTAGCCAGCTTTGTCTTAATTTTCATAACAGTATAGTTATCTCTCGCCAGCACCACCCGATACAAAACTCAGCACTAGTGTTGTTGTTTTTTTTCTCGTGTTCGAATCCAGGTTCAGTGGTCGGTAAACTCAACAAGAAAGAGCATACCATATGTCTTTAAAAATACCTTACAAATAATTATAGAATATAGTCCTCGTCAGCTCCCGCTTAAATGTTAGTAATCGCTTTTCCCGGTAGTACTTTACTGCGAACAACAATGTGTTTAGATTTCAGTAACTAGCCGTTGTAGGCCTATGTTTATCCATGTTTACAGTCACTCGCACAAGTCTATTGTCTGAGTAAACTATATGATGAAATATTGGACACTCTAAGACGCCTATATCAACTTTCTTAATTATAACTCGGTCAATGCAACTCGAAGATGGCGGTGAACCAAAGCCGCGCATACATGTTTTAGTTCATACTCGATTACGTGGCTTATCATTTCGGAATTTATCCACAAGAGCTAACTTATTGATAAAAGTGCGTGATGCAAAGACATCCCGATCATGGTTAGTATCCTTATTAAGATTCTCTTCGCAATCTAAATCGGGATCGAGAACGACGTTATACACTCCCGCTAAAATCACCGTTAAATTAATAGCTCGATTAGCTAAAAAATAAAACAGGCCGGTCATTCAGAGCATGATCTAAATAAGTCGAAGGCTTATCCTTTATGATAACACCAGAAGCGCAAAGTCTCCCTTCCAGATCCAAGAAGAAAAGGGACAACCGAGCACTTAACTAGCCAGGATACACCTCTAGAGTAAACACTCTAGTATGCTGAATAGATATCAACGTCCTAACGTAGCACACTTACATACTCCCCTGAATGAAGTGGGTATTCTGTAAGTAGCATGTATCGGCTCCGAGGCGTTTAAGCTTCTGCTACATCCGAAGTCTACGCGAATGGGTCGTCAAGCCCCGACATTCAAACTTGCTTGTTAGAGAGTTATCGTAGTGCCTTAGAGTTGGTTCCAAAACAAACATCGATACGCTTAGGATGCTGACGACTTTCTTAGAGGAGTATGTGCGCATCTGAGTATCGATTAGCCCATCTCAGAAGATACCGAAAACATCGAACGGAGATATTAGCTTTAAAATCTAATAGATGGAGAGGAGCATTTTAACTTGAGCCCTCTCAATACACAACTTTCTCAAATCCTTTAATTCGTTGTCTTTAAATATGTATGGAGGAGGGGAAGAAGTAACACTAATATTTGCCCCTTCAATCCTTCGATTCCTATCGCTTCCTTACGACTGTCAGTAGTCGTGTAGACTAAGTGAAAGTAAGGCGATTAGCAATAATCTCATCATCACCCACCTTCAAAGCTAGTAAGTACTTTTAGTCCGCGACTTAATGATTCTAAACTGTTTCTTATTGTGTCTAGCTCATAACACATGTATGACAAATGCTGATTCCTTCTCCCCCTTTCTATGGGTGACCGGCTTCTAGGGTTTCTGACTTTGCATTAGAGGGTTATATGGGTGTGACATGTCTTTTTTAATTGGGGAGTAGGGACGAGATATATTAATGTTTTGCAGAAAAAAACGAGGCGAGTCGAAGCGGTTCAAAATTTAAAAGGGCGAGAAGAGTACTTTTTAGGATGTTTTGTGGGGACACGAAAGCGGGGAGGAGGAATCAGAGAGAATGCGTCATTTTCTTCGTTTTGATAGTGCTTAAGGGAATTAATTGATTCTGACTCTCTTTTATGGGAGAGGTGACAAGTGAGGGAATTGCTTGCGAGGTAACGCGTTTTGGTCAGGGTAGAAGATGGGGTGGTTTTCTTTGAAGCCATCTTAGAGGTGGGAAGTTTGGGGAAAGGTTAAAGCTAAAGTGTACTTTCTTTTCATGTCCGAAGGTTTTAAGGGATAGAACATCTACGTACATTTGATTCCGCCGATCACATAAGATGTGATGTAACGTAGTCTTGTAGAGACAAAGACACGATCGTTTTCAGAATCTTTGTTTGGGAGATTAAAGCACGATAAGCTGAAGCTTAAGTGAATTCTCGGATAAGACTAAGAATAAAAATTCCCCTACACTGTCTGTCTCGTCAAAAACAGTCATCCACTTAGCAAGATTAACAAGTTAATAAACAAGATATTAAGCTGTCACAGAAGTATACTATCCTATTTAACGTTAATGTGTGGCTTTCTTTCGTATGACGAGCATTTATCTCTAGAATAATAAACCTAGTTTAAAGTCTCCATTCGTCTCGACTATTCCTTTCGGTGCATGAGAAGTTATTGATTACATACACGGCTACGATGATGATGACGGCGAAATGAATCCCACTAGACGGCGACGACGACGACGACGACGACAAACACGACGATGATGATGATGATGATGATGATGATGATGATGATGATGATGATGATGATGATGATGATGATGATGATGATGATGATGATGATGATGATGACAGGGACATGTCGGCGCGTTAGTATAAAGAAAAATATAATACTGCTGAGAACATTTGAAGTAAGTGAATTTGATTTAATATACCAATATCGTAAAATAAACAACGTAAACCAAAAATAACTTACTCGAAGAGGTAGATTAATTCTATCGTGACACGCCGGGGAGAAAAGTGCCTGCTCTTTTTATTTCAACGTAAATTCGCCCATGTAAAACAATTGTCATTTGCATTAATATCTCAGAGAATACATATTTAGCAGAAAATGGCGTTGGCAATGGCGTTGTCAATAGCGCACATAGAATATGGTTTAATGTGTCGATTAAGACTAACGTAAGACGACTTCACAACATATACGTAGTATTCCTACAATTACGCACGTTAGAGTGTACTGATCAGTCGGGACCTATGCTGCTTATTGACGGGAAGAACTAGTGGGTATACAAAGTATCACTATGTAAAAGCATTATTTTGGTATTCCTATCAATGGTGTGTTTGGATTACTCGAACTAGTATTCCTAAGTTAATAAATATTTTCACACCGACCGATGTACTCTCTGGGGATATTTAGTTCGAAATCGCTGACCTGTACGGAATTTACAAATCTATTTTATTCACGGTGGTAGATTGTTTATTTTTACTCAGTCGTCTATACAGAAACACAGACATTAAGTTGATATCGATATAATAAAGTAAAGTCGATTTTCCCCTTTTTCATCCGTAATTTTAGGTGTAACAGCCATCACGCGGGTCCGGAGAAAAAGAAAGTGAGTGTTGGCATTATGCAAATCAGGTGCGGCAAAAAAAGGCTAAATAAAAAACAGGTGTTTTTTTGGGTTGCATTATGCAAATCAGGTGCGTTAAAGAACGCTAAATGAAAAGCGGTGTCTTTTGGGGTTGCATTATGGTGATCAGGTGCGGAAAAGGACGCTAAATAAAAGGCGGTGTTTTTTTTAGGTTGACGGGAGTTGTGGAGAGAACGTTTCGAAGTTCGCATGCGTTTGAATAATACGGTTAAAAGAAGGAAACACGTGTTGCCCGGAAGAAAAAGGAACACAAGTCATTGTTTCAAGCTATTTCGGCACTAACGTTCCACGCAACGGGGTATTCTGTGACGCCATTCCGTAACTTGATTGGTACTTTATCGTCCATCCATTTCGACGATGCAGTCCAGATTTTTAGGAGTGGATCAAAGTCCACCTTGAAGTCTGGTCGATCAATACAAAGTGCGGCACACACCAGTGCCTTAGGGAATTTCACAGTCCCAGCTGGTGTAATGAGAACACCGCCCAGTGCCTTAATAGCGTCATATCCGAGCAGTCATTGTTTCATTAGGTCTGTAAATATGATATACTTACGCTTCATGCCAAGAATTGATGCGTGTTCTCGGAAAATGTGCGTCCATTTCGTTCGCTTTCGAAAATTTAGACATTTTACAGCTTACCTATCGCTCATTAAATAGTCATATATACAGGTGGTCGGAGTAATTTTCACTCAAACGCTGACATCTACTTCCACTGGCAGAAGATTACGGCGGATAAATATCATTCATATGAACAATTGACCATCGTTATATCATTTATTCATTTATTGCTATTGTCTTTTACTTATTATAATTTTACTAACAAAATACGGGTCACTCCCTGAAAGCTACGTTTTCTGCTTATATGCCGTGTTATTACCTATAACTCTAACCTTTGAATAACCGAATAGGATTGACACACACTAAACAAACCACCAACTATTGAAATTAAAACGTAGCGTTCCATATTTATCCACTCAGTAATAGAAGTTATTACAACGAACTGTGCTGTTTACGGTTATGAAAATGGTTCTACTCTTTCGCTCTTACTAATTTTAATGTCCAGCATTGTAATTTTACGTCCGTAGTCTTTCTTAATTTTGCTTGCGTTGTTGTTTTTTGTTTACTCTTCTTTTTGCCTTTTTAGTGAATGTGTACAACTAAGTTACCGTATACTTCTTTTAAATCGCATTCGGTTATTCCAGAATATAATAAAAACGAAACAAAGCATCATAATTCACACAAGGTGATGAAGATATTTTCTTTCTTTTCTTAGGAGTGAGGCTATATTTACGCCTTTTTTTAGAAAAAGTACTATTATAATTCCAATATATCCACGTTATTAATTTATTGTTAGAAGTTAAAACCTGCGCAGATTCTCTGTCGTGTAAAATACATGTTTAGCAATGTTCTATATTATGATGTTTAATTTGTTGTACTTTTATATACATCCTTTGCAGGTCGTTGCACATAATGTTTAGTCTGCATTTTACGGTAGGCGCGACTCATACAAATTGCGCTTAGGTGACCCAAAGAAAATTAATCCTGGGAAATTAAATTCCCTCGGACTGAACAGAGACATACCCCTGATCGATAGCTACAAAGCAGTTGTCGAACTATCTCTTAAAGCTATCACTATCAGTATGTATGACCCAGACTAGTCTTAAATAAAAACACGCAGAAAATTTGCACTCAGCACGAATTATTTTCATAATAATTTTGATTAATACCATTTTATCTACAAATTTCAAAAAACATATTAGTATTACTGAAATAAATTGTTTTAAAGCAAATACACAAAGGATATTTGTAAAACACATGTTTATATTTACCTATGTATGTGTGACATATTTGTGTTAAAACAATTCATATTTAATAGAATGTATCAACCTTTTAAGTTCGCGTAAATATTGATTACGAGGAAAGTAGCCATCTTAGTTTGTGTTTCTAACTGACAAAACACGGATAGTACTTTTGCTCAGAATTGGTATATACGGTATCAACGTTTAACTTAAATATGTTAACAATGTGTAAGTGAATTTAAATAAATGTTTTTTTTAATAATTTCACAAATGTATTTCATTTAAATTAAGTCACAATAGTTATAGTAATAATAACACGGAAAAATATATTTTGAAAATTAAATAAAAAATAAAACATTAGCACACTTCACGCAAGAAATTACTAAAGTAGATTATTTTACACCGCTTGCAAAGTAAGATGAAACAAATCGCTAATATTTGCAAACTATTATTTGTTTTATTTTGTTTGATTTAAAAGAAGTGATACCTATTTCTCGCGAACGGTAGGGAGTCTAGCCTCACCTAAAAATTCGATGTATCGCTTTTACATATTACTTTACAAAATGATATGTTTACAACAATTAGTTTTTATCTACTTTAATCACTTAAATTACTCACAGTGAAATGAGATCTTCTCTGATTTTGTTTTTCGTAATTGATACTCAAATAGTTATGCTTTTTAAAGTTTAATCAGGTGTTATATTCCACTAAAGCCAAGTCGATACATAGGTACACACTGTTCCTATAGTTGGTCTGTTGAGCCTATGTGTCTGTCTGTCAATCCTTAATTTGATTGACCTCACCTTTGTTTATCTCTTCGCTCTCTCTCTCCTACATATTTGCGAGGTCGATCTAGGTATGCTAAGCGTTTAAATTCTTAAACACAGTCTTAGACGTTACTATCCGAATTAATGGAAACGTTGGCTTCTGACAAGAAGACACTAAGAAGACACTAAGAAAGCTTTTCTGGCTCTGATAAGCGTGCACTTGTTGACGAGCACATACATCCTTCTTACGGGTTAAAGAAGCTGTGACACCGAAAGGCATTATATATGATTATGGTGAGTGGGGCTGTCCGAGATAGTACAAGTGACGCGGCTCACTCAATATGGCCATGGACTGCTGTGTACAGATACTTTAATTACGAAAAGTCATATCTGGTTGATGAAAAGAAATACTATCTGCGTTGATTTGACTTGCTTGATGCACTTGTCGATTTGCAAAAGGTGTCGTTGTTCAGTGGAGCGTCTTAGTCATGCTTTCCTTTTTGCCTATTATAATACAGTAGTGTCACATTTATCGTTAGCTTCATGGTCAGCAGTCTTAATGTGTGCTTTTTGAACTGGAACAAATTAACGAATAGAGGAAAAGGTTCTATTATTTTAAGCCTACTAGCAGTTATAAGAGAGGAATTACAGTCGACGCTCTATGAAAGTGGTTTATAAGACAGAGAGCATTACCTCTCCTAGCCTTATTCACATTTGTAAGCATTTAATAAAGGTTCGCATGAAGGCTGTGAGTGAAACTCTCTTTCGTGATTTATAACGAAAGGTGAGTGAGAACTGCGAACTTTTGTTGAGCAAGAGGTGTTTGTCTTGAGTAGTACGTGAACGTATCTAAGGCAAAATAATGTTGGTTAGCAGAAACGAACGTACATCATGACCAAATTAAGTCCTTTTAAAGCTTGTAGTAGTTCATAACTTAGCTAGTGCGTAATACTTTATTAGGGCTCTATTTTTCTTTTGTCCTTCGCTACCTTTTTTTCTCCACGATTTGTTTTAATACCACATTCCTGCCTCCAATTAGGTGATATAGTGCTTGATGCCCTTAATGAATGTAACCTTTTTACATTTTCAAAGGATACGTGGTTGTAAGTTAGACGTGGGGCTTGCATAATTGTGTCGACTGGAAAATCCGCGTATCTGTTACATATCAAGAAATAGGAGAGCGTGTATGTTTACTAACACAAAACAAATTTAAAGCTTTGTAAATATGTTTCATAATTATGTTTATATAATTCTTTATTACCAAAACTCTTCCTTAAATATGATATATAAATATGTGTATTAAGTAGGATAACCATAGCATAAATGTATATGGTGAATGTGCAGACAAATACACGACTGTTTTCAGAATCTTTGTTCGGGAGATTAAAGCACGATAAGCTGAAGCTTAAGTTAATTCTCGGATAAGACTAAGAATAAAAATTCCCCCACTCTGTCTGTCTCGTCAAAAACAGTCATCCACTTAGCAAGATAAACAAGTTAATAAACAAGATATTAAGCTGTAACAGAAGTATACTATCCTATTTAACGTTAATGTGTGGCTTTCTTTCGTATGACGAGAATCTGATTCTATTAACAGGAAACACCGAATCCTGCAGACTAATTTCCTTATTAACAAATATTTGCACACCCTAAATAAACTACTATTACCGACTTAATTGATGATATGTGATCGAACACATTTATTTCACAATCGTTTACGCCGGAGGATTTGAAAGAAAAAACTTAGTATAAACTAGTATGTTCTTATTCGAGATCAAATAAGAAAACACACTAATTAATTTTGGAAATAATTGGATTATTTTTAATTCTCCTGTCACATGAATTAGTTATTTTAAAGTTGTAAATTATTTACAAATTGAATTATTTGTTTGTTTTCAAAAAAAAACATATACATCATTTATTGAAATATAATATGTGATAGAGCTTATTATCAAGTAGAACTATATGCATACTTTGTACAGCTAGTCCATGAATAACAAAATAAACATCATTTATTAAAAAATAATATTTGATAGAACAAATTACCGACTGGAATATAAAGGGCAGTTGTCTGTATGTTTGTTTGTTTGCATGCCAAGCTACTCCTCAAAAACTACTCGGCACACTGTCAACAGGTTGGCATCTTTAGGACCGGACAACACCTTGGAGCATAATATCTCAAAATTACAAAAAAAAAATGTTGCTGGGGGTCAACGCTGCCAGTTTTCGGGGGCGGGTCGTGTTTTTTTAAACTTTTTCAATGTTATTTACTAGTGATTTTGAAATCAACCAATGTATTGATGTAACAACTTGAAAAAAATGCAGACTCACTGAACATCCCCAGAATCACTTCTTGCCCTAAATTCTGTCCGGTTATATCAGGTCAACCCATAACTTCTGTCCGGATGTATCAATAACAGTCAAACAAGGGTTGCTCAATCACATCATCACCTAGCAACCTAAACTTATTTCTTTTAAAATAAAAATAGTTATTTGGGGGGAAGAGGGTTGGAGAATGTTTTGAGCGCGGGGGGGATATTTTTTTGGGGGGGGAGGGGAAGTATCAACATCGTCATCCTGCGGGGGTGCTGATAAAATATAGGCCCCGGAGGTTTCTGAAGTATAGAGACCGGGCACGGGGGGTGCTTCTGCAGTATAGGACCCAAGGGCTTCTGCAATTCTACAGTATAGGACTCAGCACCGGGGGTGCTTCTACAATATAGGACCCGGGTGCTTCTGCAAAATAGGGAACATGGGTGCTTATGCATTATAGGGACCAGGGGTGCTTCTACAGTACAGGGGCCAGGGGTGCTTCTACAGCAGAGGACCCAGCACCGGGGGTGCTTCTACAATATAAGACCCGGAGGCTTCTGAAGAATAGGGACCATGGGTGCTTATGCAGTATAGGGATCAGGGGTGCTCTTACAGTATAAGGACCAGGGGTGCTTCTACAGTATAGAACCAAGCACAGGGGGGTGCTTATACAATATAGGATCCGGATGCTTCTGCAGAATAGGAACCATTAGTGCTTATGCAGTATAGGGACTAGAAATGCTTCTACAGTATATGACCCAGCACCGGGGGTGCTTCTATAATATAGGACTATGGGTGCTTCTGCAGAATAGGGACCAGTGGTGCTTCTACAATACAGGACCCGGAGGCTTCTGCAGTATAGAGACCGGGTGTGCTTCTGCAGTATACGGACCATGGGTGCTTCTGCAGTATAGGGACAGTGGGCTTCTACAGCATAGGACCTGGCACCAGGAGGGGGCTTCTTCCATATAGGACCCATAGGCTTCGGCGTTGTCTGGGAGAAAAGTGCTAAATGTCATAGATAGAGCTACTGTAGTGCTTCTCTTCGGACTAGTGTGCAGATGAAAAGGAGGGGGGATCGGTAAGAGTGATTTTAGTAGTGCACTAGAGGATGCCTTGATTTTCTAAATACTCGGCGTTGTCCGGGTTAAACGTGCTCAATATCCTATTTTGCTTGCAGAGAGGAGGAGGTAAAACCCCTGCTATTATTTGATATAACATATGCTAAACTGGAATAATGTACATACTTTGAACAGCTAATCTTTGAATAAAAAATAATCATCATTTATAAAAATATGATATTTGATTGAACATATTACCAACTAGAATTATGTACATACTTTAAACAGCTGATCTTTGAATTAAAAAAAACATCATTTATTTTAATATGATATTTGGTAGAACATATTACAAGTTAGAACAATATACATAATTTGAACAGCTAATATTTGAATAAAAAAGCATGATTTATGAGCATATAACATTTAATAAAACATATTGCCAATTGGAACTATATTCAACCTTTGAACAGCTAATTTTTGAATAAAAATAAGCATCATTCATTTTAATATGATATTTGGTAGAACATATTACAAGTTAGAACAATATACATAATTTGAACAGCTAATATTTGAATAACAAAGCATGATTTATGAGCATATAACATTTAATAAAACATATTGCTAATTGGAACTATATTCAACCTTTGAACAGCTAATTTTTGAATAAAAATAAGCATCATTCATTTTAATATGATATTTGGTAAAACATATCGCACGTTGAAACTATATACATACTTTGATTAGCTAGTCCTTGAATAAACAAAACAGTGTCATTGATTAAAACATGATATTTGATAGGACATATTACCAAGTGGAATTATGTGCATACTTTACACAACTAATCTTGGAATTAAAATAATACATCATTAATTAAAATATAATATTTGATAGAATATATTACCAACAGGAATTAAACACATACTTCCAACAGCTAATCTTTGAATAAAAATAATACATATTTATTAAAATAAAAAATTAGATAAAATATATGCTCAACTGGAATCATGTACATACTTTGAACAGCTACTCTGTAAATAAACATAAGCATATTTTATTAAAATATTATATTTGATAAAACATATTACAAAAACATGTACACACTTTAAACAGCTGATCTGTGAATAAAAAATTCGCGTATAATATTTAATAGAACATGTTACCAATTCGAACTATATAATACTTTGAACAGCTAATATTTGAATGAAAAATAATAATCATTTATTAAAATACTATATTTGATTGAACATAATACAAACTGGAATAATGCACAGTCTTTGAACAGTTACACTTTGAATTAAAAATAAGCATCATTTATTCACATATGATATTCGATAGAGCATACAACCAACTGGAATTATGTGCATACTTTCAACGGCTTATATTTGAATGAACAAAGAAGCATCATTTCTTAAAACATAATATATTATAAAACATGTTACAAACTGAAATTATGTACATACTTTAAACAGCTAATCTTTGAATAAAAATAAGCATCATTTATTAAAATATTACATTTGATAAAAAATATTACCAACTGGAACTATATACATAATTTGACCATGTAGTCCTTGAATAAAAAAAATAAGAATACTTAATTAAAACATAATATTTGATAGGACATATTACCATCTGGAATTATGTGAATACTTATAAAAAGCTAATCTTGGAATGAAAAATATACATCATTTATCAAAATATTATATTTGATAAAACATATTACCAATGTGAATCATGTGCATACTTTCAACAGCTAATCATTGAACAAAAAATAAGTATCCTTTATTAAAATATAATATTTGATAAAACATATTCTCAACTGGAAGTATGTACATACTTGTAACAGCTAATCTTTGAATAAACAAGCATAATTTATTTAAATATAATATTTATAGAACATATTAAAAAAAAAGTGCATCCTTTCAAGAGTTGATATTTGAATAAAAGAATAAGAATCATGTATTTAAATATATAATATTTTATAGAACATATTACCAATTGGAACGATATACATACTTTAAACAGCTAATCTTTGAATAAAAAATAAGCATCATTGATTAAAATATGATATTTTATTAGAACCTATCACCAACTTAAATTATGTGCATACTTTCAACAGCAAATCTTTAAAAAGAAAATATACATAATTTATTAAAATATAAAATTTGATAGAGTTATTCCCAAGACAAACTGCAGGCATACTTTGAACAGCTGGTCTATGAATAAAAATAAGGTGCATTTATAAAGATATACTAGTTTATAGTACATATTCTCAACTGGAATCATGTACAAACTTTGAACAGCTTATATTTGAATGAAAAAAAGCATATTTTATTAAAATATAACATTTAGTAGAACATATTTACAACTGGAACTGAATACATACTTTGAACAGCTAATTTTTGAATAGAAAATAAGCATCATTTATTAAAATATAACATTTGACAGAACATATTATTAACTAAAAGTATGTTCATACTTTAAACAATTAATCTTTGGATTAAAAAAAGCACCATTTATTTAAAATACCATATTTGATAGAAAATATTACCGACTAGAACTATATACATACATAGAACAGCTTGTCCATGAATAAAAAATTAGCATCATTAATTAAAATATGATATTTGATAAGAACATATTACCAACTGGAATCATGTGCATAATTCATAGAAATATAATATTTTATAGAACATATAACAGCCTGGAATTAGGTACATACTTTCAACAGCTAATCTTTGAATGAAAATCAGCATCATTTATTAAAATATTACATTTGATAGAAAACCTTACTAACTGTAACAATATACATAATTGAAACAGCTAGTCCTGAAGTAAAAAAGAAGCATCATTTATTAAAACATAATATTTGATAAGACATATAACAAACTGGAATTATGTGCATACCTTTAACAGCTAGATCATGAATAAAAAAATAAGCATAATTTATTAAAACATCATGTTTGAGAGAACATATTACTAACTGGTATGATGTGTCTACTTTCAACAGCTGATCTTTGAATAAAAAAATAAGCACCATTTATTAAAATATAATATTTGATGGAACATAATACTAACTGGAAATATATACATACTTTGAACAGCTTGTCCATGAATGAAATTAAGCATAATTTGAAAGAACATATTCTCAACTGGAATGATATACATACTTACAACAGCTAATATTTTAATAAAAAACGCATCATTTATTAAAATATTACATTTGATAGAACATATTGCCAACTGGAATTATGTGCATACCTTCAACATTTAACTTTTGAATGAAAAATAAAAATCATTTATCAAAAAGTAATGTTTTATAGAACATATTACCAACTGAGAGTATGTACACTAGCGGGACCCTGTTGAAATTCCACAGTGTTTTCTACATCAATCTGTATAATTTACTGTTTATAATAGTATCCGGTGGCTAGAAATATGCACATATTTTACTCACATAAATTTTGCGTGACGGAATGGAAGTATATATATTTATTTATATTACTCGGTTGCCGGGGCAAAAGCTGTCTCTTCACTAAATCTTCTTAAATAGGAGTGTCAGATCGTGACACACAGAATAAATAACACACACACTCTATCGTATTAATATATAAATAATAATAATAATAAGAAGAAGAAGAAGAAGAATAAATCTTAAATATTAAAAAGTAAAATAAATAAATAAATAAATAAATAAATACCATAAGCCTTAAACCGTCCCATTTGGTAAGCGTTTCCGCTAATGGAACGGGATACCAGAGTTCTATCCTCGGTTGAGTCATAGCAAAGACTAAAACAAACATTGCTAAAACTCTCAGTATTATAAGGTCAGGATCAAGGACAATGAAGCAGTCCTGAGCAAAGAGTGGCGCCCTCCCCTACATCTCGGGTTAGCCGCTAATGTAAAGAGATCCTCTACTGTAATCGGACAATTTAGCCTTTTATAAAGTCTGAAATTAGCGACCACCTCACCTAAAATAAGCGAACGCCATTCTGGATTGACGAATTTGACAATATAACTAGGTAAATATGGGAAACAAAAATTCTCAGATGTTAACTATACAATATCATTGCCCTTGTCTTATTTTTACGTCTCTATTTGGTACTTTGTTACATTGGGACCCGGGCTAACTTTAACCCTAACCCCCGATGACCCTGAACTTTATAGGTAACCCCCCTCCACTGACCCTAACCCTAACGACGGGGTCAAAGTTAGCGCGGGTCCCAATCTAACAAAGCACCATCTATTTGTTAGTAAGTTACGCTTGTTTTATTATGATAAGAGTGAAATATTAAAAAAATAATAATTAGCATTCAAATAACGCGTGTACGATGGACACTCTACTAAAAGGGTTGATATACCGTAAAATCTGGCAGGCTTCCGAAAGAAAACGAAATTATACTTGTTACTTTTTTTTTCGATTAGATTTTCTTTTTTACTTTGCTTTGAATCACGACTTTCCTCACTTTCGTTTTTGTTAAATATTTTTTTAACTTTTTGCGATTTATTTATTTGTTTTTATTGCGTTTTCACTTTTCAATTACGTTTATTCTCTCTCTCTCTCTCTCTCTCTCTTTCTTCTCCCTCTATCTCTCTTTTACGAACACAAACTTTCTCTTTCTTTCGTACGCGCTCTCTGTGTTTCACTGAAAAAAAAAGAAATTCCACAGTGTTTTCTACATCAATCTGTATAATTTACTGTTAATAATATTATTCGGTGGCTAGAAATATGCACATACCTTACTCACCAAAATTTTGCGTGACGGGATGGATGTATATATATTTATTATATTACTCGGTGGTCGGGGTTAAAGCTGTCTCTTCAGCAATCACCATCGGTCGCGACTCCCCTCCCCCGTTGTCAGGGGAAGAATAAATACTAAATCTTATTAAATGGGAGTGTCAGATCGTGACACAAAAGAATCTTAACTTCTCAGATGTTAACTATACAATATCATTGTCATTATCTTATTTTTTACGTCTCTATTTGGTAGTTTGTTACATTGGGACCTAGGCTAACTTTGACCCTGACCCTAACTTTAACCCTAACCCCCAATGACCCTGAACTTTATAGCTAACCCTAACCCCTCACTGACCCTAACCCTAACGACGGGGTCAAAGTTAGCGCGGGCCCCAATGTAAAAAAGCACCTTCTATTTGTTAGTAAGTTTACTTTTTGCGATTTATTTATTTGTTTTTATTGCGTTTTCACTCTTTCTCTATCCCCCCTCCCTCTCTTACGAACACACACCCTCTCTTTCTTTCGACCACGCTCTCGGTGTTTGACTGCGAGAAAAAAAAAAAAAAAACATTGCTTGTGTTCCGTTCAAAACATTTAAGAAATAAATACTGGTCCCTTACCATCGAAAAATAAAAAATAGATGTTGTAACACTTTAAGAAGTGGTGCAAATAAAAAATAAATACTTAGTTCAAACTATCATTGAAAAAAACAAACATTGCTTAACGTCTGTTCAAAAAATAACAACAACAAAAAATAATAGACATGCCCTAAAAACGCCAAAATAAAAACAAAGAATAGTTTTAAGTTTTAAGCAACACAAAAAAGTACTTTTTGACCAGGTGATTAAAAAATGTATTATTTCTTCCCGTTCCCCTCGAAATGTAGAAAAAAAATCTAAGAGGTTGGTTGGGATCGAACTATAAACCAGTCGGGCCAAATACAAAAATACTATGTCGCTTACCTTACGCCAAACGGACCTAACTGACATGTTTCAGAAATTAGGCTAATTAAATCTTTTTCCACATCTAGGTGCGGCACGCATGCGCAGAGCGTTTGTCGGAAGCGTGGCACACGTACGTACACCTTAGCGTATTAATATATAGATACTTTCAACAGCTAATCTTTGAATAACAAATAAGCATAATTTATTAAAATATTACATTTGACAGAACATATTACCAACTGAAATTATGTACATACTTCCAACAACTAATCTTTGAATAAGAAATAAGCATCATTTATTAAAACAAAATCATGTAATAAAATATAATATTTTATAGAACGTATTCTCAATTTGATTTATGTACACACTTTCAACAGCTAATCTTTAAATTAAAATTAAGTATAATTTATAAAAAAAATAATGTTTGATAGAACATATAAACAACTGGAACTATATACAAACTTTGAACAGCTATTCTTCTAATTAAAAATAACATAATTTATTAAAATATAATATTGATAGAACATATTCAAAACTGGAATTATTTAAATACTCTTAACAGCTAATCCTTGAATAAAAAAGCATTATTTATAAAAAATATAACATTTGATAGAACATATAAACATCTGGAACTATATAGATACTTTGACCTGCTAATCTCTGAATAAAAAAATGAGCATGTTTTATTAAAACATGTTAATTGATAGAACATATTCTAAACAAGTATTATGTACATAATTTCAACAGCTAATTTTTGAATAAAAATATACATCATTCATACAAATATAAAATTCGATTGAGCATATTACCAACTGAAATAGTGTACATACTTTAAACAGCTAATCTTATAAATAAAAAACAGAATCAATTATTAAAATATGATATTTGATAGAGCATATTACAAACTGGAATCATGTACGTACTTTCAACAGCTATTCTTTTAATTAATTATAAGCATCATTTATAAAAAAACATTTGATATAACATATAACCAAGTGGAATTATGTACATACTTTCAACAGCTAATCTTTGAGTGAAAAATATATATCATTTATTAAAAAAATTATATTCGATAGAGCATATAACAAACTGGAATTATGTACGTACTTTCAACAGCTAATCTTTTAATAAAAAAATAAGCATCATTTATTAAAATATAATATTTTATAAAATATATTACCAACTGGAAATGTATACATAATTTGAACAGCTAAACTTTGAATCAAAAATAAAAATCATTAATAAAAATATAATATTTGACAGAACATATAACCTACTTGCCATATATACATACTTTGAACAACTTATCTTTGAATAAAAAATATACATCATTTATTAAAATATAATATTTGATAGAATTTATTACCAACTCTAATAATGTACGTACTTTAAACAGCTAATCTTTGAATCAAATATAATAATCATTTTCTAAATCATGATATTTAACAGAACATACTACCAACTTATATACATACTTTGAACGGCTAGTCAAGGAATCAAAAAACAGCATCATTTATTAAAATGTAATATTTGATTGAACATATCACCAACCGGAATTATGTACATACTTTAAACAGCTTACTTTGAAATTATAAATAATCATCATTTATAAAAATATAATATGTGATAGAGCTAGTTATCAAGTTGAACTATATGCATACTTTGTACAGCAAGTCCATGAATGAAAAATAAGCAGCATTTATTAATATATAATATTTGATAAGATATATTACAAACTGGAATTATGTAAATACTTACAAAAACAAATCTTTGAATGAAAAATAAACATAATTTATTTAAATATGATATTAAAAAGAATATATTACTACTAGAACTATATACATACTTTGAACAACCAATCTTTTAATAAAAAATAAACATCATTTATTTAAATATAATACTTGCTAGAACATATAACCAACTTGAACTATATACGTATTGTAAACAGCTAATCTTTGAATGAAAACTAAGCATCATTAATTAAAATATACCATTTGATAGATAATATTATCAACTGGAATTATGTACATACTTTAGAAAGCTAGTCCATGAATGAAAATAAGCATCATTTATTAAAATATAATATTTGAGAAAACATATCACCAACTGGAAATATATACATACTTAGAACACCTAGTTGAATAAAATTAAGCATCACTTATGAAAATATCATTACTTATAGAGAATATTCTTAACGAGAATTATGTACATCTGTTCAACAGCGCATCTGGGAATGACAAATGTGCATCATGTATTAATAGATAATATTTCATAGAACATATTACCAACTTGAATTATGTGCATATTTACACAGCTAATCTTTGAATAAGAATAAGCATCCTTTATAAAAATATAATTTTTGATAATGCATATTACCTACTTTAACTATATATATGCTTTGAACAGCTAGTCCATGAATAAAAAAAATATACGTCATTTATTAAAATATAATATTTTCTAAAATATATTTCTAACTGGAATCATGTGCATACTTTAAACAGCTTATCGTTGAATAAAAATATACATCATTTATCAAAATATAAAATGTGATAGAGCTTAATATAAAGTAAAATTATGTGCATACTTTCAAAAGCTAGTCCATGAATGAAACAATAAGAATCATTTATTAAAACATAATATTCGATAGAACATATTACCAACTGGAACTATTTACATACTTTTAACAGCTTATTTTTGAATAAAAAAACATCATTTATTGAAACATTACCTTCGATAGAGCATATTACCAACTGGAATTATTTACATACTTTGAACAGCTAATCTTTGAATGAAATAGGAGCATAATTTATTAAAATATGATATTCGATAGAGCATATTTCAAACTGGAATCATGTACATACTTTCAACAGCTAGTCTTAGAGTGACAAATATATATCATGTATACAATTATTATATTCGATAGAGCATATTACCAACTGCAATGCTGTGCATACTTTCAACAGCTAATCTTTGAACAGAAAAATAAGCATCATTGTTGAAAATATCATACTTGATAGAGAATATTACCAACTAGAATATTGTACATACATTTAAAAGCTAATCTTTGAATGAAATAATAACCATCATTTGTAAAACTTTAATATTTGATCGGACATATTCTCAATTCAAATCATGTACATACTTTGAACAACTAATCCTTTCAAGTACAATAATAAGCATTATTTATTAAAATATAACATTCAAAAGTACATATTCACAACTGGAATCATGTGCATACTTTCAATAGCAAACCATTGAATAAAAAATAAGCATCATTGATTAAAATATAATATTTGTAAGAACATATTACACACTGGAACTATATACATACTTTGAACAGCTAGTCCCTGAATAAACTGAAGCATCATTTTATCAGACATATTCTCAACTGGAATTATGTACATACTTTCAACAGCTAATCTTTGATTAAAAAAGCATGATTTACTAAAAGAAAACATTTGCTAGAACATATGGCTAACTGAAATTATGTGCATACTTTACACAGCTAATCTTATAATTTAAAATAAAGTATCATTTATTAAAACATGATATTTGATAGAACATATTACAATCTGTAATTATGTACACACAATCCAAAGCTAATCCTTAATTAAATTAGCAGCATTTATTATAATATAATATTTTATAGGACATATTACCAACTAGAAGTATGTTCATACTTTCAACAGCTAATCTTTGAAAAAATATAAGCATCATTAATAAAAAAATTGATATTTTATAGAACATATTCTCAACTGGTATTAGGTACATACTTTCCACGGCAAGTCTTTGAATGAAAAAATAGTGTCATTTATTAAAACAGGATATTTGATAACATATATTACCAACTGGAACTATATGCATACTTTTAACATCTAATCTTTGAATAAAAAATAAGCATCATTTATTAAAATATTATATTTGATCAAACATATTCTCAACTAGAATCATGTACATACTTTCAACAGATTATCTTCGAATTGAAAATAAGCATCACTTATTTAAATATAATATTTGATAGACCATATTTCTAACTGGAATACTTTGCATACTTTCAACAGCTTATCTTTGAATACCAAATAAGCATTATTTATTAAAATATTATATTTGATAGAACATATTATACCCTAGAACAATATACGTACTTCGAACAGCTTATCATTGAATAACAAATTAGCATCATGTATTAAAATATAATATTTGATAGAACATATTTGCAACTGGATTCATGTACACACTTTAAACAGCTAATCTTTCAATCAAACACAAGCACCATTTATTAAAATATAATGTTTGATAGAACATATTACCAACTGGAACTATATACAAACTTTGAACAGCTAATCTGCGAATAAAAAATAACATCATTTATTAAAATATTATATTTGATAGAACATATTCTAAACTAGAATTATGAAAATACTCTCAACAGCTAATCCTGGAATAAAAAAAAACATTATTTAATTAAAATATAACATTTGATAGAACATATTAACTCCTGGAACTATATAGATACTTTGAACTGTTAATCTCTGAATAAAAAAAATGAGCATCATTTATTAAAACATGGTATTTGAGAGAACATATTCTCAACATTAATTATGACATACTTTCAACGGCTAATCTTTGAAAATCACCAACTTGAACTATATACATACTGTAGCAGCTAACTTTTGAATAAAAGATATGCATCATTTATAAAGATAGAATATGTGATAGAATTTATTACCAACTAGAATAATGTACATACTTAAAACAGCTAATCTTTGAATGAAAAATAAGCATCATCTTTTGAATTATAATATTTGACAGAACATATTACCAACTTGATCTATATACATACTTTGAACGGAAAGAAAATTAATTAAAAAAAAACAGCATCATTTATCAAAATGTGATATTTGATAGGAAATATTACCAACCGGAATTATGTGCATAATTTCGACAACTAATTTTAAAATGATAAATAATATCATTTATTAAAATATAATATGTGATAGAGCTTGTTATCAAGTGGAACTATAGGCATACTTTGAACAGCAAGTCCATGAATTAAAATAATAAGCAGCATTTATTAATATATAATATTTGATAGAATATAGTACACACTGGAATTATGTAAATACCTTTAACAGCTAATCTTTGAATGAAAAATAAGCATCATTTATTAAAATATGATATTAAGTAGAACATATTACTACTGGAACTATATACATACTTTAAACAGCTATTCTTTTAATAAAATATAAGCATCATTTATTAAAATGTAATATTTGATAGAACATATAGCCAACCTGAACTAAAAACATATTTGTAACAGCTAATCTTTGAATGAAAAATAAGAATCATTTATTAAAATATAATATTTGAGAGAACATATCACCAACTGGAACCATATACCTTCTTTGAACAGCTAGTCTATGAATAAAATTAAGCATTATTTATGAAAATATCCTATCTTATAGAACATATTCTACACTAGAATTATGTCTATCTTTTCAACAGCTAATCTTTGAATAAAAATGTGCATCATTCATTAAAATATACTATTTGATAGACCATATTCTCACCTGGAATTCCGTACATACTTTGAAAAGCTAGTCAATGAATAAAAAATAAGCATCATTTATGAAAATGTAATATTTGATAGAACATATTACCAACTGGAATTATGTGCATACATTCAACAGCTAATCTCTTAATAAAAATAAGCATCCTTTATTAAAATATTATTACCTACTGAAACTATACACATAATTTGAACAGCTAGTCCATGAATAAAAAAATAAGCATTATTTATAAAAACCTGGTATTTGATCAAATATATTTCCAAAGGGAATTATGTGTATACTTTTAACAGCTAATCTTTGAATAAAAATATACATCATTTTTCAAAATATAAAATGTGATAGAGCTGAATATCAAGTAGAACTTTATGCATACTTTTAATAGCTAGTCCATGAATGAAAAAAATATGCATCATTTATTAAAACATAATATTTGATAGAACATATTAGTAACTGGATCTATATACATACCTTGAACAGCTAGTCCATGAATATAACATTCGCATCATTTATTACGGGAGGTGACGGTGGTTAAGTGGATAACGACACGGACTGAAGACCTGGGTGTTCCAAGTTCGAATCCAGTCGGTTCCACAGTACCACTTTCACTTAGGGATGTTGGCAACCTCCTCGTGGTCCTTCCCGTAAGTACCCGATGTCTTTCCAGAAAGATTTCTAACAAGAAATACATCGGGGAAACTAATGCCAACACCAGAATCATCTGATTCACACGAAATATATATATATATATCATTTATTACGATGTAATATTTTATAGAACCTATTAACAACTTGCATTATGTGCATACTTTACAACAGCTCATCTTTGAAGGACAATTTACATCATTTATTAAAATATAATATTTAATAGAACATATTACCAACTGGAATTATTTACATACTATCAACAGCTAATCGTTAAATGAAATATAATCATAATTTATAATAATATCATTAGAACATATTACAAACTAGAACTATATGCATACTTTGAACAGCTAGTCAATGAATAAATAAATAAGCATCATTTATTTAAATATAATATTTGATAGAACATATTACCAACTGAAACTATTTAATACTTTGTACAGCTAGTCTATTAATTAAATTAAGCATCATTTATAAAAATATAATATTTGATAAAACATATGAGCAACTGGAATTATGTGGCTACTTTTAACAGCTGAGCTTTGAATAGAAAATCAGCATCATTTATTAAAATATAATATTTGAAAGAACACATTCTCAACTAGAATTATGTGCATACTTTCACCAGCTAATATTTGAATGAAAAATAAGCATCATATTCTAAAATATACTAATTTATAGAACATATTACCAACTAGAATCATGTGCATACTTTATACAGCTAATCTTCGAATAAAAAATAAGCATCATTTATTAATACATAATATTTTATAGAACATATAACCAACTGGAACGATATACATATTTTTAACAGCTAATGTTTGAATAACATATATTAGCATCATTTATTAAAATATATTTGATAGAACATATTACCAACTAGAATTATGTACATATTTGTAACAGGTGATGTTTGAATTTAAAAAAAATGAGCCTCATTTATTAAAATATAACATTTGATTGAACATATTCTCATCTGGAAACATGTGCATACTTCTAACAGCTAATCTTTGAATAAAAAATCAGAATCATTTATTAAAATATAATATTTGATAGAACATATTCTCAACTGGAATGATTTTCATACTTTTAACAGCTAGTCCATGAATAAAAAAAATAAGAATCATTTATTAAGACATAATATTTCATAGAACAGCTAATCTTTGAATAAAAAAATTAGAATAATTTAATAAATTAAAATATTTGATGAAACCTGTTACAAACTGAATCTATATACGTACTTTGTGAAGCGAATCACCTTTTTCATAAGAAATGTATACATTTGACCTTGAATTAAAGCAATAAAACAATATTGTGTCTGTATCATGAATGATATTTTTGTTTTTGCGTTATGTGTTTTTAATCATTTAGCAAATCCAGTGTTTACTTTTCTGTTGAAGACGAGATAACTTAACAATTTCTGAAGCATATGTACATATAAAGATATCAATTTATACTGTCACTATTTGCAGGATTATTAGATATAATTGATTATGTTATACTATGTTTTATTCTAACGAGTTATAATATTTTAGATATGTGGAACTTAAAATAGTGGTGGTATCTATATTAAAAGAATAACGAAATATGGTTTGGATTTTGGAACGCATAATGTATGATATAGACTGCCCTTTTATTGTTGCAATCCTTGTCTGTGTATCACTACACTTGTAGGGCAAAAATAAGTAGGTTTGTCTATTTTCTGACGTCATCATACAGGGTTAGAATCAAGCATGCACCAATTACTCGGTCAGACGTGTCTGCGTAGAAATGTTGCTTTTTTGGTAAGATCGAAATATGCTATAGCAGCTAAATCGAACATATTTTTTTATTAATCAAAACCTATCTGACATTAATCACAACATTGAACCCGATAATAGTTTCTCTTTATATGCGTAAAGGCTTTGGCTAATACAGAAAAAAGGAGATAAATCGCATATGAATCACTTTAATTTCCGTTAAAGTGGTTTGACTTAAGTATTGATTTAACCTTTTTTGTAATCAAGCTTTATACATGTTTTTGCTAATCCTTTATTTTGAATATTGATTTTGTTCTTCGGAAGAATCACATGTAACTGTTTTTAATTTGAGTTTATGTTGTTATTTACATACCCAGTAGTTTATGATGACTGTCGATAGTATCGGAAAATACTATAAGATCATTCGAATAGCTTTCTTGCCCCTGAAAACGTATCAAAATTAATTCAGAAAAACCTTCTAACACTAGCCTACACAATATAGAATAAACTAAAAGAATCTATCTTCAACAAAGAAACACTGCTTTTCCTTGCCTTTGTGATGTAATTCTACACGCCATATACTCTACTTCAGATCATACTTCGAATAATATTCATCCAAACCAAACGACACAGAAAATTGGTCAATAGCTGTGTTCCTCGTATACTTATTTTGTGATCTATAACCGTCGCCTGATAATTATTACTATCTTCATATTTCACCCAAACGATTGCGAAAACCCAGAGACTTTTAGATATTTCTATGACCTTTGACTCTAACACCGCCATGTATAGCTATTTCCACTAAATGTCTCTGTTAGGGTTGTGTGCGATATCGCTGTTTATTTATGGCTCCGTATCGATCCGCATTTCCACAGTAGCTCTGTTTCCCAGATATAAATCTTCATGAATTAAACAAAATACCTAAACTTGACGTAATCGTTAAATCTTTTGATATTCCCGGTACAGTAACTTTCTTTCAATACTGCGTTTGTGATTTTAGTATTCTCTTTGCTAGCCAGACAGCTTTCGTTGATGGAACCAACCCAATTAATCTTAGCTACAGGATAATTCTTTTGTAGGTGTAATCGTGTATTTGATATCATTTACAATAAATGCCGAGACCTTTTGTGACTGAGTCGCTGTAATAACTGCATTGGCTTCATATTTGTCACTTATTCTGCTCATAAATCTTTCGGTTACATTGCAATTTGTCCGAACTCATTCCTTATATCTTATTCTTTCATCGTATGCACGAAAGAGCTAAGGATTTACTACTACTTTTCTTTATGTAATCTTACTCATGAACGAATAGTAAAATCTTTTTCCCAGCGCTTTATAATTATTCTAATATACAAATGGCTCCTTAATCAAATTGAATGCCGACTCAATTTAATTTTGTTTTCAAATAGTCACTACAAAGAAATCGTTCCGGCGTTTTTGTTTTCCGACTTTTTCTTTTATCTCAAGCCTGCTTTTACTGCTTGGGTAGGATGTATTACCTCCTTGTAAATTTACTTTCTTTTTGGCTAACCCCAGTCTTTGGTTCAATGCACTATATCTCCTGCTATTAATTACTGAAACTTCGACTCCAGTATCGATAAAGGCCTTGTAGTTTATGTTTATACCCTCTAGTCTAATTGTAATTTGAGTCGTATGAATCATATACGATGGTATATTGTTCGTTGTCTGGAAAGCGGACTTGATTCGTTTCTCGAACTTATCTAATATCATTACCATGATATGTATCCCTTTTTATAATAATTCCACTATTAAATAATATAATGAATATCCGGTCTTCCTGTTACATATCATCCAACGTAAGCTCTTGTATTGCTTTTTTCTCTAGGGAATACTCAATATTGACCTTAGATGTGAGCATGACTAAACTCCATTGGTTCGGGAGTCAAGTCTATTGATGTTAAGTCATGTAATTATTTGAAGTATACGTATTTGAAAAATGAGGTTACTCTGAAATTACTGAAATATCAGAACAGTAATTGAGACCTAGTTCTCAAATTACATTCGTTATGTTCTAGTTAATAAGTTGCCCGGATCGTCCATTAGTATATTAACAGTAATATCTATGAAGAAACTTGGTACCTGACTAACATTTATTTTCTCTGGTCACCTCTGCTTATAAAACCACCATCTCAGAATATGATTCTATATGTATTATCTCTTCTATTGACTCCCGCTTGTTGATTCTACTAAATAAATATTTAGCTTTCTGTCTATCTCGTAACGTTATTCTTACTTCTGTTTTTCAAATCATCCCAGGTTAGTTGTGAATTCGTGCCAACTACCTTTTGAGCGAGTGCCCCAACAGTGTTATTAGTGACAATTTTCTTTCTTCGGCATTTCGTTTATGTTTAAACTTTTCTATTTCATCGACCCAGACCTAATACTGACGATACTTCATATTTATTAAAGGTCTAATTTCTTTGAGGTACGAAGCCGTGCGTAACAATTCCGGAACCTGATTTACTCTATTCTTTATTTCCGTAGAAATATCTGAATTTGTCCCATTAGTTTTATTTCGTCACACATTGATGAAAGGCACGAAATGGAATGGTTTAACAGGAAACATAACAAGCAGAGGAAAATAAAATGAACTTACCTAATTTTAGAGGTCTCAGTGCGATGGCAGTAGCTTCATTGTGTTTTAGAAAAATGATATATTTTTGCTCAAATAGCCGTTTTGTTATTTTATTTATTTGTTTTAAGAAGTTTGTTTTCTGTGGATTTATTAAAATGTTTTTTGGACCTTGTTGTAGTCTAAGTAACATCAAGTAATTATTCGCTTCGTTTCTGAACGCACTGATTTACGTGGACAGGGTGTGTTTGTGAAGTTATAAGAACGTATCCATGAGCTTATGTGTCTATATGAAAAATAATTAGGAATTAACGTTCCAAAAATTAGAAAGGTAGTTTTCACAGATTCTGTTGTAGCTTTTCGTGAGATAATCAAGTCGTCGTAGTTTATTCTGTACGAGAGTTAACAGTAAAACACACAAAAAGAAACAAACTTGAAAAAGTACATAATTTTGTATTTAGTTTAACTTTCTAGGGAAACGTCTGATTTGAAAACTGTATGCATGGGTGTGTGTATGCATGTTTATGTGATTGTCTCATATTGCTGCAACATCTTTTCCCTATGGTCCTCCAGGTCTATCTACCTTATTACCTGTCTATTCCCCCATGCTTATATACTCAGCTGCTGTTTGTCTTTCTAGCGAATTAATAAATATGATGTCTATCTTACTTTCACCTACATTTTAAAAATGTGATTTTTTTACGTCTACCCTAATCTTTTTTCCTGTCGTAATTTGAATGTTGTTTTCATCCGATTTACTTTGTTTTTGCCTATTTTCCGTTGTAAATATTCGAGCTGTTATGGGTGGAAGTCTATTTTAAAATTACATCTTTATTTCAAGGCATATGTCTTATTAGTAACATTTTCTATTCTTTATTTAGTTTCGAATGCATAACTTATATTGATGTGTATTTGTCATCATCACTATTTCATTTAAAAACAGTTATCCCTATGTTTGTTGTTTGCACACCTTTAACATGTTGCGCACATAAATATTTTTTAAAGTCATACATGTTTTCCAATAATAAATTTAGAACTAGTTGTTAAGTACTTAACATAATAACCTGCTTGTAATAATTTTATTAATATAAACTTGAAATAAAAAAAATGAATTTAATTTGGAAACTGTTACTTATTATTCAAATATATTTCTATCCATCTTATTTTTAATAAATCTGTATGAAATATTTACTCGTGTTTCCATAAATCTAAATATGGCAAATTGAAGGAATGTGTATATTGAATATATATTTTGTAAATATGAATAAGTTTGCAGTTTTTATTGGTGACATCGTTATAGTTTGAACGAGTTATTCTGAGTATACGTATTCGAAGAACGAATTTACCATGGGATGACTGAAACATCAGAACAGTAAATGAGACCTACAACCGTGGTGTCGATCAAGAGTGTGCGGCGATGTCGCGTTTTAAATACGACTGTGATTGTTGTCGTAATTTAAAGGTTACGACAAATATTGAAAGTATAAACATTGTATTGTTTTTATTTTTTAGTATGCCGGGAGAAACGACGGATCGAGACTTGCAGTTGAAGAGAACCGCCGTTTGCCCCTGCGGCTTGGATATAAAATGTCTAGTTCAAATGTTCAATCTACAACAACTTTATTGTATTGATTCTGTATTTTGGCTGCAACATCTTTCGCATTTACGAACCAGTAAAAGGAAAAGTATGATGAACCCTTTATTTTTCCTTAGTTTTACTTATATCAGATATTTAATATAAAACTTCATTTACTAACGAATTTACAGTTATGAAAATCGTGGTGCGAGAATTGTGATGCAGTTTCGGTTATATACGGACACCAACTTCGTAAGATAATGATATATAACAAGCGGTACCCGTGTAAATTAACGGAAATGATGTTGTCAATACTACTTAGCCTAACCTATAAAAGCGGTTTCGTGTCTGTCCGTCCGTCAAACTTTTTTCTCGATGTAATCGATCAACTCATCCTGATTTCGACGACTAAACCTTACTTTGTAAATGCTTTAGCTTAAATTAATTTTGGCTTTAATTCATGAGTAGCGTACAAAGATTCGGAAGGTCGTTGCTTTTGATGTAGACGTGACACACAACATGACATACATGCTATCGTTTTAATATGTGCCTTCCCGGTCGTCCCCTCCCTACCTCCCCCCTTCGATGTAGAAAACATTTTTAAAGAGTGGTTGGGATCGAACTATAAACAAGTCGGGCCGAATCCTACGTCGCTAACCGTTGCGCCAAAAGGAAATACTCGAAAATATTACGAGAATTAGGTGACTTAAATGATTTTCGAAATCTGGGTGCGGAACGCATGCATATAGCTTTTGATGTAAGCGTGCCACACGAACACACGTATTAATATATAGATGATTAGTGCATGTTAATACAATCTTATGCATCACATCGTGTGTTTTGAATAACATCTTACTCAGCGCTTATGCATATCGTGACAGCTGGATTTAATAAAAATGCAAATCAGAATATTTAATATGTCTTAAAGTATCGGAGTTGATAGAGTCATATCAACAATAAGAGTAAAGTAGTTTTGGTAACAGATATAAATGATAGGCCGATCAAATTAACATACTGAGCAAATCACCACGTGGTTTGTTATAGAGATACGCAAAAATATACATTATAATACAATACTAATAACAATATCTATTATATTAAGATACTTATAAGCGTGCTCTTTATGTGTTTGTGATAAATGCTGGTTATTTAATTGTGTAAAATGTATTTTACGGATATCAAGATTACATCGATGGGTTGGTATCTTTATCTTTGAAAGTTGAATATCTAATATCAAAATGAAGTTCAGGTTATATACTTTGAACATAGATACGTCCATATCTGCAAATGAGCGTAATAATAACTCGCAAATGTTTGACGGATTGAAAAAAGTAAAAATTTCGATCGTTTACAAATTGAATATTAGATTGGATGGTAACTTTACTTATGGTAACAACTATAGGTTTGTTTGTATTCAGTATCGTTCTAACTCTTTTTAATTTGATATTTTCATTTTGGTCAACTTGTGTTGTTTTATAGGAAACATTTTACTTGTAGTTATATACATATTTTTTTATGTGAAATATAACTTTATTTTAGCTTAATTTTATAAGAGATAATTTACATTACACTTCATATATATTTTAATAGTAACCATAATTTACTTGTACTTATATAGATGTGTTTTATGTGAAATATAACTTTATTCTAGCTTAATTTTATAAGAGATAATTTATATTACACTTCATATATATTTTAATAGTAACCATAATTTACTTGTGGTTATATAGATGTTTTTTCATGTGAAATATACATTTATTTTAGTATAATTTTATAAGAGATAATCAAGGAAGGCGCGAGAGCGCTCTATCCCTTGATAGACTTTAAAAGCGGCCTATGCTAGAAATCTCATTTCTTTGATCAATCATAACTAAAAAAACAATACACCAAATTAGTTAAAACTTTGCACAACATTTTTATTTGATAGGTTCTATACGTGTGTAGAATTTCAGCATCATGAGTCAAGGAAACCCAGAGATCCAGAAAGGTCAGGCATGATTTTGTGTTATCCGTGTGTACGTACGTGCGTATGTGCCACCCTGTATCTCATCAACTATTTGGTGGATTAAGCTGATCTTTGGCAGAGATAAAGGTTCTAGGGTCTAGTTGATGGCATTTTAATTTCAATTTACCATACACCTTAGTTTTCCAGAGAATTCCAAAAATCTTTAAAATGACCATTGTATTGAGGCATAACCTTTACAAAAGTAGTGACATTCCATGATAAATGCCAGTATACTAAAATCATATGCCCTTAATAGGGTTAAGATGAAAATCTATATACACTAAATGTACAAGGAAATTCCCAATTGTTTACACTTTTATTGTCATTAAGGGTATGCGAGCACAACAGGGCTATGTATTTTACTGGTAGGATTTTTTCTTCAGCGCACCTCACACACTTCATCCACTCATGCATAGAGATTTATACTGTAGTGATGTGATAATAAAATGGTTTTGTTGATATGTAGTCATACCCTTAATTAATGACAATAAAAGTGTAAACATTTGGGAATCTCCTTGCTTTTGTACATTTAGTGTATATGAATTTTCATCTTAACCCTATTAAGGGCATATGATTTCAGTATCCTTCATTTTTCATGGAATTTACATTAAACTTCATATATATTTTAATAGGAACCATAATTTACTTTTTGTTTCATATATTTTTTTATATAAAGATATAGTTTAATTTGGACTTCATAGATCGTATTATATTGGTGTGTATCTTTGTAGATTTGAAAAAAAAAACAATAGATGTACATTTAATAAAAACTATAGTGTTAAAAGATCGAACCGCTATTAAATAAAATAGGGTATTCTGTTTTCATATATTTTTTATTAGTTTGATTTATTTAAATGTACATACATTCAGCAACATTGTTTTTATTACGCTGTCTTGAATGTTCGTGCCGATTGTTATTACTTCATTTTTCGACAATTTAGAACATGTCAAATTATTGACACATATAATATACTTACATTTCTAGTTATAGCATACTTAAAGATATCTCTTGAGAAAGAAAGTTAAATAAACTTGGGCTCCTTTGAAAATGGAAGATTGTTTGACACAGTTTAGGTAATTTATGCTTTTCTATTTCCATAAAGGCAAACATTCCCCTTCAACAACAAAATGAGGTATGCAGTGTACGGTTAAGATGGTTTACCTGTTTTAAGGCTGGAGATTTGTGTCTTAATAATATGGAACGCTCAGAAACCACTGTCTAAAAATGATGTCTAAATGAAGACATTGATTGGGAATAACTCGCATTAGAAACACGAGAAAAAGTAGAAAGGATTAACATATCAAAATATTCAATTAATTAACACTTAATTAAATATTGAATGGCATATATTTTGTTTACTTTTCATTTTCTTTTAAAACTCGGCACGAACTTTCCGGATAAACTTATAAAAGTGAATAAACAAATTATTAAAATAGAATAATATTTTAGTGTAATAAAATTATATTATAATTTTGAAAATATTGCAATTAACTTAGAAAGTGTGCATTTCATATTATTTAAATATGTGCGCAAGAGAACATATAACGTTTAATATAAAGTTTTTATCGATGAATTTGTAGAGTAAAATAGTGCATATTATTGTGCCTAAGAAGCTTCAGTCAGACTTCAGACTGTGTATGTTAGCTGACTGTTGACATTAATATTCGGGTTTTTCAGGCCTTTCAACATCATATACTTTACTCCGAGTTAGCTAGTCGTGGTTATCTATATAAATAGCTACTATGATCCATTATTCTCTTTTTCCTTAATCGCAATTGTCTTTCTAGATCTAGTGCACATGTTTTCTCCTTTTCAATGCACCAAGTAGACCACCGGCAAGAGAACGGATCGCAAATCCCCGATTCATCACGTACATCTATGACGTTTCCACCGCGATACTAGATACCGTTATTCAGCTAATCAGAGAAAGTATAACTCTTGAAGATAATACGTTCTCCCACCTTATAAGATGGACACATCATTGTCACTTAGTAATTAAATAGTTCGAACGCAAAACACGAATATATTTAATCTAGTCTTCGAATGACAGCTGATTTTAATGGAAATCAAAAAAGAAATTACTTCGGTATCATATTATGTAACACATAGTTGTGGGTGTCGTCGACTGTTTAAATGCAACACTTTTGTAGGGACAGTTTCGTGATTTTGAAAATGGCGTTTATCGCGTTTTGTATTCGAACTCTTCAATTGTATTACGTGCACATAAGCCATGTTTTACTGACGATAGCGTCTGACAGACAAACAAGAAAACACTATTCTGAATTCATAATAAAAGTACGATACAGTTAGTTATCAACACGAAATACTGGTAGTTCATGTTTACGCGACGACATACATGACAATGAAGGGCGTGTTATTACTTCTACTGATGTGATGTTCTCGGATGTCATTGTATCTTCACACCTGATCTTCGCAGATAACCGAATGCTTGTGCCCTGACAAGATACAATCTCGGTCAGAGGCATCATCGGATTAATCTTCATCGAAGAATCTGCGCAGCAGTGACAGTCACCAAGTAGCGGTATGTGGAGGTCCTCAAAACCTTCAAGAGTGAGCTCCAGACCCTCTTCCCGTCGCTCATGAGCAAGTTCTGGTTCGAGCAAGACGGAGCAAGTTCTAACACCTCAAACCTGTCCCGAGATTGGCTGAAAGAGAACTTGGGAGGCCGAGTGATCAGCTTCAAGACTAATTTTGAGTGGCCACGCCATAGCTCGGACCTAAGACTCCCATATTTTTCCTTTGGGGCTATCTGAAGGACAGAGTGTACGCAGGGAAACCCAGAATCATCACGGAAATCAAGGAAGCCATCAGGGAGGAGATGAGCGCCCTTCCCAATTCAGTCTGTAAGAACGCCATGGACAACTTCGTTCTGCGCCGTAAGAAATGCACGGAGCTAAATAGAGGCCATCTAGAACACATGATGTAGAACGGAGAAAAAAAGGCCAAAGACCCTAGTGTTTTGATGTGATGTTTTGAATATAATAAACTAGTTATGACCAAAAATTAATTTCATTCGGACGAAACACTAAGAAACGGCGCCTAATTAGAGTTGGGGCCCGTTTTTCTTTATTCACCCTGTATATACCATGTAATTATTTATAGTGAAGCTATTAAAGTAAATACGAGCAGAAACGTGATAGCAGTGTGCAATCTTTTATAATGATACTGTTGATTTCTACTATACAATGTAAGTGAATAAAAGGGTAATGCTTTTTCAGGTTGTCCGGACTGTTCCGAACGCTCTTTCAATTAATGGTATCATACGAGAAATTCAAACATTACCAACTATATCACAATCTATAAAACGAATACTAAGACAAACACTCATTTTTATTTTATAAAATACAAACATCTAAAGCAGAAATATGTATAATACCATGTAATAAACACGAACTTAGGAAAACGCTCGATAAACATAACATAGATATAACAAAATACTTATTCTGTAAATGCAATACTCTCTTATACGTTACAATTTTAACTATGCATCACTGTTTTAACACATGCAGCACCTGCTATTTCTAAATGTTCACCCATTATTACTTATCAGGCTCAACATCGCTTTACTTAAGTGGTCTAACAATAACCGGTGTGCCAACGTTATATGTCTACACGGAGGACATCAAGATAAAGTACAGTATCGGAACAGACATTACACTTTGATCGGGTCTATATACTATTTATAATTAAAGCTCTAATAATAATTAGATAAAAGAGAACATTCTATTCAAGGTTATAATTTTAAAACACGATGTGAACCATAGCTATGATAAACAGTCACATAATAGAGAAGGCGAATTAGCAGAAATGTACAGTTGAAAGAACTGATTTAACCGAACATCATGGGTCCTCAAATTTCTCTTGCTCCAACCAATCTTAGACACAAGAATCTAACGGTACATAAAAATGCTTCAAGGTTTCACTCAAGAGAAATGGTATACCTGTGTCAGAGAATTCGTTATTGCATTAACACTCTATACGTTAATGAGATCTCATGCCGAATTAACCTGGGTGTATAATCCATCAGAACAAGATGAAATATCTACAAAAGTTAAATGGAGGATTACATATAGGTCTGAAACGTTGTTAAGCTTATGGTGTGCCGAGTGTATAGAGAAACCCTGCTCACCCTGACCTCTCCTAGATTCAATGTCTAACATTTTAGACACAGGGGTATAAAGGTCACCACATATACTACGTCAATAAAAAGCGTAACGTTCCGTTTTCTAGGAGGGTAGGTATCGTGTATAGCAACAATGCAGGGATACGTATTAGGCTAGTATGATGTATCATTTGTAAGATGGTTGCTAATTTTCAAAACAATAAAAGATCTGAATTCCGTGCGTAGACAAAGCATTGACTTCCGAAGAAAGAAAATACGGTTCAAGAGAAACAATGACATCTTAAGTCGTATTCAGACTCTGCTCCGTCGTAAACAAAGGCTACTTTATGGGTATGCTGACGCGGGCGTACATATACAAATAATTTTGAACTCTCAAGTAATCCGAATTCGACAGATGCCCCTGAAAAAAGAAAGAAGAGTGCACTAACTCGTTTATTGATCGTAATTTGTAAATTCTGTGAAATAGCAAAGGAGTTAGATTCATCAGTAGGGAGATTATTTGCATGAACATTTAGATTGAGAAAGCTGCGTTCAAAGTGGATGCTACGATCATAAACAACAACAACATGTCAACGATTCATGGCGTTGTTTGCAACTCTTTCAACGCAAAACAGAAGTTTGTGAGTTAATATGTGACAATGGGCACACAATGGATACACTATTCAACGCATGATTCTAATTGGCAGTTAGCTGAATAGGCAACAACAGGTGAATGCCGTTGAAAACAACTCAAGAAGCACACAGTAACATTCAAGGTTTTGGTAACCGTATTCTGAGATGTTAAACATATTTTTTCATCGATTATTTTAGGGAGTGCATAACTGTCAAGAGCGAACATTATATGGTATTATTGGAGCGTTTGAAAGATGAACTCGCGAAAAATAACCGCAAATAAAACAAACTAAAGCCTTTTGTCAAAAGTAGATCGTAACACAACATGGGCTACAGTTGGAATTGCTTTTGAACATAGGTTATTCTTTCTGATTTTGCTTCCAGCTAGTTGTTCTACAAAAAAGCATTGAATAGCGTGAGAATCGTTGGAATCAGTGATTCCCCCTAAAAGAAAGCTATGTTGATGATGATTATATCGAGGTATCTGAATAGGTCGTTTATTAAGTTGACTGGCCAAATGAATAATATACCATTTGTATTATTATTTTACTAGAGTTGATGTTGTTTAGTACTTTTACGCTGAATGCGTGTTTAAATACCTGGTAAAATATTGTTTTGCTATTTGTGTCTGCTGCAAGATGGGATAGGATGCTTTTCTTTAAGTATAGATGATTCATCTTCATTTATTTTTGTGGATCCGGTTTTCGGTGCTGTTTCCGTCTAGATACAAGCGATTTTAAATTGTTAACCTAACAAAACAGTATATGTTTCGATATAATAGATTTATTGGTTTTGTAGGCGTGTAGAATTATCCTGACGAAACTATTGACCGTAACAACAGCACTATCCACGAAGATGTTACCTCACAAATAAATACTGCATAGCTCAAATTGCGTATCCCCACTCGTCTTCAGTGATCCAGTAATCAGTGACTGATTCAAGAGAAAGATCAACGAACCTATTGCTTTGTACTTTTTTCAAGAGCTGGCGGTCGAGTAAAGGAAACATATTTATTGGAAGACGCTGGCCTTTATATCTGACCCGACTATGTCCGAAATGTCGCTATTCGCCACCATTAACGATGTTACATTAATTTCAAACAAAATGAGAGACATCATCTGCGCTGGTCGAAAGTCATCCTGACCAAGCCATTGAGCACAGATTGTACTGCGGAAAATGATATAGTGATGTAGATAACATTGTGCGCTTTGAAATTCTATACAACACAAGCATATTCTCATTCTGTATTCCAAAGCTGAATGTGGCATTCAAATAATATGTGTTGCGTGGTAGTACCTGTTTTAGGTGTGTTCTCCTAAAACATAACTTATTACTATCTATATCAATGTCGGTGAACGAAGCTTCTACATCGATATATTAGCTGTGTCAGACGTTGTCGATGTTCTACCAGTTCTACCTTTCTCCTGCTTTCGATATGCCTGTTTCTTCTTTGCGATATTTGTTAATTATCCTCATTGCAAAACAGTTTTATCACTATATAAATATATAGTACACACACGTAATAAAAACACACATTTATGTATATTGCTTATGTTGTTTTACAAATAAACTAATTTCTTATTTCTAACATTTTTAAAAATATTGTTTAAATGTGTATTTATTGTTCACATAATGTATATTATTTGATTATATTATTTATTTATTTATTTATTTATTCAATATATGTTTTCCTTACATTTCGCTTTTAACTTCTTTTAGAGTTCGCAAACCCAAATTCCCTATTGCCGACTGAAGCAACACTTGATAATCTGACCATCATCCCATCTCATGCTTTAGACATCATAAAAAACCTTGACACCTCCAAAGCATGTTGGTCTACTCTTATACCAGTAAAAGTAACAAAGAAATGATCTGATAAACTTGGCCCTGTCCTGTCCAAACTCTACAACAAATGAGTTGCCGAATCAAGCTTCCCTGATAGCTGAGAAATTGCCTCTGTGCTACCAGTCGTCAAGAATTTTAGAGATGGAACTGGCCCTCAGAATTATCGTCACATCAGTCTATTCTCACTCTTCGTTAAAATCATTACATTTTTAATAAATCTAGCAGTAGTCTGTTTTCTCGGTAATGCAAAAATATTCTGACCATCAGTATGCATTTAGGCAAGCACGATCTACTGCAGATACCATAACTCACATATCCGAGGCAATGACTGAAGTCTTAGAAAAATATATCCAGTCTTTAAGGGAATGGGGTCATAATTAAATGGTAACATTTCATGCTGCTGAGACAAAGCCCCTTTCCTTCACCAATAACAAGAAACCCCGCAATCACCAATTACCGTGTCAAATAACACCGTACCTGAGAGTTTAACCATTAAAACTCATCCGTCTAACATTTACATGTAACATGAATTGGTACAAATACATAGAAAACATTACCAAGGTTGTTGCAAGGTAAGTGGACTTATTTTACCGCGCTAGAATCTACTGACACCTTTACTGCAACAACGTATTGAGCACTGTTTTAGTAAATACTGAGAATGTATAAATAAAATAGCATATCTCCTTATTATATTTTATATGAAATGCAATAGGAAGAAAACAATAACATAAAGAGCATTACAAGAACTCAAAGAAGAAAACTGCAAACAATTTAATAAAGTCCCCCCCCTCCTTCCCCGAAGAAAAGTGATGGTAACAGCCCCGGCTGATACCACACAACACAGTTGTGATGGGTCAAGTAGAGTGCAAAGATCGAGGAGAGATAACACTAACTAGACCTCCGCTGGGAAAGTGCGGAGAGCACTGGAACATTGGCGAGGTTTATTGCAATCTAAATTCCAGAGAAGCTTTCCGGTCGTTACCAACGAGAAATCAATGGTAAGCCTTCGTTGTGATAACGCAAATACATTCGTGGTTGTTATCGAAAGAGGTGTCGAGCATTTGAAATCTGGGGAGACTTTTGAGCTCTCAGACTCCAGGGAACACCACCGTGATTTTCAATGAGCAATCACTGATTACTGCCTGTGTGAGACTTCTTTGTGATAATAATAATTATAATAATAATAATAATAATAATAATAATAATAATAATAATAACAATAATAATAATAATAATAATAATAGAAACGGCTTCAGCTAAACCACACAAAAATGAACAAAAGAAACAGAAATTACAAGAAACACTATGATCACTCCCCCCCCCCCCCCAAAAAAAAATTAATTTAAAAAAAAATGTGCCGGCCTAGGCGGATACCATACATTATATTTGTAGAGGGTCGAGGAGGATGAGGAGACCGAGGAGGAACAGCACAAACCTAAACTCCACTGGAAAATTGCAGAAAATGCTAGGATCTAGGGGAGGCATATTGAGAAACATGAAGAAATAAAACAAAAGATAGCAGCAATAGAAGGAAGACTGAGACGATACAGGTACAAATCAGAACAGAGCAAACAGAACAGGACCTTTGAAAACAATGAAAGCCAGTTTTACAAAAACGTAAATGGAGAAAAAACAACAACAGAGCAACCGAAGCCAACAGAAACAAAACAATTCTGGAGCAAGATATGGGAAGAACCGAAAAAGCACAACAAGAATGCCCAATGGTTGAAAAACATGAAAGATAAACTGCAGGAAATCGAAGAAGGAATCGAAACGGAAATTGACAAAGAAACGATCAAGAAAACCTTAAGAAAAATGGCAAACTGGAGAGCACCAGCTAAACCACACAAAAATGAACAAAAGAAACAGAAATTACAAGAAACACTATGATCACTCCCCCCCCCCCCCCAAAAAAAATTAATTTAAAAAAAAATGTGCCGGCCTAGGCGGATACCATACATTATATTTGTAGAGGGTCGAGGAGGATGAGGAGACCGAGGAGGAACAGCACAAACCTAAACTCCACTGGAAAATTGCAGAAAATGCTAGGATCTAGGGGAGGCATATTGTTACCCTAATCCCAGATAAGACCAATTGCCATTACCAGCGAGAAATCAATAGTAAGAGGCTGTTGCAATACCACAACTTTATTTGCAGTTGTTATCGAAAAGAGGTGAAGAATACTAGAAGTCTTGGGGGGCTTGTTGTCACTAAGACTCCAAGAAGTACTACTGGTTTTGTTGGTAAGCAATCACTAACGATGATCCGTGTGAGAACTGCTAGTGAGTACAAGTAATAATAATAATAATAATAATAATAATAATAATAATAATAATAATAATAATAATAATAATAATAATAATTAAGTTTTTTTCTTTTTCACCGTTTTAAATGTATCTGGCATTTCTACTAATCGCAATGCTACCAACCGAGCTAGTATTAACCCTGTTAAATTTAGGCTTCTCTGTTTTGTTTTTTCTCTTTTCTTTATGCATTTTTATTTTCTTCATTTAATTTTTTTAATTTTATTCCCCCTGCCTTCTTGTTACTTTAAGCCATACAAGATAAGTTGAAACTCCATCTATAAATAGCACGCTAACTGTAATTCTCGGTGCCCCCCCCCCAAACCACTGCTCAAAAAGCTCCCCCTTCCATTTCCTAAGAAGTACTTGATTTGTCAGCGATGGAAGGGTCATTTGCAAAAGTAGCCTACCAAAAGAAAAAAAATCCCACCGACTTGACTGAAAAAAAACCCTCGAATTATCAGTTAAGTTTTTTCTTTTTTACCGTTTTAAATGTATCTGGCATTTCTACTAATCGCAATGCTACCAAACGAGCTAGTATTAACCCTGTCAAACTTTGGTGTTTATATGTCCTTGTGTCTTCCTATCGAGCTCCCAATTAATAAATTTTTGAACTCTCATGCAGGCCTGAAATTTAGCCTTCTTATTTCTATTATTTATGCACACTCGGTAGAGGAAAACCTATCTTCAACTTTCTGTCCCCTTTTCGTATACAATGAACTTATACTATGTCCTTATATAATATATATATATATATATATATATATATATATATATATATATATATATATATTATTTTTCATTTTGTTATTGATTTATTGATTTATTGATTCATTGATTTATTTATTTTGTATTTATTGATTTATTGATTTATTGATTTTGTATTTATTTATTTTATTTTTTATTAATTTTTTTATTCGTTTATTTATTTATTTTTTAAATTGTTTTATTTATTTTTTAAATTTATTTATTTATTTATTTATTTATTATTAATTTTAATTTTTTTCATTTTTTTATTTATTATATCTTTTTTTGTGTGTTGGAGTGCACAATATCACTCATTAAAATGAATGAGGCAATCACTATCCATGTGCCAAGACCACAGGCAGAATAAGCCTGGGCTTGGTGTAGCCACACACACCAAAAATATGAATAATGCACAATAATATCAATACAAGCCGTGGGACTCAGGAGAAAGACCTGAGTGTCATGATCCTGCGAATGTTGGCCCTTCTCATTTCAGAAACAAGACAACGAACAAGAACCAGGTAAGTAACCTCTCTGATTCCAGGTACAAGGACACAGACCTAAGACAGGAAAACCAGAGCGAAAACAGCAAACTGAAAGGATATAGAAAGAAATGGACAACGATAGAGAACAGACTGGTGATGGAGTGCTATTATAAAAGCCGCTACCCTACAGAAAGAGGCTACCGAAAACGAATGAAACATCTCTGCGACATTGCTAGTGACTACCATACAACAGAACAAAGAATAGCAGATCAAGCAAGACAGATCCTCAAGCGAGGATGGTTCTCGGAGATGGAACTGACGGAAATCAGACAGAAGGTTAATGGCGAGACGGAGCAAGAAACACCACCGAAGGAGAAACCCCAGGAAGAGGACAGGCAAAACACACACACTGAAACTGGCGAGATTGAAGACTACGGAATCACAGAACCAGATGAGATAGAAGACTGCGGAACCACAGAACTTGCTGAGATATAACTCAACGAGAAAGAAGCAAGTGAAGTGGTTAACATTAGACGATACATGTTAGAAAACAAATCAAAACTCCTATCTCTCAGGAATGAAGAAGCGAAGAAGTTAAAAGCAGAAACAGAAAGAGTAACCAGACTCCTCACACACATCCCAACAGAAACTATTACAGACCTAAACAACCTGATATATGCAGGGGAAAAATCGGTAAGTATGAAACTAAGAAACGAAGAAAATGGACAAAAGAGAGGACCGACGAAACCTGGATTGGAAATCAGACTGGAAACCCAGATCACCAAACTGCGAAAAGAAGCAAAAACCGTGAACAGAAGGAAGGAGGACATGAAACGATTAAGAAGCAAAAATCAGAAAGCAAGGAAAAACTAAATGAGAAACATGAAGAAATAAAACAAAAGATAGCAGCAATAGAAGGAAGACTGAGACGATACAGGTACAAATCAGAACAGAGCAAACAGAACAGGACCTTTGAAAACAATGAAAGCCAGTTTTACAAAAACGTAAATGGAGAAAAAACAACAACAGAGCAACCGAAGCCAACAGAAACAAAACAATTCTGGAGCAAGATATGGGAAGAACCGAAAAAGCACAACAAGAATGCCCAATGGTTGAAAAACATGAAAGATAAACTGCAGGAAATCGAAGAAGGAATCGAAACGGAAATTGACAAAGAAACGATCAAGAAAACCTTAAGAAAAATGGCAAACTGGAGAGCACCAGGCCACGATGGAATACATGCATACTGGTTTAAAAAATTCACGACCCTGCATAAAAGACTAGCGCAGAAACTGAGTGGATGTATCCGCAAAACAGACGTACCAGAATGGATGACGGAAGGAAGAAAAACATTAATACAAAAAGACCCCAAAAAGGGAACGACCCCCAGCAACAACAGACCGATAACATGTCTACCAATAATGTGGAAAATTCTCACTGCACAACTGAGAGAACCAATCTACCAATCCCTGGACAAACGTGGACTGCCCCCCTGAGGAACAAAAAGGATGCCGAAAAGGACAAAGAGGTGCACATGATCTACTATACATTGATCAAAAGACTCTGAAGGAGGTAAAGAGCAAATAAAAGAACATAACCATGGCATGGATTGACTACAAGAAAGCCTACGACAGAATCCCCCAAACATGGATAATGGAATGCTTAAAAATATACAAGATACCAGACAGGATTATTAATCTCATCCAGAAAGCAATGGAAACATGGAGACTAAAACTGACAGCCGGAGGACAACACCTGTCTGAGATAAAAATACAGAGAAGCATTTTTCAAGGAGACTCTCTATCACCACTATTGTTTATAATAGCCATGATGCCACTCAACTACATACTCAGAAAGTGTGATGCCGGATACAGGTTTACGGATACAGAACAAAGAATAAAACACCTGATGTACATGGATGACCGTAAACTGTTTGCAAAAAACAAAAAAGAACTGGAAAAGCTGATAAATACAACCAGGATATTCAGCCAGGATATCCAAATGGAGTTTGGAATAGAAACATGTGCACTGCTGGAGATTAAAAGAGGAACACTGGAGACGCCAGAAGGTATATAACTCCCCAATCAAGAAGAGATGAGGGCGATAGGAGAACAAGATAGTTATAAATACCTGGGAGTTCTGGAAGCAGAGACAATAAAATATACAGAAATGAAAGAGAAGATTGGAAAAGAATATCTACGAAGAACAAGGAAACTCTTAGAAACTAAACTATATAGCCGAAAACTAGTAAAAGGGATAAACACATGGGATGTATCACTAATAAGATACTCTGGACCATTCATAGGCTGGACCAAAGAAGAACTCAGGCATCTTGACCAGAGGACAAGAAAACTAATGACTATGCATAATGCATTGCACCCAAAAGACGATACGGACAGACTCTACATGAAAAGAAATGAAGGAGGTAGAGGACTGGTAAGTATAGATGACTGTGTGGAAGACACCAAAAAGAGCTGGAGAAATATGTAACCCAGAACACGGAAAAACTGATCACCACTACAAGAGACACCAGCCCAACAAACAACTCCGGGAGCACTGAAACCAGAAACAAAAAGACAAGAAAGGAAAAGTGGGAAGAAAAACAACTACATGGACGCTTTATAAGACTCACAAGCGATGAAGCCAATGAGAACAGCTGGGCATGTCTAAGAAAAGGACACTTGAACAGAGAAACGGAATCTCTGCTGACGGCTGCACAGAACAATGTGATTAGGACAAACTTTATTAAAGCAAAGATAGATAACACCCAGGAAAACAGCAAATGCCGATTGTGTGGACAAAGAGACGAAACGATAAATCATATAATAAGTGAATGCAGCAAGCTAGCCCAAAAGGAATAAAAGAACAGAAATGACAGCGTGGGGAAAGAAGTACACCGGGAAATGTGCAAACAACTGAATTTCGAATATGCAAAAAAACGGTACAAACACAAACCAGAAACTGTACTAGAAGACGAAAAACACAAAATCATATGGGATATGAATGTACAAACAGACAAACCCATAACAGCTAGGAGACCGGATATGATAATAATCAACATGGAAGAAAAATCCTGCAAAATCGTAGACTTTGCGGTTCTAGCGGACCACAGAGTGAAGATCAAAGAGACGGACAAAAGAAGCAAATATACTGAACTAGCCAGAGAATTGAAAGGAATATGGAAAATGAAAAAAGTAAGTATAACACCAATAATCATAGGAGCACCAAAAACATGGAGAAAAGACTAGGAGAAATAGGAATCAAAGGGATAACTGAGACCATACAAAGGACAGTAATGATCAAAACAGCTACAATCCTGAGAAATGTCCTCGAATGCGGAAACCAACCCACATAAGCAACGAATGGAGAACAAACACATGGAAGCACAAGACAACTGAACCGGGGAAAATACAACCGCGAGAGAGAGGCGCAAGCATAGGCTGACACCACGAAAATTATGGACAGAGGGTCGAGGAGGGAAAGCGCAAACCAGACCTCCACTGGAAGAGCGCGGACAGCTCTGGGACCGTGGGGAGGCTTGTTGCCACCCGGGCCCCAGAGGAGACCAATGGCCCTTATCACCGTGAAATCGGTGGTAGGGGGCTGTTGCGATACCGCAAGGTCATCAACGGTGATGAACGAAAAGAGGCGGAGAATACTGGAAGTCTGATGAGACTTGTTGTCACTCAGACCCCAGGGAATACCACAGGTTGTTGGCAGTGGGTGATCACTGACGATGACCAGTGTGATAACTCCTAGTGAGTAAATAATAATAAAAGGAGTCACAACGTATTTTTCATGGATTACTCTTATTCTCTTAAAGAATACATTACTAAGACAGAGTGCAATATTTTCTTCTCGGTGTAGTGGGGATCACCTCTTCTTTACATTTCTTTCTTTTCTAGAGATAATACGTTTCTTGTATATTTTTCTCTATGATCGTTCTCATGGTAGGTGCGCCATTGATCCTTAATCTTTGCTCCCCTTGTGTAAACAATTCACAGCAAGAACATGAAAAGGCCGGGACATGGGTCATTTATACACATATACCAGAGATTCAACACAGTTTTTTGTTGTAGATCACTATTCGCTGCTCGTTGTAAAATACCCGCCTACTTGGTATTTACACAGTTAAAAACCTCCTTAATTCTAAGCTAATTTGTGCTGGCAACGGGACACGCTCTTGACTGCAAACCAATGGCGATTTGTCATTGGAGTTCGCTCCTGCCGACCGTCGGAAATTAACTAACTGCACTGAAGATAGCGTAAGCATTAAACATTGATGTATGTAGGTCATAAATAATCAATATTTATTTGTAAATATTATATATATATATAATGAGATTTAAATTTTACTACAGTTTTAGAAGCGCCGTTATAATGAGTTAACTTTGAAATGTGAGAATCAGTTAACATGACGCGAGATTTTGAAATGAAAGATTTATTAAATCATTTTTTTTTTATATCTAAATGTTTGGTTTTATAAACCTTCCTCATGGGACAGACAATATTTCCTTTTTTTTCTTCTTTTTTTTTTCATAGTCGAAACTATTTATGGATATTTTAGCAGCATCTACTCCTGCAAGCAAGTATTGTTGAATCTAAGATACAACTTATGTCTAGATATCCTTTGGTAGATCCTTTCAGATTCATGCGGGTCCATCTTCAGGAGAGTAGGGATAATCAGGTACCTACTATGTGTTATTATTATAGATGGTTTTAGCGGGAATTATGGAATAAGTACGAAACTTTAGTATATTATTACTGATATTAAAGTTTATCCTATTAATCAGGGTTGTTTTGGTTTATATATATATATATATATATATATATATATATATATATATATATATATATATATATATATATGGCTGCTAATATATCGAGTGTTTGTTTGTTAGTACTATATTCTTAGATCTTGGTATTTTCTACTAGGAGTTTTCTATATTATTCCGATCGGGGCAGGAGTGATCGTTGGTTACGTGTTGGTTTATGGCGCTAGTATCAGACAAATGCATCGTCCATACTAAGGGTTGTACCATATAATAAACGGCGTTATAAAATGTTAATACACATGTAAATGTTTAATATTTTAACACCATGCAATCAATTAAATGTATATGTACATATATGAATAAGAGCAGTGTTCATGCTATCTTGACAATCGAACATCATTTCATGATGAAGTTAAGAGATATAACGCAGCCATTTACATTTCAACTAATGAAGCCATTTGCAGAATATTTAATTTCCATATACACGTAAATCATTTCCCAGTTATTCAGAGGAAAATACGGTTCTTAACGTGTTTATTAACTCAACACTTGAAAGCTAAATAAATAATTCATGAAAACAGGGGAATATGTATGTATCTCATCTAGAGATCAAGTGTTAGCCCCAGGATGGGGCTCCTTGATTTCTAAGAACTTAGACTGAATTAAATGAAACATTAAAGACTTTTAAATATCTACTAGACATAATCATCGAGTGTTTTACGTTACTATGTACACGGCCTTGTCAGGAGAACCTTACATCGGGGTACTTCTCCCTACAAGAACACCCTGTATATTCAAAATAACATAGTATTCGAAGACCAAATTAGATCCCCTCGAATAAGTTATCGACTGACTTATACAATTGATGTGGCACCTTCCTGAAGTAATGTTTACAAAAGTAACATCACATAGATGGATACCCAACCAGACAAAATAAATTTTATATTGGAATCTGGTAAGAAATACTATAACATAGTTAACTGGGCAAATGAGGAGAAGAACACAGTTCCCAACTTCTGTACTAACTCAATTTTTGACAGGTAAAGAAATACAGTAATGGAATATTCGAATATATATGTATCTCATATAGAGATCAAGTGTAAGGAATGAACTCTTAATTTATTAGAACTTCGATTGAAGTAAAATGAAACAAAAATAAAGATTTACTTCTTAGGGAGCGCAATACACATTCCTTGGGTTTATATAACATTTTCAGACAACATATTCCATATATCGAATATATTCCTGATAAGATGAATGATAACACACTTACAAAATTGGGTCTCAGCATAGCTGATCGATCAAATACCTATTAGGTAATGACTACATGCACACATGACATTAGCTATCAATCTGAAAAGCAAACATCAATTATTTGGGATGCCATCTCACAATTAAATGATAAACAGATTCATTTTATTCGTACTGTAGTTAATAATATTAGGGAGGGCCTGCTGACGAGTGGTTATAGCACTTGTCTTTGGGTTGGATGCCCCGGGTTCGATCCCACTCACGGCATGCGAATCTTCGGGTCTGAAAACTCCCTGTCCACCCAGCAGTAAATGGGTACCTGACTAAAACTAAGGGAAGGTTCAAGGCAGGGGAAGGAGAGGGATGGGCTCCGCCTTCCATATGCCGAGTCCTAGACACGGTGATTCTTAACAAATCACCGCCGCTACGGCAATGACACGCGTGCGCGTCCAGGCTATGCGACCTTTACCTTTACCTATATATATATAGATATATATAATCTCGAAAGTTTCTCAACCATGAACTATTTACCTTTTTAGTTAACATTGTATATCAGCAAGTTGGCTTTATATACCTTGATGCGACCGGAAGTACATTGACTACATTTGTTACAAAGTTCATCCTTAAATAAGTTAATTTATTTTGCAAAATAGCTATGGCTGTTGCCTCATCGAGTATTGCAGTTACGATTCTGAAGGTTCACTCGACATTTGAATTGCCATTATCTGTGAAAGATAATGACTGAGTCGATTTGTCAAATAGGAAAACTATCAAATTGATCTAATTTTGGTATTAAATTGTTCTTTGATTGTATATGATAACTTTACGCCAGGTATATGATCAAGTTTCATCACATAAAAACTTAGTAGCAAAAATTACCCAAATGGCTAACTAGGAGAGCATTTCAAGCTTTAAACACTTTAATAATTTCTAATCTGATAAAATTAAATCTTAAATTAAACTATAAAATTATTGAAATTTAATAACTTCGTAATGTTTTATTTCATAAATATTCTCGATTATTTCATAGGGCGAGATTTGTGAAATCGGTTTTTACTGTAAGCTAGATTTTAAGTAATAATTTTGGATGTATACGTGATTACACGATCTGACCTACATTTCCTAACTCCCTTTTCTTTTTCTTTTAACTTCTTAACCCCTTCCCCTTTGACATAGAATAGTTTTACTTGACCCAGACAGGTAGTATCCAATCTTGGCGGGGTGGATGGCGGGGTTGTATGTTGCTTTCTTCCTTAAGTGTATCAAGCAGGCCTAAACAGGATGTTTTGCTTGCCGCCTTTAATAAAATCACAGACATAATTTCCGATCTATTAAAGTCATTCAGAGATGTAGACAATTTAATATCGCCTTCTGTTCGTTAGGGGTTTGTCATGTCTGGTTGAATCGCTGGGGAGAGAAGATTACTTATTTTTTCGCTCTGCTTGCAAGATACGACCGGGATTCAGTCTTATTTTTGCTCAATTCGGATTTAACGGGCTTTCTAATTGAACAACGAACTTTGACTTGATTTGGGTTTCCCATATCAGGATTTTAGAATTTAAAGTGAGTTCATTGAACTTTCTATATTATTTGATTTATTTATCATTAACATTGAATACTTTTCACTTAATCGATTATTGACACATTTCGCGACTGGATAACTTTGTCAGCTCCTTCAATTTCACGTATATTGACTGCTATTTATAACTTGGAGTTATCCTCGGTTATCCCTCTGAATGTCTCTCCTTATTATGTTTTTCAATTTGTATGACCTGGATGGATTATATAGATCCAACAAAAAGTATGTGTTTTGGTTGATATATTAGATGTTATGTATTTTTATGTATTTGTGTATATAATTTTTATATATTTTCAAAGCTTAATTTTATTACCTGTAGTAGTATAACTGCGGTAATGGTCCTCTGAAGAGAAGAATTATCTTTGAAAACTCATGAGCTAAGGACTTAAGGATACTTTGTTTGAACTTTGAATTCTAATAAAATTTGATAAACACCTTATTTTATTACTTCATTTCATATTATAATATTAATGCTCTATACAGTATATTGAGCTTAAGTTTTTATCCGGATGTTTCACTAATTATAAGATATTAGTTGACGCTTATATCTTTTGTTAGATTGCTTCATATATATATATATATATATATATATATATATATATATATATATATATATATATATATATATAAAGTATTGTTTAAAATAGTGTACGCCTGAAGAATTATAGCTATAAATTATATATACTCCTGCATATATGATGAATGTAGCAAATAAAATATAACATACGTCATTGTTCGCTCTGGTGAAATTACCTAATTTTACGCACGATGTCTTTTTTCCAGATTAAGTAACATTGCACATAAAAGTATAAATAGCAGCCATAGTATTTCGGAATGTATACAATGTTTGTCAGGTGTAGTTACCTACTTCACCGTATGCTAGTTCATTTCCGAAATTATTTAATACTAAACTGCCCACATAACAAGCGTGTAAACGATAGTGACCATACTCTCTCTCTCTCTCTCTCTCTATATATATATATATATATATATATATATATATATAATTAATTATTAAAGACAATATATGTACTATCATATATCATCAGATCCTTTTACTTTGTAGTCTCCTTTGAAGATTCAGCTCAATGTTTGTCAATTAGTGATAACAGAGCAAAATATAGAACAGTTTTTTTTAATTATATTCCAATAACCATGGTTTGTTTTATTACTTTTAATTTTTTTTTTTCGCATTTCCAACAATTCCAAATTTCTGTGAGATATATTTAACGGTCCGTTTCATTTGTTTTGTGCCAAACAACATTTGTATGTCAATATCGTCTCTGCAACACTACAAAATCGTCAGAAAAAGTTCACAAATAATAAGAGTTCTTAGATTAGAGTGTCTTGAAAATCACCCACATCATACATCAGTTTCATAGAGTAGGTAAACCTAATATTAGATTAAGAAAACATTTTTTTTTAAAAAGCTTCATCGTAGAAAAATAAACAGGAATGATCTAATTCCTATTTTAATCACGTTAATTGTTTAGAGTGAATTGGGTTTTTTGGCATTATTTTTAGCCTATTTGCACTTATTTTTTTTAGTTTTAGAAGTAAAAGAAATACTTGTTTTTTTATCGTACATATTATACTGAAGAAATATTTCGATATGTGTGTGAGCGTATGTGTAGGTGTATACATGCATGTATGTGTGTGTATGCATATATATATGTATATATATATATATACATATATATATATATGTGTATATGTTTGTATATATAATTATGTTGTGTCTGTGTATATATGTGTGGTTGGTATGAATTTATTGATGGATACTAAGTATATTTGTTAATGTATATTTATAAGCATAATGATACTTAAAAGAAGGGAGAAAAACAACTAAATATTAGATGGAAATATTAAAGTTAGACTCTAATTGTTTACATTCGTATATTTGTCTTAGCAATTCACTTGATAGTACGATTTAGAAATAAAACATAGTAAAAATTAATGTTTAAGGTACAGATCCCCGTTAAACTACTTTTGAATCTTTAAAACACTTTCAGAAATTAAATAAATAAATAAATATATAATGCCCATTCTATATTTCGAAATCGTAATCTAGCTAAATATGGAGGATATATTTCGCCGTGAATATAACCCCCTTAGTTTACCATTTTAACCAGTGGCTTACTACTTCAGTGATGAATGTCTGGGAAGGTAAGCTTGTCTCAATATTGTTAGAAAGGGTTTACTAATAAATACTATATAAATTCCATATAAACACTTATGTAGAAGAAACTTTTTTAATAGTTGATCGAATGGACGGTTTGACACAATGAGACTAGCTCTATAATGATCTGCTTAAATGAGTTTCGTACCATAAAGACTTAAATAAATATTCAGGTAACTTTAATAAAAAAAAATCTTCAAATAAACTGGAACTTTATAAATAAATTATAGTACATATTAAATATTTTAGCAAATATTACCGAATTAAAGTTTTTTAAACTGATCGCACTAATTCTCTTGGGAGATACTAGCTTTGCACGAAAAAGAAATCAAAATGGCGGATTAGTTTGATCGCACACGTGTGAGTGTTTGCTCTAAATTTTTTTGTTTGTTCTTTTGTTTATTTTCACCACAAAATGAAACTGATGTATGATGTGGGTGTTTTTCAAGACACTCTAATCTAAGAACTCTTATTATTTGTGAACTTTTTCTTACGATTTCGTAGTGTTTCAAAGACGATATTGACATACAAATGTTGTTTGGCACAAAACAAATGAAACAGACCGTTAAATTTGGAATTTTTGGCAATGTGAAAAAAATAAAAATAAAAGTAATAAAACAAACCATGGTAATTGGAATATAATAAAAAAAAACTGTTCTCTCTCTCTCTCTCTCTCTCTCTCTCTCTCTCTCTCTGTCTATATATATATATATATATATATATATATATATATATATGAAGTGAGTTATGTATATACGGTCTATATATATATATATATATATCATTGTTCCAATTTTGATAGAAATCCATTACATGATTTTGATTCTAGAGAGTGTCTACAATTTAATAATTTAGAGGTCTTGAAAAGTAATTTATATTCAGGGAATCTGGTTTTATGTGTGTCTTATTACGATGGATTGATTTACCTACGAATTTGAAATATGGAAATTCACAAAGTTGAGATTGTGCCCTATAAAATCCCTTTAAAATACTCCTTAGAAACTGAAATTTAAAAAAAAATCAACAAGTGATGTTTAATATACATTGTAACAATTTAATAAAAATAGTAGGTATCTTCAAATCCTGAAAGGCTTCTATCTGTCTTTGCTTCTTTTTACCTAAAAAAAAATATATCCTACAATATGACACTTTACGTCTTGTAGCGGTATTCAAACATCTATGATGATCGCTTGAATAATTACGGAGCTAATCTTTTACATACACTTATATAAACAGATACAGATACATAATTTTCTATACCTAGAGATGAATAGATTTATATATATATATATATATATTAATTTTTTACGTACATGAGTTCAATAACAACGAGCTGAACATCACATGTGAAAATAATTACATATATATATATATATATATATATATATATATATATATAGAGAGAGAGAGAGAGAGAGAGAGAGAGAGAAAGAGAGAGAGAGGGAGAGATAAAGGTACATCAAAGGAGAAAGCGAAAGTTTGAGAGAGATAAAGAGACAGGGAAAACAGACAGACAAGTAGTAACGTACGAAATATATAAAAATGATTTACTTACATTTTGTTACATCAAAAATTGTAAAAAATATATTTCTGATTTTATTTAAATAAAAACAGAAATAGAATGAAAAATCGACACAGCACCCTCGATGTTGTTAGCCAATGAACCATAACGTTATTTTTAGCTCTAGTGAAATGACCTACTTTACAGCACAGTGTTTTTTTTTCGAATTCAGTAACACGTCACGTGCTATCAAGCATATGAAAGATCAAATAGCGGCCATTTTTTTTTGGGGGGGGGGATGTGTGTACATTGTTCGATCAGGTGTAGTTACCTACTACACCGTATACTTGTTTTTTCTTAAAATGATAAATACTAACCTAGCAAAATATAAAGCGTATAAATTATTGTGGCCATAGTAATATATATATATATATATATATATATATATATATATATATATATATATATATATATATATATATATAATTCATTTAAATACTGTATATTACGCCATTACCTATCTGGCCGTGACTACAAATGTTAGATAATGGCTTATGAGAGTTGGACGCATCTATTTTAGACGGGCTTGATTTACGCGAATTGTAGCGGAGTCATCCCGTGCAGTTCGGTTCGATGTGTTCCCACGAATCACGGTGACAAATGATCTAACCTTAAGGTTAATGGTTCAGATGGTACCTGTGCGATCAAGTGGTTTGATGACGTCAGAGTTTCCGCCGTGGGAAAAGTGAAAACGAGATTTAATCAGTTACTGACTTGGGAGCGAAGAGTAAACAACACAATCATGTAACGGTTACGAGAAAGATTCCGAATGACGGCAATCAAAGAGCCTTAGTAGAATATTTCCTATTCCTCCCTCTCTCAAGTAATTACGAAATAACTAGTAAATTTGGTTAGCGTACACTCTCTCTCGATCACAGCGAACTCGTTCAGGTCGCCTAATAAAAATAGTTAAATAAAAGCGGCTCGAATAAAACAGAAAAAGACTTTGTTGCACTTGTTAAGAAGTTGATTTCTGCCCACGAAGAAAAGCCGACACGATGGACGACCAACGAAGATTAGGGCGACGGGGCAGCGTCTGCGGGGACGGTGATGACAAGACAACAATAGCAGTCGGGAAAAATGGTTGCAGGCGGTGGTACAAGTAGTATCACACGACAGCGACAAGCGTGCGAAACAAATGGTGGCGAGAGAGACGTACAGGCAGTACGAGTAGAAGTAGCGACAACAACGATCGGAGAACGCGGAACCTTGCTACAACATATGGCCCCATTTGAATCACCAGCGAAGTTCTACCACGACCAAATAGTTATTGGGAAGCAATAAAACCTAATAGACAAATGTACTTAAATGACCAAACACTGGCCAAACGAAATATATTTTTATCTCAACAAGATCACATTTTTTTCTGTCAAACGGAACAAACATTTTTCTGACAAATGAAACAGACACTTGTAAATGAAAGAAAAATGAAACGTTTTCTCAAATAGAATTTACATCTTAAGAGAGCATAATGGATAAACGATAAATGCTCGAAACGCGTTATGAAATTATATTTTAAAAAAACTTAAAATGTTAAAATGATAAGATAATAAATAATTATTTAAAAAGTGTTTTTACTAGGGTTGGTAACCACAATTCTTTAAATATATATATATATATATATATATATATATATATATATATATATATATATATATATATATATATATTATATATATATATATATATATTTATTTATTTATTTTTAAATACAGATTTTAATAAGACATGGACCAGTGGTTTCTGACAAGAAACGGGTTTAAATTCCCGATTCCGTCTTCTTCAGCATAGTCTGAAATAGTAAATGATGGAATTTCTTCAAAAAACACTTATAACAGAATTTTGAAATGGAGGGCCGACGTGACGCTTAGATCAGAAAAAGCCGTTAAGTAAGAGATTCTATATTTAAAAGTGAAGAACGAGAAGGAAGGAAGAAAGAAAGAAAGAAAGAAAGAAAAGAGAGAAAGAAAAAAAGGAGGGGAAAAATAAAATAAAATAAAATAAAATTTATAATAATAAAATATTATTTTTATATTTATATATATTATTTTTATATGTAGAACTTAATTAAGGGTACGCAACTCTAATTAATAAAATTATCTAAAAAAGGGGAGGTAACTATTTATTATTATATAAAATATATTTATGTATATATAAATTTCCGGTGCTTTCAATTAATAAATATCAATTTAAAGTAAAAATATAAATATAGATAAATATATAAATAAAAAACCAATAAATAAAAAATCAATATATAAATAAAAAAATCAATCAATATATAATTAACATATCAATATATAAATTAAAAATCAATATATAAATAAAAAATCAATATATAAATAAAAAATCAATATATAAATATAAAATCAAAAATCTATATATAAATTGATAAAATAAAATAAAAAAATTAATATATAAAAATAAAAAATTCGATATATAAATAAAATCAATATATAAATAAAAAATAATAATATGTAAACAAAGAATCAAAAATCAAAATGTAATTAAAAATATAAATACATTTTTTTATTTATATACGAATTTTGATTTTTTTATTAATATATTTATATATGAATTTTGATTTTTTATTTATAAATTGATTTTTTATTTTTTATTTATATATTGATTTATTTATATTTTGATTTTTGATTTTGATTTTTATTTTTATTTATTTATATATTATATATTTATATTGTTATTTATATTTTTATTTATATTTTTATTTACATTTTGATTTTTGATTCTTTATTTACATATTATTATTTACTATAGAAAAATAATGTTTATTCCGGAAAACCGTAGACAGCGTCTTACAAACCGATTAGGATACGGTAATATCCAAACCACTAAACTCCGGTATCAGCTTAAGATAGATCTTATCAAACTATGCACAAAAATAAATTAATCAGGGGAAATGTTCTGATAGTAAACCGTTTTCCTGCGAGAGAGAGAGAGAGAGAGAGTAGAGGGCAGTGCAGCATCAGTTCAATTCCGGCAAAATGTATATTAACAAAAGTGAGGCTACATATATATATATATATATATATATATATATATATATATATATATATATATATATGTATGTATGTATATGTATATACACACACATATATACTTATATATTCATATACATACATATATATACACATATATATATATACATATATATATGTACATATATATACATACTTATATATATATATACATATATATATACATACATGTATATACATATATACATCTATATATATACATATACACACACATATATACATATATATATATAAACATATATATATAGTCTCAAGAAGCTTATATATAAACATACATATATGTATAGGCATATACACACACATATATATATACATATATATATATATATATATATATATATATATATATATATACATACATATATACACATATATACATATATATATAAATATATATTTATATATAGTAAAATAGTACTCCTAGGATAAATATAAGCAATACATATACAATTAGTGTAAACTGTTGATGTGTATTTCTTACTTTCAGAAGTATACGTACTTTTTATGTTATCAGCTTTACTGTATTTATTAGAAATTGGGTATTAAACTCTTTTTTTTTAAATATGTAGAATTTACAATTTAGTGTTAAATGATGTTTTTATTTTATTCTTTGAAATGACGGGTCGACTGAGATAGCTAAAATTATCAGAACACGTTATAAAATTATGAAATAATAATAACACTTAAAAAGGGTTTATAGGTATACACATCTTAGTAGAATAACTTCTTTAAACATACACTTTTTATCTCGTTGGAACCGTACTGCCCTCTACTCTCTCTCTCTCTATGTCTCTCTCTCTCTCTCTCTCTCTCTCTCTATATATATATATATATATATATATACCACACATATATATATATATATATATATATATATATATATATATATATATATATACCCACATATATATATACACACCCACGCGCACACACACACACATATATATATATATATATATATATATATATATATATATATATATATATATACATATATATAGTACGTCAATGAAAATCAATAAGACCTGCAAATGGAAGCAAATCGGTATTTTCAGTTGTTCAAAACAAGGAGCAGTTTAGTTAATAAAAACATTTATTTTTCATCTCTTTCTTTCCTTAAACTAGGCTTTTCAAAGATCAAAATCTTATAATCAGAGGAAAAAATTATGATTGATAAGTTGACAGGATAGGACTGTCAAAGTTCCAAATTTGAAAAAGTTTTCTTTTAAAATTAAAAAATTAAAAAAATTTAAAAAAAATTTTTTTAAGTTCAAACGGGCAGGGGAACCACAAATAACGAAATCCAAAACACGTGGGGCTCAGAAATATTGGTAAATCCAGAGGAATCTGTATAAAAATCCAACGACGGCGATTCCATTCAGGTCTGTACTCCACGGAGAGGAATCAAATAAAAGTGGCCATTTCAAGGAAAACAATATTCTTCCTGTTGTCAGTTAAGCGTATTCCAAGGCATACATATACATATATATATATATATATATATATATATATATATATATATATATATATATATATATAGTAGGGAAACGAACTCATGCTATGTCGTTAAAATGACTTAATCGCGTCAAGCAATGCGTCACTTTCACCGTTATGGGGGCATGTTTATTCGCGATATAGATATTAACATAGAGCATTGAAAAGACGAATAATTATAAGTAGTAAAAAACATATTTTAAAGTTGTTCTACCTTCATGGACAATAGTGAAGGCCATTGTGCAAAATACAATTTCATGTCGATGTGAGCAAAATATTTTTGGAATATATATATATATATATATATATATATATATATATATATATATATATATATATATATATATATATATAATCTCGGAAGTTTCTCAACCATAAACCATATAAGGAAAACAAACAAAAAAAAACTAACAAACATTTAGTGCCAAGTCGTTCAGTAGAAAATCACTCATGTAAGTCAATTTATTTTTTGTAGTTACTATATATATATATATATATATATATATATATATATATATATATATATGTATATATATATATATATCGTGCTAAGAAAATCGATAGAATACCTTTCGAATTATGTATGTGAAAAGAAGCTTTCTTATTTGTCTATACCTTTGTAATAGTCTTTCATTACAAGTTTTTCTACATTTTTTTGTGATCCATTTCGTCCTCTGCGTAAGTTTTTATTTAAACTAATATTTACTTACCTGTAGTTCGTCTGTTTAATCACAAACACATCTTTGACTAAACGAATTTGGGAACTAAAAGAAGAAGGAACTCCCTTTTCTATAGATTGGAAAATCATAGAGAGAAAACCCATTTATTCACCTATATCTAATGTTTGCCATTTGTGTAATGCTGAGAAGTTCCATATTTTTAAGGCCATCATGGACCAAAACAGCAGATGTTTAAATGTGCGCGATGAGGTTTTTAAGAGCTGTATACATCGTAAACAAGCACTCCTTATTTATTGGATGGATCGAGTGACTTAAGCCTACCTAGAGCCCTACATACATTTTTCAGACACTTATATATTTCTACTGCAAACTTCTCGTTCCTGAACCTGATCACAGTTATTTCTTTTCTCCATTTTTCCATCTTTCTTCTTTAAATTTTAAATTTTTAAATTTTATTTTTCAAATTTTTATATTTTTTTCTTTTCTTTTTTTTTTTTTTTATTTAATTTTGTCTTTGTTATATTTTTTATATTTTTTTATATATTTTTTAATATATTTTTTAATATACTTTTTTATATATTTTTTAATTTATTTTTTTATTTATTTATTTATATATTGATTTTTATTTATATATTGATTTTTGATTGATTATTGATTTCTTATATTGATTTTTTATTCATACATGCATACATATGTATATATATATATATGTATGTGTGTGTACATATGCGTGCGTATGTATATATTTATATTGATTTTTTGATTTTTTACTTATATATTGATTTTTTATTTATATATTTATTTATTTATTTATTCATATATTGATTTTTTTAATTTTTTATTTATATATTGATTTTATTTATATATCGAATTTTTATTTATACATTAATTTTATTATTTATTTATATATTGATTTTTTTATTTATATATTGATTTTTATTTATATATTATTTATATATTGATTTTTTATTCATATATTTCTTTATATTTATATATTTTTACTTTAATTTGACATTGATTAATTGAAACCATAGTAAATTATGTATACATATATATATTGTATATAATAATTAATAGTTACATCCCCTTTTTAGATAATTTAATTAATTAGAGTTACGTACTTTTAACTATGTTCAAAAAATATTTTATTTACTCTTAATTAATACATTTTTTAATTTTTTTTTATTGTTTTATTATTATAAATCTAATTTCATATTATATTCTATTTTCCCTTCTTTCTTTCTTTCTTTCTTTCTCTCTTTTCTTTCTTTCTTTCTTCCTTTCTTTCTCTCATGTTCTTCACTTCTAAATATAGAATCTCTTACTTAACGGCTATTTTTCTGATCTAGCGTCTCGCCGGCCCAGCATTTCAAATTCCTTGTGCATAGCGTTTCATAACCGTTATAAATGTTTTTTGAAGAATTTCCATCATTTACTATTTCAGACTATGCTGAAGAAGACGGAATTGGGGATTTAAACCCAATTTCTTGTCAGAAACCACTGGTCCATGTCTGATTAAAATCTGTATTTAAAAATAAAAAAATATTACGCTCTTAATTTAATTTAATTGAGCACTCTGCTGGTATTTCCCTTTTATTCTTTTTTGAGTATACCTTTATACACTATATATATATATATATATTAAGGAGACAAACTTATGTTTTCCCGTTTTAATTATTTAATCGCGTCAGGCAATGCGTCACTTTCACCGTAATGGGGTCATGTTTATTAGCCATATAGAAATGAAGAGACAGCATTGAAAAGACGAAGTGTTATGAGTAGAGAAATATATTTATCATTTGTTGGCTTATATGAATAATAGTAAAGACTATTGTGCTGAAATCCTTTCATGTCGATGTGACGAAAATATATGTTGTAATATATAAGGTGTTAAAAAATCGATTGAATAACTTTCGAATTATGTATTTTATGTGAACCGAACATATGTGTCGGCTGCTTTTGTAATAGACCTTTATTACAAGTGTTTCTACTTACTTTTTTCTGATTTATTTCGTTTTCCGCGTTATCTTTGATTTGAATTAATCATATTTTTTACCTGTATTTGTTCTGTTTTATATTTCTCACCTGAAATAAGGGTTAGCATTTGTATATATTGTACATTTATATAAATATATATATACATATAATGTGTTTTTATTATTATTATTATTATTATTATTATTATTATTATTATTATTATTATTATTATTATTATTATTGTTCCATGTATACACATCACATGTTATAAAGAAATATAATTTTTTTAACAGTGCTCAATACGTAAGTATGTTACATAGCGGCAGCAAAACGTATATGTTGCATAGTACATGTAAATTAAGCTTCTCGAAACTGAAACAACATGAAAGTTTATGAAATCATATGAAAGTTTATGAAACGTTTTCACACTTTTGTAACACTCACTTTTAAGCCAATCTGAAACACATTTCTTTAAGGCGTTTTAAATAGGTACTTTTAAGTATTTAAACTGTCAGTCCTGTTTAACATTTTACGTTAAACATTTTACTTATTAAAACATGGTCTTTTTTATACATTGTATTTTAAGCAAATTATGTTAAATCCTTTTTTCGTTAAAACATCTTTCCTTTCCAAACATTTTTTCTCATTAAACACGGTTCATTAAACATTGTATCTCAAACAACTTATTCAAAAATTTGTTTCTTCTTTTTAACACTTTACATTAAGCATTGTTCTCGTTTACTTTCTGTTTTAGTTCTTTCAGTTTTAAGTCTTTCGAAGTTTAACAGATTAGAACCCAAAAAATGTGCAACACATCAAAGTTACCTTACATTTTATTCGTCGTCTGGTTGTGATCGCCGTTTGTACCGTCGGTTTCCATTGCGTATCGCTGGCAATGATCGATGCTGGTGATGTTTGATCTGTGGATACAACTTTATAGACAGGCAGAAAAAAACGCTGAGACAATTTTTCCTAAGAGAGAGATTCATATCTTTTATTCTGCACTTTTTTGTGGAAGGGCTTTATCCATTCGTTCACTTGATTCTCATTCATCTTTCTCGCTGTGGGAGGCGTCATTTTCACGGGAATTTTTGCTGGATCTCGAAGAGATCCAGACCATACAATGAAGGACTACATCATCGACTTGACGCTCTCACTTCCAAAGTCCTTCTGTTTCAAACACCTTAGTTTCTCACGAAGAATGAGTGACGTCACAGTCCTTTGTCCTGTCATACAAATCATAACCAGAACTTGCCTGAACTTTATTGAACCTCAAATTTTGAAGTCGGCCAGGTTTCACCAGTTGTTATGACTTCTTGGGATTACTGATTGTGAGAACAAATCTATTTGTCCCAAAATGGATGTCATTTCGACCTGCACTTAACTCGAACAAAGTTCATTCCTCTCACAATAAAAACTAGTGGACCTACATAATATAACAAATAGAGCTAGGTAGTAATTTATGAAAATATATTCATGGCAATTCTCAAGTGATATTTTTAGTTACCTTTTTTAATATTATATTTCTGTGGTGAAATAAATTCTTATAGAAGTACTAAACTACTTGAGAAACTCAATATTATGATTATTATTATTATTATTATTATTATTATTATTATTATTATTATTATTATAATTATTATTATTATTTCATGTATCCCCATCAAATGTTATGAAGAGATATACTTTTATTATGTATCAATTTTACATATTTTCGTTAACAGTGCTCGATACGTGAGTTAAGCTAGGTAGTACGTTAAAAAAATATATTCATGGCAATCTGTAAGTGATGTTTCTAAGTTAAATCTTTCCATATTATGTTTCAGTGGTGAAATGCATTTTCATCAAAGTGCTTGAGGAGCTATATATATATATATATATATATATATATATATATATATATATATATATATTTCGTAGATCACTCTATACTGATTGGTATCTAGCCGCCGATTTCGCTATTTACATTATAAATTCCTCTATATTTACTAACTAATTGGCTATGGCCGATGGATAAGATCCTCGACTACGAATCAGTAGCCATTTGTGATCGGAGTTCGCGCCCACCGGACCGTTGAGAATTAGTTCCTACACTGAAGGTTGCGTTAGCATGAAACATCGATGTCTGTAGGTATTAAAATAATTAATATTTATTTATAAATATTATTGTATATATATATATATATATATATATATATATATATATATATATATATATATATATATATAATGGTAATAATCCAAGTAAAAATTATCCACAGGGTGGTAATCCAGAGAATTTTAACAGAGTTTATAAAAAGTGTTCAATATCAAAATAGAGCTTTATATATGATATGTTTTTTATTTACACACACACATGTACAAAATCTGCGACACTGGCATGTCGATGTTATCAATCAACGGTTACTTTAAACTGAGATCTCATCAGGGAGAGTTAGAATCCGATCTTAGCCTCAGATCATATTAGGAGAGAATAAAATGGAGAGATAAAGAAAGAGGAGAAGAAAATAAATTTAACATTTCAAAAAGTGGGGGTCACGTGATTTAAGGACGTTAAAAATCAAAAATCAAAAAATCTAAAAAATCTAAAATCTTAAATCTGAAACAAACAGGACAAATAAATAAATAAATAAATAAATAAATAAATAGAGACATATAATGAAGGAAGTAGGGTAAAGTGATACGAAGGTAGGCAAATCAAGGATAAGAAGGAAAAGAAAAAGGAAAAGAAAGCGCCTGTTGATTCAGACCGAGAGAGAAAATATAGGAAATAGAAAATAGGAGGGGGGAGGTTTACATGCACGATTAAAGTGTCAAAAACCGACAGTTATTTTCAAGTCGAGCGGATAAATGTATTTTTCAAGTGAACTATAATATTGTGTATATGTGTGTTTGAGTGCGTGCGGACAAACCGATCAGCTATAATCGGCATTAGTAGCGAGTAGACGCGTGTAATTAGTGTGGTGGGTGGGGTGGTAATCAAATGTGTCGCTAATTCTGAATTTATATTATCTTTATATTTTGTCTAGAATTTATTAGCTCACCACTAATAAATTAATGAATCGAATAAATATATTAGTTAAGTATAACAGGATTAGTAATAATAATAATAATAATAATAATAATAATAATAATAATAATAATAATAATAATAATAATAATAATAATAATAATAATAATAATAATAATAATAATAATAATAATAATAATAATAATAATAATAATAATAATAATAATAATAATAATAATAATAATAATAATAATAATAATAATAATAATAATAATAATAATAATAATAATAATAATAATAAAAAATAATAAAATATAAATTAATAATAAAATCTAAAATAGATAAAACCCAGGAAAACAATAAATGAAGACTGTGTGGACAAAGAGACAAAACAGTAAATCATATAATAAGTGAATCTAGCAAACTTGCTCAAAAGAATACAAAAACAGACATGATTGTGTTGGGAAAATAATACACAGGGAACTGTGCAAACAATTGAATTTCGAATATGCAGACAAATGGTACAAACATAAACCAGAAACAGTAATGGAAAACCAAACACACAAAATCCTTTGGGATATGGATATACAGACAGATAAACTCAGACAAGCAAGGAGACCTGATGTTATTATAATAGACAAAAAGGAAAGATCTTGTAAAATCGTAGACTTCGCCGTTCAAACAGACTACAGAGTGAAGATCAAAGACACGGAAAAAAGAAGTAAATACACAGAACTAGCCAGATAACTGATAGAAATATGGAGCATGAAGAAAGTTAGTATAATACCAATAACGATTATTGGTATTATACTAACTTTCTTCATGCTCCATATTTCTTGGGGAGCACTAGGAACAATCCTAAAAAACCTGGAGAATAGACTGGGAGAAATTGGAATCAAAGGGATTATCGAAACCATACAAAGGACGACAATGATAAAAACAACTGCAATCTTAAGGAAAATCTTCGAATGCGGAAACTAACACAGATAAGCTACAAAGGCTAACCAGTCAGAAGGAATTAACAACGGAGAAAACAAGACAACACGAAGAACACCACAACAGGAGCCAAGGAACAGAAACTGCAAGAAAGAGCACTTCATAATCTCCCCCCCCCCAATAAATCACACCGGCCTCAGCTATCACTACACACAAATGAACCAAGAAACAGAAATTACAAGAAACACTATAAGCTGCTCCCTCTCCCCCACCAACCCCCCCCCCAAAAAAAAAATTAAAAATAATTTTTTTAATTCTTTTTTTTTTAAATAAGGGAAGAGAAAAGGAAAAAAACAAAAAGAAAAAGAAAGGAATTGAAAGGAAAAAAATTAAAAATTTAAAAGAAAAATTGATTTTCTTTAAAATTTGTATTTTTTTTTTTTTTCTTTAATTATTTTTTTTTATTTATTTATTTATTTTTTTATTTTATTTATATATATATATATATATATATATATATATATATATATATATATATATATATATATATATATTTAACTGGTGCCGGCCTAGGCTGACACCAGACAACATATTTGTAGAGGGTCGAGAAGGATGAGAAGACGGAGAAGGGACAGCACAAACCAGACCTCCACTGGAAAAGTGCCGAGAGTGTTGAGACCTTGGGGAGGCTTGTTGCCACCCAAATCCCTGAGAAGACCAATTGTCTTTACCAGCAGGAAATCAATTGTAAGAGACTGTTGCGATACCGCATCGTTATCGAAAAGAGGTGAAGAACACTGGAAGTTTGGGTAGACTTGTGTTCACTCAGACTCCAGGAAATACCACTGGTTGTTGTCGGTGAGCAATCACTGACGATGATCTGTGTGAGCACTCCTAGTGAGTACAAATAATAATAAACACCCATAATAATTTAAATGAAATAATGAAAATAATAATGAATGATAATAAAAATAATAACAATAGTTTAATTTAATTTAAAAGTACTAGAAAAATAAATATAACTAAAGAATAACTAGAAGATGCCGACGTCATTAATTAATAATAATAATAATAATAATAATAATAATAATAATAATAATAATAATAATAATAATAATAATAATAATAATAATAATAATACTACTACTACTACTAATAATAATAATAATAATAATAATAATAATAATAATAATAATAATAATAATAATACTACTACTACTAATAATAATAATAATAATAATAATAATAATAATAATAATAATAATAATAATAATAATAATAATAATAATAATAATAATAATTATAGCTGCTCGGTTTGTCCGCACGCACGCATACACACATATACACAATATTATAGTTCACTTGAAAAATACATTTATCCGCTCGACTTGAAAATAACTGTCGGTTTTTGACACTTTAATCGTGCATGTCAACCTCCCCCCTTCTATTTTCTATTTCCTATCTCTTCTCTCTCGGTCTGAATCAACAGACGCTTTCTTTTCCTTTTTCTTTTCCTTCTTTTCCTTTATTTGCCTACCTTCGTATCACTTTACCCTACTCCCTTCATCATATGTCTCTATTTATTTATTTATTTGTCCTGTTTGTTTAAGATTTTAGATTTTTTAGATTTTTTGTATTTTTGATTTTTAACGTCCCTAAATCACGTGACCCGCCAATTTTTGAAATGTTAAATTTCTTTTTCTTCTTCTCTTTCTTTATCTCTCCATTTCATTCTCTCCTAATATGATCTGAGGTTAAGATCGGATTCTATCTCTGCCTGATGAGATCTCAGTTTATAGTAACCGTTGATCGATAACATCGACATACCAGTGTCGCAGATTTTGTACATGTCTGCGTAAATAAAAAAAAGTATCATATATATATATATACATATATACATATATATATATATATATATATATATATATATATATATATATATATATATACACACAAAGTAGCCTAGAAGTCATTGGTAGACTTGTAACTTTAATAGATTATTTATTTTTCAGTGTCGCTTATTGGAGTTTTAACATTTGACGAACACAGAGTGTAGATTTGTTAGAAAAAAGAACCCACATCAAAACCATGTATTAATGAAAAATAACATATTTTAATTGATTTCTATTTTCAGCTTAATAATTTAATGCCTCTTTAAAACATAATCGATGACGAATTGCAGGAGCAATCGATCTTTATTGCTGATGTGCTTCAATCTATGTAGAGTTTCAGTTTTTTATGTAAGACATTTTAGTTAATCCACAAGAAAAGGGCAGGGCAAGTCAACTCTGGGGAATGTGAAGGGAATGTGTCATTGCCGTAGCGAGAGATAATCTTGCTGCCAGAGCATTGCCTCAGAACTACATTGGTCCTCTAGCCGCATTTGCTGTTTTTTTGTATCTGTTTGGGACAATAATTCAGACGTATTTAGACATTTTGGGCGATTTATGTTTTCAATCGTGGTCTAGTAGCCTACTCCAGTCCCTGTTTTCAGCGTTTTGCGTTTTCATTTTCTAGGTAATAAGGCCCGACAATCTCTTCAACTGTCATTGCACACAATACCGTGAACTTTAAGGGATGTAACTGCTTCTGATAAATCGACTCCGGATTTTCAGAGCCCAAAACTGGCTAATTTAAGGTGTTAACAAATACAAATGTGATTCAGCAAACATCATCAAATTATTCTGAAAAGTTGGCTAATTACGAACCAAATCTTGAATTGTGACCGCATATTGTACACTAGGTGGATACTTCTCGGGTTTTACGTATTCAACCATCTGCACCTTGAAAGGCAAAGTTTTAGCTGTGCAGAATATAAAAGAAACACTTTGGGATATCCCAAATTGTGTGAAACGTCATCGTGTCGATGTTTCAGTATTCTTCCCAACACTTTCCCTCACTCTTTCCCTGGTTTGATTGTTTGTGACACGGCGATGTCTCCAAGCTCGCAGAGAATCCCTTACTGCCCCTTCAAGTTGAACACGACGAACGATGTATTTAATTGTGTTGTCAGTTTAACATCTTTTACTTGAAAATGCCGTCAATCAGATCTTTCTGTTAAAATAGACGACCCCTGATTTTGATAATACAATTAAACAATTTAGGTACGTTTCTTGACATTATACTAATTCTAGAGTAAGTTCCAAAGTATAGCCTATACAATATCTGAAATACAACTAGAACGAATTATTGATGAAAACATGATAACATTTTGTAATATTTCAGTGACGTCTTGTATATATATATATATATATATATATATATATATATATATATATATATATATATAGTCTTGGTATGTTTTTCAACCATTTAAACTATATAAAGATGAAAAACAAAATAAAAATCACTTTTAGGCCTATGTCGTCCGTTGGAAAACTACGTTGCTTGTAAATCAATTAACTTTTAACAGTCACTATATTAGTTTGCCTCCAATAATTTACGTGAGTCTTAGCATCATTTAAGGGATCACAAGTTGTTTACCATTATAAAGTGTTTCGGGAATTTTAAAAAAAAAACGGTATTTTATCTCATGGCTTCCCAGCAGAGTTTATCAGATATCACTTTCCTTAAAAGTCAAGAACAAAAATAGAGGGTTTTGAAAATGTTGGCATAACTTACCAGTTATGTATTATATGTGAAGAGAGTATATGTGTGTGTCGGTTGCTTTTATCATAACCCTTTTAAAAAAATAACATAGTTTACCCCAAACAAGGCAGGCCGCAACTATAGACGTAAGGGGCTACTGCGAAAAAGGGTGATAGTTTGGAGGGGGGGTCAACCTATGGTAGGAGCTGTGCAGCGAGATGTAGGTTTACATTTTTCTATTCATATATGATTTGTCTGATTTTTCATAGTTTTGTTGGTTTATTTGGTTGTACGAGTCAAAGCCTTTGTAAAGCTTAGAATGTTGATCTGTTTATATATTTGTGTGTACAAGATTCACTCCTAACCTTATTAACTAATTATTATAAATTAGGGAACTGAGTTCTAGGCGTTACGAGTCTTAAAGTGGGGTGTATATAATTTGGTTTGGTAGTTTGGTAGTTTTGTTTTACGGCATATCAACCCTTTTTGGGTTATTTAATGCCGAATCTGGTCTTGTTTTCTTCTCTTTTTTGTTTCTTTCCCCTTTTAATATCTGTTTCTATTTAACCCATAGTTGGGACCCTAACAGGTACTACCACTCCGGGTCAGGGTGGACCTGGGAGCAATGGTAATTAAGAGGAGGCTCCACATTCCCCAAAGTCCGTAAGCCGGATCTCACCATCGGATGTAGTTTAAGGTCATATCCAGGACCGGGAGTAGGGTAGGAAAAATAAAAATAAAAAAGGGGGGGGAAAGGGAGAGTGGCTGTTGTTTTTGTTTTTGGTTTTGTAGAACATAATTAAATTTTACAAAAAAAAAAAAAAAAAAAAAAACGTCAATGTAGGTGAATTTCGTTTCAGAGAGCCACAGGGCAGCCTGATCTGGTATCACCAGGTATATAATTTATTTTGATTTCATAGAAATGGGTTTTAAAAAGGATGTGGGGAAAAAGTATGATAACTCCGATTTTTGTAAAATTGTAACAATAGGTATGAGACATCAATTTATACATATTACCCAAATGCCAGTTTTTTTTAATATTTGAAAGGACATACACGATATGGGCACCATCTCCCATTAAATACTATATCATATTTGAATCGATCCATAATTATTCGACTACAATTAAGCTTGGTTTTCTGAATCACAATTAATTCTTAAGATTCCTTAAGCTTAAGTCTGCATTTATAGATTTTTTTAAGAATCAAGATCATTTAATAAATTTTAATCAACATTAGAATGTCCTTGTCATATATTAATGGGTTATTTAAACTTCGTAGATCATAGTTAATTAAGGACACTTTTTAAATTCATATTATGGAAAGTCAAGATTCTATGATGTTACTTAGTTTCATATAGTGATCACAACATATTTGTATAGCTGTATTATTGCTATTACAACAAAATGTGAGATTCATGAATACCCAATTATTTTTAAATATAAATAACGAAAATACGTTAAATATGTCCCATTAAAACAGTGTTAGGCGTCTGGTGGTGTTTTGATTGCGTAAAGGTCGGATAACAGACAATTTCTTATCGGAAAAGAGAAATTGAATTGTAATAGTGCCCATCTGACTTTCAGGACTGATGATTATAGAGAATTGATAGGTGAAATTGGCTCCGATTTCCATATAAGCTACAACTCTACACATGTAGGCAGACAGTTCTCTAGTGCCACAAGAGTCCACAGCACTTATACAGAATCCCAAATTAAGACCCTGTCACAAACTCAAAAAGATATTGGTCCACAACTTACATCTATCCATGATAATAAAATATACAACGTTAAGTGGTGTGATTCCGGCCGTGTTAAACTACAACCACCGAGAGGTACTACATGCCAAGTAGCTAACTTGTCCCTCCCTCTTACGTCATTTGTATTGGTTAACTTAATTTGACGCTTTTTTAAATTTACTTTCACAAAGATAAAAATGGCTACTGCATGCGCCGTTTCTCATTGCCAGGGTGATGATGAAAAATAAACGGAAAATGTCAGTGTTCGGATTTCCGGAAGAGAAAGACTAACGGGGGTACACTCAGTAAAGCGAGATCTGTTCACACCCACTAAATATTGTGTAGTAAGTATTTTGATTTCTTTATCAAATAGTCAAACATCGATTTTTTGGTATGATTTTTGTTTTAATTCCAAGTCTGAATTCATGATTCATTATTCGATAAAAAAAATAGTCTATAGCCAATAAATATAGTTTCCTGTTATTGTTTTTTCTCACATGTTAAAAATCAGCGAGCATTCTTTTTATTTTTCGATTCAAATTCTATATTTGATTGTGAATCACCACTTTTTAACTTTTTTTGATATTAACTAACGATTTTTCCTTTTAGAACGACGACCTTCAAACCCCAACGAAGTAACGGCTAATGATACACATTCATAACATTGGCTCACGAGGAATTACATAGAAATTTTTTCATTATTTTTTTTTTTTTTTTTATGTTTTTATTTTTATTTTTAAATGTGTTATTCTGTTATCTTTTTATGTCTTATGTTTTAATTTCAAATTTTATTTTAATTTTAATTTTCATTTTGTTTTATTTTTATTCCCTTTAATCTTATATAATTATATCTCTCCAAATCTCCTCCAGTTTAAAATCTCCACCGTTTCATTAACCTAAATATTAAATTAAACAATCATACACAACACACTGAGCAAATAACGCGTCCCAACGAGAGTGTCATGTGACTTCACATTTCAAAAACAGATGACAACAGAAGCTGAAGAGAGCCGGATGGCTGAGACTTTCCGTTCTTGAAACCGACGGTACAAATGTTGTACTAATTTTTCTGTACCAAAATTAATAAATATTATGCTCTTAATTTTTAACTTTAATTCTTAATTAATCGAGCACTTTGCTGGGATTTTTCCTACAATATTACAAAGAAGTTATATATATATATATATATATATATATATATATATATATATATATACATATATATATATATATATATATATATATATATATATATATATATATATATATATATATATATATATCTTGAGGGGCTTGGGTTGCTTATTCGGAAGCACCAAGATTGGTTCGATAAAAAACTACTAGGAAGTACATTATCTAATCTAAAAATTCACAGTTAACACAAAGCGTGAATTAATGATAAAAACTTGTCTGACAAAAAGAAGGGTTATACAACCTGCAAAAGTCATGTTCAAAAAGCACTACGTGCAATTTAAGAGGCATGGTTGTCTGCACATGCAGATTTTCTTCAGGGCGCATTCGATAAGAAGGACTCAAAAGCCTTTTACGAAGGTATCAATAAAGTTTTTGGTCCGCAGAAAAATGGTGTACCCCCATTCATTCGGCAGATTGAGACCTCTTGACGGACAAGGCTGAATTTTTTTAAAAGTGTAAGGAAGATTTTGATACTGTCTTTAACATTACTTCTTGTACTGACGAGAGTGTTGTTGACTCAACCTAGCAATGCCCATAAATTCATAAGCTGTCATTTTTTACCTGCCTTTTAATAAGTGTTGGCAACTATTAAGCCAATCGTGTCAGGAAAAGGAAAGGTGAAGATGCAATTCCACCGGAAATTTTCAAGTACGGTGGAACAAGGCTTGTCAAGAAATAGCTTGGGCTATTTATTCAAATTTGCAGACATTTTTAAGGATGCACTAATTAATAATTTGTACAAAAATGAAAGTAATCGAAAGATGTGTGAAAACCGCCGTGGAATTTCTGTTCTCTCTATTGCTGGTAAGATCTTGGCCAGATTGATTTTTACCCGGGCAATAAAACATGTGGTTGATGATTTTTACCTTGAGTCACAGTGTGGTTTTCGTTCAAGCGGAGGAACCATGGCCATGATGTTATCGTTAAAGCAGTGCTGAGAAAGTTCGTGAAAACACCCAGTAAATGTATATGGTGTTAGCAGACTTCACCAAGGTATTTGACACTGTAAACTCGTTAGTTTTGTGGAAGGTTATGCGAACACTCGGTATACCTGAGAATATACTGCAAGTAACGGTTTCATTCCATAATGCCATGAAAGCGAATTTTGTCTCTAATGGAGAAATCTCTGATTGATTCGGTGTTACGAATGGCACGAATCAAGGATGTTTTATGGCACCGGTACTTTTTGCCCTTTATTTTTCAGTAATGCTGAAAACGCATTTTCTGAAACAGAACTAAGTGTCATGATTCAATTAAAAACAAGTGACAGTTTTTTTAAGCATCAGAGGTTCAAAGCTAAAATTCTAACTTGCACTGGAATACTCCGTGACTTTCTTCTTTGCTGGCGATGCTGCACTTGTAGCTACGTCTTTCGAAGAAACTCAACAACTGATGCAAATATTCTCTGCAGCTTGTAAAGCATTTAGATTAACAATTCGCAAAAACTGAAACAGTTCACCAGCCTGCCCCTGCACCTAAGTTACTTTAACAAGTGAAAGAGTATCCACCTGTATACGTGTTTCCTGCAAACCTAATCAACGTTGACGGTTAAAACCTTAAGTATTTGAAAAACTTAAAGTATCTTGATAGTAAGGTTAATGCGAGTGGAACCTTGGATGATGAAATAGTTTACCGAATAGCTAAATCCTCTAGCGCATTATGGAAGCACTGTTTCGGCTCTGGAACTACCTAGAGATGAGGCTTGAAAACTGGTTCTTGCCACTTTTTTGTATGGTTCAGAGTCTTGTGCATTGTATAGGAAGCAACTTCAACAGTTGGATGTTTTTTCACAAAGGATGCCTTCAATAAGTTTGTGGAATAATCCGTAGTGATGGGATGAGCAATGCTGCTATTTCAACCATGTGTAGTATTGTTTTTTTTCTCATTAGATCACAAATACGTTGGGCCGGTCACGTGATACGTATGACACCAAACAGTATTCCAAAAATACTCCTGTATGGTAAACTAGACGGTGGTCATCGAAACGTTGGACGACCGTTGCTTTGATACAAAGATAAGCTAAAATCTTACTTCATAGTCACGAATATTAACCGTTTTTCTTTTGAGAACACAGCAATTGAGCGTGATGAATATATGACATCAGGAATACTGCAGCATCGAAAATTGTAAAACCTCGTGAAAATATAGAAAGAAACAAAATATCTGCTGCTGTTCGAGCCATATACTAAAACGATTTGAACTCTTGCACAATCTGTGGACTTCTCTGCAGAACTAAAGTGTATTTGTGACTCAAACACAGGGGTCAATCGACAGGGTTGACTAAACCTCATCCGTCGAAACCGACGAAAGAGTCCATCCATATATATATATATATATATATATATATATATATATATATATATATATAGAGAGAGAGAGAGAGAGAGAGAGAGAGAGAGAGAGAGAGAGAGAAGAAAAAAAAGAGTGATAAATATGCGACGATTGTCCAAATTTATTTCAAATTTCAATTGTTCAATGCAAGGTGTATTCAGTAATAAACTAGTGTTTATTATTCTTTCCTTAAGCCAAGGCTTTTCAAAGATCGAAATCTTATCATCAGAGGAGAAATACAGATGGATAAGTTGGCTTTCGAAAAAAACAAAGTTCAAATATTTGAAAAATATGAAAATTATAATTAAAATTATTAAAATAATTTTTGTTAAAAAAACGTATTGAATGAAAAGAAAGGAAAATTCCGTGAAAAAGATATGCAAAATGTCCGGGTGGTAAATTTCCGTTGAAAAGAAGTCCGGTGAAATTGTAGAATGTGAAGAAAAACTCTTTGCGTGGGAGCAGATTGTAGAAAGTGCTCAAAAAGTAGGTAAGTCCAGATGCACTTAAAGGAGATTGAGAAGAGGAAAACAGGCCATTTTTTGATGTACTTCCAGGGCCAAGTAAAACAGAAGAATCTCTTACAAGGCTTATATCCGAATGAGACAAAAAGGCAAAATTGTAAAGATTTGGGGTTAGGGGGGGGGGGTAATGAGGTACGGGATAGTTTAAAAAGTCGCTTTGTGAATTGGGGGAAAAGGAAAAGGCGGAAGGGTTGGTATGGGGATGTAGTTAAAGTGACAGGTAGGTTAAGGGTGTGGGCGAGCGGTAGGATGTAGGTTTTGGGGGGTGGGATTAATCTTAAGTGAGAAGTGGGTATAGAAATTGTTGATTCTAAAAATAGAAATCAAATGAATGAGCTTCTAACATTTCAGGCAGCTAAGAGATAATTAAATTGTAGTTACCAGTTATGATTTCTGGGGGTTTAAAAAGGTTAAAGTAGAATTAGTTAAAAGCATGGTAAAATAAATGGAGGAATATATATATATATATATATATATATATATATATATATATATATATATATATATATATATATATATATATATATATATAATCTAGGTAACGTAAACATCCACGGGATAAAAATCCAAAGTTTCTCAACGGGGCTTATAAGAAAATGCTCAACATAAAATAGAGCCTTCATATAGATAATTATTTGCATTTATACATAGATGCACATAATTTGCGACACTGGCATGTCGACGTTATGGATCAACAACTGTTAGAAACTAAAATCTCATCAGGAAAAATAAAGATAGGATCCTTCTATTATGTCATATTTTGGAATAATCATATATATATATATATATATATATATATATATATATATATATATATATATATATATATATAAAAATATGAAGAAGAATGGAAAGGAATTAGAGAAGCAAAAGCCAAATCATAATTCAATTCAATTGCTCAGAGCAAGGTATATTCCGCAAAAAAGGCTTAAGGAAAATTTAACTTGAATAAATTGCCTTTTTTGCGGAATATACCTTGCTCTGAGCAATTGAATTGAATTATGATTTGGCTTTTGCTTCTCTAATTCCTTTCCATTCTTCTTCATATCTACCTGCTCTATCCTGGATATTGAGCTGTATACTCTTCACAATAGGTTTTACTTTTCCTAAAAGTTCGCTTTTAGTACACCACTTTATATATATATATATATATATATATATATATATATATATATATATATATATATATATATATATATGTAAATTAAAACTAAAAGGTAAACTTTTAGAGATTGGACATATTGTGAAATAAGGAAAGCTCAATATACTGGATAGAGCAAAAATATGGTACGTCAATGAAAATTAGTAAGACCTGCAAATGGAAGCAAATCGGTATTTTCAGTTGTTCAAAACAAGGAGTAGTTTAGTTAATAAAAACATTTATTTTTCATCTCTTTCTTTCCTTAAACCAGGTTTTTCAAAGATTAAAATCTTATCATCAGAGGGAAAATTATGATTGATAAGTTGACAGGGTAGGACTGTCAAAGTTCCAAATTTGAAAAAGGTTTTCTTTTAAAATTAAAAATTTTAAAAATTAAAAAAACGTAGGGCTCAGAAATATTGGTAAATCCAGAGGAATCTGTATAAAAATCCAACGACGGCGATTTCACTCAGGTCTGTTGTCCACGGAGAGGAATCAAATAAAAGCGGCCATTTCAAGGAAAACAATATTCTTCCTGTTTTCAGTTAAGCGTATTCCATGTCTTGGAATACGCTTTTGTCATTCTTTTCGCAAACGTTGATGTTTTGTTATGACTTTTTTATTTTTTATTTTTTGGGTGCTTTTCGATGTTTTTTTTTGTTAATGTCTTTTTTTTTTGTATTTTGGCACCATTTGTAATGAGTTTTGTCTATTTTTTTATGTTTTCATGTTTTTGTCAATGTTTTTTTCTTCTTTTGTCACATGTTTTATGTTTTTTGATGGTTTTTTTTATTTGTGTTCTTTACGTGTTTTCACGTTTGTTTTGCCATTTTGGCGTCAATTTTGGTGGATTTTTTGTTTGTTTTCATGTTTTTTTTTCATAGTTTTGCCAATTTTTGTTTTGCTCTTTGGTAATGTAGTATCTGTTCTTCTTCCAAATAGCAAAAAAATGCGACCGGGGGCTTGTGAAGATTACCGCCCCTATAGAATACGTTTTTAGGATCTGTGTGCAGTATTGCACCTTTATAGAATACGTTTACTTCTTGTTCTTCTTTTTGATATTACAGGGGCGCATTAATATTAGTTATTTATTAATAATAGTGACGCTATATGAATGAACTTGATTTTTTTCTACAACAAGAGCGCATTAATATGCATTATTTTTTATGATAGTGACACTACATGAATCGATATCATTTTGGTTCTTCGATACGACAGAGGTGCATTAATATGGCTTATTATGTATGCACACCGGGTGGACATAATTACGTATATAGTATGCACACCGAGGGTGTGATAGGTGCGTAAATAGTATGCGCACCGAGGTGGATATAGGAACGTATATAGTATGCTATCCTGGGTGTAGATAGGTACGTATATAGTATGCGTACTGGGGCGGTGATAAGTGCGTTATAGCATGCGTACTGAGACAGAGATAGGGACGTATATATTATGCGCACAAAGGTGACGATAGGTACGTATATAGTATGCAGATAAAGGCAGATATGTGTACGTATATAGTATGCAGACTAAGGCGGAGATAGGTACGTATATAATATGCGTACTGGAGCGGAAATAAGTTAGTGTATAATATGCGCCCAAGGGCCGTGATAGGTACGTATATAGTATGCGCACCGAGGCAGATATTGGTATGCATATAGTATGCGCACCAGGACGGACATAGGTACGTATATAGTGGGCACACCCGGGCTGATATAGGTCGTATTTAGTATTCGCACCGGGGCGGAGATACGGGCATATCTAGTATTCGCACTGGGGCGGCAATAGGTACGTATATTATGCGCAACGGGGCGGCTATGGGTACATATATAGTATGCGGCCGGGGCGGCGATAGGTACGGATGTAGTATGCGCACCGGGGTGGCGATAGGTACGTATATATTATTCGCTCTGGGGCGGCGATAGGTACATACATTATATGTGCACCGGGGCGGAAATAAGTATTTATAGTATTAAAACCAGGGCGGCGATAAATACGTATATAGTATGCACACCGGGGTGGCGATACGTAGATATATATTATGCGCACCGGGGCGGTGATAGGTACGTATATAGTATTCTCGCCGGGGCGGATATGAATACATGAATAGTATTCGCACCGCGTCAGAGATAAGCACGTATATAGAAGGTATAGACAGAGGTGATACTTTAAATAGAAAAATGTCATACTTTTGCCCTTGGCAACGGACGAGGAATGGTGTGGAATAGACAGCTTTCGCCGAAACGAACAAGGAGGTGACAACAGGGAGAGGGGTCGGTGGTGAAATGGGTCGACCAGGGAAGAGATAGCCTCAGGCAACACCGGGTAGCTCTGCTAGTTACTTCTTTAAATGCAAACTCAGAACATTATATATAAACTGAAGTAATATACGACCACGAAGAAATAGTGTAAGTGTAATAGTTAAACCAATTGCAATATATATGTTGAATACGTAAATCTCCACAAATTCGTAAGGCGAAATGATATGATTTCGCTTATGTTCAATTCTTCCCCAATATTTCTTAATTTTAGAATGTATATTTCGCATATGAATTACCTCTTTACCTCCTTCATTCTTATCCCAATCCGTTATGACAATCATGGGCTCTTTAATTGGATAGTTTACATCAGAAAAGAAATGTTTGGCATCAGGTGTTAGATACAAGTGGTTGAGTCTTTGAATGCTAAGTCTCAGCTTTTCTGCCATGACACCAATCCAAATATCGGTTGGCATAAAGGGTATATTCTTTAAAGAGGCTTTGTATAATTTATTTATTACATCAATGTGGGCAGCATACACAACACCATGACAATATCGAGGCGTGAAGTTCCCTTGATATACTTGCTCCTTAGGTAAGCTTGAGAATTTTTTGCGAGTAAGGTGATCACTCCGACCATTTCCAAGTGCAAAACAAACTGCAAAATGATCGTCTGTCCGATTCATAGATAAGTCTTTTAAAAGAAATACGACCAGTTTATCTAGATCAACATAAGCCTCGTCATTTTCTACCATAACATAGTTTGTATTTGGACAAAACTCTAGCGCCCATTTCCATGCCATGATTGCTTTTAGGCTTACATTAACATACGATTCAACAAAATCCTCTTGGATAATGTCATTGTATTTTCGACTTTCTTCGTTTATGAGTTTTTCTGTTAGAGAATCATTTGTTTTTCCGAACAAAAAAATGACTTTAATGATCATGTTTAGTTCATAGTTTATGTACAGAGTGTGTTTATATTGATCTCGCAAAATCTCTCTCCGGTCAAAGTGTGAGTAAATAGTCCTTATAGCGATTAAAAGAAATACTTCTCGGTGGTTGGAACAGAGATTAGGTTGATTAATAAGTCGTCTGTAATCGTGAGTATTATTCTGAATTGCTTTATAATAACGTTTGCTGACCTTTGACTTTTTCGGCTGGGGATACAAAGTTATCTTAGCATTCTCCAGAGTCCTCTTCCGATAATTAAAATATACATTTTCGGTGGGGCCTGAAAAATATAACAAAACAATTGAAATGTAATTTAACAAGCTTACAAACATGCGAAATAAAATGTGTAGAACTTTAAATTCATAGTTCCAAAAAAATGGGTTCCAAAATACAATTTGAACAGCAAAATAGCAAACCAGTTATGTCATGAGTCAATATTTCTCATGAAAATCCTAAAATTCGAATAACTATTTATTTAGATTAACATAAAAAAAATATAGTCGTGTGTGTGAGAGAAGTATGTGTGTCTATGAACTATTTTTAGTATCAACGTAACATATCGATGTAATGATCGTCTGGTTATAAATACAAATCTAAGAGGTCCGTTGTAATTGTGCTCCTTACAAAGAGCATGCCATAACGACTAGAAGTTGGTTCACTCGAGCAACTTTACACACGTCGTGAATGAAGTATAGAAATGGATTCTTACACGGTTTTAGAAAACAGTTTAAAAAAGTAAGTCGGAAAAGGATATCAAATTAATTATTTCATGATTCAATATTTTCTCATTGATATTTACACGGTGTTAACATATGATAGCGGTGTCGGTCTAAGCATTCAATGAAAGCAGATACATTTTAAATTATCTAACGGCAAACATGCAATTCGCATCAGCTACAGAATTACCTTCAATTCATGTTCTAAATAATGTTTAGGATGCAAACTTTTATTTCCAGTCGCTGCTAATCCCTACAAGAAATATTTAGTCTTATTGAACATTTATAATTATTGTATTACAATTTCTGTTTATAATTTCAGGAGTTTCATCTTTGACAATGGCTTATTTTTATTTTTAAGCAAGCGGCGTTTCATTCAGCAGTCTGTGAGGTATAATAACGCATATTGAGTAAGCGTGATTATTTCTCATCAGTACTAAACACCAAACTGTTTCCATTACTAGAAATTTAACGAATTGAACCTGCATTAGTCTCTCGAACAGCTGGAACTGTAAAGGAGATCAATCTCATCCTATCCTCCGAAGTTGAGGATATTTACGAATGATAGTTTCCAAATTATCTGGCTGCCCGGCAATGGAGCTAGGGTGGTGGTAATTTTATATAGTGAATTAAAACTATGATCATTCACTCAATAAAGACCAATGTATATTTATTTCCAGATGTATATGAACATAATCAAATCAATGTATGTACTTCCATCCTATCACGCAAAAGTTAGCGAGTAAAACACGGGTTTTGTTCTAGACACCGACGTAATCACTTCAAGTAGGAAGGAACTTGAAAAGCAAATAAAAAAATTATACAAAAACTTCAGACTTACCTCGCCGTCTGGAATGAATCCGTTCAAAAATCTTGCACGCTTATATAAAATGTCAACAATAGATATTTCTTTTCTTTAAATAATAATAATAATAATAATAATAATAATCATGATACTACTACTACTACTAATAATAATAATAATCATAATAATAATAATCATAATAATAAAAATAATAATCATATTAATCATAAGAATAATAATAATAATAATAATGATCATAATAATAATGATAATAAAGAAACGATCAAGAAAACCCTAAGAAAAATGGCAAACTGGAGACCACCAGGCCACGATGGAATACATGCATACTGGTTTAAAAAATTCACGACCCGGCATGAAAGACTAGCGCAGAAACTGAGTGGATGTATCCGCAAAACAGACGTACCAGAATAGATGACGGAAGGAAGAACAACATAAATACAAAAAGACCCCGCAAAGGGAACGACCCCCAGCAACTACAGACCGATAATATGTCTACCAATAATATGGAAAATACTCACAGCACAACTGAGAGAACAAATCTACCAATCCCTGGACAAACGTTGACTGCTCCCCGAGGAACAAATAGGATGCCGGAAAGGACAAAGGGTGGCACATGATCTACTATACATTGATCAAAAGACCCTGAAGGAGGTGAAGAGCAGACAAAAAACATAACCATGGCATGGATTGACTACAAGAAAGCTTACGACAGAATCCCCCAAACGTGGATAATTGAATGCTTAAAAATATACCAGACAGGATTATTAATCTCATCCAGAAAGCGATGGAAACATGGAGACT
>OY744521.1:17199300-17261800 GCA_963556195.1 Sepiola atlantica | reverse complement strand
TATATACATTGATACATTTGGAGCATAGTCTATTTGACGGACCACTTATAGCAATTTAGAAAACAAAACATAAATGCATGTACTTACTAACTAGACGAACAACCAGTCCAGAACAGGTAACGTGTATACCCAAACCCGCACAATTCTGAACAAATGTTTATCACTTTTATAAACAATGGTCGTTTTTTGATTAGTGTTAGCCATACGTGGATATGCCTTGAGTAAATTTTCTCTCCTCTATCTTTGTTTTTCTGTCACTTATGAGAGTGTTGGAGGTAAACGTTTTATCTGGGCTGACGTCGTCCGTTTGCTAGTCCAAGGAACCGGACCTTGGAGTAACTCCCAAAGAGGCTGTTCTATAAGAAAGTCCAAAATGATGGACCTCTTGTATAACTATTTGGTTGATAGAGTCTATACCTTGCAGTAGTTTCTGGTGGAACCTCTTGTTACTATATTGTTATCAATAAGAATTAACTGTTTTCACCACATTTATTATATGAGGTAACTTGGTATCAAAATAAGATTTACCGAATCTTATGTAATGGTATACAGAGCAGAGAGGAAGAATGTGACAAAATACTAAGGCTTAATGTATGATATGAAGAAGAACTGGAACCTCTAAAACAACAACATTATTCTAGTTATAATAGGAGCTAAAGCCCTCATGAAAAAAAAATTCAAAAGTATCTGGAAAGTATTCCCGGAAAACCAAGTGCAAAAGAAATTCAAATAATTGCACCTAAGGGAACGGCGAAAATCTGTAAAAGAGCATTCGGTTGGATCTTCTAAATAGCAGATGATAGTCTAGCATTTGGAAGAATGCCTCGTCCCTATTCTAACGAAAACAGAAATAAGTATATGGTGCATTTATTAAAATGTTATTTTGGCGGACTACTCAACTTGATTTAGAAAAAAAAACGAAATGCATTTGTATAATCATTTGAATAATACCAACTCCATAACAGGTAAAATTAATTCATTGAACAGTTTTATAGGAAACGAACAGTAAAATCCAGATATAATGACACTAAACCTGTTGCCTATAATCCTGATTCTAATTTCGATCAAAATCCATATCATAATTTTGATTCTTGAAGATGTTAAACAATTAAGACTTTAAGAGTTGTGGAAAGAAATGGAAATTTAAGGAATGTTGTTGACATGGATACTGCTGGTGATTCATGCAATTGTACATTTTAGTTAGAGGTCATACAAGAAAGTAGATATATTTTCTGAGAGTATTGGTTCGGAAGCTAACTCTGAAAACATGTAAGTGTAAAACTAGGAATGTATCATAGGTTTGACATAATAGCTATCACCGTCATGGATTCGAGGAGACAGCAATGGTTAAAAAGCTGATTCATTTTAAATGTGTTGCGTATGAGTACATTTTAAAATCTGAAATGTCCCTGTTGCCGGTAACTTTGATCCTGGAGCTAAATTTTGTAATTGGTTTAAAGAGGTATAAGAATCAAATACTCTTCAGAGGTTTTCCAATTACATGATACTATGGAATAGTAATGGGTTGTCTGAGTAGGCATTTTCTTTTTGAGTAAAAATGTGAAAACAAGTCATTTTAAACCTTTGACTTTCGTCAAATAAATTAAACCTAGTTTTGTTCGGGATTCATTTACTCTCATTTTGTTACACATTTTATAAACTGTGCGATTATTTTTTTAAATAATGAATTTTCAGTATAATTATGTTTAATGGGATTTTATGAGTAAAATCTGATTATTCCGATATCATTTGATCATTAAATTATTATTAAACTAAAATTGTTATTAAACTACAACAAATTTCGTTAATAATAGTATATATAGATAACACATATATACACATATATTATATAATATACGAATACTATATATATATATATATATATATATATATATATATATATATATATATATAATTCAGGTAAAACATCCACAGGGTAGTAATCAAAAGAATTTCAACCGGGTTTATAAAAAGTGCTCAATATCAAATATAACTTTTATATCTGATTATTTTTATTTACACAGACATGTACAAAATCTGCGACACTGACATCTCGATGTTATCGATCAACAGCTATTATCAACTGAGATCTCATCAGGCAGAGTTAGAATCCGATCTTAACCTAAGATCATATTTTATCATATTTTCAAATAAGCATATATATATATATATATATATATATATATATATATATATATATATATATATATATATATATATATATATATATTAAATATACTTGTATTTAATATGCTTTCATTCATGAATTGAATGTTGGTGGGCATAAACACGGAATGAATAAAAGTGTATTATTCATAAAAGTGTATACAGGTACATAGTCATTATAATTATACAATTAAATTACCCGAGAAACTAGAAAATGTAATTAATCAAATAAGATAAACGTTCTAGAGTCAAAATAAGAAAAATAATAATTACAGATTTCAAAACAGGAAATTACGAGGGAAAGAAAAATTTGAAAATTAATTCATGAATCTAATCAAGATTTTTAAGTTCAGACAACAGACAATACTTTCCAAAATAAGTTCGAAAAAACAAACAATGAACAACTAATCTTTTATTTAGATATAGGTGGAATCTATAAAAATGTGTAACGATGTTGATGAAAAACGATCGTTACTAAACCCTTTATTTACGTTTCCCGACATTTGAAAGCCTAGAAACGTTTTCAAAAGTTGTTCCTTTGCAATAAAAAGTTGTTTAAATGGCCGTTATCTTTATGTCACCAAATTACTCGGTTCTCGATGATACAGTTATTTTGCTTTCATGTGGGTGGGGTATTTATTAACGAGAACATGCGTGAGTGAAGTTTATACGTGTGTGTGTCTGCCCTTTTCAATGCAGCCGATCGATCTTAGGATGCCCTAAACTTAGATCAAACGTGTTTAACTCTTTTTTCTACGGTGAGTGCGTGTGCATGTGATTATTTAAACGTATGAATACGTATGTGTGTCGTGTTTCTTCGGCTTTGTATGTCTTTGTTCCGTGGATGTTTTAACAAAATTAGTTATCTCTCTTTTCTCATTTTACTAACATATTAAGTTTCCACTTTAAATCCAATTCAAACAGAATTGTACTTTTTCTGTTTCGTCGTATGGATTTTTTTATGTTTTTATATCTACTGTAAATTGTCGATCGTCCAGTTGGGTGTCTCTGTTTTCTGGGAATAACACTCTTTTACATGACATAGAAATGTTGGAGACAGATCTTGATAGGGTTTTAAAGTTTTACTCGTCGTTTCCTTCGACAACGTCTGAGAGAGTTGCTGTTTTCCAGTTATGGTGTTTCTCCAGTGTTCTTACTTAACAATTAACTAATATCTACTGGACGCCAGGGGGGGAGGGCTAATTTTCGTCGAGCCGGATTAACTCAATGTTTCGAATCATATTTAGACATGGCCACTCGTAAAAACTATTTTTTTATCACAGTCCAAAATACGACGCCATAGTTTATTTTGTCTCCTCAACCAATCACATAATCGTATGTTTTACTCGTTTATATTGTAAGCTTTGCTGGTGCTAGATCTTTTAACTCGGCCCAAACCTGTCTACATATTATTACATTTAGAATTTATTATACCTCAAGATCTCCTGTAATTCTAACCTGTACTCAATTTATCAATTTCCCCAGATCACAATCAATAGTAGCTAACGCACGCCTTTTCAGAAATATAGGGTTTCTCTTAATGTAACAAAATGTATTCATATACATATGTAAAAAATGAATCAACAACATAAACAAAAAGCCACTATTATCTTATTTAACGGTCGAGCGTAGAATAACATCTACATCCAACATTGAACAACGACAAAGATAACTTCAAAAATAAACCTAATGTAAGGCATCAATAACTGACATAGGAAGACTCCGACGAATAAACTACACTTTTTCCTACTTAATGTAAATACCCCAAACCTACCCGACTAGCAGCAAAATTCCACATCTTCATTGTAAACCTACCTTATCCGGAATATATTTTACTTTAATTCTTTTTTACTCGAAATTTCATACTCGCTGTTTTTCCGACTGTACCAATGTGCAAAAATGCGGAGTACACTGCAAAAGTGTGTTTCTTTTCAACAATTGTGTAATAAAACTTATATATCATCAGTTGTATATAACCCAAATTATGACATTTTTCTTCTTACTTAAATCAAACACTACGTGTGACCACTGAAGAGGCTGGCGTGACTACGATAGAGGCCAAATTTATAAGGAGACTAACATTTACAAATAATTACAGACAATGACTGAAAGGAAGTGAAATACCTAAAAACACCCAAAAATAAAGAAAAAAACAGTAATACAAAATAAAATAGGGAGTGGGGTAGGTAAGTAAGGCTCTCCCAACCCTTGTCTAGTTATGAACTGCTCGTTGTTTTCCTACCAAAACCGAAAATAAGAAAGTCAGTTCCTAAATGAAAGTTGGAATTTGTCTACGAAAAGAAATACTAATAGGATGGATTTTAAAAGGCCGGTTCGTGTCTTTCAGTATAAGAACTGTTTGGGAGGGGGTAAGGATAAAATAAATCTTGAGAGAGGGAATCCTGAAGGTTTTCTAATGCCAAAAATAAATATAGAGACACGACTCAGTTATACTGCTAGCTAAAGGAACTTTGAGTTCAACATTTAAAAAAAAAATCTGTATTTTAAAGTTCATGATCTAAAGACAGCAAGTGGCATACCTTAAGTCGGGGACACAGACTCGAACCTACTACAAGAATTGTCGTATGCTGAAAAGATGTCGTAATCCCCAGTCTGCACACTACAATCAGCATACGAAATGTAGTGAATTTCCTGTAGCGCAGCCACATCTATGTTAAGCGCCAGCACGCGAGAAGTATAGCGTAGAGATCTCATAACCCTGGTATTTAGGCTAGCCAGTTACAAGTAAGAGTCCATAACTAAAATCACTATCAATGGCCGGCTTGAAATCGTTAAGGACAAGGATGCCACAGGATTGTCCGAAACTGACAGTAAGTCGGTCGGACTAAACCGTCAGTCTCGAGTAAACCCAGACACATCCATAAATAATACTAATTTTAGACCCCTATAAAAGGAGGGATGGACGTAAATGGGCAGCCATATCTGGCATCTAACGTCCAGCTTTCGGAGGGAGGTGTGCCTCGTCGTCCACTAGTTTAACGTCCCGGATTGCCCTCTTAGCAGCCTCTACCAAGTCCCACATGGATCTAATCCTTCCCGGTTTGTTGGAGAGAAAGAGCGTCAGAGAAAGTATTCGATTTGTCAACTCGACTACCCCGGAGGTGAGTAAAAAATCCCCAGAAGTGTTATTAGACTTAGCTGCCGTGCCGTCAAAGTACCGGTAGCATGGTGCGGCTTCACCTCACAAATCTGGTCTCCCGGCAGGAAAGGGGAGATTTCTAGTACTTTCTCTATCGTCAGCGAGAAAGGGGACGCCGATCTATCTGGATTTTCCTGGTCATGCTCTAGGGGTCCACTATCTTGAGATGGGGAGCAGGGACAGTCTGGTGGGTCAAACAGGGACGGGGTTGTTCAGTCGGTTAGAGTGGAACTAGGTGTTGTGGGGCCTGAAGAAAAGAGATGATCATATCTATAGAGTGTTGTGATGGGGATTGGGGGCCAGCCTCTTTTGCCTTCTTTGATTGTATAATCTTATCTCTAGTGCAGCCTACTATCATTTTACTTTGCTCGAATCTGAGGATGAAGAGACCAAGTTTTTAAATTTTGACTGCTGCACTTGCAATGGAAGTCGACGGCACGGAATGAACTAGCTGAATCTTTTTCGTGGATATGTTGGTCTTACCTGTCTGCATTGTGGGCGGTGTCTTACTTGATACTTCAGGGGGTCGCACTATTTGTTCCGCAGTCGAGCTGGAAGCTGGCTTCTTTGTCTTCTTTTTGATGACCGTATTCCTACCCCTCTGCGTCAGTTATCTGATTGTCTTAGAAGTCGTCGCTGGTGTCACAGTGACAGACAGTTTTCCGACCGAGTCAACTCGGACCGTCCTATGGGACTTATCCGGGAACTCTTTCACTGACAATGCCAGCAATATGGCCTCCTGCCGTTTACAATAATGAACATCGTCCATGTTTCGTATGTTAACAGTGGACAGAATGGCCTTGAAGCCAGCCCAGTTCAAGCACATTTTTATTTGATAGTGGCCTACCATAAGGTAACGGTAGCCACGGACCGGGACGATGGATTCGACGTTAAGATGTTGGGTAATCACTGCTCCTCAATTCTTGGAGCCGATCTAGCAGATGACGCCAAGGACAGTTACAATTGTTCTCCTCTTGCTAAGAAATGTTTCCACCTTAGCTCACATAGCTGATGGGAGCAGCTAATCCTATGTGGCGAATCACCGTCGGCAAATATATGAGGCGGGGACTTTTGAAATCTTCGATGCGATTTGCCATGTTTTCCTTGGAGACCTTAGTTAGAGTCTTCTTTGAAGCATCGGTAGTCACGAATGGCAATATTACTTTTCTAATTCATCCACCGAACCTGTGGCAGTTCTGACGTTGTTGCCATCTGTCAGGTATTTATAGGTTAGGCGAAGAGGTCCTTGTAGGCATTTGGAGCTTGTTGGGACTGGGGTCCTCATGCTGCTAACGTCTTCGCCGGAGAAGTTTTACTTGGTAGTGATTGTTGAGATGGTTTAGATAGTTGACACTGTATAGATAAGCACAGGGTAATAGTTGCGGAAACCCAAATAGTGGATGTCTTGTCCGACTGGAACTTATTTATCTTAACTGCCAACATTGCTCTGTGAAACTGGCGTCTTCTGCGCCCCCTGGCTCGGCTTAACTTTTATTTATCTTCCTCCCACAAGGTAAGATGTGACACAAGGTAAGGAAAGTGAGATTTTAAAAGCCAGCGCCCGTGAAAGTGAGCATTCTGGCCTACCAAACATGCATGGGCAGCCTCCTCGGCATTCCCCGGTAGGAGCGTCTCAGGCAGTAAGCGATAAACTTACTCCGCCCCAAAGAGGGTAGGCAAAGCCTGGGAGGGTGGACCTCCTAGAACTGCACAGGATAACCCCACAGACCGGCGGAATCAAGAACCGAAGGCCAACACGATACCGGTCTATAGGGTATAGTATCCATCGGAACAGATACTACACTTTAATCTTGTAAGTTTTCGAATGAAGGAAAATCTGCTGATTGTATCGCTGCAAAAGAATATTACATTGGACTCGTCCCAGAAAATAAGCAAACGACTGGAATTAATTCCAAGCCGAATTTATTCTGTTTTGAAATAGTTGATCTGTTAGTTGATAGTGTTAACGAAAATCTCGGTTATTTCTCAGAGTCCTGTTAGTTGATTTAATGTAAACCCAAAATGTGTAGGCGTCGGTGAATAGCAGGAAAACGAGCAACTTGTATTTTCTGTTAAAGCAGAGGTAAAGGTAATTCTTCAGAGTTTTAGGGTCGTATATTAACGACTACGCGTTGAAGGATGCGTTTTTAGATTATTAAACATGGGAAGCAGGTGACAGACGGCGATACATTTAAAAGGTCAATAGTTATCAGAACGGAGGCTAAGGAACCACGTGACTCTCGTACAAGGAATCTCTATCTCTTTTGGTTGTCATTCTTTCTGTATGTGTGTCTGTCCTTTTCTTTCTCTCTCTCTCTCTCATCTATAACGCGTATACAGATTGTTGCTCTAATGTTCATGCGACTCTCTGTCTTGGTAAATAAACATTTTTTATAAACATCTAACAGATATTCCCGAAATTTCCGCAATTCATTTGAGTATTTCGAAAGGTTTCCGAGGGAGCAAATATTTCAGATTAGCATTAAATTTGATCAATTATCTTTCGAGACCAATTAAGTAAAATTCCGTGGATTTCAGTTCATTCTTAAGACTCGTTAAGCGAGAAACTCAAATTTTAGACATTTTTTAGGATCAAAATCATGTGATGCATTATGATCAAAACTGATTTGAAGATTATAGATGTAAAGGTTGAGTAGAATTATATCTTGGTTTCATTCTGTATATAAGAAATGTCGACTAAAACCAAGGATATAGTTTTCAAATTTTTTTAAGTATTTCAAAATATTTACAGATATACGTTTTAAATTACGTTTTAAAATACATGAAAATATGTTTCAAAAATACATCTGAAAACACATTTTTAAATTCTTCGTTTGTTTTGCTGTGAATACCTGTCCTACATAATCATTGTTCAGGGTAAAATAATTACAACTTTTGAATAACTTTAGTCACGCACTATAAAGCTTAAGTTGACTTTATGTTACAAAATAATTACAACTTTTGAATAGCTTTAGTCACGCACTATAAAGCTAGAGTTGACTTTATATTACAAAATAATTACAACTTTTGAATAACTTTAGTCACGCACTATAAAGCTAGAGTTGACTTTATGTTACAAAATAATTACAACTTTTGAATAACTTTAGTCACGCACTATAAAGCTAGAGTTGACTTTATGTTACAAAATAATTACAACTTTTGAATAGCTTTAGTCACGCACTATAAAGCTAGAGTTGACTTTATGTTACAAAATAATTACAACTTTTGAATAACTTTAGTCACGCACTATAAAGCTAGAGTTGACTTTATGTTACAAAATAATTACAACTTTTGAATAGCTTTAGTCACGCACTATAAAGCTAGAGTTGACTTTATGTTACAAAATAATTACAACTTTTGAATAGCTTTAGTCACGCACTATAAAGCTAGAGTTGACTTTATGTTACAAAATAATTACAACTTTTGAATAGCTTTAGTCACGCACTATAAAGCTAGAGTTGACTTTATGTTACAAAATAATTACAACTTTTGAATAGCTTTAGTCACGCACTATAAAGCTAGAGTTGACTTTATGTTACAAAATAATTACAACTTTTGAATAGCTTTAGTCACGCACTATAAAGCTAGAGTTGACTTTATGTTACAAAATAATTACAACTTTTGAATAGCTTTAGTCACGCACTATAAAGCTAGAGTTGACTTTATGTTACAAAATAATTACAACTTTTGAATAACTTTAGTCACGCACTATAAAGCTAGAGTTGACTTTATGTTACAAAATAATTACAACTTTTGAATAGCTTTAGTCACGCACTATAAAGCTAGAGTTGACTTTATGTTACAAAATAATTACAACTTTTGAATAGCTTTAGTCACGCACTATAAAGCTAGAGTTGACTTTATGTTACAAAATAATTACAACTTTTGAATAGCTTTAGTCACGCACTATAAAGCTAGAGTTGACTTTATGTTACAAAATAATCCTACATTCGAAGATGTTGGAATGTTGAATTAGAACACACGCACACACACACACACATATATATATATATATATATATATATATATATATATATACCTGGTACGGCATTTAGTCTGGGCGGGTTCAACAGGCTATCTCCGAGCTAGGAAGTTTCCTCAGAGTATACAATTCACAAGCAGTACGCAATCGCATGTATATCCCAATTATATATATATATATATATATATATATATATATATATATATATATATATATATATATATATATATATATATATATATATATATATATGGGAAGAGAAGGATGAAGGTAATCCGACGTGATGGGAAAATGAAAAAGGAAAACAAAAAAAATGGATGTTTTTTATATGTACATCAACGTTTCGTCTTTATTTATAAGACTTCATCAGGATGATAATATAGAGAAAAAATGTCATGCAAGTACAGATACATGTATGGTAGACATATTGGGAGGAAAAATAAAATAAAATAATGGCCAGTACTGGATGGACGTCCGTGCTTGTTGGAGAATAAAAATGAATGTTGAAGAAAATGAGTGGGGAAAAAATGGAAGGATGGGGTGAGCAAGGACTACTGTGGCTGGTGGTAAGAGAAAGAGGTGGGGGATGAGCAGGGGTAAAGTGGATGGCAGAGCGGGAGTGGAGGAGAGGGGGGAGGGAGGTGTTTGACCAGATGGCTGCGGTCAAGATTGAAGGGGAAAAGTAAGTTGGAATGTTTGTGTATGGGGGGTGTATGCAGGCAAGGAGGATGGGTAGAGAGGGAGGGGGCTGTGATTTTTGTGGATGGGCGAAAGTTATGGTCTTAGAGAGCGTTTTGAGAAAATGAGGGAATTTAAGAAGGGGTATGGGAGAAAATAGTCACGCACTATACATTTCTACTCCAACCACCATAGACAGATCAAAACAGGTATAATTATAGGCTTCTTCCTACGCGCCCTTAGAATATGTAGCCCCCTACACATAGATGAAGAAATAAAGTACATTTTTAATTCCCTAAAATCATTGCAATACCCCACACATTTTATATTAAATGCCAAGAAAAAAGCCTTCCAAATATTCTCCAGAAACATCACACAATGAAATCAAACTCCTAACACCTCTCTCATAGACAGACACATTCTCCTACCCACGCATTCCAATAACACATCCATATGCAACACGCTTAACAAACTAGGCATTCCAACAGTACACACCACATCTCAATCCATAAAACAAACTTTAAACACATCCAGACATTTCCAAAAAACACCCACATCCCATGCCGGCTTATATACTGTCCCTTGCAATGATTGCCATCAATTGTACGTGGGAGAAACACAACGTGAATTAAAGAAACGATTAAATGAACACAAAAGGGACATAAAAAACGACAACCCTCTTAGTGCACTTTTCTCCCATGCACTAGAACATGGTCATGCGTTCAAATTTGAACAAGCCTAAATCACTAAATATATCCACAACAAATCTCGGCGAAGATTATTGGAAACTGCCCTCATCACCGCCTCCACCACCATCAAGCAACGAAATGGTTTATTTAACCTATCACCCTTAATAAGCAAGATCATCCTTACAGAACAAAGACTCTTGCCTGATCATAGATAACTTTCTGTTTCATCTCTAACCTTTATGACACTCTTCCATTTACTCACACCCTTCCTTTTTCTCTTTGAATCTTCACTTTCTCCTTACTTTTTCCGTTTTTTCCCTCACATTTTTAACACTGCAGTCCAAATAAACTTTCTCATGTTCCAAATATTTCAAATATTCCATACCCACACTTTCAATCACCGCCCTCCTCCACCCCTCACTCCCTCACTCATTGCTATCATTTTCCAAATATTTCAAATATTTCACACCCTATCACAACAAATCCTCCCTCTCCCCCTCTCAACTATTTTCTCCCATACCTCTTCTTAAATTCCCTCATTTTCTCAAAACGCTCTCTAAGACCATAACTTTCGCCCATCCACCAAAATCACAGCCCCCTCCCTCTATACCCATCCTCCTTTCCCTGCATACACACCCATACACAAACATTCCAACTTACTTTTCCCCTTCAATCTTGACCGCAGCAGTCTGGTCAAAAACCTCCCTCCCCCCTCTCCTCCACTCCCTCTCTGCCATCCACTTTACCCCTGCTCATCCCCCACCTCTTTCTCTTACCACCAGCCACAGTAGTCCTTGCTCACCCCATCCTTCCATTTTACCCCACTCATTTTCTTCAACATTCACATTTATTCTCCACCAAGCACAGACGTCCACTCAGTAGTGGCCATTATTTCATTTTATTTTTCTTCCCAATATGTCTACCCTACATGTATTTGTACTTGCATGACATTTTTTCTCTATATTATCATCATGATGAAGTCTTATAAATAAAGACGAAACGTTGATGTACTTATAAAACACATCTATTTTTGGGGGTTTCCTTTTTCATTTCCCCATATATATATATATATATATATACAAACATATATATATATATATATATCCATATACGAATTATACCTATATTAAATGTATATATATATATATATATATATATATATATATATATATATATATATATATATATATATTAGTAGCATTATATATGGGTTACATTCTTCGTAAGTGCACATAAAAGTGGTGGAAAACTGTGTTCGGGTAATCTCAGATCAATGAGTAACTGAAAGGATAACACTGTTCGATTGTGTATATATATATATATATATATATGTATATATATATATATATATATATATATATATATGATATTACTGTTGTTCTAATCTATTATTTATAATTATTTGTTCCTGATAATAAATAAAAATAACATAAAATTAACACATCTATGACGGAATGAGAATAATTCACCTCAATGGGTAGAGATTCTGCTCGGAAAACTCGACAAAGGAAAATTCGGCAAAGAAAATTCGGCAGTTTTGGCAAAGTAGAAAAACTGCAATTATTGAAAAAATATCAGTTGAAAATATATTTTAGAACCTTTCCTACAGGCCGATATAGTTCTAAGTACGGGGCACCCCCTCCTAAAAAAGAGCAATATTGTATAATATAGTGTAGTTTACAGACAGGGCTATTCTTTAGATAAGATTTTCAATTTAAATTCAAATATTTTGTGTATTAAATTGTTAGGTGAAATAACACAGTAGTTCACAAATCCCCCCTTCTCCATATGTTAAGAATCGTTTACAAAATAATGTTATTATTTCAACCGGGCGCATAATTGAGTTACGAGATTAAACCTTTGCATTGAGGTTTCTTCATAACAGGTCAGTCATTTAAATATTTTGCTAATAATTGAAAAAATATTTCAATTACTTCGAAATTTGAAACGAATTAGGAAATATTTAAACTATCGAATAGAAAGTCATTTAAAATTCGAAGAAAATCATGTATTTAAAAAAGTAATATTGTTTTTTTTTGTCATGAAATAAATGTGTAATTTATTTCTGTGATACTGTTATTCAGTTTTTTAATCTCTGGTGACCATCTTGTCTAAAGTAGTTTTAACTAAAAAGTGTATTTACTACTTATGAATTTGTTTATTTTTTCAAATCGTTGAAAGGTCGGAAGAAAATACAACCCATTGATTGTCTGCCATTTTGGTTGTGAAACGACAGAATTAACAGTTTTATCTTACATTGATTTACTAATTTTTAACACATCATCTCATTAGTCGAAATGAAAACACTGAATTAGAGTTACAACTAAATAAATTAGAAATTGATTTAATGGCAGAAAAACACATTTATTTTAAAGACACGAAATAATTGAGACTTTTTCAATTTATTTACGGATTACTGGTGAGCGTTCATTTCCGACGCTTATAATATAACGAGCACCTTCTCTGTCTGTCTGTCTGTCTGTCTCTCTGTCCGCTCTGGGGAATTTTTGTAAACAGATGGGAGGGGGAGGGGGTCGTCGAGTAATTAACATTTAATTACTTAAGCTTTTCAAGTCAGCGTTCATAATATTTGTATACGTTTAGAATTAGGAGATTATTATTAATCAATTAAATTTACATTAGATAACATTAAATAACATTATTAGATTGGAGAAGAACGAAATTTCCCGTGGACGCTGCGATTAGAAGTGAAAACGTGGCAAGTATCACACTAAAATCAATACATTTCAACGGCCTTATATACCCTTAATAAACGTCGTTTAGACACTAGACGGGCATCTATCATTTACATGATACATTACTTTTAACCTTCAATTGAATTCAGATTTACAAATATACACTTATAACTGCTATTATCAAGTTTCCATATGTATTTACAATACGTTCCGATAAGGTGATATTAATAAAAATTATTCATACAATTAATTAAAGCCATTTTCTTCATCGACCAGCGTGTTTTCTCAACCATACTTCCAATGGCGATTATTGTTAAAATTTCAAGTCTTTCTCGGCCTTTTGGCTAAGATCAAAGTGTAGTATCTGTTCCGATGGATACTGAACCACATAGACCGGTATTGTATTGGCTTTCGGGTCTGCACTGGTATTGTCTTAGCCTTCGGGTCTTCATTTACGCCGGTCTATGGGTCTGTCCTGTGCAGTTCTAGGAGGTCCACCTTCCCAGGCTTCGCCTCCCCCTTTTAGTGACGTCATTGTGAGAGGATTTTTTTCACAGTTTTCATTCATTATTTACAGATTTTGAGAGTATCAAACACGCACTGTTTTTGCACTGATTTTCTGTATTAAATATATATATATATATATATATATAAAACTATTCGCATAAAACAGTTGTATACAAACTATGTACAATACCAATTTCAAACTATGTTGATGACGAGTGAACCATAAAATAGTGTAAGGTTCTAAAACGAAATCCTATTTTTCAAAAATTAATGACAAAGTTAAATTCACGAGTAATCATTTGCTGTTAGACATTTTAATGTTTTGTAAATAGTTATTAATTAATTTATTATTTGGTGACCCTATACAATATGAAACTAATTTAGAACCCTAAGCTAATTCTCCTGTATTCATAAAAAATGTTGAAGCTTATTGTATCCGATTCTTTAATTAATAAAGATTAAAATCAAATTACCTTAATAAAATAAATCATAGTTTCATAACAATTGCTGCATTTAATAATTTTATAATTAAAAGATAACGTAATAATTTAGTTGAAATCTCACAAACTACTTATTAAAAATAACAACAAATATTATCATGGTTTCATAACAATTAGCTGAAAATATTTATGACAAAATGATATCGTAATAATTAAGTTGAAATCTCAGAAAATATATATTAGAATAACAACAAATATTATTATGGTTTTATAACAATTTGCTGAAAAGATTTATGACAAAATGATACCGTAATAATTAAGTTTAAATCTCACAAACTACTTATTAAAAATAACAACAAATATTATCATGGTTTCATAACAATTAGCTGAAAATATTTATGACAAAATGATATCGTAATAATTACGTTGAAATCTCAGAAAATATATATTAGAATAACAACAAATATTATTATGGTTTTATAACAATTTGCTGAAAAGATTTATGACAAAATGATACCGTAATAATTAAGTTTAAATCTCACAAACTACTTATTAAAAATCACAACAAATATTATCATGGTATCATAACAATTAGCTGAAAATATTTATGACAAAATGATATCGTAATAATTAAGTTGAAATCTCAGAGAATATATATTAGAATAACAACAAATATTATTATGGTTTTATAACAATTTGGTGAAAAGATTTATGAGAAAATGATACCGTAATAATTAAGTTTAAATCTCACAAACTACTTATTAGAATCACAACAAATATTATTATGGTTTTATAACAATTTGCTGAAAAAAATTATGACAAAATGATATCGTAATAATTAAGTTGAAATCTCACAAAATACTTATTAGAACAACAACAAATATTATTATGGTTTTATAACAATTTGCTGAAAAGATTTATGACAAAATGATTCCGTAATAATTAAGTTGAAATCTCACAAAAGACTTATTAGAACAACAACAAATATTATTATGGTTTTATAACAATTTGTTAAAAAATGTAATGCCAAAATGATACCGTAATAATTAAGTTAACATCTCACGAACTACTTATTAAAAAAAACAGCAAATATTATTATGGTTTTATAACAAATTTGATGAAAAAATTGTATGACAAAATGATACCGTAACAATTAAGTTGAAATCTCACGAACCACTTATTAACAATAACAACAAATATTATCATGGTTTTATAACAATTTCATCAATAATTTAATGACAAAATGATATTGTAATAATAAAATTGACATCTCATGAAATACTTATTAAATATAACAACAAATATTATTATAGTTTGATAACAATTTGCTGAATAATTTAATGACAACATGATAACGTAATAATTAAGTTGAACTCTTACAAAATACCTATTAAAAAGAAATCACAGCAATTTGGTCATGTTTTATAAGAATTTGAATTAATGAATATCTTAATTTATTTCTTTCGGGTATTATTTATACCGGGAAAATAAATTTCAATTTCAAACACTTTTAAAAAAATAATAATAATTTGGTAAAACCTGCATAGTAAAAAAGGGAAATACAATTTTAAAGACTCCCGAGCAACACCGTTTAGCTAGAGAAAGTGTTACAATAACATTGAAGAAACGATAACACTACTGTTATTTAAAGAACTTTTTCATTTTGTTACGCTCATTTTAGATAGATCTAGTGTAAGTGAGATTAGTTAATTAATAGGATCAAGAAAATTCTATGGATTTTAAGCACAAAGAAGAAAAAAGCTGCGGGAAACGTAGATAGAAATTCGACTTACCTTTAAATCGAAAAGCGGCACCAGGGCTTAGTGAAACAATGACAGTAAACGCTGTAATATTTATGCAAACTGTCTGGGCACATATGACCTCAACCAAAAGATAAAATGTCATTTAGTAGAATGTGTTTACTGTGAAAAAGAATTGTACTTGCTTTGTATTATCCTCATTGTTCAAGCAGGACTCGTAAGCAGTGAAGCGACCAGCGATAGGCCATATAAACCGTGTCGACTTCTAAGAATACTCATGTATGCACGTATACTATGTAATAACGAAGCGGACTGAACACCTTGGTGTGTCGGCTTCGAATCCCATTCGTCTAACAGAAACACTTTGATAAAAACCTACACCTTATATTGTGTCTTACCTTCAGAAGAGGAGATAGATATACTACTATACAATGCGCTACCGAGGCCCAGTGCAGCCCTATTAATACAATCTATCGGATTGACACTTATTTCAATCCTATAAAGTTGTCTCACCGACGATGTAGACGAAAACACAAGCCACGCCTCCAATCTTTTCTGACGATATAAATTAGATTTTCGTGACAAACACAGCTACTGTTACCAAAGATACTAAAGTAACCGCACCGTTGGGTGGCATCAACTACATCCCTCACAACACGTGATTAAAATGCTATTGTTTCTGTTGAGTCGTTTGCATTTAAAAAAACAAAAACATGCCGCGCTATTAAGGGAAATGAAAACACACACAGCAATACACGTGTGTGTGTGTCGACAAATAAGAAGAAACGCAAAGGAGTGATTTAAACTAATATGCTTTTAGTAGTAAGTTTTTGAAAGGCGGTGGGCAATGCAAATTCCGGGTAAGATGCAAGTTGTAAGGAACAAAAACAATAAATCGAATACGAAACATGACTTACTATTTATTTTACCTAGAATCTTACATAACAGCAACAGTGTGTTTAGCTGTTTGTGTGATGTCCGGGTGATTAAAAATCACTATTTAATATTTCGGGAAAAGAGACTTCCCTTTGTCAAAAATAATTAAACCAGAAGAAAAATGTATCCGACTGTGCAGAGAATCCCACAAAACTCACAATCTAGGACTTTATTTTTACATTGTTAGAAAAATAACAAATACGACGTTAATTTAAAGCATTGAGGTCGATAGTTAGTTTATAGTAAATTAATCATAAAATAATGTCTCTTTATTCTTCTATTTTTATTATTATTGTTACTCTCTATAAGCTCTCATACAAGTTACCATCAGTGAATGCCCCGCCCCCAACAACAACATGTGTTGTTCCCTGGAGTCTGAGTGACAACAAGCCTCCCTGGAGTTCCAGTATTATCCAGCTGTTTTTGATCACCACCTCAAATGACCTAGCGGTATAGCAATAGCCGCCTATCATTGATTACTCGCTGTAAACGACCATTGGTCTCCCCTGAGATTTGAATGGCAATATGTCTCCCCAACGCCCTATAATTCTCTGCACTGTTACAGTGGATGCCTGGTAAGTGCTATCCCTCTTCGGTCTTCTCATCTTTAATTCTCTTCGACTATTTAGTGTTGTGTAATCTGAGGCCGGTGGCATTTTATTTTGGATGAACAGCTTATGATCTTTCTTGTAGCTTATGTTCTTTGACTCATGTGGTGGTGTTCTTCCTGTGGTTTTGTTTTCTAACTTCCATGTGACTGCTACACGATTCGGTGCTTATGCATGTTGATTTCTGCATTCGAGGATTTTCCTTAAGATTGCAGCTGTTTTGACCACATCCGTTCTTTGTATGGTTTTGATCCTCACGTTGATCCCAATTTTTCCCAGTATTTTCTCCATTTTTTGGGGGGATTGCTCCTAGTGTTCCATAGATTATTTGTATTATACTAACTTTCTTTCTTATCGATATTGTTTTCCGTTCTCTGGCTCTGTGTATTTACTTCGTTTTTCCGTGTCTTTGATCTTCACTCTGTGGTCTGCTGAAACGGCGAAGTCTACGATTTTACAACATGTTTCCTTCTTGTCGATTATAATAACATCAGATCTTATTGCTTGTATGAGTTTATTTGTTTGTATATTCATATCCTAGAGGATTTTGTCTTTTACTTTTCCAGTACTGTTTCTGGTTTATGTTTGTATCATCTGTCTGCGTTTCGAAATTCAATTGTTTGCACTGTTCGCAGTGTATTACTTTTCCAACACAGTCATGTCTGTTCTTGTATTCTTTTTGGGCAAGTTTGCTACATTCATTTATTATATAGTTTACTGTTTTGTCTCTTTATCCACACAGTCTGTATTCACTTTTTTCCTGGGTTTTATCTATTTTAGCTTTACTGTATTTTGTCCTAATCGCATTGTTCTGTGCAGCCAGCAGTAAATATTCCGTTTCTCTGTTCAACTTTCCTTTTCTTAGCAATATCCAGCTATTTTCGATGGTTTCTTCTCTTGTGAGTCTTATGAAGCGTCCATGTAGGTGTTTTTCTTCCCACTTTTCTTTTCCTGTCTGTTTGTGTCCAGTTTCGATGCTTCCTGCGATGTTCGTTAGGACGGTGTCTTTTGCTGCGGTGATCAGTCTGTCTGAGTTCTGGTGTATGTATTTCTCCAGCTCTTTTTTAGTGTCGTTCACATAGTCTTCTATACTTTCCAGTCCTCTTCCCCACTTCGTTTTTTTTTCGTAGAGTATGTCTGTATCGTCGTCACGATGTAGTGCGGTGTGCATAGTCATAAACTTTCTAGTCCTTTGGTCAAGGTGCCTGAGTTCATCTTCAGTCAAGCTTATGAATGGTCCAGAATATCTCATTAGTAATACTGCCCAGGTATTTATTGCTTGGTTTAGGTTTCTGCCATATAATTTTGTTTCTAAGAGGTGTCTTGCTTTTCTCAAGTATTATTTTCCAATCTTCTCTTTCATTTCTGTGGGTTTTATTGTGTCTGCTTCCAAAACTCCTAAATATGTATAGCTGTCTTGTTCATCTAGCGCTCTCATCTGCTCTTGGTTGGGTAGTTTCATACACTTAGTCGTCTCCAGATTTCCTTTTCTAATCTCTAACACTGCACACTTTTCTATTGCGAATTCCATTTGAATGTCCTGACTGAAGATTCTAGTCGTATTTATCAGCTTTTCCAGTTAATTTTTTTGCTTTTTGCAAATAACTTCACGTCGTCCATGTACATGAGATGGTTTATTCTTTGTTCTCTGCCTGTGGATTTGTATCCGGCATCACATTTCCTGATTATGTAGTTGAGTTTCCTTATGCTTATGATAAACAGTAGTAGGGATAAGGAGTCTCCTTGGAAATGCCTCTCAGTATTTTTACTCCGTCAAGTGTTGTCTTCCAGCTGTAAGTTCTGATCTCTATGTGTCCATTGCTTTCTTGATTAATACTCATGTCTGGTCTCTCGTACATTTTTAAGTATTCACTTATCCATGCTTGAGGGATCATGTCGTACGCTTTATTGTAGTCAATCCATGCCATAGATATGTGTTTTTCTCCCAGTTGTGTCATTAAGATTTTTTACATTGTCGATAAACATGTGTTTGGTCTGTAATTGGTTGAGATCGTTCCCTCCTCTTCCTCCTCCTAATTATAATAATTATTATTATTATTATTATTATTATTATTATTATTATTATTATTATTATTATTATTATTATTTGTCTTCACTAGAAGTTCTAACGCAGACCATCGTCAGTGATTGCTCATCAACAACAACCAGTGGTATTTCCTGGAGTCTGAGTGACAACACACCTCCACAGATGTCTAGTATGTTTACCTCGTTTCGATAGCAACCGCAAATCATCTTGCGGTATCCTAACAGCCTTTTAGTATTAATTTCTCGCTGGCAACGACCATTGGTATTCTCTGGGATTTAGGTGGCAATAATCCTCCCCAAGGCCCCATCATTCCTCGCCTTCTTACTGTGGAGGTCTGGTTTGTTCTCTCTTTCCTCGGTCTTCTCATCCTCCTTGGCCCACTACAAGTATTTTGTCTGGTGTCAGTCTAGGCCGGCACCATTTTTCTGTTTTTTTTGGGGGGGGGAGGGGAAGGGAAGGGTGATATGTTATTGTGTTTCTTCTAATTTCTGTTCATAGGTTCATTTTTGTGTAGTATTAGCTGAGCCGTGTAATCTTTTAGGGGGATTATGAACTGATGTTTCTTGCAGTTTCTGTTCCTTGGTTCGTGGTGTTTTGTTGTTCGTGTTGTTTTGTTTTTTTTCCTTTTGTAGATTTTGTGTGACTGGTTACTTTTAGTAGCTTATGCCGGTTATTATTATTATTATTATTATTATTATTATTATTATTATTATTATTATTATTATTATTATTATTATTATTATTATTATTATTATTGCCAGTATTATTATTATTATTATTATTATTATTATTATTGTTATTATTATTATTATTATTATTATTATTATTATTATTATTATTATTATTATTATTATTATTATTATTATTATTATTATTATTATTATTGCCAGTATTATTATTATTATTATTATTATTATTGTTATTATTCTTATTATTATTATTATTATTATTATTATTATTATTATTATTATTATTATTATTATTATTATTATTATTATTGCCAGTATTATTATTATTATTATTATTATTATTATTATTATTATTTTTATTATTATTATTATTATTATTGCCAGTATTATTATTATTATTATTATTATTATTATTATTATTATTATATCACATAGGGAATCATATGTGCTTGCTCACTGACAATAACTGGTGATTTACGCTGGAGTTCGAGTGAAAACAAAGTAATTTTTTTTTAACTGAAAACATTACTATTAATGGGGAAGGGTAACAAAAATGTTTTTGTTTTTTTGGGTGGGGGGGTAAACATTTTTTTTTCTTTTTCTAACTGAAAATATTACTATTCATGGGGAAGAGTACAAAAAAAATTAGGGTGGGTAGACATTTGTTCTCATTTTTTTCTCTTTTTCTTACTGAAAATATTACTATTACGGAGAGGGGCAGCAAATAAATTTGGGGGGGGGGGGCGAACTATTTTTAAACTGAAAATATTACTATTCATGGAGGAGGGTTAAAAAAACTTTTGGAGGGAGTGGGTAAAAAATGTTTTAAAAATGTTTTATTTGTTTTTAAACTAAAAATATTCTTGGTTATAAACAAAGAAAATCGATGTCTACCTACCCAAGAAATATGACTGAGTCTCCATCGGTTTTCTGGTGAGCGTTCATTTCCGACGCGGCAGCCTAGCAAAAATAGACGACCGTAGGGAGGCTATTTTGGCTAGTCCACTTATAATATAACGAGCACCTTCTCTGTCTGTCTGTCTGTCTGTCTGTACGTCCTGGGGAATTTTTGTAAACAGAAGAAGGGGGGGGGGCTCGAGTAATTAACATTTAATTAATTAAGCTTTTCGAGTTAGCGTTCATAATATTTGTATACCTGTAGAATTAGGAAACTATTATTAATAATTAAATTTACATTAGATAACATTAAATAACCTTATTAGATCAGAGAAGAACGAAATTTTAAGACGAGGCTGCGATTAGAAGTGTAAACGTGGCAAGAATCATACTTACATTTATAGATTTCAACGGCCTCATATACCCTTAATAAACGTCGTTTAGACACTAGACGGGCTTCCTCATTTACATAATACATTCCTTTTAACCTTCAATTAAATTCAGATTTACAAATATACACTTATAACTGCTATTACTAAGTTTCCATATGTATTTACAATACGTTCAGATAAGGTGATATTAAGAAAAATTATTCATACAATTAATTAAAGCCATTTTCTTCATCAACCAGCGTGTTTTCTCAACCATACTTCCAATTGCGATTATTGTTAAAATTTCAAGTCTATCTCGGCCTTTTGGCTAAGATCAAAGTGTAGTATCTATTCCGATGGATACTGAACCACATAGACTGGTATTGTATTGGCTTTCGGGTCTTCACTGCTATTGTCTTGGCCTTTCAGTCTTCATTTACGCCGGTCTATTGGTCTGTCCTGTGCAGTTCTAGGAGGTCCACCTTCACAGGCTTCGCCCCCCCCCTTTTAGTGACGTCATTGTGAGAGGATTTTTTTCACAGTTTTCATTCATTATTTACAGATTTTGAGAGTATCAAACACGCACTGTTGTTTCACTGATTTACTGTATTAAATATATATATATATATATATATATATATATATAAAACTATTCGCATAAAACAGTTATATACAAACTATGTACAATACAAATTTCAAACTAAGTTGATGACGAGTGAACCATAAAATAGCGTAAGTTACTAAAACGAAATCCTATTTTTCAAAAATTAATGACAAAGTTAAATTCACGAGTAATCATTTGCTGTTAGACATTTTAATGTTTTGTAAATAGTTATTAATTAATTAATTATTTGGTGATTCTATACAATATGAAACTAATTTAGAACCCTAAGCTAATTCTCCTGTATTCAAATATTAAAAATGTTGAAGCTTATTATATCCGATTCTTTAATGAATAAAGATTAAAATCAAATTACCTTAATAAAATAAATCATAGTTTCATAACAATTGCTGCATTTAATAATTTTATAATTAAAAGATAACGTAATAATTTAGTTGAAATCTCACAAAATACTTATTAAAAATAACCACAAATATTATTATGGTTTCATAACAATTTGCTGAAAATATTCATGACAAAATGATATCGTAATAATTAAGTTGAAATCTCAGAAAATATATATTAGAATAACAACAAATATTATTATGGTTTTATAACAATTTGCTGAAAAGATTTATGACAAAATGATACCGTAATAATTAAGTTCAAATCTCACAAACTACTTATTAGAATCACAACAAATATTATTATGGTTTTATAACAATTTGCTGAAAAAAATTATGACAAAATGATATCGTAATAATAAAGTTGAAATCTCACAAAATACTTATTAGAACAACAACAAATATTATTATGGTTTTATAACAATTTGCTGAAAAGATTTATGAAAAAATGATACCGTAATAATTAAGTTTAAACTTCACAAACTACTTATTAGAATAACAACAAATATTATTATGGTTTTATAACAATTTGCTGAAAAGATTTATGACAAAATGATACCGTAATAATTAAGTTGAAATCTCACAAAATACTTATTAGAACAACAACAAATATTATTATGGTTTTATAACAATTTGCTGAAAAGATTTATGACAAAATGATACCGTAATAATTAAGTTTAAATCTCACACAATACTTATTAGAATAACAACAAATATTATTATGGTTTTATAACAATTTGCTGAAAAAAATTATGACAAAATGATATCGTAACAATTAAGTTGAAATCTCACAAAATACTTATTAGAACAACAACAAATATTATTATGATAAAACCATAACAATTTGTTAAAAAATGTGTTTTGCCAAAATGATACCGTAATAATAAAGTTGAAATCTCACGAACCACTTATTAACAATAACAACAAATATTATCATGGTTTTATAACAATTTCGTCAATAATTTAATGACAAAAGGATATCGTAATAATAAAATTGACATCTCATGAAATACTTATTAAATATAACAACAAATATTATTATAGTTTTATAACAATTTGCTGAATAATTTAATGACAACATGATACCGTAATAATTAAGTCGAACTCTCACAAAATACCTATTAAAAAGAAATCACAGCAATTTGGTCATGTTTTATAAGAATTTGAATTAATGAATATCTTAATTTATTTTTTTCGGGTATTATTTATACCGGGAAAATAAATTTCAATTTCAAACACTTTTAAAAAAATAATAAGAATTTGGTACAACCTGCATAGTAAAAAAGGGAAATACAAGTTTAAAGACTCCCGAGCAACACCGGTTAGTTAGAGAAAGTGTTACAATAACATTGACGAAACGATAACACTACTGTTATTTAAAGAACTTTTTCATTTTGTTACGCTCATTTTAGATAGATCTAGTGTAAGTGAGATTAGAAAATTAATAGGATCAAGAAAATTCTATGGATTTTAAGCACAAAGAAGAAAAAAGCTGCGGGAAACGTAGATAGAAATTCGACTTACCTTTAAATCGAAAAGCGGCACCAGGGCTTAGTGAAACAATGACACTAAACGCTGTAATATTTATGGAAATCGTCTGGGCACATATGACCTCAACCAAAAGATAAAATGTCATTTAGTAGAATGTGTTTACTGTGAAAAAGAATTTGACTTGCTTTGTATTATCCTCATTGTTCAAACAGGAATCGTAAGCAGTGAAGCGACCAGCGATAGGCCATATAAACCGTGTCGACTGCTAAGAATACTCATGTATGCACGTATACTATGTAATAACGAAGCGGACTGAACACCTTGGTGTGTCGGCTTCGAATCCCATTCGTCTAACAGAAACACTTTGATAAAAACCTACACCTTATATTGTGTCTTACCTTCTGAAGAGGATAAAGATATACTACTATACAATGCGCTACCGAGTCCCAGTGCAGCCCTATTAATACAATCTATCGGATTGACACTTATTTCAATCTTATAAAGTTGTCTCACCGACGATGTAGACGAACACACAAGCCACGTCTCCAATCTTTTCTGACGATATAAATTAGATTTTCGTGACAAACACAGCTAATGTTACCAAAGATACTAAAGTAACCGCGCCGTTGGGTGGCATCAACTACATCCCCCACAACACGTGATTAAAATGCTATTGTTTCTGTTGAGTCGTTCGCATTTAAAAAAACAAAAACATGCCGCGCTACTAAGGGAAATGAAAACACACACAGCAATACACGTGTGTGTGTGTCGACAAATAAGAAGAAACGCAAAGGAGTGATTTAAACTAATATGCTTTTAGTAGTAAGTTTTTGAAAGGCGGTGGGCAATGCAAATTCCGGGTAAGATGCAAGTTGTAAGGAACAAAAACAATAACTCGAATACGAAATATGACTTACTATTTATTTTACCTAGAATCTTACATAACAGCAAGAGTGTGTTTAGCTGTTTGTGTGATGTCCGAGTGATTAAAAATCACTATTTAATATTTCGGGAAAAGAGACTTCCCTTTGTAAAAAATAATTAAACCAGAAGAAAAATGTATCCGACTGTGAAGAGAATCCCACAAAACTCACAATCTAGGACTTTTTTTTTACATTGTTAGAAAAATAACAAATACGACGTTAATTTAAAGCATTGAGGTCGATAGTTAGTTTAAAGTAAATTAATCATAAAATAATGTCTCTTTATTCTTCTATTTTTATTATTATTGTTACTCTCTATGAGCTCTCATACAAGTTACCATCAGTGAATGCCCCGCCCCCAACAACAACATGTGTTGTTCCCTGGAGTCTGAGTGACAACAAGCCTCCCTGGAGTTCCAGTATTATCCAGCTGTTTTTGATCACCACCTCAAATGACCTAGCGGTATAGCAATAGTCGCCTATCATTGATTACTCGCTGTAAACGACCATTGGTATCACCTGAGATTTGAATGGCAATATGTCTCCCCAACGCCCTATTATTCTCTGCACTGTTACAGTGGAGGCCTGGTAAGTGCTATCCCTCTTCGGTCTTCTCATCTTTAATTCTCTACGACTATTTAGTGTTGTGTAATCTGAGGCCGGTGGCATTTTATTTTGGATGAACAGCTTATGATCTTTCTTGTAGCTTATGTTCTTTGACTCATGTGGTGGTGTTCTTCCTGTGGTTTTGTTTTTCTAACTTCCATGTGACTGCTTACGATTCGGTGCTTATGCATGTTGATTTCTGCATTCGAGGATTTTCCTTAAGATTACAGCTGTTTTGACCATTGCCGTTCTTTGTATGGTTTTGATCCTCACGTTGATTCCAATTTTTCCCAGTATTTTCTCCAGTTTTTTGGGGGATTGCTCCTAGTGCTCCATAGATTATTTGTATTATACTAACTTTCTTTATTATCCATATTGTTTTCAGTTCTCTGGCTCTGTGTATTTACTTCGTTTTTCCGTGTCTTTGATCTTCACTTTGTGGTCTGCTGAAACGGCGAAGTCCACGATTTTACAAGATGTTTCCTTCTTGTCGATTATAATAACATCAGGTCTTATTGCTTGTATGAGTTTATTTGTTTGTATATTCATATCCTAGAGGATTTTGTCTTTTACTTTTCCAGTACTGTTTCTGGTTTATGTTTGTATAATCTGTCTGCGTTTCGAAATTCAATTGTTTGCACTGTTCGCAGTGTATTACTTTTCCAACACAGTCATGTCTGTTCTTGTATTCTTTTTGGGCAAGTTTGCTACATTCATTTATTATATAGTTTACTGTTTTGTCTCTTTATCCACACAGTCTGCATTCACTTTTTTGCTGGGTTTTATCTATTTTAGCTTTACTGTAGTTTGTCCTAATCGCATTGTTCTGTGCAGCCAACAGTAAATATTCCGTTTCTCTGTTCACCTTTCCTTTTCTTTGCAATATCCAGCTATTTTCGATGGTTTCTTCTCTTGTGAGTCTTATGAAGCGTCCATGTAGGTGTTTTTCTTCCCACTTTTCTTTTCCTGTCTGTTTGTGTCCAGTTTCGATGCTTCCTGCGATGTTCGTTAGGACGGTGTCTTTTGCTGCGGTGATCAGTCTGTCTGAATTCTGGTGTATGTATTTCTCCAGCTCTTTTTTAGTGTCGTTCACATAGTCTTCTATACTTTCCAGTCCTCTTCCCCCTTCGTTTTTTTTCGTAGAGTATGTCTGTATCGTCGTCACGATGTAGTGCGGTGTGCATAGTCATAAACTTTCTAGTCCTTTGGTCAAGGTGCCTGAGTTCATCTTCAGTCAAGCTTATGAATGGTCCAGAATATCTTATTAGTAATACTGCCCAGGTATTTATTGCTTGGTTTAGGTTTCTGCCATATAATTTTGTTTCTAAGAGGTGTCTTGCTTTTCTCAAGTATTATTTTCCAATCTTCTCTTTCATTTCGGTTGGTTTTATTGTGTCTGCTTCAAAAACTCCTAAATATGTATAGCTGTCTTGTTCATCTAGCGCTCTCATCTGCTCTTGGTTGGGTAGTTTCATGCACTTAGTCGTCTCCAGATTTCCTTTTCTAATCTCTAACACTGCACACTTTTCTATTGCGAATTCCATTTGAATGTCCTGACTGAAGATTCTAGTCGTATTTATCCGCTTTTCCAGTTCATTTTTTTTGCTTTTTGCAAATAACTTCACGTCGTCCATATACATGAGATGGTTTATTCTTTGTTCTCTGCCTGTGGATTTGTATCCTGCATCACATTTCCTGATTATGTAGTTGAGTTTCCTTATGCTTATGATAAACAGTAGTAGGGATAAGGAGTCTCCTTGGAAATGCCTCTCAGTATTTTTACTCCGTCAAGTATTGTCTTCCAGCTGTAAGTTCTGATCTCTATGTGTCCATTGCTTTCTTGATGAGATTAATACTCATGTCTGGTCTCTCGTACATTTTTAAGCATTCACTTATCCATGCTTGAGGGATCATGTCGTACGCTTTATTGTAGTCAATCCATGCCATAGATATGTGTTTTTCTCCCAGTTGTGTCATTAAGATTTTTTAAATTGTCGATAAACATGTGTTTGGTCTGTAATTGGTTGGGATCGTTCCCTCCTCTTCCTCCATATTATTATTATTATTATTATTATTATTATTATTATTATTATTATTATTATTATTATTATTATTATTATTATTATTATTATTATTATTATTTGTCTTCACTAGAAGTTCTAACGCAGACCATCCTCAGTGATTGCTCATCAACAACAACCAGTGGTATTTCCTGGAGTCTGAGTGACAACACACCTCCACAGATGTCTAGTATGTTTACCTCTTTTCGATAGCAACCGCAAATCATCTTGCGGTATCCTAACAGCCTCTTAGTATTTATTTCTCGCTGGTAACGACCATTGGTATTCTCTGGGATTTAGGTGGCAATAATCCTCCCCAAGGCCCCATCATTCCTCGCCTTCTTACTGTGGAGGTCTGGTTTGTGCTCTCTTTCCTCGGTCTTCTCATCCTCCTTGACCCTCTAAAAGTATTTTGTCTGGTGTCAGTCTAGGCCGGCACCATTTTTCTTTTTTTTTGGGGGGGGGGAAGGGGAAGGGAAGGGTGATATGTTATTGTGTTTCTTCTAATTTCTGTTCATAGGTTCATTTTTGTGTAGTATTAGCTGAGCCGTGTAATCTTTTAGGGGGATTATGAACTGATGTTTCTTGCAGTTTCTGTTCCTTGGTTCGTGGTGATTTGTTGTTCGTGTTGTTTTATTTTTTTCCTTTTGTAGATTTTGTGTGACTGGTTACTTTTTGTAGCTTATGCCGGTTATTATTATTATTATTATTATTATTATTATTATTATTATTATTATTATTATTATTATTATTATTGCCAGTATTATTATTATTATTATTATTATTATTATTATTATTATTATTATTATTATTATTGCCAGTATTATTATTATTATTATTATTATTATTATTATTATTATTATTATTATTATTATTATTATTATTACTATTATGATTATTATTATTATTATTATTATATCACATAGGGAATCATATGTGCTTGCTCACTGACAATAACTGGTGATTTACGCTGGAGTTCGAGTGAAAACAATTCCCCCCGATTTCTATTATTCTCAAACGCTTTTGATAAAAATTGCAAATTATTTAGCGTTATCGAAACAGATGTTTACTAAACAGATGCTTACTCTATAGAATCGTCCACTGGTCTTCACAAGGATTTCTGTGACAGTAAGCCTACACAGGTCCGCAGTTCTCTTTGCGCTTTTCTAGTGAAGGTCTGGTTAGGGCTATCCCCCATTAATCTTTCAATCATTTATTATTATTCATGGGGAAGGGTAACAAAAAAAAATTTGGGGGGGGGGACGGGGGGGTAAAAACATTTTTTTTTTTCTAACTGCAAATATTAGTATTAATGGGGAAGGGTAACAAAAAGAATTTTTTGGGGTGGGGTAAATTTTTTTTTTTTAACTGAAAACATTACTATTAATGGAAAAGGGTAACAAAAATGTTTTTGTTTTTTTCATGGGGAAGAGTACAAAAAAAAATTTAGGGTGGGTAGACAGTTGTTCTCATTTTTTTCTCTTTTTCTTACTGAAAATATTACTATTACGGAGAAGGGCAAAAAATATTTTTTTGGGGGGGGGGGCGAACTATTTTTAAACTGAAAATATTAGTATTCATGGGGGAGGGTTAAAAAAACTTTTGGAGGGAGTGGGTAAAAAAATGTTTTAAAAATGTTTTATTTGTTTTTAAACTAAAAATATTCTTGGTTATAAACAAAGAAAATCGATGTCTACCCACCCAAGAAATATGACTGAGTCTCCATCGGTTTACTGGTGAGCGTTCATTTCCGACGCGGCAGCCTAGCAAAAATAGACGACCGTAGGGAGGCTATTTTTGCTAGTCCACTTATAATATAACGAGCACCTTCTCTGTCAGGATGTCTGTCTGTCTGTCCGTCCTGGGGAATTTTTGTAAACAGAAGAAGGAAGGGGGCTCGAGTAATTAACATTTAATTAATTAAGCTTTTCGAGTCAGCGTTCATAATATTTGTATACCTGTAGAATTAGGAAACTATTATTAATAATTAAATTTACATTAGATAACATTAAAGAACCTTATTAGATCAGAGAAGAACGAAATTTTAAGACGAGGCTGCGATTAGAAGTGTAAACGTGGCAAGAATCATACTTACATTTATAGATTTCAACGGCCTCATATACCCTTAATAAACGTCGTTTAGACACTAGACGGGATTCCTCATTTACATAATACATTACTTTGAACCTTCAATTAAAATGAGATTTACAAATATACACTTATAACTGCTATTATCTAGTTTCCATATGTATTTACAATACGTTCCGATAAGGTGATATTAATAAAAAATATTCATACAATTGATTAAAGCCATTTTCTTCATCAACCAGCGTGTTTTCTCAACCATACTTTCAATGGCGATTATTGTTAAAATTTCAAGTCTTTCTCGGCCTTTTCGCTAAGATCAAAGTGTAGTATCTGTTCCGATGGATACTGAACCACATAGACTGGTATTGTCTTGGCTTTCGGGTCTTCACTGGTATTGTCTTGGCCTTCGGGTCTTCATTTACGCCGGTCTATGCGTCTGTCCTTTGCAGTTCTAGGAGGTCCACCCTCCCAGGCTTCACCTCCCATCTTTAGTGACGTCATTGTGAGAGGAATTTTTTCACAGTTTTCATTCATTATTTACATTACGTTGTTAAGAGAATGTTTTCTACTAAAAGGTAAAAGTAAACAAGGCAAATCCAAGCCATTAGTAAATCGGTGACCATTCAGGAAAACTAAATTGCTGACTGATACTTCCGGTTAGTCCGGAAGTGACGTCATCGTGAGATAATTATTTCACAGTTTACATTCATTATTTACATTAGGTTGTACCGAGAATGTTTTCTACTATAAATTACAAGTAAACAAGGCATACCCGAGCCATTAGTAAATCGGTGACCATTTTGGAAATGCAAATTGCTGACTTATCCTTCCGGTTAGACCGGAAGTGACGTGATTTTGAGAGGATCTTTTCACATTATCAGTCTTTACATTCATTACGTTGATAAGCAAATGTGTTTTATTGTAAATTGAAGTTAAGCAACAAATATCTCGGCCATTACTAAATAGGTAACCGTTTTGGAAAAATAACAAAACTGGTTCTTTGATATGACGTAGGCGCCTTCAATAGCATATTTAAACATTAGTTCTTTGATATGACCGAGGCGCCTACTAATTTGTTTACATTTTTTTAACTATGAATTGGGGAGGGAAACATTTTTTTTTTCTTTTTCTTTTTCTAACTGAAAATATTACTATTCATGGGGAAGGGTAACAAAAACATTTTTTTGGAGGGGGGGGTAAATTTTTTTTTTTTTTTTACTGAAAACAATACTATTCATGGGGAAGGGTAAAAAAAACATTTTTTGGTGGGGGGGGGTAAAATCTTTCTTTTTTTACTTTTTCTAACTGAAAATATTACTATTCATGGGGAAGGGTAACAACATTTTTTTTTTTTTTGGGTAGGGACTTAAAATTTTTTTTTTTTTTTTTCTAACTGAAAATATTACTATTCATAGAGAAGAGTACAAAAACAAATATAGGGGGGGGGGATTTTTCCTCTTTTTTTTTCTCTTTTTCTAACTGAAAATATTACTATTACGGAGAAGTCAAAAAATAAATTTCGGGGGCGAATTTTTTTTTAAACTGAAAATATTAGTATTCATGGGGAAGGATGAAAAAACTTTTGGAGGGAGTGAGTAAAAAAATGTTTAAAAAAAACTATTTACTAATGGCTCGGATATGTCTTGTTTACTTGTAATTTATAGTAGAAAACATTCTCGGTACAACGTAATGTAAATAATGAATGAAAACTGTGAAAAATCCTCTCACGATGACGTCACTTCCGGACTAACCGGAAGGAGGAATCAGCAATTTAGTTTTCCTAAATAGTCACCGATTTACTAATGGCTCGGATATGCCTTGTTTACTTTTAACTTCTAGTAGAAAACATTCTCTTAACAACGTAATGTAAATAATGAATGAAAACTGTGAAAAAAATCCTCTCACAATGACGTCACTAAAGAGGGGAGGCGAAGCCTGGGAAGGTGGACCTCCTAGAACTGCACAGGACAGACCCATAGACCGGCGTAAATGAAGACCCGAAGGCCAAGACAATAGCAGTGAAGACCCGAAAGCCAAGACAATACCAGTCTATGTGGTTCAGTATCCATCGGAACAGATACTACACTTTGATCTGCACAGCTGAAAAACTCCTCTAATGCAAAATCCAACCTACATAAAGTATACACTTTAACCAGCTATATGTATATTGCAATCAAAATAATTATGTCATGTGTGACCGCTCTTAGCGAGTAAATAATAATATATGTATTTCTGTTTACGTAATGTATTCTCCTAATATATGAAAAAAACATTTAGTAATTTTTTCCAATTTTCGAGGTTCTGGCTGACTGATTTTAAGTACTTCTGAATAATATAAATATAACTTTTTATCCATGACTAATGTTTTATAGAAAATAAGGGTGAGTAATAAAAAATAAGGAAAACCTAATAGAAATCGAAATCTAAAAAGAACGTAGACTATACAACGAACAGCAATGATGAAACAACTGCAAAATAAACTCAAACCGCTGCATGCATGTTGCAATCAAAATAATGATTCCATGTGTGAACTCTCTTAGAGAGTAAATAATAATATAAATAATGTGTGTTTGCTTATATATAAATACACATTTACATTAACTTTCTTTTTCTCGAGTCGTCAAGGTTCTGTGTGGAGGAGATAAAGTCAGCTTTTTCGTGACCTCCTCCATAAGTACTTGCTCACAACAGCGAAACTAATGACTTTTGACCGCTTCCAGCGACCTGAGCGTCCTTTACACTGCTCTCAACGACCCCTACGCACGCTAACAACGGAGAAACCAATTACAGTACCCTGCTCTCAGCGACCCCTATGTCCGAGGCAACACGCACCCATTTAAAGACAGGTGGACATATCCGCTGAAAACCTCGCTATCATACAGCCCAACGTCGAAGGCCTAACCAGCGCCAAGCTTGACATCCTAGAGAAGCTTGCCACAAACAACAAGGCAACCGTCGTGCTCCTGCACGAGACTCACAAGGAAAATGACACTATTTTGAAGCCCCACAGTTAAACACTAGCCGGTCACACCAACAGCAGAAACCACGGCCTGGCAGCCTTCATCATAGACTAGTTACTAGTTGGTCAGTACGCCCCCAATGCCGAGGTGGAATGGGTCGCCACTAAAGTGCAGGAGACGATTACCGTAAATGTCTACAAGCCACCACAAAGCAGACTACAACCAGGCTCGCTGCCAGATGCCCCAGCCCCGGTTGTATATGCAGGTGACTTCAATTGCTGGGACACTGACTGGGGCTATAAGATCACCAACCCAGACGACGCGAACCTGGCAGACTGAGCATCCACAGTAGATGCCGTGCTTCTGTTCGACCCGAACGAGCCCCACTCATTTGCCTGCAGGAGCTGAAATACCGGGGCCAACCAAGACCTGGCATTTGCCAAAATCATCAGGCAAGAACCACTCCCTGTACGGCGCGTCTTGTACCGATTCCACCGTTCACAACATCGTCCGTTACTTATCACAATACTATCGCTCATCTAGCCGACGGACGGAAACCAGTCCGAAGGTGGAACTTCCGCAAGGCCAACTGGTCGGAATTCACGTGCAGCACCAACATTGCAGCTGAATTATTGACAGTGCCTACCACGTCCAATATAGACGCGGCCTAAAATGCATATCGCACGATGTTTACAGCCGCCGCCAAAAACACACGTCCCACGGAGAGTCCAAAAGAACTATGTACCCTGCTGGGACAGTGAGTGCGAGAAACTTCTGGACGCCTATAACGAGGCCAACACCAAGGCCGATAGGTGGACCGAGACCATCGAATCAATCGACTACACTCACTCAAGCCGTCAAGCATAGCATACCATGAACCAGCTGACAAAACAGGCAACAAAACAAAAACCGTGCCCCATCACTGCTGATGTCATTGCAGCCCAGCTGATCAACAACGGGAGGTTCCCTAATCCTGACAAGGAGTTCACCAGGAAGACTATCAGCGAAGTGAACGACCTACGCAGGGCCCCCAGTGCTGATGCTAACCTCTCTGGAGAGTTCACCAATGACGAGATCAAATTGGCTATCAAACACATGAAGAACCCCAAAGCAGCTTTGACCGACAACATCCATCCTGAGTTCATCCTTCACCAGGGTAGCAAGGCCACAGAGTGACTTCAATCTATTTGCTCCTTCTGCTTTCGCACGCTCAAGCTCCCGAATATATGGTGACGAGCCATGGTCATCGTTCTCCCGAAGCCCAATAAGCCACTGGATGACTCAAAAGGATATCGACCAATCGCCCTACTCTGCGTGCCATATAAGATCATGGACGTCTTTTCCATGCGCGCCTCGCTCCAGTGATCGACCCAATACTGCCAAAATAGGAAGCTGTATTTACGCTATTTTGCTCGCAAATAATCTAACTTATGAATGATGATTATTTTTTATTATCATTTATATATATACAGGGTCGGGCAGCTAAATTGGTACTTTTTTTTATTTTTACAAAATTCATAATTTAAAGGATTAAATATGGAAAGATATCATTTTAACATTTATTTATTTAATTATTACAGTCTATTGAACAAAATTATTCAATATGAGCACCCTTTCCATCACTTATTTTGGAGATTCTTTGACGAACGCGTGAACAGCTCCTCTTTATTTTATTGGGATCGAGATTGCGAAATGCTCGTTGAATGGCTGTCTTCAATGAGTTTATATTTGGGTGTGGATTGACATTAGTCTGTCCTTCGACGACGCCGAATAGATAATAGTCGCAAACATTTAGATCTGGAGAGCTGCTGGGCCAAATATCCTTCGGAACAAACAAGGGAAGATTCTCCTTCATGAAATCTTGGACTTTCCTGTATCCATGCACTGGTGCCGAGTCTTGGATGAGCATGACTTTCGTAGGGTTGTAGTTTCTACGGATCCAAGGCAATAAAACATTATTAAGAATGTTTAAATACTCCGCTGTGTTGATTTTAAGACCCGCTTCGATGGAATCAGGAGGCATCCCCTTTCCATCACTTGCCACGGCTGCAAAAACCATCACAGAAGCAGAATTTTTGCTCTGCATCACAGGAGGAACTTCCGAAGGGTCACAGGCAATAACTCGAGTGTTCTAGTGATTTGACACCTCATCCACGATGAACTTTTTCTCATCAATAAAAATGCGCACATGTCCTCCTTTGTGTTTCAGATGGTTGATAAGCTTGGGGCATCTTTCAACTCTGATGGCTTTTGAACAGGCAGTGAGGAGATTATGGCGTCTCCTAACGTAGGACTTCATCCCAAGGTCTTCGTTGATTGCTCTGCTGATAGTTCTGCGACTCACATTGCGCTTTTTTGCCAGTTTCGACATCGGCTGACTTGGGTCTGCCTTTATCGACCTTTTTAGCCCCACCAGGAAAGTGTTTGTACGCTTTCGATCATTACGAGTACTGTGCCGACTTCTCTCAACCTTACACTCGGCATCGAAATTAGCCACAACCCGATAGACAGTCGTTTTTGCATAGCCAGTGCTCTTAACAATGTCCGAAGGAGAACTCCCGGCGCGTCTCATTTCGCATATAGTTATTCTTCGTGCTAATTCCGCCATATTAAAACAAATTTGAGTAAATATAATTATGCTATCTTGCAATAAAGTGTTTAAGGATCCTTAGTAAAAAAAAACGTAATCATATGATCAAAAATAAAAAAAAGATATTAGCATTTTAAATTAGTTCCAATTTATCTGCCCGACCCTGTATATGTATATATACAGGGTGGGCCAAAACAAGGGTCCTATCTTTAAATTTGAATAACTTGAATTTGAATAACTTCCACAAAATAAAAGTTAAACTCACCAAACTTTATGTGTGTGTAGACTGACCCTTCCGAGATTTTTTGAAATAAACAAAACAAATTTTAGCCGAAAAACACTTCTTAAAACTTACAAAAACTAAAGTATTGTTTTTTACACTGTTTTGAGTTTTTTAAGAAAAAATAATGTTTTCTAAATGAGGGTACGTTCCTTAGGGCTAATACGGCTCATGCTTGCTTCGGAAGGGGTACTTTACTTATTCTAAAAAAAAAAAAAAAAAAATCAATAAATAAAAAAGTTATGAATTTTTAAAAATAGGACCCTTATTTTTGCTCACCCTGTATATATATATATATATATATATATATATATATATATATGTATATATACATAAATAAATATATATATATATATATAAATAAATATATATATATACTAGACCACCCGTGACCCGTTGGGTCAGTTTGTTATATTAGCTATGGAATTCATGTATGAGCGTGACACTTGTGGCATAAAGAAAATAGGTTTTTTTTACATAACAGAAGCATTTCTATGAAAGTATATTAAAATGAAAAAAGAATATAGATAGATTTCTATGAGTCGTTCTGTTTATTATAATTGTTTTTTTTTAAATTACAGTTACTGAATTATAAGTGGTTGGCCATACTTATAGGTAAATATGCACTGAACAGGTACCATAATACTTATTATAGTTAAATTCAAATTTTGATATATCATCTTTTAAATGAAATTGTTAGTTGAAAGTACAGAATAATAAAAAAACACTCTCCACATTAATAATGGCTTTTTAAATAGAAAATGAAAATAAAATGTAACTTTTTTTCATTTAATTTAAGCAAACATTCAGTACCCATTGTGTAAAATATTTAATTTGTATGTTAATAATAAAGTCAATAAAATTAAGACAATTCTTTGCTATTTACATTTTTTGTACAATTAAAGTTTTTTAAAGAAAACTTTTGTTATCCTTTCGCTTAATTGAGACTTCTTATCAGGTTCTAACTCTCTTATATCCAGATTATTTATATTAATCCATTTTTTTTATTGAATATGTATCGCTGAAAAGCACGGGTGCTTAAGCACTTATTGTACAGCAAATAAATATTGTATTTATATGCTAATAATAAGGTCACTAAAACTAAGACAATACTTTTCTATTTATAACATTTTTTGTACAATTTGAGTGTTTTAAAAAAACTTTTATGTTTTCCTTTCGCTTAACTCTACTGAGTGACACATATAGTTGACCATGTTGAAAGACAGGTTTGTCTAGATAAACTAAAACTTTATGTAAGGTCTGTCCTTGAAGCTTATGAATAGTCATAGCAAATGCTTATTGTATAGGAAACTGGACTCTGGCAAACGGAATATTGTCACCGTCAGATAAAACCATTTTCAATCTTGGAATTAAACCGATTTCTCCTCTAAACTGTGATGCAATAATTTTAGCAACAATCAAATTATTATACAGCTCCTCTATTATTAGTCTTGTACCATTACATAAGCGTGGTGGATCAATATTCCTCATACACATGATTGGAGCTCCTTTCTTGAGTTCAAGTTTATGTGGAGGTAATCCTGATAACTCTATCGAATCAAGAAATTCTGTTGGGTAATGTGTAGCTTCTGTTCCTTCAAGAACAGAATTAAATGACAAATATTCTTTTACTTGTCCAGGAAATTTTTCAATACAATTATGATTTATTGCTCTAACTGTATCATTAAATGGTACTAATATGCAATTTTCCGCAAACATTTCTAGATTGTCAAACGAAGGATAAATGTATTCAATGCATTGGTCAACATTATCTGCACGGATTATCAAATCTTCAGGCAGTTCAATCTCACCATTTTCATTTTTTTCAAGTTTGTCTTCACCAATCTTTATAATAAATTTAGAGTATTCATCATCATCATCTTGAACTCTCATGTTTTGTTTTAAATAAAATTTCTTAAATTTACGTTACAAAAACGACTCTTTGATGCAAGCATTGTAAATGTCAGCATCATTTCCTCTCTTTATGACTGGTAGTAGTTGCCTGAAGTCACCACTGCACACCGTCAATATCCCTCCGAATGTTTCATTGTTTCCACATATATCCTTGAGAGTCCTGTCGAACGTCTCTAAACTCTCCCTTCTTATCATTGGACATTCGTCCCAAATAATAATTTTTGCTGCCCTTATCAAGTTGGCTGTTTCTGATTGTTTATCAAAATTACAAACATCATTTTCTCTTACATTGAGAGGAAGCTTGAATCTGGAATGAGCAGTGCGACCACCATGCATCAATGTTGCAGCAATACCTGATGATGCTACAGCCAGTGCAATTTGTCCTAAGCTCCTTACTTTTGAAAGAAAAAGTTTTATTAAGAAGGTCTTTCCTGTGCCTCCTGGAGCATCGATGAAAATCAATGAAGAAGAGCCTGTGTTTAAGCAACTGCATATAAAGTTGTAGATGATCGATTGTTCGTCATTTAATAAATGTTGATGTGTCTTTACATATGTTATTTGCTCTGCTATATTGTAACTTTGCTCATCCATTATGGCTCTATTTATGTGAATCACATTAGGTAAATTCTGAGGCAAAGGCAATCCAAAATCTTGCAGTGATTTGTCAGCAGCACAAAGTTTATCATTTATGTACCTCAACGTGTTGTTGATGGCATTTTTATTGACCATGTTCTGATTGTTGACTTGGATTTGCATTGCATTGTAGTAATCCATTGCCATAGAGTTGGAAAATCTTTCCCACAACTCAAGAGGATTTGAACATTCTGTGTTTAAAAGTATCACAATGAACAGATCCCTTATCGCTCTTGGCATTCTCGTTTTATCTGCATCCTCCATTGTTTGTATCCAGTGGTTGTCATGAAGCAGTAATCCTCTTTCTTTGCAAGCAGTTTTAAATAATGGACATATATGACCTGCTACAGTTCGCAGAGATTCAAAAGAATTAGGTCCTTTTACATGGTGAAGTAGTAGCCGCAAAAAGTACAATTCACCACTATTTGGTGAGACTGTGTACATACGACCAAGAATATTCGCTTAAAAAACTCCTGGGTGATCAACTATTCTTCTACCCATTTTTCTTCTTGCCATTTCTTATTTTGCCACACATAGTATTTTGGGACATCCGAGTAATAGAGTGTTCTGGCAAATTCATCATTCTGGCAAATATTGAAAAACTCTGTGAGAGGTGTGCAGGAAGCATTTCTATTAAGGTCTCTGTTGCTTGTCCTTTGAATATAGATCATATGTTGATCAGGGAGATGTATCTGAAGACGAACAACAGCAGGTTCTCTAACATGAATTGGAAATCCCAGTATCATCGAAACTGCTTCTGATGGTCCAATATATCTTCCTGTCAAGTATTGCTTAATTTCGTCTTTGCTTACACTGAAAACTGCCTGATCGCTTCCCTTTAATGTATATTTAATTACATATTTAATGGATTTTACAGAAGTGCATATTTCTACATTTAAGTGACAATTAAATAACTTCAAGAGAGTCATGTTGTAAGGTACAACCCATTTGGAAGTTATAGGTTCATTTCTACCTTCTTTATAGCCTTGATGACCTCCCATTTCTGGTGACCTTCGCCTATAAATAGGGTAGGAATCATATCCACATCTTGTTTCATCACTATATGGTTTTGGGTACCTCTTTGAACAGCTCCCATTTTTCCAGCACAGAGATGTACTGTTGCAGTTTGGTCCATGTATCATATGCGTCAATACCAATTCATGTCCTTCTGGATCTTCGACTTTATTTGGTATTTCAGCTTGAACAAAATCATCATAATTCTGGGGTCTGGGTTTAGATTCTTCTTCCATCCATAGCAGGCAATGTAGGTGTGGTAAACCTCTTTTCTGGTATTCAACACTTATAACGTAGGCAATACAATTACCCAACAGACCTTGTGTTCCTGTTAAATATTTAATGAAAAGTTTTCTTTTTAAATCAAAAATTCTTGCAATTATGTCCGGTCGATCGTGAGGAAATTGGTTCTCAATGAGATTATCTTTAATCTCAGGCCAATTTGGATTGCATGTCATTGTGATGAAGTAAGTTGCAGTCCCATATTTTCTAACATACATCATAGCATCTTGACATCTCTCCATCATATATCGTGGACCACCAACAAATGTTGATGACAAAATAACTTTTCTGCCTATGTTACTAAGATCATCATTATCATGTAACGCATCGACAAAACCTCTGTATGTTGTAGATCTAAGAGAGGCTTGATTCAATCTAATGTAGTTCAAACGATCTACTTCAATTTTTTCTGCCATATCCACAACAATCTCCCACCTCTTAATATTTGGCTAAATTCATCATCACGGATCATAATGCGGTATGCATAATAACGCATAGCAGTTAATTTTCGGTTATTTGTCATTGTCATCTCGGGATGCCAGCCATCCTCACCATCAGGGAAAAACAGTACATACTGTAGTGGATCATATGATCGATGATATTCCGATATTGTCTGAAGCTGTCCACCTTTTTCTCTCAATATTATGTGGCGTGATGTTGTTTGCTGTTCATTGTTATTTTGAATAATAATTCCTACTTCATTAAAAATCTGATTATTGTATCGCCTTTCATGCTCATTAATCGGTTTCCTCGTAGGATCTATAACAATAACTGCATTAGGTATGTTGTATATCATGTCCTTAGTTTGTTGAAATGCAGTCACATAGATATTAGCACGTCTTAGAATATACTCAATATTTTCTATGATATTCCGACGTAACTCAATGTTCTGGTACATATTCATCCGAACATCAATACTATATTCTTTGTCAAGAAAGTATATCTGAATAAACTGAGCTTGATTGTCTGGCTCAGGTAATAATGATCCAATATAGTGATGAATCTGCCCTTGAATAACTATAGATGGCTTCCATCCGTGTTGTGGCTTGATTTCTTTGCAACCAAAAAATGTCATTTGAAACAGGCTATTATATTGTCTCAGGTGCCTTCTGAAGTGGCGAGCTTCTTCACCTTGATCAGCATACAAATAATAGAGTTCATGTGGCAACTTGTGCAACTTTGGCAATCTAACCTTGCCATTCATGCAACAAAAATGTGCAGTTTCTCCAACAAAAAGTTTTGCTTTACAATGAGAACATAGCTTATTCAAATTTCCAACATTTCCCTGTAAGTTTGCTCTGCGCTGTAAATTATATTGACTATTTCGCAAAGCAAGTATGTTGTTTATTTCCACAACATTCTCGTCACCTCGGTTTCGTTCATCTTTTATTCTTTGGCTACTCAGTCTCTCTTCTCTTTGTTGTGCTGTCTCGCTAGCTCGTCTTTGTTCAGCTCTAATTCTCTGCCTGTTCAGTCTCTCTTCTCTCCTCTCTGTTGTTTCATTATTTCTTGTCTCTTGTGTTCGCATTCTTTGCATGCTCAGTCGGTATTCTCTTCGCTGCGGCGTTTCTAAATTTCGATATCTATAATCTTTTTCCCTTTGTTTTTGCCAGCGAATTTCTCTTTGTTCACTTGTTTCAGAAGCTCTTTGAAGTCTATACGTTTCTCTAGAACGAATCAGTCGAGTTCGTCTTTGTTGCTCAGTTTCAGTAAGTTGTGGCATACCAGAGGGACCAGCTTGTTGCTGATCCACATTGGTGTCGTCGTTGATTTTGGTTTTGTTACTTTTTATTTGGTTGTGTGCCATATTAGTAAAGTTCTACAAAGAATGTAAAATAATTTGTTACAGCTTTGTGTAACAATTTCTTAAAAATTTAAAATATTAAATGTGTTAAAAAATGGATGTAATATGTGTAAAACATATGATTCAAGTATTTGCTGTTTAAAAAACAACAAAAGGAAACACTATTTAATGTAATAGAAATGTGTGCATTTACCGATTCAGCTTTCCGTTTGTAAATGTAAGCAGACGACTTGAAAAAACATTGGAAGAAGAAAAAGAAATTTTTTTTAATCACGCCCTCTAGTAAGAAGGTCTGCATTAGTTAAGGGGGATAACTCTATCCAGTTTTACATCGCTCCCTCTTTCTCTCTCTCACACACACACGTAACTACAAGCATCTCGCTGCTCAACTCTAGTATTGCCAGCCATGGGGATTGATCTATATATACGAGCACGCATTAAAAAAAACGAAAATAAAAAAAGAAAAATGATGGAGGTATATAAAACATCTTTAAAAAGAATCAGTGCAAATGGCGGACTTGTAGCGGTGGCTAGGGCGATTTGAGAAAGGCTTTCTCGCGTACGTAACGAAAACAGAGGGAGTAGGAGTGGTGAAATCTATGAGAGGGAAAGGCTTTCTCGCGTACGTAACGAAAACAGAGGGAGTAGGAGTGGTGAAATCTATGAGAGGGAAAGTGGGAGGTGGTTTCGTTCACCTATCGCTAGTATTGCTGATATTAATAATGAGTGTTGTTTTTTTGTTTGTTTGTTTTTGTTTTTTAAAAGGGAGGAGTTTTTTTGAAACTGCGACAGACTTTACGAAGTCCTCCCGTTGAATGTTTTTAGGCTCCACGCCGAAAACAAAAAAACTATTTGATGAAATTAAATGAAATTGTTTTATATTAAAAGCGATATATAAATTTCCAGAATGAAAAATTTCATGCGTTCGTTAATCATAATAGAGATTAACGGAATTGGAATAACAGATTGAAGACGATGCTATTTACGCATGGGCAACCGGATGTTGAAAACCAGAAAGCTGAAAGCTGATTGCAAACAGACAAGATCAATAGAGTTTTAGTATTATATAGATATATATATAAATAAATATATATATATATATATATATATATATATATGAAATTAGTTACGTAGTTATTTTATCTACGTCCAACTGATTGAACAGCGTGCGTTAATTAATTGAAACGATTACCTCCCTCTAAATGGGCGCGTTATTTTAAATGTAAACGAAACGCTGGCATTTAACCGTGTTACTTAACTCTGATTTATTTTATTAAAACGTTTTGAGTGTGTTTATTTTCTTAATCTTATAAGTCATTATGTTTTAACACACACATTTATTGAATCAAATTGTTTAATTAAAATAATAATTGATTTTTAAAATTACTGCTTAAAAAACACACACACATTATAATGAATTTAGTTTAGGTAAACCTTTTTTCCATAGCATTAACAAAACAATTCGCGTGTACGTCATTAGATTTTTCAATAGTTTTATTTTAGGACCACCTTCTTTTCCGAGTTGAAAAACATCCAATATTATCATCTTTTCACAACCTTAACCGTGTTTAAAATTAATTTGTTCTATACGCTGTTAAGCTTTTATTTACAAACTGTTACTTGTATCCCTCAAATGAGTATAGACGCAAGACGAGCGCATAATTCAAGATGTAAACAAAACGCTTGCATTTACCGTGTTACTTTAACTTGAGGTGTTAATCTTTTATTTACAAACTGTTTTTATTATTCCATGTTTTATTTATTAAAATAAAAGATGTGATTTATTTTATTTTCTTTCAACAAAAAAACAAATTGTACTGGAAAACAATCAAACTGATTTTAAAATCAAATAGTTTAATAAAAAAAGGTCATTAAACAAACACACACACACATTCTAACGAATATAATTTAGGTACACTTTCTTTCAGAGACCATCTACATAACTAATCGTGTTCACTGTATTTAATTTGTTGGTACTTTTGCACTATAAGACCCCCGCTAACTTTTTCTCCGTCATTAGGGTTAGGGTCAGGATCAAAGTTGGGGTTAGGGTTTGGGTTTGGGGCATGGTCAAAGTCAGCACGCGTCCTACAGTAGTTTTTTAAAATTGTTGATTAGAACAATTTTATGAAATCAAATTGTTTAATTAAAATAAAAATTGATTTAAAAATGGTTGCACACATTACATTGTAATGAATTTAATTTACGTAAACTTCTTCTAGAGAGCATTTAACTAACGAATCGTGTTCGCTGTATTTGGTGTTTTTACTATTTGCTTTTTGTTTTGTCATTTTATATTACACATATTTATATGTATGGGGAAGCATGAAAAAATTCAGGGGGCGGCCTAATTTTTTTTTCTTTTCTTTAACTAAAAATATTCCTGTGTATAATGGGGGGGGGGTAAATACAAAATTTGAGGGGTCCAACAATTTTTTTTTTTCTTCATTTTTTAAACTCAAAACATTTCTATTTATGTGGCAGGGTAATACAAAAATCAAGGTGATGTGGACATTTTTTTCTTTATTTTCATCTAAAAATATTATTGGTCATAAACAAAGAATATCAACGTCTAATCACCCAAGAAATATGACTCAGGCTCCATCGGTTTACACGTAAGCGTTCATTTCTGAAGCGGCAGTCTAGCAGAAATATGCGACCGGGGGAAGCATATTTTTGCTAGTATATACAGGGTGGGCAAAAATAAGGCTCCTATTTTTAAAAATTCATAACCTTTTTATTTATTGATTTAAAAAAAAAATTTTTTTAGAATAAGTAAAGGACCCCTTCCGAAGCAAGCATGAGCCGTATTAGCCCTAAGGAACGTACCCTCATTTAGAAAAAATTATTTTTGCTTAAAAAACTCAAAACAGTGTAAAAAACAATACTTTAGTTTTTGTAAGTTTTAAGAAGTGTTTTTCGGCTAAAATTTGTTTTGTTTATTTCAAAAAATCTCGGAAGGGTCAGTCTACACACACATAAAGTTTGGTGAGTTTAACTTTTATTTTGTGGTAGTTATTCAAATTCAAGTTATTCAAATTTAAAGATAGGACCCTTATTTTGGCCCACCCTGTATAATGTAATTCTATGACTTACATTTAGTGCATAATAACTAAAAAAAAGCATTGAATCTCACAATATTACAATATGTCTCTGAATGGATATACGCATTCATGTACCGTATATTCACACAATGCACACTATGCATGTGTAAAAACTAGAGGTGATGAGTAAAAACGGATTTAAAATTTGAATATATCACCCCAAAATTAGGTAAAAACGGGTATTTTTGTCCTTGCCTCAATTTCTTTGTAAATCAGTTTAATTAAAATGATGCAACGAACCATCAATATGACTAATTTTAATAGTAAAACAGTAAGGTGGAAAGTAATACTTAAATTAAGATGAATTGCATTAATACTATCAGGTTCTGAAGTTTTCCGTTTCCGAATTATTAAAAGCAGTTTTTAAAAACTTACTATAATTATCTGGTAGTTTTGTTTTACGGCATATCAACCCTTTTTGGGTTATTTAATGCCGAATCTGGTCATTATAGTAAAAGTTTTTATGCTTCAAGTTCTTCATATCTTCAAATGTTTAATCAGGGTTTTTGGTTTGGTAGTTTTGTTTTACGGCATATCAACTTTTTTTGGGTTATTTAATGCCGAATCTGGTCATTATAGTAAAATATTTATGCTTCAAGTTCTAAAAATAAAATTAAAAAGGGGAGGGAGAAAGGGAGAGGGGCTGTTGTTTTTGTTTTTGGTTTTGTAGAACATAATTAAGTTTTACAAAAAAAAAAAAAAAGTCAATGTAGGTGAATTTCGTCTCAGGGAGCCACAGGGCAGCCTGATCTGGTATCACCAGTATAATTATCTGATTTTATAAAAAAAACAGCTAGTGTTAAATAGACCTATGTTCTTCAAAATAGTTAAAAAGAAGAAATATCAGGGCTTACTCATGTCCTCATGCTGTTAGTGGGCTGTACGGTGACGTAGTGCTTTAACGTTTATTCAAAGTTAAGAAAATGCATATTTATGTCAATTTACGAATGTAACACAGACGTCATTTTCTTTTGTATATTATAGAACATTCGGACGAACATATATCAATACAATGTAACTGATAAATGATGGCTAATACTTTATTTCTACATCAAAGATATGACAAGAAAAATACGCCTGATCTACCAGTACTGATTTTAGACAGGGAATGCAAATGTAGACAAATAAGAACAATATATAAATAATTTCATTTTTTCCGTTTTTCAGACTTTTCTAATCGGTGTAACAACACATACAAGTTTAAAAACTTATCTTGTGATGTTTAACATACATTTTTATAAATTTCTTTCAATAGGTAAATTGTTCTTTTCCAAAATTCAAACCAAATTATGCAAGTCATGTAGAAATATGTATAAGCATGAACGTATGTAATTTATGTGTGACACCTTAGTGGTTTATATGAGCTTTGAGCATTTCTGAGTTTATGAACCCCTTATCCGTATATAAACGAGTACCTCACATCTTTTTAAGAGAAGACATTTTAAAACTTCATAAATAACTATGCAATCCATATTTCAGCATTAAATAAATCGAACAAAGTTATCGGTTCACAAAACGTAAATAAAACTACGAATTATTGAAAATATTTCCCGGTTAAATGCGTCGACAAAAGTTATAAAACAGCGAACTTACAGTTTTTGTTTCTTCATGTCAAAATATTGAACATATTTCCCGTTTAAATGCGTCGGTCTTAAACGTTGAAGATAACTCGTAAATTTAGCAAAGGTGGAAGTGAGAGAGAAAATAAATGTTTACATAGATGAGAAATAAAAAGAAAAAAAAGAGACAGTAAGGAGTTTAAATGTGGAAGTGAGAGAGAAAATAAATGTTTACATAGATGAGTAATAAAAAGAAAAATAAGAGACGGTAAGGAATTTATAGGTGGAAGTGAGAGAGAAAATAAATGTTTACATAGATGAGAAATCAGAAAAAAAACAGAAGGTAAGGGGTTTAAAGATGGAAGTGAGAGAGAAAATAAAAGTTTACATAGATAAGAAATCAGAAACGCTTATTCTACAATCCCAGTTCCTTTTAATATATCCACGCAAGCATAAGAAAATGATGAACGCTATAATCACTGAACTATAACAACAACCTGATGTGAGCGGATCTATCAAGAAATGAAATGAAAATCTAAAAAAAAACGAATACACCTCCTTTGCTAATTCATGTAAACATATTGGATTTCCTCCCTGGGTTAAATGTTGAAAAAACGTCATAAAAATGACAAAATGTATATTTTAGAAAGAAGAGAGGCATGAAAAACTCACTAGCAAATATATGCTCCCTCCGGTCGCATACATTTGCTAGGCTGCCGAGTAAGAAATAAACGCTGAGGTGTAAACCGATGGAACCTCAGTCATATTTATTGGGTGGTTAGGTGTTGATATTCTTTGTTCATGACCAAGAATAATTTGAGATGAAAATCAAGAAAAAAATTTCGACCGTACCCAGATTTTTGTATTACACTTCCCAATAAATAGAAATCTTTTTAGTTTAAAAAATAAAGAAAAACAAATTTTTGGACCCCCCCCCCTCAATATTTTATTTACCCTCCCCCATGCATAGAAATATTTTTAGTTAAGAAAAGAAAACAACAATCTTTTTGACCGCGCCCCCAAATTCTGTTCATCCTTCTGCATACATATAAATATTTTAATGTAAAATAAATCAAATACAGCGACCACGATTAGTTAGTTAAATGCTCTCGAGAAGAAGGTTACGTAAATTAAATTCATTACAATGTGTGTGTTTTTAGAGTAGTAACTTTTTAATCAATTTTTATTTTAATAAAACAATTAGATTCAATAAAATTGTTAAAATTAACAATTTAAAAAAACTATTGTAGGAGCGGTGCTCACTTTCACTGTGATCCAAACCCTAACCCTAACCCCCACTTTGACGCTGACCTAAACCCTTACGACGGAGTAAACGTTAGCGCGGGTCCTATAGTGTAAAAATCACCAACAAATCAAATACAGTGAACACGATTAGTTATCTAGATGCTCTCCGAAAGAAAAGTTTACCTAAATTAAATTCGTTAGAATCGGCATGTGTTTGTTTAATGACCTTTTTAATTAAACAATTTGATTTTAAAATCAGTTATATTGTTTTCGAGTACAATGTGTTAGTTTTTTTTGTTGACAGAAAATAAAATAAATCACATCTTTTATTTTAATAAATAAAACATGAAATAATAAAACACTTTATAAATAAAAGCTTAACAGCGTAAGTAAATGCCAGCGTTTTGTTTACATTTTAAATTACGCGCTCGTCTTGCGTCTATACTGATTAGACGGAGCGAGGTAACAGTTTGTAAATAAAAGCTAAACAGTGTAAAATATAAACACTAAATCTTAAACACAGTTAAGGTTGCGAAAAGAGGATAATATTGGATGTTTTTCAAATCGGAAAAGAAGGTTGTCCTGAAATATAACTATTGAATAATCAAATGCAGTAAACGCGAATAGTTTTGTTAATGCTATGGAAAAAAAGTTTACCGAAACTAAATTCATTATAATGTGTGTGTTTTTCAAATAGTAATTTTAAAAACAATTATGATTTTTATTTAACAATTTGATTCAATAATTTTGTGTTTTAAAACATAATGGCTTATAAGATTTAGAAAATCTCAGAACGTTTAACTAAAATAAATCAGTAAAGTAGCACGGTTAAATGCCAGCGGTGTGTTTACATTTAAAATAACGCGCTCGTTCAGCGGGAGGTAAGCGTGGCAATGGATTAACGTACGCTGTTAGGCGTAGATAAAATAACTACGTAACTCATTCATTATAATGTGTGTGTGTTTTTAAATAGTAATTGTTAAATCAATTATAATTTTAAGTTTGATTCAATTAAGTTGTGTTTTAAAACATAATGGCTACTAAGATTAAGAAAATAAACAAACTCAGAACGTTTTAATAAAATAAATATGTGTTAAAGTAACACGGTTTAATGCCATCGTTTCGTGTACATTTGAAATAATGCGCTCGTTCAGAGGGATATAATCGTTTCACTGGATTAACGTACGCTGTTCAATCAGTTGGACGTAGATAAAATTACTACGTAACTCATTTCATATATATATATATATATATATATATATATATATATATATATATATATATATATAAAATAAATAATTGTAATTTATAAGTTAGATTATTAGCGAGGAAAGTAGCGTAATTACATGTGGAAATCTGAGGAAAACAATCGTGACTGTATATTTGCAAATACAAATTGATTATAAGTTGAAAAGCAATTCATTATGTCAATTAAGAAATGCGCATAGTGTTTACGGCGATCTTAGTAAATAGTCATACTACTCTGATTAGGTTTCGGCTTCAGACAGACAGACACACAGACATACAGAAAGACAGACAGCCAGACAGATACATACACCCCATTATTAATAGATGTGAGTTTAATATATTCATTCTAAGTCAATAAAATATTTCTCATGAGAAATACGAGAGATTGAATTATTATTTCGAAAAATAAAACAGTATATATGTTTTTTTTATGTAAGAAACATCTGTCAATAATCTACTAATTCTTTGAGATTCAAAAAAATAATAATACACACTAACATGAATGGTCTTAAAGTCCTCAACAGTCTAAGGAAATATTACTTTTAGAGAGATGATAAGCGTATTGGAGCATATTTGGCGGAAATCTGCCCTATAAACTCAAAGGACGCCAAACGATTTGAACGTTAACAAGCAGATGCTCGAGTACGTCCGACGGTGGGCTTGTGGTAAATTCAACTGTAAAAACAGACAAATTCCAGTTGAAAAAACCTTCTGTCACGGTTCAATGATAGCGTCAGCTTTATCTCCTTAGAGAAATTAAACTGGATATAATAGCTTGGTTATTTATCATATTACTTTTAAGGATATTGTGGTTTAAGGTACTGTGATAATTTGCCTTGGTGACAATATCTGTCAATTGAGTTAACTCCCATTTACAGATCAATTTGCATAGGTGGTGGGTTTTAGTAAACAATTAGTATAGATGGTGGATGTATTACTATGATAATCGTATCTTTTGATATTTGAAGGGTTACTTGATTTCTGGGCTGCAGAGGCTGAACAATTAGCAGTTCAAAGTAAACAGTTGAAAATGAACAGTGGATATTGAGATTATGTGTGTCTGTGAGACCGAAGGAAAGTGAGTGTAATTCTATTTTGAGATTACAAGCTATTTCGGCGTGAGGATGGAGCTTTGCAGTCTGGAAATGTAAGGTTAAGCAAAAGTGTGATATCGCATTTTAGTTGAGAAGTCGCTGTAGACGGATAGATGAAAAAGTGAAACTGGTGGCAAACCTACAGAAAGTGCAAGACTTTGTGAGTTTAATTCGACATTCCTACAGCACGGAAATGTGCTTGCTTTTTATCTTGTGATGAGTAATGAAGACCGATTGGATTCGGAACTGATAGAGATGAGATTAGTGACAGCGTTCACCGAAGGGCATTTTGAAGCCTATGAAAAACTGAAACAACTCAGGTGGACTGGAGAATCGGTGGACGTTTACGCCAATACACTCAAAGGATTGGCTGCACTAGCAGGATACTTAGAAAGATGGCTGGATCATACTGCCAAACGGGAATTCGTCACAGGATTATCAGATAACGTATCCGTGGCACTGCAACATCTACCGCACTTCGAAAAATGGATGTCAGTAAACTAATACAGATTGCACGGTTTTTAGTTAGCAATAGAAAGCGAGAGACTGGAACAGTGCGGCAAGTATACACAGCACTACACTGCAAAATTAGGTTAAAAGAAATTCAGCAAGCATTCAGTGCTTTAGATATCGAGAACCGAATTTTATTAAAGAGTGCACTGAGCCACTTAGAGCAAGAGTCAAATGCTATGAGTGTGGAACATTTGGACACATTGCGAGATGGTGTTCTCAGGCTCAGGCGCGCACGTAGGTACCCCGGTAACAGAATGAAGGCGCAGTGTGGACCTTTTCTAATGATTAAAGTAGCAATAAATGATATATTAATGACGGCGCTCTTCGATACTCGGGGCACCACCACTTTACTTAACTCCAAACTTGTAAGTGGCTGTGATAGGAGTAGCACTGTGAAAGCGGTTTATGGAAAGGGCGTAAGGTGTAAGGGAGCCCGGCAAGGTGAGATAAATGTATGTGGAGTACGGGTGTAGGTTGACGATATTCTACTATATCACATGATTTACAGAATGAATATAATAATTGGAATGGAGGTTATCAATGTGATGAGAGGTGTGGCTATAAACGAAACTGAGGTGAAATTTGGAGACGCATACTGTGCCGTAGTTTTAAATTTCTGCATGTCAGTACCGTCGGGGAAACAGGGAGCAGGGAGGGAGGGAGTTCCGTAGATTGTGAAGCAGATTTTGATGGATAGAAAATGAAACAGTAAAATAGAAATAGATGGGAGAGCCTTAAGTATTGCAGAACCAAGTAAAATATTACAAAGAATTTCCTGGAGTGTAAGACACCTCAGAGTTTGGTAAGGATGTGTAAATATGGATAGCGGACGGTATTCTCTTTCCATGGAAGGGGATGAGGGAAAAGTTCGTTACTGTTGATGGCAGTGCGCAATGCCACACTAGATAACGTTAGGCCAGTGATAGACTTTCGGGAATTGAAACGGGGAACGACTTATAGATGTGTGTGATGAAAATGTGAGAAGATAGAGGCGGTTATCAGGAGGAACTGCGATTGTGGACCTTTTGTCTTCCTACTTTCAGCTACATAGTTGGCAAAATATACTCTGGCAGTACCAGCTAGTCTGCTATAAAATAAGAACTTACTGTCGGATAGAGTTTGGATTTTAGGCGTAACGTTGAACCAAACATCATGATGGTCGTTCTAAAGAAAACTGTGTAAATGAAAGGAAATAATACAAAAAAGGCCATTGATTCGTACATTGATGGCATCATCGTAGATGTGACACAGGTATCGACAGAGGAATTGGTGAAATATATTAAGGGATTTGGGCTAACAGCAAAGGTGCCAGAAACCTAGGACGATAACGTAGCGCTAGGTCTTAAGTTGATGAAACAAAAGATAGCTGAGCTGATTCTCATAAGAGGCAACAATGTTCCGGAGATAACAAAAGAAATGAGTAGACGTCAGTTGTTCTCCACTTGAGGTAAATTGCTGGGGCACTATCCAGTTGCTGCATGGTTCCCCTGACGCGCAGTTATGTAAAACGAGTGGAGTAGACTGGGAGTTGATGGCAAAAATGTCAAAGTAATGCAGGAGAGTCAAGCTGATGTGGAAAAGGAGGACCCTGATAGTGGAGCTTGGCAAATATCTGAAACAAAAAATAGGAGTGGCGTGGTGTGATGCAAGCAAAATTAAAACAGGCGTGGTTGAGGAGATTAGTGATTTTGTGGCGGAAGATTCAGCATGGCTCAGAAAAAAGAGTAATGTTAATCATATTAACGTGGTCGAGTTATATGCTGTTCTAAAATGCATCAATTTAGCTATCAAATTGGGATTAAGAGACATCGAGATAAGAATGGATTTAGTTGGGTTAACTGTACAGTGGAAGAGAGTAGAAGAATACGAACCTAGGGTGCTGGAAAATGATTATGAAGCGGAGATTGGAAATACTTGGCGAGTTAATATCCAAATGTGAACTGAGAATAAAGTCAGTGTCTGTGCCTTCAGAGAGAAGCAAAACGAATGCGCTAACGCGAATAAACAAACGGTTATTAGTTGAGAAAGAAGTGGTCCCAGAGAGTTGCAGGGCATACACCACATAAGAGGGGATACAATATTATATTTACTGCATACACTTGATCCACCTATAAAACAGGAGGAAGGTCAGAAGGTGTGCAGGAACTGCGTTGGATGATAATCAATCGATCCTGTCCCGAATATGCATGATCGCGATGAAAGTGGAACTGCAAACAATTAGACAAGATAGGGTTTTGATATAATACACTATTGTATAAAAGCATAATTGTCAATGGCTTACTGTAGACCTAGGAGACTAGCAATATGGAGGGATTAACATGCGCAGACGCCAGCTTCTGTTATAAATACATTGGAGAAGGTGATGCTTGAACGGGGTTCAGTATTGGAGGTTATAATAGATAATAGCACAGTTTTCGTTCAGAACCTCTGCATACAATGCTAAAAAGATATTACAGGGTTGCCTACAGTCCCGGCAAAAATGTAATAGTGGAGCAACATCATCGGACAGTGAAAGCAATCGCTAGAAGAGGATCGATATCACCTGATGAGGCCACAGTCTGGAACAAGATGGAATCCCAGGTCGGACAGAGAGAGGAGACGGTGCCGCATAGATCAATTTTTATTTATGAATGGACGCACCCAAGAGATACATCCCCAGAAATCGAAGAACGAGGAACAGCCAAAATCAAAATCGGAGAAGAGGTTTCGGTGAAGTCGCCTAATGTACGATCTACGATGCAATGAGAAAGAAGAGTCCTCTAACAACTTGAGCGTCGACGGGATGCCGCGGCATATTTTAGATGTAAGGTGCGTGGTCCATATAAACGATGGAGATGCAAGCGCTGAACAAGAGGGCAATGTAAGTGGGTATGTTGCAATGACCAGACCGCGTAGGGAACGTAATTCACTGAGTTTGGCACAGGATTATGTGATGTGAAATGATCTGCGATGATAAGGGGGCTGTATTGTCTAAGATACGGTGATAATTTGCTTTGGTGACAATATCTGGAAATTAAATTATCTCCCCGTTATATATTGTCTGTTTGGAGTTTATGGGCATAGATGGCGCTGACTAGTAGTAATCTACGTGGTTGGTTTTAGTAGCCAATTTGCATAGGTGCTGGATTTATTACTATGAGAATTATTGCAATTTGAAGGGTTACTTGATTTCTGGACAGTACAGGTAACAGTAGACAGTGAAAATTGAGCAGTTGACAGTGAACAGCTGAGATTTAGATTTTTCGTGGCGGTTTCACCGATGGAAAGTGAATTTAATTCCATTATCGGAGTACAAATATTTAAGAGGTTAGAGGCCGTATCTTTGCGTAATTAAACATTCCTGGGCATATATTATATCGTTGAGGAAATCGTAAAACAATTACTTACAATATCTCTCAAATATAGCAAAAATGTTATTAACTAGAAGCGTTTGTTTTACCTGATTACAGATGAAAAGTGGTTCGTATTCATAACATTGGGGCGAGGGGCCCAGTAATTGTTTTAAGGTTGTCGCCACTTAGGTCATCAAGAAATGTTGACATTTTCGTAGAAAATACAGCAGGATTCAAATTTGTCAGATATATATTTCTGAAGTTACCTGGTATTCTTCAAAAGGTGTCAGTACACAAAGTAACACTAATTACCTGACATTTACGAAAACTATAATCAAGTCATAACACGTTAGTAAAAACAGACATAAACAATTATAATCATTATCATCCGAACAGGGATGTTGATACACAATTTTCGTGAGATCTAATATATAAAGTAGATACGTTTTTTCCCCTGTACCTTCTCGGAGTATAGGAAAATAACCATATACAAAACGAGCTACTAAACTCACCGCTATGCTACACTTATTCACTCGAGCGTGTTTTAGTAAAGTTGTTATTATTTTTTCCTACCTAATACTCAATATTACATTTGGCCCACCATCAACGTCTCTCCGAAAAACCAACTCCATATAGGTGGTAGCAAAGACTTTCCCCCCTAACAATTGTGTACTGTGACTACACTCATCGACACCGGGAAGTAATAAACACAGTTTACTTTTCACAAAACAGTCCGTCCTTATTTATTATTTGCCTGGTATTAATTTACTACATAATATAAAACAATACGCAAACAAATAATGACCGCTCCCGTTGAATCCTATGATATTCCGCGAATATCAGATTACGTTTTTCCTATTTCTAACTATGATTTCCACATTTACATTCATTCCGGAATGAAGCGAATGACATTAACGAACACAGTTTCTGCAACATTTATTCTTCGAATATGGCGGCTACAATTCCTTCATTAAATCGACTTCCTACTTAATTCAATAGCCTCCAACATGCTGTTAGACCCCGACACATTTATATTTTCAAAATCATATACCTTTCACCCGTCCCAAATAAATGACATAAACCGTGTCATTGTTGAACTTTACTTTTCGCTGCCAGAAGCTGCCAATAAACAAGCTTACGTTAACGGGCATTTTTCAAATAGATCTGTGGCGCAACGGTTAAGAAGGGAGGTTTCATTATCGCAAGTATCGGCGTTCGATCCCATACTGCTCGAAACCATTTTCTTTTCCTTTTTTTAAATTAAAACATTCACCAACACGTTAGAGGGGGCGGAGAAGAACAATAGGCGGTTTCTTTTTTATTCAATACGTACTAATTTCTCCCGTGCAACGCCGGGCGACGGGTTCCGCTAGTATTTAATAAAGATCGAAACAGGGAGAAACATAGTTCCGCATTGGACAACATTGCGACAACAGAAAATAGAATTCGGGCATACTGTAAACACTGTTAAGCAGAGACTCACTCCATGGATCACTGAAAAAGATATCCTAATGTATAGACAATAACAAATTGATGCAAAGAACTTAATATTTGCCGCATGTGAACTTATGGCTCAGAACTTAATAATGCTGTTCTGATCCGTGATGTTTATTTTATAACAGATTATGTTCATGAACTATCCATGTAGTTTATTAGATTGTTATTTCGAGATATTTGACCTGTCCACAGAGTAGAGGTATACGAAACATTATTACTGTTCAAAACAAACACATATGTGTGGCTAACGGACATCGAGAATTAGCTCTTGATAGTTTAAATGTTATCTGAATAGTGTTAATATGCTAGTATATATTCTGACACAACCTGCTTAGCATATCTACGATGGCATGTGCACGGACATGCTCCAGAAAATTTAAATGTACAATTCATGATGAACTAGAAATTATTGGGAAGAGCTACATCAGCCCTATAAAGAAGCAGTACAGCGCTAACTGTAACGTGTTTTAGATCGCTACTAAATGTCTTTAAACCATGTTTTTTCTCTTTATAAATCATACTTATCTACGCGTATTTATCATTTGACGTATGAGTGTGTGACTGTGCTTTTCATAATGTGTGCGCGTTTTACACGTACACTATGTGGGATTAGGAGCGCGTTTTTCATCAATGTGTGCGAGAATGGGAATGCGTTTTTCATCATATGTCTAAATGAAGGTATGTAACCATTGTTAATATCTTTTAACATGTGCGTGCGTAAGTATATGACAGAACACTCGTGTGTGGGCGTACAATTGCTAGTTCGTTTTAACGTGGATCAGTGTGTGTGTGTGTGTGTGTGTGTTTGTCTTCGTGTATTTTTGTCACGTTTTTTCTCTTTTCTCTTTTACAAAATGTTCATTGAATTTGAAGCAAATTTGACCTTTCATTCTCCCTCGTCGTCATGTGTGTCTTTTCTTTCTTTTATTTCACGTATTCGTCGACATCAGTATGCGGAGAAGAAATTATGATGTGCATTGTTTTACTGACTAGGCCAATAAACGCCGTCTCTCTGTTTACCTATCCGACAATATAGGGATAAGTTTGCCACTTAATCTAATAGGACTAGTCTATGCTGGTCTTGTTCCAACACGTTAATAGTAGATGCTTAACATATCGTTGTGCTTCTTCTACAGTCTAGTTGTGCATGAGCACTAACCGCCAATGAGACGGCTTTATCAACAGTTGTATAATATCGTGGGTTAATGTACATGCCATGTTGCGCATGGAAAGGAACCCTACATTTTTCAACCGTGGGTGTTCCCGCGGTGAAAGCTCCCATGGATAATGTTACGAATGCTGGTCTGGTTGTGTAAGCTTATTGGCACCAAACAAGAACCCACTTTCCCTTTCTCCACTCTATATAAAACCAAAACCGGTGTACAAAGTAAAAGAAACACACATAAACCAAACACCTACCAAAAATATATTCGCCTACCTCTTTGGAGCTAACATTCACAAATGTCAGCGAACTTAGAAACACCATCAATGAGGTAGAAAACTTCATTATAGTTTACTCTCCCGATATCCTAGAATTAAGTATAACAAATCTACAATCATCAAAGCTCTCATCCTTTTTTGACAGGATAGACAAGCTCCCACTTTAGAAGGCAACCGATTCTGACACCATTCCAATAATAGTGCTAATACTAATCATCGTAGGAGGACAAAGAACATTCCCGAAAAATCTGGAAAAAAACGAGGAACTATTTGAATCAAAGATGAACGGATGGCAATGATAAAACAGCTGAAATCTTAAGGAAAATCTCTGAATACGGAAAACGACCTACATAAACCACGAACGCTAATCAGCCACATGGAAGTTAAACATGAATGAAATAAAAGAAACAAAAGCAACACCAAGTTAACTGCAATACATCTCATGAACATATAAACTATTACTCCATTCTTCATAAAACATCTGTTTGTGCCACACAAAAGTCATGAAAAGTATAGGATGATTGAAAGATTAATAGGGGATAGCCTTAACCAGACCTTCACTAGAAAAGCGCAAAGGGAACTGCGGACCTGTGTAGGCTTACTGTAACAGAAATCCTTGTGAAGACCAATGGACGATTCTATAGAGTAAGCATCTGTTCAGTAAACATCTGTTTCGATAACGCTAAATAATTTGCAATTTTTATCAAAAGAGTTTGAGAATAATAGAAATCGGGGGGAATTGTTTTCACTCGAACTCCAGCGTAAATCACCAGTTATTGTCAGTGAGCAAGCACATATGATTCCCTATGTGATATAATAATAATAATAATAATAATAATAATAATAATAATAATAATAATAATAATAATAATACTGGCAATAATAATAATAATAATAATAATAATAATAATAATAATAATAATAATAATAATAATAATACTGGCAATAATAATAATAATAATAATAATAATAATAATAATAATAATAATAATAATAATAATAATAATAATAATAATAATGGCAATGATAATAATAATAATAATAATAATACTGGCAATAATAATAATAATAATAATAATAATAATAATAATAATAATAATAATAATAATAATAATAATAATAATAATAATAATAATAACCGGCATAAGCTACAAAAAGTAACCAGTCACACAAAATCTACAAAAGGAAAAAAACAAAACAACACGAACAACAAAACACCACGAACCAAGGAACAGAAACTGCAAGAAACATCAGTTCATAATCCCCCTAAAAGATTACACGGCTCAGCTAATACTACACAAAAATGAACCTATGAACAGAAATTAGAAGAAACACAATAACATATCACCCTTCCCTTCCCCCTTCCCCCCCCCCAAAAAAAAGAAAAATGGTGCCGGCCTAGACTGACACTAGACAAAATACTTGTAGAGGGTCAAGGAGGATGAGAAGACCGAGGAAAGAGAGCACAAACCAGACCTCCACAGTAAGAAGGCGAGGAATGATGGGGCCTTGGGGAGGATTATTGCCACCTAAATCCCAGAGAATATCAATGGTCGTTACCAGCGAGAAATAAATACTAAGAGGCTGTTAGGATACCGCAAGATGATTTGCGGTTTCTATCGAAAAGAGGTAAACATACTAGACATCTGTGGAGACGTGTTGTCACTCAGACTCCAGGAAATACCACTGGTTGTTGTTGATGAGCAATCACTGACGATGATCTGCGTTAGAACTTCTAGTGAAGACAAATAATAATAATAATAATAATAATAATAATAATAATAATAATAATAATAATGTAGTAATCTTGAAACTCCATGCTGGCTGACTAATTATTAAATTAATCTAGTTCTTTCTATTGTATCAATAGTATTAGACGAGGCAGCGAGTCTTAATGATTTCTTTCACTACCCTTAAACATATACCCAGCCAATGATAAGTGAACAATAAATTAAAAATAGAAAAATGACATTCTGACTCTGATAGCGAAAAAAAAAAAAAAAAAGAGAAAAAGTAAAATGTCTTCCCAACTGCTTGAAAAAGAAGATACCTCCCCTCCCTCCCTCCCCCTCCCCCCGACATCAAATTCTTCTCACTTAAAGGACTCTCCTGTTTTTGGTAGTCATTCGAGACCAAACGACCAACTGGAAAGATCATCCCAAATCCGATGGAGAGATAAGCACCTTCTTTTCCTATTTTATTCTTTATTCTCTATTTTATTTCCTCTGCGTTACTCATCTTTATTTCAATGGGTCTTATATGAATGTACTAAATTCTGCTTGATTTAAATATGTTAAATTATCGATATATACTGCCTCATGTCTTGTCTATTGATTTTCCCACTGTAGTAATCTTGAAACTCCATGCTGGCTGACTAATTATTAAATTAATCTAGTTCTTTCTATTGTATCAATAGTATTAGACGAGGCAGCGAGTCTTAATGATTTCTTTCACTACCCTTAAACATATACCCAGCCAATGATAAGTGAACAATAAATTAAAAATAGAAAAATGACATTCTGACTCTGATAGCGGAAAAAAAAAAAAAAAAGAGAAAAAGTAAAATGTCTTCCCAACTGCTTGAAAAAGAAGATACCTCCCCTCCCCCCCTCCCCCTCCCCCCGACATCAAATTCTTCTCACTTAAAGGACTCTCCTGTTTTTGGTAGTCATTCGAGACCAAACGACCAACTGGAAAGATCATCCCAAATCCGATGGAGAGATAAGCACCTTCTTTTCCTATTTTATTCTTTATTCTCTATTTTATTTCCTCTGCGTTACTCATCTTTATTTCAATGGGTCTTATATGAATGTACTAAATTCTGCTTGATTTAAATATGTTAAATTATCGATATATACTGCCTCATGTCTTGTCTATTGATTTTCCCACTGTAGTAATCTTGAAACTCCATGCTGGCTGACTAATTATTAAATTAATCTAGTTCTTTCTATTGTATCAATAGTATTAGACGAGGCAGCGAGTCTTAATGATTTCTTTCACTACCCTTAAACATATACCCAGCCAATGATAAGTGAACAATAAATTAAAAATAGAAAAATGACATTCTGACTCTGATAGTGGAAAAAAAAAAAAAAAAAGAGAAAAAGTAAAATGTCTTCCCAACTGCTTGAAAAAGAAGATACCTCCCCTCCCTCCCTCCCCCTCCCCCCGACATCAAATTCTTCTCACTTAAAGGACTCTCCTGTTTTTGGTAGTCATTCGAGACCAAACGACCAACTGGAAAGATCATCCCAAATCCGATGGAGAGATAAGCACCTTCTTTTCCTATTTTATTCTTTATTCTCTATTTTATTTCCTCTGCGTTACTCATCTTTATTTCAATGGGTCTTATATGAATGTACTAAATTCTGCTTGATTTAAATATGTTAAATTATCGATATATACTGCCTCATGTCTTGTCTATTGATTTTCCCACTGTAGTAATCTTGAAACTCCATGCTGGCTGACTAATTATTAAATTAATCTAGTTCTTTCTATTGTATCAATAGTATTAGACGAGGCAGCGAGTCTTAATGATTTCTTTCACTACCCTTAAACATATACCCAGCCAATGATAAGTGAATAATAAATTAAAAATAGAAAAATGACATTCTGACTCTGATAGCGGAAAAAAAAAAAAAAAAAGAGAAAAAGTAAAATGTCTTCCCAACTGCTTGAAAAAGAAGATACCTCCCCTCCCTCCCCCCGACATCAAATTCTTCTCACTTAAAGGACTCTCCTGTTTTTGGTAGTCATTCGAGACCAAACGACCAACTGGAAAGATCATCCCAAATCCGATGGAGAGATAAGCACCTTCTTTTCCTATTTTATTCTTTATTCTCTATTTTATTTCCTCTGCGTTACTCATCTTTATTTCAATGGGTCTTATATGAATGTACTAAATTCTGCTTGATTTAAATATGTTAAATTATCGATATATACTGCCTCATGTCTTGTCTATTGATTTTCCCACTGTAGTAATCTTGAAACTCCATGCTGGCTGACTAATTATTAAATTAATCTAGTTCTTTCTATTGTATCAATAGTATTAGACGAGGCAGCGAGTCTTAATGATTTCTTTCACTACCCTTAAACATATACCCAGCCAATGATAAGTGAACAATAAATTAAAAATAGAAAAATGACATTCTGACTCTGATAGCGGAAAAAAAAAAAAAAAAGAGAAAAAGTAAAATGTCTTCCCAACTGCTTGAAAAAGAAGATACCTCCCCTCCCTCCCCCCGACATCAAATTCTTCTCACTTAAAGGACTCTCCTGTTTTTGGTAGTCATTCGAGACCAAACGACCAACTGGAAAGATCATCCCAAATCCGATGGAGAGATAAGCACCTTCTTTTCCTATTTTATTCTTTATTCTCTATTTTATTTCCTCTGCGTTACTCATCTTTATTTCAATGGGTCTTATATGAATGTACTAAATTCTGCTTGATTTAAATATGTTAAATTATCGATATATACTGCCTCATGTCTTGTCTATTGATTTTCCCACTGTAGTAATCTTGAAACTCCATGCTGGCTGACTAATTATTAAATTAATCTAGTTCTTTCTATTGTATCAATAGTATTAGACGAGGCAGCGAGTCTTAATGATTTCTTTCACTACCCTTAAACATATACCCAGCCAATGATAAGTGAACAATAAATTAAAAATAGAAAAATGACATTCTGACTCTGATAGCGGAAAAAAAAAAAAAAAAAGAGAAAAAGTAAAATGTCTTCCCAACTGCTTGAAAAAGAAGATACCTCCCCTCCCTCCCTCCCCCTCCCCCCGACATCAAATTCTTCTCACTTAAAGGACTCTCCTGTTTTTGGTAGTCATTCGAGACCAAACGACCAACTGGAAAGATCATCCCAAATCCGATGGAGAGATAAGCACCTTCTTTTCCTATTTTATTCTTTATTCTCTATTTTATTTCCTCTGCGTTACTCATCTTTATTTCAATGGGTCTTATATGAATGTACTAAATTCTGCTTGATTTAAATATGTTAAATTATCGATATATACTGCCTCATGTCTTGTCTATTGATTTTCCCACTGTAGTAATCTTGAAACTCCATGCTGGCTGACTAATTATTAAATTAATCTAGTTCTTTCTATTGTATCAATAGTATTAGACGAGGCAGCGAGTCTTAATGATTTCTTTCACTACCCTTAAACATATACCCAGCCAATGATAAGTGAACAATAAATTAAAAATAGAAAAATGACATTCTGACTCTGATAGCGGAAAAAAAAAAAAAAAAAAAGAGAAAAAGTAAAATGTCTTCCCAACTGCTTGAAAAAGAAGATACCTCCCCTCCCCCCCTCCCCCTCCCCCCGACATCAAATTCTTCTCACTTAAAGGACTCTCCTGTTTTTGGTAGTCATTCGAGACCAAACGACCAACTGGAAAGATCATCCCAAATCCGATGGAGAGATAAGCACCTTCTTTTCCTATTTTATTCTTTATTCTCTATTTTATTTCCTCTGCGTTACTCATCTTTATTTCAATGGGTCTTATATTAATGTACTAAATTCTGCTTGATTTAAATATGTTAAATTATCGATATATACTGCCTCATGTCTTGTCTATTGATTTTCCCACTGTAGTAATCTTGAAACTCCATGCTGGCTGACTAATTATTAAATTAATCTAGTTCTTTCTATTGTATCAATAGTATTAGACGAGGCAGCGAGTCTTAATGATTTCTTTCACTACCCTTAAACATATACCCAGCCAATGATAAGTGAACAATAAATTAAAAATAGAAAAATGACATTCTGACTCTGATAGTGGAAAAAAAAAAAAAAAAAGAGAAAAAGTAAAATGTCTTCCCAACTGCTTGAAAAAGAAGATACCTCCCCTCCCTCCCTCCCCCTCCCCCCGACATCAAATTCTTCTCACTTAAAGGACTCTCCTGTTTTTGGTAGTCATTCGAGACCAAACGACCAACTGGAAAGATCATCCCAAATCCGATGGAGAGATAAGCACCTTCTTTTCCTATTTTATTCTTTATTCTCTATTTTATTTCCTCTGCGTTACTCATCTTTATTTCAATGGGTCTTATATGAATGTACTAAATTCTGCTTGATTTAAATATGTTAAATTATCGATATATACTGCCTCATGTCTTGTCTATTGATTTTCCCACTGTAGTAATCTTGAAACTCCATGCTGGCTGACTAATTATT
>OY744521.1:16671800-17196800 GCA_963556195.1 Sepiola atlantica | reverse complement strand
AGCAAGACAGATCCTCAAGCGTGGATGGTTCTCGGAGATGGAACTGACGGAAATCAGACAGAAGGTTAATGCCGAAACGGAGCAAGTAACACCACCAAAGGAGAAACCACAGGAAGAGGACGGGCAAAACATACACACTGAAACTGAAGAGATTGAAGACTACGGAATAACAGAACCAGGTGAGATAGAAGACTGCGGAACCACAGAACCTGCTGAGATAGAACTCAACGAAAAAGAAGCAAGTGAAGTGGAGAACATTAGACGATACATGTTAGAAAACAAAACAAAACTCCCATCTCTCAGGAATGAAGTAGCGAAGAAGTTACAAGCAGAAACAGAAAGAGTAAACAGACTCCTCACACACATCCCAACAGAAACTATTACAGACCTAAACAACCTGATATATGCTGGGGCAAAATCGGTAAGTATGAAACTAAGAAACGAAGACAATGGACAAAAGAGAGGACCGACAAAACCTGGATGGGAAATCAGACTGGAAACCCAGATCACCAAACTTCGGAAAGAAGCTAAAACCGTGAACAGAAGGAAGGAGGACATGAAACGATTAAGAAGCAAAGATCAGAAACGCAAGGAAAAACTAAATGAGAAACATGAAGAAATAAAACAAAGGATAGCAGCAATAGAAGGAAGACTGAGACGATACAGGTACAAATCAGAACAGAGCAAACAGAACAGGACCTTTGAAAACAATGAAAGCCAGTTCTACAAAAACGTAAATGGAGAAAAAACAACAACAGAGTTACCGAACCCAACAGAAACAAAACAATTCTGGAGCAAGATATGGGAAGTACCAAAAAAGCACAACAAGAATGCCCAATGGTTGAAAAACATGAGAGATGAACTGCAGGAAATCGAAGAAGGAACCGAAACACAAATCAACAAAGAAACGATCAAGAAAACCCTAAAAAAAATGGCAAACTGGAGAGCACCAGGCCACGATGGAATACATGCATACTGGTTTAAAAAATTCACGACCCTGCATGAAAGAATAGCGCAGAAACTGAGCGGATGTATCCATAAAACAGACGTACCAGAATGGATGACGGAAGGAAGAACAACACTAATACAAAAAGACCCCAAAAAGGGAACAACCCCCGGCAACTACAGACCGATAACATGTCTACCAATAATGTGGAAAATTCTCACAGCACAACTGAGAGAACAAATCTACCAATCCCTGGACAATCGTGGACTGCTCCCCGAGGAACAAAAAGGATGCCGGAAAGGACAAAGAGGGGCACATGATCTACTATACATTGATCAAAAGACCCTGAAGGAGGTGAAGAGAAGACAAAAGAACATAACCATGGCATGGATTGACTACAAGAAAGCCTACGACAGAATCCCCCAAACATGGATAATTGAATGCTTAAAGATATACAAGATACCAGACAGGATTATTAATCTCATCCAGAAAGCAATGGAAACATGGAGACTAAAACTGACAGCCGGAGGACAATACCTGTCTGAGATAAAAATACAGAGAGGCATTTTTCAAGGAGACTCCCTATCACCACTACTGTTTATAATAGCCATGATGCCACTCAACTACATACTCAGAAAGTGTGATGCCGGATACAGGTTTACGGATACAGAACAAAGAATAAACCACCTGATGTACATGGATGACCTTAAACTGTTTGCAAAAAACAAAAAAGAACTGGAAAAGCTGATAAACACAACCAGGATATTCAGCCAGGATATCCAAATGGAGTTTGGAATAGAAAAATGTGCACTGCTAGAGATCAAAAAAGGAAAACTGGAGACGACAGAAGGTATAGAACTCCCCAACCAAGAGGAGATGAGGGCGCTAGGAGAACATGATAGCTACAAATACCTGGGAGTTCTGGAAGCAGACACAATCAAATATACAGAAATGAAAGAGAAGATTGGAAAAGAATATCTACGAAGAACAAGGAAACTCTTAGAAACTAAACTATATAGCAGAAACCTAGTAAAAGGGATAAACACATGGGCTGTATCACTAATAAGATACTCTGGACCATTCATAGGCTGGACCAAAGAAGAACTCAGGCACCTTGACCAAAGAACAAGAAAACTAATGACTATGCACAATGCTTTGCACCCAAAAGACGACACGGACAGACTCTACGTGAAAAGAAATGAAGGAGGTAGAGGACTGGTAAGTATAGAAGACTGTGTGGAAGACACCAAAAAAGAGCTGGAGAAATATGTAACCCAGAACACGGAAAGACTGATCACCACAGCAAGAGACACCAGCCCAACAAACAACCCCGGAAGTACTGAACCCAGAAACAAAAAGACAAGAAAGGAAAAGTGGGAAGAAAAACAACTACATGGACGCTTTACAAGACTCACAAGCGATGAAGCCAATGAAAACAGCTGGGCATGGCTAAGAAAAGGACACCTGAACAGAGAAACGGAATCTCTGCTGACGGCCGCACAGAACAATGCGATAAGGACAAACTTTATTAAAGCAAAGATAGATAAAACCCAGGAAAACAGCAAATGCCGATTGTGTGGACAAAGAGACGAAACGATAAATCATATAATAAGTGAATGCAGCAAGCTAGCACAAAGGGAATACAAGAACAGACATGACAGCATGGGGAAAGAAGTACACCGGGAAATGTGCAAACAACTGAATTTCGAATATGCAAAAAAACGGTACACACACAAACCAGAAACTGTACTAGAAAACGAAAAACACAAAATCATATGGGATATGAATGTACAAACAGACAAACCCATAACAGCAAGGAGACCGGATATGATAATAATCAACAAGAAAGAAAAATCCTGCAAAATCGTGGACTTTGCCGTCCCAGCAGACCACAGAGTGAAGATCAAAGAGACGGAAAAGAGAAGCAAATATACTGAACTTGCCAGAGAATTGAAAGGAATATGGAACATGAAGAAAGTCAGTATAACACCAATAATCATAGGAGCACTAGGAACAGTCCCCAAAAACATGGAGAAAAGACTGGGAGAAATAGGAATCAAAGGGATAACTGAGACCATACAAAGGACAGTAATGATCAAAACAGCTACAATCCTGAGAAATGTCCTCGAATGCGGAAACCAACCCACATAAGCAACGAATGGAGAACAAACACATGGAAGCACATGACAGCAGAACCGGGGAAAATACAACCGCACGAGAGAGGCGCAAGCATAGGCTGACGCCACAAAATTATGGACAGAGGGTCGAGGAGGGCAAGCGCAAACCAGACCTCCACTGGAAGAGCGCGGACAGCTCTGGGACCTTGGGAAGGCTTGTTGCCACTCGGGCCCCAGAGGGGACCAATGGCCCTTATCAGCGGGAAATCGCTGGTAGGTGGCTGTTGCGATTACCGCAAGGTCATCAGCGGTGATGAACGAAAAGAGGTGGAGCATACTGGAGGCCTGAGGAGACTTGTTGTCACTCGGACTCCAGGGAATACCACAGGTTGTCGGCAGTGGGTGACCACTGACGATGATCAGTGTGATAACTCCTAGTGAGTAAATAATAATAATAATAATAATAATATGGAGGAAGAGGAGGGAACGATCCCAACCAATTACAGACCAAACACATGTTTATCGACAATGTAAAAAATCTTAATGACACAACTGGGAGAAAAACACATATCTATGGCATGGATTGACTACAATAAAGCGTACGACATGTTGCCTCAAGCATGGATAAGTGAATGCTTAAAAATGTACGAGAGACCAGACATGATTATTAATCTCATCAAGAAAGCAATGGGCACATAGAGATCAGAACTTACAGCTGGAAGACAACACTTGACGGAGAAAAAATACTGAGAGTCATTTCCAAGGAGACTCCTTATCCCTACTACTGTTTATCATAAGCATAAGGAAACTCAACTACATAATCAGGAAATGTGATGCCGGATACTAATCCACAGGCAGAGAACAAAGAATAAACCATCTCATGTACATGGACGACGTGAAGTTATTTGCAAAAAGCAAAAAATGAACTGGAAAAGCTGATAAATACGACTAGAATCTTCAGTCAGGACATTCAAATGGAATTCGCAATAGAAAAGTGTGCAGTGTTAGAGATTAGAAAAGGAAATCTGGAGACGACTAAGTGCATGAAACTACCCAACCAAGAGCAGATGAGAGCGCTAGATGAACAAGACAGCTATACATATTTAGGAGTTTTGGAAGCAGACACAATAAAACCAACAGAAATGAAAGAGAAGATTGGAAAATAATACTTGAGAAAAGCAAGACACCTCTTAGAAACAAAATTATATGGCAGAAACCTAAACCAAGCAATAAATACCTGGGCAGTATTACTAATAAGATATTCTGGACCATTCATAAGCTTGACTGAAGATGAACTCAGGCACCTTGACCAAAGGACTAGAAAGTTTATGACTATGCACACCGCACTACATCGTGACGACGATACAGACATACTCTACGAAAAAAAAACGAAGGTGGAAGAGGACTGGAAAGTATAGAAGACTATGTGAACGACACTAAAAAAGAGCTGGAGAAATACATACACCAGAACTCAGACAGACTGATCACCGCAGCAAAAGACACCGTCCTAACGAACATCGCAGGAAGCATCGAATCTGGACACAAACAGACAGGAAAAGAAAAGTGGGAAGAAAAACACCTACATGGACGCTTCATAAGACTCACAAGAGACGAAACCATCGAAAATAGCTGGATATTGCTAAGAAAAGGAAAGTTGAACAGAGAAACGGAATATTTACTGTTGGCTGCACAGAACAATGCGATTAGGACAAACTACAGTAAAGCTAAAATAGATAAAACCCAGGAAAAAAGTGAATGCAGACTGTGTGGATAAAGAGACAAAACAGTAAATCATATAATAAATGAATGTAGCAAACTTGCCGAAAAAGAATACAAGAACAAACATGACTGTGTTGGAAAAGTAATACACTGCGAACAGTGCACCCAATTGAATTTCAAAACGCAGACATATGATACAAACATAAACCAGAAACAGTACTGGAAAAGTCAAAGACAAAATCCTCTAGGATATGAATATACAAACAAATAAACTCATACAAGCAATAAGACCTGATGTTATTATAATCGACAAGAAGGAAACATCTTGTAAAATCGTAGACTTCGCCGTTTCAGTAGACCACAGAGTGAAGATCAAAGACACGGAAAAACGAAGTAAATACACAGAGCCAGAGAACTGAAAACAATATGGATAATAAAGAAAGTTAGTATAATACAAATAATCTATGGAGCACTAGGAGCAATCCCCCAAAAAACTGGAGAAAATACTGGGAAAAATTGGAATCAACGTGAGGATCAAAACCATACAAAGAACGGCAATGGTCAACACAGCTGCAATCTTAAGGAAAATCCTCGAATGCAGAAATCAACATGCATAAGCACCGAATCGTAAGCAGTCACATGGAAGTTAGAAAACAAAACCACAGGAAGAACACCACCACATGAGTCAAAGAACATAAGCTACAAGAAAGATCATAAGCTGTTCATCCAAAATAAAATGCCACCGGCCTCAGATTACACAACACTAAATAGTCGTAGAGAATTAAAGATGAGAAGACCGAAGAGGGATAGCACTTACCAGGCCTCCACTGTAACAGTGCAGAGAATAATAGGGCGTTGGGGAGACATATTGCCATTCAAATCTCAGGGGAGACCAATGGTCGTTTACAGCGAGTAATCAATGATAGGCGGCTATTGCTATACCGCTAGGTCATTTGAGGTGGTGATCAAAAACAGCTGGATAATACTGGAACTCCAGGGAGGCTTGTTGTCACTCAGACTCCAGGGAACAACACATGTTGTTGTTGGGGGCGGGGTATTCACTGATGGTAACTTGTATGAGAGCTCATAGAGAGTAACAATAATAATAAAAATAGAAGAATAAAGAGACATTATTTTATGATTAATTTACTATAAACAAACTATCGACCTCAATGCTTTAAATTAACGTCGTATTTGTTATTTTTCTAACAATGTAAAAAAAAAAGTCCTAGATTGTGAGTTTTGTGGGATTCTCTGCACAGTCGGATACATTTTTCTTCTGGTTTAATTATTTTTGACAAAGGGAAGTCTCTTTTCCCGAAATATTAAATAGTGATTTTTAATCACCCGGACATCACACAAAATGCTAAACACACTCTGGCTGTTATGTAAGATTCTAGGTAAAATAAATAGTAAGTCATATTTCGTATTCGATTTATTGTTTTTGTTCCTTACAACTTGCATCTTACCCGGAATTTGCATTGCCCACAGCCTTTCAAAAACTTACTACTAAAAGCATATTAGTTTAAATCACTCCTTTGCGTTTCTTCTTATTTGTCGACACACACACACGTGTATTGCTGTGTGTGTTTTCATTTCTCTTAATAGCGCGGCATGTTTTTGTTTTTTTTAAATGCGAACGACTCAACAGAAACAATAGCATTTTAATCACGTGTTGTGGGGGATGTAGTTGATGCCACCCAACGGTGCGGTTACTTTAGTATCTTTGGTAACATTAGCTGTGTTTGTCACGAAAATCTAATTTATATCGTCAGAAAAGATTGGAGGCGTGGCTTGTGTTTTCGTCTACATCGTCGGTGAGACAACTTTATAGGATTGGAATAAGTGTCAATCCGATAGATTGTATTAATAGGGCTGCACTGGGCCTCGGTAGCGCATTGTATAGTAGTATATCTATCTCCTCTTCAGAAGGTAAGACACAATATAAGGTGTAGGTTTTTATCAAAGTGTTTTTATCAAATAGGTGTTCAGTCCGCTTCGTTATTACATAGTATACGTGCATACATTAGTATTCTTAGCAGTCGACACGGTTTATATGGCCTATCGCTGTTCGCTTCGCTGCTTACGAGTCTTGTTTGAATAATGAGGATAATACAAAGCAAGTAAAATTCTTTTTCACAGTAAACACATTCTACTAAATGAGATTTTATCTTTTGGTTGAGGTCATATGTGCCCAGACGATTTGCATCAATATTACAGCGTTTAGTGTCATTGTTTCACTAAGCCCTGGTGCCGCTTTTCGATTTAAAGTAAGTCGAATTTCTATCTACGTTTCCCGCAGCTTTTTTCTTCTTTGTGCTTAAAATCCATAGAATTTTCTTGATCCTATTAATTTTCTAATCTCACTTACACTAGATCTATTTTAAATGAGCGTAACAAAATGAAAAAGTTCTTTAAATAACAGTAGTGTTATCGTTTCTTCAATGTTATTGTAACACTTTCTCTAGCTAACCGGTGGTGCTCGGGAGTCTTTAAACTTGTGTTTCCCTTTTTTATTATGCAGGTTTTACCAAATTATTATTATTTTTTTAAAAGTGTTTGAAATTGAAATTTATTTTCCCGGTATAAATAACACCCGAAAAAAATAAATTAAGATATTCATTAATTCAAATTCTTATAAAACATGACCAAATTGCTGTGATTTCTTTTTAATAGGTATTTTGTGAGAGTTCGACTTAATTATTACGGTATCATGTTGTCATTAAATTATTCAGCAAATTGTTATAAAACTATAATAATATTTGTTGTTATATTTAATAGGTATTTCATGAGATGTCAATTTTATTATTACGATATCATTTTGTCATTAAATTATTGACGAAATTGTTATAAAACCATGATAATATTTGTTGTTATTGTTAATAAGTGGTTCGTGAGATTTCAACTTAATTGTTACGGTATCATTTTGTCATACAATTTTTCATCAAATTTGTTATAAAACCATGATAATATTTGTTGTTATTTTTAATAAGTAGTTAGTGAGATGTTAACTTAATTATTACGGTATCATTTTGGCATAACATTTTTTAACAAATTGTTATAAAACCATAATAATATTTGTTGTTGTTCTAATAAGTCTTTTGTGAGCTTTCAACTTAATTATTACGGTATCATGTTGTCATAAATCTTTTCAGCAAATTGCTATAAAACCATAATAATATTTGTTGTTGTTCTAATAAGTATTTTGTGAGATTTAAACTTAATTATTACGGTATCATTTTGTCATAAATCTTTTCAGCAAATTGCTATAAAACCATAATAATATTTGTTGTTATTCTAATATATATTTTCTGAGATTTCAACTTAATTATTACGATATCATTTTGTCATAAATATTTTCAGCAAATTGTTATGAAACCATAATAATATTTGTTGTTATTTTAATAAGGATTTTGTGAGATTTCAACTAAATTATTACGTTATCTTTTAATTATAAAATTATTAAATGCAGCAATTGTTATGAAACTATGATTTATTTTATTAAGGTAATTTGATTTTGATCTTTATTCATTAAAGAATCGGATATAATAAGCTTCAACATTTTTAATATTTGAATACAGGAGAATTAGCTTAGGGTTCTAAATTAGTTTCATATTGTATAGGGTCACCAAACAATTAATTAATTAATAACTATTTACAAAACATTAAAATGTCTGACAGCAAATGATTACTCGTGAATTTAACTTTGTCATTAATTTTTGAAAAATAGGATTTCGTTTTAGTACTTTACGCTATTTTATTGTTCACTCGTCATTAACTTAGTTTGAAATTGGTATTTTACATAGTTTGTATACGACTGTTTTACTCGAATAGTTATATATATATATATATATATATATATATATATATATATATATTTAATACAGAAAATCAGTGCAACAACGGTGGGTGTTTCATACTCTCAACAAAAGCTGATCAAAGTTTGAAAGTCGGACACTTTCAAACCTCGAAACCGACGGTACAGATGGTGTACTCATTTTTTTGTATCAAATAAATAAACATTTACGCTCTTAATTTTGAATTTGGAACGACTCAATAAGTCGCATACTCTGCTGGGTTTTTCCCACTATCTTTCAAAGAAAAAAATTCATAAATATATATATATATATATATATATATATATATATAAATATATATTAATAATAGAGTTTATGTATCTGTCTGTATGTCTGTCTGTCTGACTGTATGTCTGTCTGAAGCCGAAACTCCAGTATGACTATTTACTAAGTCCGCCAGCGTTCATAATCTTTGTATACCTTTAGAATTAGGAAACTATTAATCAATTAATTTAGATCAGATAACATTAAATAGCATTAGATAACATATAATAAACAAAGAAGAACGAAATTTCAAGACGAGGCTGCGATTAGAACGGAAAACGTTTAAAAAATCTTACTTAAATAATACTTTTTCAAGTTCCTTATATACTGTTATTAAAAGTCGTTCAGACACTTTTTTTTCAGACAGGGTTTTGTCATTTACATAAGTCATTCCTTTTAACCTTCAATTAAATTATCAAGTTTACATATGTATTTAAAATATTTTCCGATAAGGTGATATCAATAAAAATTATTCGTACAATTAATTTAAGCCATTTTCTTCATAACCGGCATGTTTTCTAAACAATTCTTTCAATGGCGAATACTGTTAAAATTGCAAAGTTATCCTTTCGAAAGTGACGTCATTTTGAGAGGATTTCTTTTCACATCACAATTCTTCATTTTCATTACATTGTCAAGATTAGGTATTTTTCTGTGAATTAAAATTAAACTAACCATATCCCAGCCATTAGTAAATGGGTGACCATTCTGGAAAACTAAATTGCTGACTCATCCTTCCAGTTCTTTCCGGAAGTGACGTAATCGTGGGAGGATTTTTTTCACAGTTTTCATTCTTCATATTCATAACGTTGATAAGACTAGGTGTTTTATTGTAAATTGAAGTTAACCAACAAATATCTCGGCCATTACTAAATAGGTAACCATTTTGGAAGAATAACAAAACTGGTTCTTTGATATGACGTGGGCGCCTTTAATAGCATAATATAACATGAGTTATTTGATATGACCGCCTCGGTCATATCAAATAACTCATGTTTAAATAATTAAAAAAATTATTTTAACTATGAATGGGGAAGGGGGAAAAAGTTTAGGTGGTGGATGATTTTTGTTTGTTTTTATTTTACTTTTTTTAACTGAAAATATAACTATCCATGGGGAAAGGTAAACAATTTTTTTTTCTTTGGTTGGGGGGGGGGATTTTTTTTTATTTTCTTTTTTTAACTGAAAATAGTCGCATTCATGGGAAGGGTAAAAAAAATGGGGGGGGGGGTTAAACATTTTTTTCTTTCTTTTTTTAACTGAAAATATAACTATTCATGGGGAAGGGTAACCATTTTTTGGGGAGGGGTAAACAATTGTTTTTTTCTTTTTCTAACTGATAATATTACTATTCATGGGGAATGGTTAATAACAACTTTTTGGTGGGAGGTACATATTTTTCTTATTTTTTTAACTGAAAATAATAGTATTCATGGGGAGTGTAAAGTAAAAATGTTTGAGAGGGTTTTTTTTTTAACTGAAAATATTAGTATTCAAGGGGGACGGTATAAAAAAATTGGGAGAGGAAGTAAAAAATGTCGTTTTTTTTTGTTTGTTTTTTTAACTCAAAATATTCTTGGTTCGAAACAAAGAAAATCAATGTCTACCCACCCAAGAAATATGACTGGGGCTCCATCGCTTTACGGCTGAGCGTTCATATCTGACGCGGCAGCGTAGCAAAAATATGCTCCCTCCGGTCGCATATATTTGCTAATACATCTAATTTAATATGTAGATATAATTTTTGTTTTTAATTCGGCAAACGTGTAAATGTTTTTATTTCATGTATTGTATCTAAGATTTTGGAAAAGTCATAGCAAGATTACATGTGTCACCTTTACCGTGCTGTTTTTGTTCAGGTGCGATTTTTACCTGTACAAACTTAACATAAATGTTATATATATATATATATATATATATATATATATATATATATATAAATCAAAGTATTATATATATATATATATATATATATATATATATATATATATATTTATATGTATATATATACATATATTTATATTCATATTTATATATATATATATATATAAATGTATATATGTATATGTATACATATATATATATAGAGAGAGAGAGAAAGAGAGAAGAGAAAGAGAGAGCGAAAGAGAGAGATGAGAGAGAGAGAAAGAGAGAAAGAGAGAAAGATAGATAGATGGCTCGATTATGTATATATACATTTTATTTGGGCAAAATTGGTATATATATATATATATATATATATATATATATATATACATTTAATAAAGGTATAATACGTATATGAATATATATATATATATATATATATATATATATATATATATATATATATATATATATATATATATAACCGGGATATACATGCGATTGCGTACTACTTGTGAATTTTATACTCTCACGAAAACTTCCTCCCTCGGAGGTAGCCAGTTGAACCCGCCCAGATAAATGCCGTACCAGGTATATATATATATATATATATATATATATATATATATATATATATATATATATATATATATATATATATATATATATATATGTATATATATGTATGTGTGTGTGAGTGTGTTCTAATTTAACATTCTAACTTCTTCGAATGTAGGATTATTTTGTAACTTAAAGTCAACTATAGCTTTATAGTGCGTGACTAAAGCTATTCCAAAGTAGTAATTATTTTTTCCCTGAAAAATTAATATGTAGGGCAGGTATTCACGGCAAAGAAAACGAAGAGTTTTTAAATGCGTTTTCAGATGTATTTTTGAAACATATATTGATGTATTTTAAAACATTATTTAAAACGTATATGTGTAAATATTTTGAAATACTTTAACATTTTTTAAAAGTATATCCTTAGTATTAGTCGAAACAATTGTTTGCCTTGATTAAACACGTATTTTTCTTCCTGTGTACATCTATCTATCATCCTGATTTTTCAGAGTAAAATAATTAAAACTTCGTATACGTATATATATATATATATATATATATATATATATATATATATATATATAAACAAACGGTGAACGACATTTTCAAAATCACAAAACTGTCCCTACAAAAAGTGATTAATTTCAACACTCGACGACACCCCAAAACTATGTGTTACATAATATGATACCGATATAATTTCCTTTTGATTTCAATTAAAATCAGCTTTCATTCGAAGTCGAGATTTTATATATTTGCGGTTTTATTGTGTAAGGTCTCAATTAAAACTAATTGGATTTATCGCTTTTTTCATCCGAACTCTTAATACACACACACACACACACACACACACACATATATATATATATATATATATATATATATATATATATATATATATATATTATATATATATATGTACTTATTAATATTTATAAATAGGCAAATATGTTTATGCCCATATGCATATATATGTATATATATATATATATGTACACACAAATGCACACACACTCACACACACTCACACACTCACACTCACACACACACTCACACACACGTATATATATATATATATATATATATATATATATATATATATATATATTTATTTATTCTGGTACAGAAAAATTAGTACAACATTCGTACCGTCGGTTTCAAGCACGGAAGGTCTTACCCATCCGGCTCTCTTCAGCTTCTGTTGTCATCTGTTTTGGAAATGTGAGGTCACATGACACTCTTGTTGGGACGCGTTATTTGCTCAGTGTGTTGTGTGTGTTTGTTTAAATTTGAATTTAGTGTAATAAGACCGTTAAGATTTAAAACACGGGAGAAGAAAGAGAATTCAAGATTAAAGGGAATAAAAAAGGGGGGGTAAAAAATAAAAAGATATATATGAAAAAATATATATATATATATATAAATAAATAAATATAAAAAAACATATATATATAAAAAATATATATAAAAAAACATTTCAATACTAAGAATAAAAGAAGAAAAAGAAGAAAAAAAGGGGGTTAAAAAATATATATAGAGAGAATAAAATGTAGAGAATAAAAAAGAGCGAGAGAGAAAGAAAGAATAAAAATAGAAAGAATAAAAAGAATAAAAATATAATAAATAAAAGTAAAAGTATAAATAGAAATAGAAATAAAAATAAATTAAAAATAAATTTAAAGGTTAAAAATAATAATAATAATAATAAAAAATTGTATTTGTTCGTATTAGTAGAGGGGGGTAGTTAGACATTATGTGAATCGGTCAGACCAGTTTATAAGCAATGCTTGTCTCTTGTGGACACATCCCCTGAATATTTCATCGCGGACATTTAAACAGGCTGTATTCGGATCGATGATGGCTTTTGAAATGTGGTATTTTTCAGCGTCACATAGAGGACATCTGTTTATGGCTGGAGAGAAGGATGGTTTTCTCTCAATTATTTTCCATTAATACCACATTTCAAAAGCCATCATCGATCCGAATACAGCCTGTTTAAATGTCCGCGATGAAATATTCAGGGGATGTGTCCACAAGAGACAAGCATTGCTTATAAACTGGTCTGACCGATTCACATAATACCTCATCAACCTATATCCACTTAAACTTCAAGAGCAAAAACTCCGACCTTCACAAAAATACAAAAATATTTAATTTAATTATCAGTTACTAGATTACTCTACAAATCCATTTAAACAAACTATATCCACATAAATTCCAAGAGCAAAAACTTCGACTTTCACCAAAATGCAAAAATATTTATTTTTTAACAACCACTAGATTAATCTACAAACCCATTTTAACAAACTCAAATATTTCATATTTCCATCTTAGTTACCTCCCTTAGTTCCGAATTTCTTCATTAAATCACTCCAATCTGGGGAAATGATTCTTACACATCAACGGTTTTTCAGAACGCATACCTTCAAAAATATAACGGCTAATGATACAAATTCATAATTTGGCTCACGGGAATTTCAGAGAAACCCTTTCTTTATTTTTATAATTTTTGTTTTTAATCTTTAATTTTTAATTTTTAATTTTTAATTTTTAATTTTATTTTTTATTATTATTATTATTATTTTTAACCTTTAAATTTATTTTTAATTTATTTTTATTTCTATTTCTATTTATACTTTTACTTTTATTTATTATATTTTTATTCTTTTTATTCTTTCTATTTTTATTCTTTCTTTCTCTCTCGCTCTTTTTTATTCTCTACATTTTATTCTCTCTATATATATTTTTAACCCCCTTTTTTTCTTCTTTTTATTCTTTTATTCTTAGTATTGAAATGTTTTTTTATATATATTTTTTATATATATATGTTTTTTTATATTTATTTATTTATATATATATATACATATTTTTTCATATATATCTTTTTATTTTTTACCCCCCCTTTTTTATTCCCTTTAATCTTGAATTCTCTTTCTTCTCCCGTGTTTTAAATCTTAACGGTCTTATTACACTAAATTCAAATTTAAACAAACACACACAACACACTGAGCAAATAACGTTGTACTAATTTTTCTGTACCAGAATAAATAAATATTATGCTCTTAATTTTTAACTTTGATTCTTAATTAATCGAGCACTCTGCTGGGATTTTTCTTACCATTCTACAAAGAATTTATATATATATATATATATATATATATATATATATATATGAATATAATGTCAAACTCTATCCATGTTTACATTAATGTTGAGGTAATTATTAATTACTAATACTATTTATGCATCTAAAATGGTGGCCGGAAAATTCGGCAAAAATAATCGGTATAGGAAAATTCGGAAATTGTGACAGAGTAGGACAATTCGGCAATTATGGAAGAAACATTTTAGAACCGTTCTTTTAGTTGTAAATACGGGGCTAACCCCTAATGAAGAACACCCTTGTGTTATCTTTTTCGTACGCACGGGGCCATTTTTTACATACGATTTTCAAGTAAAATTCAATATTTACGATACTTTTTGTTTATTAAATTGTTAGACTAGCCAAAATAGCCTCCCTACGGTCGTCTATTTTTGCTAGGCTGCCGCGTCGAAAATGAACGTTCACCAGTAAACCGATGGAGACTCAGTCATATTTCTTGGGTGGGTAGACATCGATTTTTTTTGTTTTGAACCAAGAATATTTTAAGTTTAAAAACAAAAAAAAATTTTTTTTAAACATTTTTTTACCCACCTCCTCCAAAAGTCTTTTTTCACCCTGCCCCATGAATACTAATATTTTAAGTTAAAAAAAAAACGAAATTTCGCCGCCCCCCAAGTTTTTTTCCCCTTCTCCGTAATAGTAATATGTTCAGTTTAAAAAAGAGGAAAAAAAGAGAAAAAAATTTGATCTCCACTAAATTTTTTTTTTGTTTTCTTCCCCATAGATAGTAATATATTAAGTTAGAAAAAGAAAAAAATTTTTTTTTTTTTTACCTCATCCCCCTCCAATAAAATTTTTTTTTTACTCTTTTTCATGAATAGTAATTATTTCAGTTAGAAAAAAGAAAAAAACAAACTTTTACAACCCCCCCTTAATTTTTTTTTGTTACCCTTGCCCATGAACAGTACTGTTTTCAGCTAAAAAAAATTTTTTTTTAATTTTTTACTCCCCCCCCCTAAATTTTTTTTTATTACCCTGCCCCATGAATAGCACTATTTTCACTAAGAAAACTAGAGAAAAATTTTTTTTTTACCCCCCAAAAAAATATTTTGTTACCCTTCCCCATGAATAGTAATATTTTGAGTTAGAAAAAGAAAAAAAAAAAATTTAACCCACCCCCCCCAAAATTTTTTTTTTGTTACCCTTCCCCATGATTAGTATTTTCAGTTAGGAAAACAACAAAATTTTTTACTCCCCACCCCCCCCCCCAAATTTTTTTTTGTTACCCTGCTCCATGAATAGTTCTATTTTCAGTTAGAAAATAACAAAAAAAAAAAAAATTTTCCCCTACCCACCTCCCCCCCAAAAAAAATTAGTTACCCTTCCCCATGAATAGTAATATTTTCAGTTAGAAAAAAAAAAAATGTTTTAACCCCCCCCCCCCAAATTTTATTTTGTTACCCTTCCCCATGAATAGTAATATTTTCAGTTAGAAAAAGAAAATAAAATTTTTTTACCCCCTCCCCCCCCCCCCAAAAAAAAAAAACAAACAAATTTTCTTACCCTCCCCAAGAAAATATTTTAAAATTAGGAGGCGTCTCGGTCATATCAAAGAACTAATGTTTAAATATGCTATTGAAGGCGCCTACGTCATACCAAAGAACCAGTTTTGTTATTTTTCCAAAACGGTTACCAATTTTGTAATGGCCGAGGTATTTGTTGCTTAACTTCCATTTATAATAAAACACCTTTGCTTTATCAACGTAATGAATGTAATAAATGATAATGTGAAAAGATCCTCTAAAAATGACGTCACTTCACGACTAACCGGAAAGATGAATCAGCAAAATTGTCACCGATTTACTAATGGCTCGGATATGTCTTGTTTACTTGTAATTTATATATATATATATATATATATATATATATATATATATATATATATATATATATATATATAATGAAGAAGAATGGAAAGGAATTAGAGAAGCAAAAGCCAAATCATAATTCAATTCAATTACTCAGAGCAAGGTATATTCCGCAAAAAAGGCAATTTATTCAAGTTAAATTTTCCTGAAGCCAGGCTTTTCAAAGATCAAAATCTTATCATCAGAGGAAGTCGCTGGGATAGATAAGTTGGCAAAAGCCAAGATTTATAATTTAAAAAAATAAAATAAAAGTTGTAGGGGAAAAAACACAGGGCAAAATTCTGCCCGAATGCAAGCAAATGTCCGATTGCTAAAAAGTCCGGTGTCGAAAAGTCCAGCGGAGAGAAGGAGCTGTAGATAGGTAGGTCGTTAAAAGGCCCGAAATGTTGTGAGAGAGGATTAAAAGTTAAATTCCAAGAAGCCACAACTTCAGGTGCGGCGAAAATAGAAAATCCAAAGGGTAAAATGTCCGATAAGAGGTACGCTCGTGGATGCACATGGCAGGCTCAGAAGAGAGTGAGGTGGAAAATATTCGCCATTAACAATACTTCCTGGGCAGAGATGTCAAAGAAAATACTTTAAAATGGGAAAAAATGCAGCGAAAATATTTTAAAGTTAGCCCGAAGCGAAAGCCGGCTTGAAAATGAGGAGAGGCAGAAACTCTTGTGCGACCAGTAGGCAGGGAGGGAATGAGTAAGGGGTGTGTAGGGGGAGAGAGGAACGGGTGCGAAGAATTAGAAGGGGTGCGGAGAGTGAATGCGGTTAAAACTAAGAGTGTGATTGTGGGGGGGAGTCGCATGAAAGTAGAAATTGGATGTTAGCGCGAATTAGGGTTCAACTAGAAAAGGGAAAGGTTGGAGTAGGAGTAAGTCAACGAGTGCTGGGAGGGAGAGTTCAAATACCAGAATGCGTCTATGAATAGAGTTCGGGGTTTAGTTGTTTTATCAGGAGACCTTACTTATAAACAATGAGGCAAAGTATATTGAAGGGTAGAATTAGAGAAATAGTAAGAATAAAAATTAAAAATTGAAAGATTAAAAAAGTAAAAAAGTAAAATAAGAATAGAATTAAAATTAAAGATAAAAATAAAAATAAGAAAATAAAAATAAAAAATGAAAAAGAGATAATAAAATTAGTATTAGTTTTAAGCTCGCAAGGAAAATTATGGGTTGCCTGATAAGAAAATAATAATAGAATAAGGGAAAAAGTCGATAAAATTGGACCTCGAAAATGAGTATTAGAATGAGGGAAGAGTAAATTAGACCTCGAAAGGATATCCGGAATGGGAATCCCCAAGGTGGTTAAAGGTATGGGTTGAAATGAAATGAGCTGTTACGAGACGCTAGTGCTTTATGGAAGAAGGAGAATTAAACTTTGAAACAAAACATTTTTCAAAAAAAGGTATATGGAGGTTGATTAAGAAAATTATTAATTAGGTTAATGATGGCAGAAAGAAGCAAGAGACATACGAAGTTAAAGTAGTGACAATAGATTAAACCAGAGTGAGAATGGAGATCGCAGTTAAAAGTAAATATTATGTGGGTTAAAAGATGTAGAGTGAGGGCGGGTTAGGGGTTGAACATGGTCTGAGAGAAGTGAGCGAAGGGCGAGGTAAACTAGGGGGGAATAATCGAGGCTATTAAAAGAGTGAAAAGAATTATTTGAAAGTAAAAGCAGGAGGGGAAACAAATTAGAGTGCACAGAGAGAACAGTAAGGAGTTCGATATCGGAGTGTGCAAAGGGGATTAAGAGTAGATAAGGCGAATCAACAAGTGAAAAAGGGCTAGGGTATAATAAGAAAATGGTGGGTTAGTTATCAGGTTGAGAGGGAAGGATAGGAGTTTGGAAGTGTTGATGGGAAGCGGAAGAATGTATTAAAAGAAGTTAAAGGGGAAAGAAATGGAAGTCATATAAAAATTATACGGTTAAGGAGGTTAAGTAGAATGATTTAGGGGTTAGTGGGAGAAAGGTATTAAAGTTGAGGGAATTGTGAAGCTAACGGAGTTTAAGGGTACTTTTTTTTAAGTTAAGAGGAGGCTAAAGGGATGAGGGGGATATATGCAGAGATTATAGAACAACAGGAATTAGAACAATCTGAAAGTAGATTCGAGATGTAGGGAGGGAAGATCCAAGATGATGGGAGGGTATTTAATCAAATGGGGGAGGGGTGTCTGGGGGATTACTATGGTTGCTTTACTTTAATTTGCGTTTATGCCTGCAACTGGAGATAAGTTCATTCTTAGAGTTAATAATGTTTTTAGATTTATTAGCAGTAGCTATCATAAAGGTTTCCAAAGTACAAAGTTGGCAATGGGATGCTCCCGGGGTATATGATTTAAACTTTTTAAGTATTGACCAGTGAAGTGAATAGGGAGTATTTTTAAGATTGAGGTTTCTAATTAAATTGGAAAGTGAAGTGCCTGTGCTATTATCGTTGCTATTTTTAAAGGAATAGATATGGTTAGAGATCCGGGTCTTAATGGGGAAAGAGGACGCCCCAATATATGTGTGTATCTTGAAGGGTGGTGCTATAGTTGTATTGAGATTGCTAGTGGTATTAGATGAAATTTGGGTTTGAAGATTCGAGTTATGCGAGGGAGGTTGTTTGAAGAACTAGGGCGGAGCGGATATGGGGGAAATGTGAGTTAGCCCATGGGTACTATCTATTATTGGGGGTGCTTGGTTAGAGGTATGGCAGCATAAGTGGGAGTCTTGAGGAGAAGCGGATTGGGGTTGAGGGGAGATGCAAAATTCGGGTGGAGTATGGGAAATATGATTGCTCACAACATTGGTGGAGCGGGGGAATTGTTTCACAGTACAAGCGTATATTACGTCCTTCTGTACACAATTGTTGTTTAAGGGACAATCTCTGGGTTTACGGCAGTTACAAGTGGTGAGGGATGCGGTGGGTGGTTGTTGTTGGATATGTTTGATTTTCCTATTGTTAGAGGTTATGATAGTTTGTTCAATATTGGGCATAGTAGAGTAAGATATTTTAATAGAATTTTTGTTAAGAATAGTGCTATATCTGTACGGGTGCTTAAAAGATCTGTCTAAAATTTGGAAAAATTCCTTAGGTATATTGGTTTTAACATTACTGCTGAAAGGCGGATTGAACCAAATGTTATTCTTTCTTCTAAGTTTTCTTGTTTGTATGTGCGCCTGTGGGTCTGCCCGATTATCAATATTGTTAGTTCCTATGGGCTTATTAGCGTGTGTTTTTAATGTATTAGGTGCAGATGTGTTAAACTTTTTACTTCTGTGTGTGGTCATGTTGTGCGTAATAATGCCTGAGGGTTTGTTAACTTGAGTAAAGGGGTTGCAGTTATATTTAATTTTGTGATTGTAGCCTGAGTTTAGCAAAGCATTATTGTAGAAGCTAGAATTTTGATCGAAGATAGATTTATTCGCAGATAGCTTAGAGATTCTGTTAGATACTGAGGGGACTATTGAGTTTATGATGGATTTAGGGTGGTTAGATAGGCTATATACGTAGAAAAGGGTTAAGTTAGGTTTATGGTGTAGGCTGAAGGTTCCCGAGTTAAGATCTAATGCGAGGTCAAGAAAGTTGGATATTCTTTTCTTAGGTTCCACTGTAATGGTCAAACCAAAGTTTTTGAAGAAGTTATGTAAGTTTTTGATAGTGTTATTATATTGTCTCGATCTCTCCCCAGATACAAACAAGGCATCGTCCCTATACAACCCACCCTGTAAATGTCCAAAATTAAACCCCAATTCTCTCATCAGGTACAAACCTACCAAGTCAGTGACCTGGGCAGAGTCTGACGCCCCCATAGTAATATCAAAGTTATTGGGGGTGTTCTTCCTGGTCCAAAGCTTATTATCAAATTCTAGTAGGGATCTTCTGGCTAATATTATTAGTTTAATCTCTATGTCTGTAATATCAGAATTATTTTTAGCGAATATTAATGCTTTGTTAAGTAAGATAGGGGAAATGGACTGGTAGTAATTATTAATATCGAATGTTATGAAATTCAAGTTAGGTTTAGACTTATCAATGAGGTTAAGGAACCAGGTAGTAACCTCATCTGAGGATTGCCAAAGAGTGTAACGAATTTTTTCTTTTAAGGTGGGGATAATTCTATCTGAGCAATTGAATTGAATTATGATTTGGCTTTTGCTTCTCTAATTCTTTTCCATTCTTCTTCATTCTACCTGCTCTATCCTGGATATTGAGCTGTATACTCTTCACAATAGGTTTTACTTTTCCTAAAAGTTCGCTTTTAGTACACCACTTTATATATATATATATATATGTAGATATATGCAAAAAACAATATAGTGGCTTATATAATGAATGGTGCACCTTTTAAAGTTATGTTGCATCTAGTAACAGCACTAAGCCAGCTACTCATCAAAGCTAGATAATTTTTACTCCCGAAATCCAGTAGGATTTAGAGATCAGAATACACCTACACTATAACTCAGTAAACTGGACAATTAGTGTGAGGAAAACAAATTCTCCTACCTTCTTTCGTTCACGTTTCAGAGGTAATAGAGGACATTAATCGAATATTCGAATATATAGGGTGGGCAAAAATAAGGGTCCTATTTTTAAAAATTCATAACTTTTTTATTTATTGATTTTCGAAGCAAGCATGAGCCGTATTAGCCCTAAGGAACGTACCCTAATTTAGAAAACATTATTTTTGCTTAAAAAACTCAAAACAGTGTAAAAAACAATACTTTAGTTTTTGTAAGTTTTAAGAAGTGTTTTTCGGCTAAAATTTGTTTTGTTTATTTCAAAAAATCTCGGAAGGGTCAGTCTACACACACATAAAGTTTGGTGAGTTTAACTTTTATTTTGTGGAAGTTATTCAAATTCAAGTTATTCAAATTTAAAGATTAGACCCTTATTTTGGCCCACCCTGTATATGTATCTGATATAGCGATCGATGGATAGTCCCAATCAGTGGCCACTTGAATCTAAGAACTTCAGTTGAAGTGAAATGAACCCAAAAAGAGAAAAAAAACTTATGCCTGTGAAGTTTCTGGTACCTGGTTTCCAGGAGACTTCGATTGAAAAAAATCATTTGCGGATACACACGGAAGTTATATAAATAAAGAAAGCTATATTGACTGACTGAAAAGAGAGTCGCTCCACTATTATCAGGAGAGAATGATAATGGCAGCTCAATATCAACGCTTGGTGACCAACGCCTTTAAAAATATGAGTAGTCTCAGCAACTAAAAATGTTCAGGTTCTGCAACACAGAAGTAGAGAGTATGAGCCACCTGCTATCCAGCTGTAAGGTTCTGCTAGGGGGTGGCAACTATACAATGCGTCACAATGGAGTGCGTAAATATCTTCACTTGACCATCTGTAAAAAATATCTACTATTGCAGCGAGTGCTGAGAACGCATACCAGAAAGAACAGTAGGATATAAGAGTTACAATATACGCTATGACTATGCATCCCTACAGCTACGTATCAAGGACATTGAGCTGTTACATCTGACATAGTGATATGGAGTAAAACGGAGAAAGCAGCAACCCTAGTTGAAGTCAGTGTTCCTAATGATGTTGACTTAAACAGAGCATAAAGTGAAAAGGTATTGACATACCAAGTATTATGTATGACATAAAATGAAACTAAAATCTCAAGAAGATCTCAATCAATCCAGTTGTTATATGAGCAACTGAACTCACACAACAAAATTTTGAAATATATACCCGGTAAACCAAGTGCAAGAGAGAAAAGCAATTGCACTTTAAGATACAGTTTAAATCTTAAGATGATCTCTCCGCTGGAGCGTCTGAAATAGATCAATGTCTGCCATCCGGTATGATGCCCTATCCTCAGAAAAAAAACAAAGATAAGACAATTGAAAGAAAAAGAGCAAACTTAATGTTATTTACTTAATTACCCGATCAGCATTAGGAATATAAAAGTAAAACTGAATTTAACACGTGAATATCGACGCATCTAATATAGAGATCAAGTTAAATGAACGTTTAAGAGTATGTACTCTTTCTATGCGACAACACATTCCAGTTGTTGCGCAATCGTTATTTAAATGAAAATCAATCTGACGCCGTTACAGTGGTGATTTTCTCATAATGCTCAACAAAGCGTATATTCTATGCAGAGTCTGACTCAGAAATAATTGTTTCCGCTGCTTGCAAGATACTTCAGTCCACAGGGAGGGCGCGGTGATAATTCACGCCTGTTAAACGCAAAAGGGAGCCCATCCTAACTACTCCTCGTGTGTATCATAGTTTTAAAAATTTACTAATTGTCTGCGCACTTCTGTCGACGAGAAAACCGGTGTGAAAACTGATTGCTGAATGTAGTTGAGAAAATCAAACATTTGTTCAGCATGTTTCGGCTGCAACCTGAGGTTCTCATGTATAGTAACCATCGACTATTCTTAGGTATGCCATTTATGCAACAAATACTTATATTAAAAAAAACTATCCCTAATAAGATAGTGTTCACCTGTAGCATGTTCAACAGTTTGTAATCATGATGGTGACGGGATTCCCCGCGTTTGGTTACAATAAACGTCTCCAAAGAATACAAAACTGCCCTTACTCGAGAAGCGACGCATGAAGGTGGATCTGATTGGAGCTAAATGCTGCTACTCCTTCCGGACGATGTAAGCCTGCTAACTTCACCACAACAATTGCTAACGTGAAGATAATTTCAAAAGAATCTAATCCTGATCTTCAAGCTAGAATTCACGCCTGGACTCTTAAATATGTAGGAATGTTTCTATTGTCTTTCTACCTCCTACTACACTACTATGATCATCAGTTTCTCACCATAACCAGTCAACATCATCGTTAATGCGAAAAACCTTCGTACACTTGTGGTAAATACTTTCAAATCGACACGTCAATGTATACAGTTTGGGGGCCAATTGTAGATGCCTTATCTACCTGAGGTGAAGAACATTTCAAAGCGTACCAGAGTACGCTTTCTTTTTTTCAATATTTTTTTATGTATGCCATTCAGCAAAAAAAACCTTGATTTTAAAACAAGATCGTACACCCGGAGCGTGTTGAATGATTTTCAGCAAGGATAATTACGGGGTTTTATACGCTTGCCTACAATAACCAGCTTCAAAGACTAAAGTAGTCCTTACTTGAGCATAGAAATATGCAGTTACCACATCCAGTAGACCGGTATTGTCGGGCCTTCGGATCTTGATGTACGCCGGTCTATCCGTTGTTCGTCCTGTGCAGTTCTAGGGGATGCACCCCCCATGGCTTTGATGATGATGATTCGGACACATCATCCTCCCGGGTAACGTTGTACCAATACACAGCCTCCATAACAAGGCAGCACTTTCGTGTAGTAATCCGTTTCACTGTCCTATGACACCTTTCTCTAATACCATTTCCTGATGGCCTGTATGCACAGCGTTGTCGGAAGTTTACACCCCCCCCCCCTTTTTCATGAACTGCCAAAACTGTTGACTGCAGAAGGTAGTGTCATTATCAACAAAGATCTCGGCAGGGAGGCACGTTAAAAAAAACTGAATATAATTGTCGGATCACATGTGCAGTGTATTGTCGTTGTAGTGGCCGCCAGTTTGAAAAACGCGTGGGTCCACAAACGATCAGTGTCAAAAAATGGTAACAATTGTAGTGTGTAATCCCCATGCCTAGCCGATTCCATAGGTCGTGCAATCTTAGCCCTACATTTTTCCATTGCACTGGAGCTGGGTCTATTGTCTGGCATTCCTCACAATTACGAATAACTGCCTTTCCCACCCTTTAGACACAGACGGGTAAATTCTACGCACAAATTATGATGTTCGCCTGATTTCAGGATGCCCACTATGTCAATAAATTTCGTTCAGCTGTGTTGGGTTATGGTTTCCAGATGAGAAAGCACACACTGGCTGAGTTGGTTAAATAACCCTCTTCACATCATTCAGCCACCGCTGTTGAACTCTCGTCAAGAAGTCTGCTCGGTTCTGGACAGTTCTCACTAAGCTTGATTAAACGAAATGTCATACTCTTAACAAGTGATATTATCCTCACCAGTCTCCGTCTAATGAGAATTTCCCTTGCAGCCTTTGTGCGCAATCGAGACTTTTCCGTGAGCGCATTGATTACCCTATTGTACACACACGCACAAAGTCTGTTTTTATGTGTAAAACATTAACATCGTATTTGAGTGCAAGGTGTAGTCTTTTTAGTACGGCATCCAGCTCTGCCACGTTTATATGTTGAGTATCCTTTGTTGGTCGCAACTAGCTTTAATCTTCGATGATGGCTCCATTGGCGTCAAGAGCTACGCTCACAGCAAGCGAGCTTGCGTCCACCCACACAACCGTTTCCTTTGTAGCCACGCACCATTTTCCTCGGACGGGATCTTATTGATGTACACGGGCAACTGTATCTGCTATCATACACTCCAGCTGAGCATAGCTAACCTTGTCATCCCAGTTATGTGTAACAGTTGTAGCGTAACGTTTAATAAAGCCTATTTCAACTCGAACCCATCCACTCACTGGAAAGTGTCTCACCAGTTTGACACACACGGAGAAGATACATCTTCGTGTGATAGTTCTCGGCGCATCCAGAGTACTGGTTCCTCGCCACCATCGCAGTTGGCCATGCTCTGCCCAACTTTCTAATCCCAGCACTCGTGCACCACTTTTCAGTTTTTCTGGGTCCTTACTAGAAAGTCCGTACAGGACCAGATGCTTCCTTACGAATTCTGTTGACGCCGCATCCTCATTACAATATGTGCCATCAATATACGCCGGCGTTGCTTTCCTTATCTCCTCATCCTGGGCTAACACAGCCTCGAACAAAGCCCGCATTACAAGATGTGTCACATTTAAGTCAAATCCCAACCTTGTTAGACAATATCTTTGTCCTTTAAATATGACTGTCTGGTGCGGCCAGAAAGATCTCTCAACATGGATATGTAAGTATTTTTTTCCCGAGGTCAAGAATAGATACATTGGTATTTTGCTGTCTCCATTCTCGATTTTTTTATGCGCAAACATCTGCAGCGCCAGTGAATGCATCAATAACCTCTTGTAATTAATAATAATATAAATGCATTAAGTTTTACTGCAAATATAGGTGTTTCACTGATACTCAGAAATGTATATGTGGCAGTTGCTTTAAAACATAGATGCTGAAAGAGATTGAGAGTATCTACCCATATGCATTATATATATATATATATATATATATATATATATATATATATATTGATATTTTAATCTTATTTACCGTTTTATCTGATCATCAATATTTAATTACTTTTATTTTACAATATTGCTTTATTTTTATATATAAATGGTCCATCGTTTTTTAATAAAGGATATTTGTTTGGCGAGTGTATATATATATAATATTTACTAAATGAATACAAGAGCAATTGTTTTTTATCATACATTTTATTTACTTGATTAACAAGTAAGCATGTTTTAGCAGTACGGTATCAATGAATTAAGTTATTGGCAATAAATAGCAAATTGTAAAGAGATATTAAGAGGATATTGAATCCATATACTGTCTAAACCTTTGTTTAATACGACTTTGCACCTGGGAATTGTAGGCATAAGCACGACCTCGTGTGGCAAGTTGTTCCAGGGATCATATATTTTGTCGTAAGATGAAATCACTTTTTATGGTTGTCTGCGCAAATCGCGACTAGGTCTTTGACTGAAACACTTCTCTAAAAGTAGATTCACATATATGTTTATTTTATTTATCTTCCTTCAACAAGGTAAGATGTGACACAAGGTCGGGAAAGTATGATTTGTAAAACCAGTGCTCAGGAATTTGCGCACTCTGGTACATTTAAAAATTGCCTGGGTAGCCCCGTCGGCATTCCCCGGTAGGGGCGCCTCAGGCGATTCGCAATAAACTAACACCTTCTCAGTTTAGCACCGATAGTGGACAACAATAATGACACATCATCAGAGAGTATGTAATGGAGATAACCGGATTCCGATAAAAGTAGTAGTGGTTCTGCATCTGAAAGTGAGGGAGAGGACATACGTTGAGCTGCCTTATTCACTTGGCAATTCAGGTTCTGGAAAGAAATAGCTGTCCCACTACGGAGAAGTACTAGAATAAAGCGACCAGTCACAATCTGTAACTGGTGTGATCATACGATCAGGGGGAGTATGACAATAAAGAGAAACATAGGGAAAATAATGAGCTGCCTCGCATGTCGTGTATGAAAATTAAAAAAGGGCTTATCTTCATAGGTGCAGGTGTTTGTGGTGATCTCTTATTTTTATATGTAGATTTCATGTGATATAAATAAAGAGGGCAGCTGCGAAAGGGGTGAAGTGATTTGGATGGGAGAGAGAAAGTGGGTTGCACGAAATTCAGTTGGAAATTGAATGACAATCCAAACTTAAAAAAAAAATTATTTTATTTTTCTGGCGCAGTTAGTTAACATAATAATTTTAGATTAAACCTCATACCTTAAAAGGAAACGATGGTACTTAAAACAACCGTATATTACCAACGTGCTGATTGTGAATCAGTATAGATGTTATCAGAAATGCATCTGAGAGTTAAACTGATGATCCCCTTTCGTGAGAGTTAAATGTTATAAATCTTCGGCCTAATATTCATAGGCAACATACATAAAAATAATTAGATAGAAGATACTGACATGTCTGCTGTTAAGTAAGAGGGTTCGGTCTACCGGGCTAGAAAGCTTCTCACATCTTCTAGTATTGTATATCGCTACAAAACCACTATTCACATTGTAGTGTACATCGCTACAAAACCACTATTCACATTGTAGTGTATATCGCTACAAAACCACTATTCACATTGTATTGTATATCGCTACAAAACCACTATTCACATTGTAGTGTATATCGCTACAAAACCACTATTCACATTGTAGTGTATATCGATACAAAACCACTATTCACATTGTAGTGTATATCGCTACAAAACCACTATTCACATTGTAGTGTATATCTCTACAAAACCACTATTCACATTGTAGTGTATATCGCTACAATACCACTATTCACATTGTAGTGTATATCGCTACAAAACCACTATTCACATTGTAGTGTATATCGCTACAAAACCACTATTCACATTGTAGTGTATATCGCTACAAAACCACTATTCACATTGTAGTGTATATCTCTACAAAACCACTATTCACATTGTAGTGTATATCGCTACAAAACCACTATTCACATTGTAGTGTATATCGCTACAAAACCATTGTTCACATTGTAATGTATATCGCTACAAAACCACTATTCACATTGTAGTGTATATCGCTACAAAACCACTATTCAGATTGTAGTGTATATCGCTACAAAACCACTGTTCACATTGTAATGTATATCGCTACAAAACCACTATTCACATTGTAGTGTATATCGCTACAAAACGACTATTCACATTGTAGTGTATATCGCTACAAAACCACTATACACATTGTAGTGTATATCGCTACAAAACCACTGTTCACATTGTAATGTATATCGCTACAAAACCACTATTCACATTGTAGTGTATATCGCTACAAAACCACTATTCACATTGTAGTGTATGTCGCATCAAAACCACTATTCACATTGTAGTGTACATCGCTACAAAACCACTATTCACATTGTAGTGTATATCGCTACAAATCCACTATTCACATTGTAGTGTATATCGCTACAAAACCACTATTCACATTGTAGTGTACATCGCTACAAAACCACTATTCACATTGTAGTGTATATCGCTACAAAACCACTATTCACATTGTAGTGTATATCGCTACAAAACCACTATTCACATTGTAGTGTATATCGCTACAAAACCACTATTCACATTGTAGTGTACATCGCTACAAAACCACTATTCACATTGTAGTGTATATCGCTACAAAACCACTATTCAGATTGTAGTGTATATCGATACAAAACAACTATTCACATTGTATTGTATATCGCTACAAAACCACTATTCACATTGTAGTGTATATCGCTACAAAACCACTATTCACATTGTAGTGTATATCGCTACAAAACCACTATTCACATTGTAGTGTATATCGCTACAAAACCACTATTCACATTGTATTGTATATCGCTACAAAACCACTATTCACATTGTATTGTATATCGCTACAAAACCACTATTCACATTGTAGTGTATATCGCTACAAAACCACTATTCACATTGTAGTGTATATCGCTACAAAACCACTATTCACATTGTAGTGTATATCGCTACAAAACCACTATTCACATTGTAGTGTATATCGCTACAAAACCACTATTCACATTGTAGTGTATATCGCTACAAAACCACTGTTCACATTGTAATGTATATCGCTACAAAACCACTATTCACATTGTAGTGTATATCGCTACAAAACCACTATTCACATTGTAGTGTATGTCGCTACAAAACCACTATTCACATTGTAGTGTACATCGCTACAAAACCACTATTCACATTGTAGTGTATATCGCTACAAATCCACTATTCACATTGTAGTGTATATCGCTACAAAACCACTATTCACATTGTAGTGTACATCGCTACAAAACCACTATTCACATTGTAGTGTATATCGCTACAAAACCACTATTCAGATTGTAGTGTATATCGATACAAAACCACTATTCACATTGTATTGTATATCGCTACAAAACCACTATTCACATTGTAGTGTATATCGCTACAAAACCACTATTCACATTGTAGTGTATATCGCTACAAAACCACTATTCACATTGTAGTGTACATCGCTACAAAACCACTATTCACATTGTAGTGTATATCGCTACCAAACCACTATTCACATTGTAGTGTATATCGCTACAAAACCACTATTCACATTGTAGTGTACATCGCTACAAAACCACTATTCACATTGTAGTGTATATCGCTACAAAACCACTATTCACATTGTAGTGTATATCGCTACAAAACCACTATTCACATTGTAGTGTATATCGCTACAAAACCACTATTCACATTGTAGTGTACATCGCTACAAAACCACTATTCACATTGTAGTGTATATCGCTACAAAACCACTATTCAGATTGTAGTGTATATCGCTACAAAACCACTATTCACATTGTAGTGTACATCGCTACAAAACCACTATTCACATTGTAGTGTATATCGCTACAAAACCACTATTCAGATTGTAGTGTATATCGCTACAAAACCACTATTCACATTGTAGTGTATATCGCTACAAAACCACTATTCACATTGTAGTGTACATCGCTACAAAACCACTATTCACATTGTAGTGTATATCGCTACAAAACCACTATTCACATTGTAGTGTATATCGCTACAAATCCACTATTCACATTGTAGTGTATATCGCTACAAAACCACTATTCACATTGTAGTGTACATCGCTACAAAACCACTATTCACATTGTAGTGTATATCGCTACAAAACCACTATTCACATTGTAGTGTATATCGCTACAAAACCACTATTCACATTGTAGTGTATATCGCTACAAAACCACTATTCACATTGTAGTGTACATCGCTACAAAACCACTATTCACATTGTAGTGTATATCGCTACAAAACCACTATTCAGATTGTAGTGTATATCGATACAAAACAACTATTCACATTGTATTGTATATCGCTACAAAACCACTATTCACATTGTAGTGTATATCGCTACAAAACCACTATTCACATTGTAGTGTATATCGCTACAAAACCACTATTCACATTGTAGTGTATATCGCTACAAAACCACTATTCACATTGTATTGTATATCGCTACAAAACCACTATTCACATTGTATTGTATATCGCTACAAAACCACTATTCACATTGTAGTGTATATCGCTACAAAACCACTATTCACATTGTAGTGTATATCGCTACAAAACCACTATTCACATTGTAGTGTATATCGCTACAAAACCACTATTCACATTGTAGTGTATATCGCTACAAAACCACTATTCACATTGTAGTGTATATCGCTACAAAACCACTGTTCACATTGTAATGTATATCGCTACAAAACCACTATTCACATTGTAGTGTATATCGCTACAAAACCACTATTCACATTGTAGTGTATGTCGCTACAAAACCACTATTCACATTGTAGTGTACATCGCTACAAAACCACTATTCACATTGTAGTGTATATCGCTACAAATCCACTATTCACATTGTAGTGTATATCGCTACAAAACCACTATTCACATTGTAGTGTACATCGCTACAAAACCACTATTCACATTGTAGTGTATATCGCTACAAAACCACTATTCAGATTGTAGTGTATATCGATACAAAACCACTATTCACATTGTATTGTATATCGCTACAAAACCACTATTCACATTGTAGTGTATATCGCTACAAAACCACTATTCACATTGTAGTGTATATCGCTACAAAACCACTATTCACATTGTAGTGTATATCGCTACAAAACCACTATTCACATTGTAGTGTATATCGCTACCAAACCACTATTCACATTGTAGTGTACATCGCTACAAAACCACTATTCACATTGTAGTGTATATCGCTACAAAACCACTATTCACATTGTAGTGTATATCGCTACAAAACCACTATTCACATTGTAGTGTATATCGCTACAAAACCACTATTCACATTGTAGTGTATATCGCTACAAAACCACTATTCAGATTGTAGTGTATATCGATACAAAACCACTATTCACATTGTATTGTATATCGCTACAAAACCACTATTCACATTGTATTGTATATCGCTACAAAACCACTATTCACATAGTATTGTATATCGCAACAAAACCACTATTCACATTGTATTGTATATCGCTACAAAACCACTATTCACATTGTAGTGTATATCGCTACAAGACCACTATTCACATTGTATTGTATATCGCTACAAAACCACTATTCATATACATATGGAGTATTGTTGCAACACGTGGGCTGGTAAACCAACGACTTGGCTATCCCTCTTAGACAAGTTTCAAACTTGTATGCTTAACTTGTGAGAATAAGAGAGCCACAGTCTACTCATGTGTAATAAAGTAACAAGTATGTTTCCCCCAAGTACTCCAGATAAAAAAACAAACCCATCGAAGTCCAGACGGCGTCCATTGACCTACTCGGAGAACAGGGATAACACTGAGTGCATTTAAAGTGTTTCTGTTACTGTACCTACTTCTCTTATAGAAAATAAAGGAGTGCAAGTTCAGCAAACTGTATATTTTTGTACAAGTCTACAACTATAAATAAGTTGTCAGTTCCCCCTCTTTGTCAAACGCTTTGGTGTTTCGAACATGAACTCTCAGCCAGTGCATATTTTTGTGAATGGATTTACTGTAGAGTAGGAGGTAGTCTCTCATGTCACAACAGTGGGAGGAGATTAAGGATTTTAGTGTGTTTACCTTAGTGTTTGGATATACGGAGAGTTCACAGGGAGAAGGTTTTCTAGGTTATTGATTTCTTTTCTAAGTACCCGGATATTTGTCAATTTTAACTTAATAAACGATGGCGAATATTTTGTTTGATAGGTGTTTGGTTTAGGTGTGTTTCTTTTTCTTTGTGTTTTTCTTTGTACCGTCATTAAGGTTATTTTAAAAGTGGGTAAGACACAGTGGTGCTTTTTTGGTACAACCAACCAGACTCGAAACGTAATTTACGGGTTTTGTGGCCTCGGGAGATCTCACCGTTGATAACTGTATGCCCCTTTCCACGCGCGACATGACACGTACAGTTACCCACAATATTATACAACTGTTGATAGAGCAGCCGCTTTTTGTGCTACCTGACGGTTAGTGATCCTTCACTACCAGTCAGTAAACAATCAAAACCTTTACCATCAATCTGTCGTAACAAGAAAGACTCATGTGACAGTAAGTGACAAAATTGTTCTTATGTTGCAAGATAGAGAAAAAGAGAGACGTCATTCATTCTCCTAGTCAGGAAAATAAAGCCTAACACTGGCTGAATTTTTGGGTGTCCTTGCGTTTGTATTTCTGCGCCTGGCGAATAGACAAAAGACGGTGTGCACAGGCCGGGCGATAGACATTTCTGTATATATTTCATGTTTGTAAACCGGATATTTTGTTCGAGACTCTACCTCTAGGAAGTGTATCGATCAGGACTTAGGAGGAATCCCTTCCATATAATTAAAATACAAAATAAAAATAAAAATGAATAAAGTATGAAACTAAAAGGTTTAGTAGATACTACCTATAGTGAAATGGTTTAAGCTCAATACATGAGATAGAGCAATTATAAAGATAAATGACAGAAGAAGGATTACCATGTACGAATGACGAATCTATTTCAACTTGGATTGTTCAACGCATGATATACTCGGTAAAACAAGTTCATTATTCTTTCCTTAAGCCAAGGCTTTTCAATAACTAAAATCAAAGATGTTAATCTTCTTAGATTTATCTATCTATCTATCTATCTATCTATCTATCTATCTATCTACCTATCTATATATAGAACATATATATATATATATATATATATATATATATATATATATATATATATATATATATATATATATATATATATATATATATAGTAGAGAATGGTAGTTTGCTTGAAGCATTGCTGTCTTTTCCCGAAATATCAAATAGTGATTTTTAATAACCCGGACATCACACGAACAGCTAAAAACACTCTTGCTGTTATGTAAGATTTTAGAAAAAAAATGGAAAAATAAATAGTAAGTCATATTTCGTATTCGATTTATTGTTATTGTTTTTGTTCCTTACAACTTGCATCTTACCCGGAACTTGCATTGCCCACAGCCTTTCAAAAACTTACTAATATATATATATATATATATATATATATATATATATATATATATATATATATATATATATATATATATATATATACATATATATATATATATTTATATACATATATATATATATATATATATATATATATATTGATTTTATTCAATTAGTTGCGACAAAACAAGTTTTGTTTCATTGGTGCAAATAGCGACCAACTCATCGGGCTGGCGATGGAATTCAAATGGCATAAGTTTTAACTTCACCTTAACGGGAGATTGAAAATTGAAAATACATTGGAGGGGGAGGGGGAAAGAGTTGGGGCTTTGTCTATAACGGTGACATGGGACATGAGAGGGGAGGGGGGAGGACCCCAACAAGTCGTGTTTCAAATTATTGCGTGGAAGGTTTTCACGTGTTTGTGCTGTGATGATCTCAATTTCGGCCGGGGTGGGAAGAAGGGAGATGGGGCGACGGCCAGAGTGAGTTAAATTTAAAATGAGAATAAAATTATGATTATAACCGTCATTCCTATTTTATTTTAATTCTAATAAGTAATTATCATGTGGATAAAAATGTTTGATAATTTTAATTTAGGGTATTAATTGCTACTTTTGCATGTTATTTATTTTATTTTAATGTTTTGTTTATTATTTGTAGTGAATTTTGTTGTGATTATATATATATATATTTTTTTAAAATTGTGATTATATTATACCGAGATCAATACTAGTGGAGTCATTTTATAAGAGAAGTTTCATGGTGTTACCAGTTTTAGCATTAACAAAACCGATTATGATAACAATGATAACGCCTGCCAATCATACCTACGATAGTCGCAGTGATAATAGCCTTAATAAAAGCCTTAATAAAAATAAAAATAAAAATAAAAATAAAAATAAAGATAAATATAAATAAAATTAGAATAAAAATAGAAATAACAAGTTTGTAAGAATATTAATGATAATAACAATAATAATAATAATAATAATAATAATAATAATAATAATAATAGTATTAAAAATAATAATAATAATAATAATAATAATAATAATAATAATAATAATAATAATAATAATGATAAATATCACCATCATTACCATCTTGCTACTTGTGAAGTCATTGGGCGAAATAAGTCGACAAGAGATGGTAGGCTTTTTTGTTCTACTACCAATGACAAGGACTAAGTACCAGTTAATAATTAAGTGTTCAAGGTAGTGATCGAAGGGTTAAGTAATTGAGATTAGATTAGTCCAAGTGATATCAGTGTTAATAGCTGTCCCAGTTATGGGTTTATGTTAGAATTGTTAGTATGGCTGAGAGGCTATTGAGGCTGTGCATTATAGGTAGTACGTAGAGATTTGATGTTATTGGTAGTTTAGAGGGGTGGTTATATATTTATAGATTCATCATGACTTGTTGGGGTGGGATTGGGTGGTAAATTTGGGTGGGTGGGTAGGGGTTATAGTGTGTGTTTGGGGTAGTGTATAGTGGGGGTTTAATGTTATCATTCATTTTTGTAAAAAAAAATGTTGCTCTGAATTTTCATTGAGCACTCTCATAAACCCGGTTTCAACTTCCTTCGGATTCATACCCCCTGGATATTTGTAACAAGTTAATTGTATATATATATATATATATATATATATATATATATATATATATATATATATATATATATATATATATATATAGGGGGCATGGCAAAGGAAAAAAGAAGAGATATTTTTGTTAATACATATTCATCAACGTTTCGTCTTATTGTCAGACTTCTTCAGGAGTATAATTTGAAGAACAATGTAATGCAAGCTCATCGAAATCTTTGGTTGACATGATGGAGTGATAAAGGGAAATTAGTAGCCGTGGCTACTGTGAACGCTGGAGGAGAATCCAGGCTGCGAGAATTCAGTGGTGGCGAAGAATGAAATGAATAACATATAACAAAATATCTCTTGGTTGCTTTCCTTTTTCATTTCCCATTTCGTAGGATTACACTCATCCTTCCTTTCTTATTTATATATATACATATATATATTGTCATTTTTGTATTCTTCGTCCGCTCTTGACAAAGCCCACGTGAGATTTGGGCGAAACGTTGAGCGAAAAGGTCTTCCGCTTTTCCATTTTTAATTTCATACCGTCGGATTATTTTTATCCTTTCATATACTCATATATATATATATATATATATATATATATATATATATATATATATATATATATATATATATATATATATAGAGAGAGAGAGAGAGAGAGAGAGAGAGAGAGAGAGAAAGGGAGATACAACTAAGATAGATATAAGACGTCACATGGATAACACCTCGGCTCCAGTGTGTTTACATAGAAATTGGAATTTAATCGTAAGATTTATAGACATACAAAGATATTTACAGAATAATCTTAAAATATTAAAATTAATCCTCGGAAACTCTAAACTTTTTAAGGTAAAAAAAAAGTCTACTATTAATCTTATCATGCATACATTTTGTAGCAGTTTTTGTTATCTTATTAAATTCTATTTGTTTTGTATGTTTTTATTTAATTTTTGTTTTAGTCTGTGTGTCTTAGTGTCACTCTTACTGACGGAGAAAATGCCTACTTCGGTTGTTCTTGAGAGTTAATAAGAAATACTTGAAAAGAATAGGTAGCTTCAAATACGAAATAAAAAAGTCTGACCAGACATAGAAGGATACCCCCTCCATCTGAGGGGGAGATGCCACATCCTTTAATGGTATCTATAATTATTCAACTTTAACTCTATCCATCGCATTTACTTTTGGATTTATCGAGTGTATTTTTATCTTGACAATTAGCGAGTCATTAGTAAAAATAAGCAATCGCTTTAGATGGGCTTTTCCGTTTGCAGATTTATTCATAATAATGGCACATGCAAATTAACTTTCACTTATTACATAACTAATTCAATCAAGTATGTAAACTATATGAAATGTTTATATTTCAAGTTAAATACAAATAATGCAAGTTAGACTGTACCAACATTAGATGTGAACAATTATCCTTAAGATCTCCCTATAATTCTACCACATAATGCAACACAACATTTTACATCTCAGTGTAATGGTCCTTGTTTTGAGTGAATATAAGTAAATCCATTAAAAATTGTGAAATTTAATTCATAACACATGTTCATACAACTCTATCGAATGGCATAGTTAGCCATTATACTATTTCTCAATGACCTACTTTGTTTCTCTCTCTCTTTCTCTCTATGTGTTCATCCTAAGCCTTCTTACATATACACACCCAGTCTACCTTTCCCTTAGTATAAGTAAACGTGTTGTCATTCATACGCAGTTAATGCAGCGTTTAACCCAGAGGAATTCATAGAAAAAATATTTTCTATCTTTTGACATGAAGCAAGTTAAAAAGTAAGTTTTATTTTATATTCGCGTTTCATGACCGATGTCTTACTCGAGTTATTTAATGCTCAAACATGTCTTGTTTATTTATATATACATTTTACAAAATGTTTTCTTTTAGAAATGTTTGTAGTAATTGTTTATATACGGAAAATGGTGTCACTTTCTTAGAAATCGACAAAGCTTATATAAACTGTTTTAGGTGTCCCACATGAAATATATGTGTATATATTTAAATTCAAAAATGTTAAATGTCATTTTTTATAGAGCACACATTGTTTAAATAGTTGGATAGTGTAGGACAAGAGCTGTAATAAAACTATTTTTATATTATGAATTGTTTAAATAGCTGAATAATGTAGGACTAGAGCTGTAATAAAACTATTTTTATATTATGAATTGTTTAAATAGCTGAAAAGTGTAAGACTAGAGATGTAATACAACTATTTTTATATCATGAATTGTTTAAATAGCTGAATAGTGTAGGACTAGAGCTGTAATAAAACTATTTCTTATATTATGAATTGTTTAAATAGCTGAATAATGTAGGACTAGAGCTGTAATAAAACTATTTTTATATTATGAATTGTTTAAATAGCTGAAAAGTGTAAGACTAGAGATGTAATACAACTATTTTTATATCATGAATTGTTTAAATAGCTGAATAGTGTAGGACTAGAGCTGTAATAAAACTATTTCTTATATTATGAATTGTTTAAATAGCTGAATAATGTAGGACTAGAGCTGTAATAAAACTAGTTTTATATTATGAATTGTTTAAATAGCTGAATAGTGTAGGACTAGAGCTGTAATAAAACTATTTTTATATTATGAATTGTTTAAATAGCTGAATAGTGTAGGACTAGAGCTGTGATAAAACTATTTTTATATTATGAATTGTTATAATAGCTGAATAATGTAGGACTAGAGCTGTAATAAAACTAGTTTTATATTATGAATTGTTTAAATAGCCGAATAGTGTAGGACTAGAGTTGTAATAAAACTATTTTTATATTATGAATTGTTTAAATAGCTGAATAGTGTAGGGCTAGAACTGTAATAACACTACTTTTATATTATGAATTGTTTAAATAGCTGAATAGTGTAGGACTAGAGCTGTAATAAAACTATTTTTATATTATGAATTGTTTAAATAGCTGAATAATGTAGGACTAGAGCTGTAATAAAACTAGTTTTATATTATGAATTGTTTAAATAGCTGAATAGTGTAGGACTAGAGCTGTAATAACACTACTTTTATATTATGAATTGTTTAAATAGCTGAATAATGTACGACTAGAGCTGTAATAAAACTAGTTTTATATTATGAATTGTTTAAATAGCCGGATAGTGTAGGACTAGAGTTGTAATAAAACTACTTTTATATTATGAATTGTTTAAATAGCTGAATAGTGTAGGGCTAGAACTGTAATAACACTACTTTTATATTATGAATTGTTTAAATAGCTGAATAGTGTAGGACTAGAGCTGTAATAAAACTATTTTTATAGTATGAACACCACGACAAATGTCAGAGGCATATTTTCAGAAATTCACAACAAGAGAATGGTTATTCGCCTACAATTGTTTCGGGTCTTCCTAATGATATACATAATGTCCGAAATGCATAGATCATTATTTTTTTCTAAAGGGGGCATAATCAGTGTTCATAAAAATGTTAACAATCCGGCTAGAAAACACTGAATTGCTCAGACTTTTTAAAGATTTTTGTAACATAGTATGGTATTCCCATACAATATTTTGTTGTTCAGTTATTCTTGATATTATTTGGTTAGAGAATGTACATCCGAACAGAAGACTCGTGATATCTTCGATACGATCAATTATACCATTCCTACTTTGGTTATTATACTAAAGTTACTAAAATAAAGTATATAAAATCACACAGTTATGCAGATTGTGCATTAGTTATTTATTTCATAAAGTATTATTTTTAAATATATTTACCATAGATGTTTTGTCACGTGTATTATGTATTGCTTAGATCTCATGAGTGTTCTATTTCAATCCATATAATTTTTACTTCTATTCTTTTTTGCAGATTCTTTTCTCTAAAAGTTTAGTTTCATATTCTACCTCTATTTATTAAGTTTCTGATTCATTGTTCATTGTCTTATGAATTAATTTTCATTTAGGTTAGTCAGTATTTATGACGCATCGTTCTGAACGCTCTGATTACTAGTCATTATACACGGTGAATGTGTATCTTCTTACTGTTCACCCTTATTTAGTTTATGTATCGTTTTTATATTACTTATGTATATATATATATATATATATATATATATATATATATATATATATAATATATGTGTATATATATATATGTATATATATATGTATATATATATATATATGTATATATATATATATATATATATATATATATATATATATATATATATATTTATACGGCACAATCACGTTGACACACCGATTCCCGTTAGATCACCGAAGTTAAGCCTGGCCAGTACTAAATGGGTGACCATTTAGGAATATCAGGTGCTGTATGTGCTCTCTGCTTATCTCGGCATTGTTTCCAGTCGTCTTGTATTATATATATATATATATATATATATATATATATGTATATATATATATATATATATACGACCTAATATACTTCTAAGCTTTCAGGGGAGGTAGGTATCCGATCACAACACCTCCCTCCGAAGCTGAAAATATCCCATGGATTTTGTAGCCTCTACTATGTCTTCCCTTTAGTTATTTTCAAGTTTGGGGCGAAGACTAATTATTTTCAGCTTGTAAAGCTGGTCTACTAGATAAATACACAGAGTCGTGTACAATATTGAGTAGTGGCATGTCACAAGCATCACATATCATCTCAATTGGAGCAACGTCCTCGCGTTTTTCATTATTTTTATATATAGTGGTCTAATTTAGTCAATGTGTCTTTTACACACGAACTTTTGACTTTGAATTGTGTAGACTACTTTACCAATCCTTTTCGGAAATATAACGTCCATTCAATTACTTTTTCCACCTCGAGAGATTTTTAAAATATACTTTATCTCCTGAGATGTATTTTATTTTGTTTACACCTTTTTTTCTTTGGATAGGTTATCAATATACCAAAAATTCGTCGTATTTTCCTTGCGAACATAAGTTCTGCAGGAGGTAAATACGTAAAGTCGTTGTTTAAATTAAAAGTCACCCTATCAATTGGTAAACCTTCTGGATAGTGTATTTCCCCCGTGTGCACATATTTATTTTTAGTAAGGCAAGCTAAAGCGTGACACCAAGTTCTCGGCTTGCTTCTTCGATCTAGGATGGCATACTGGTGTAGTATTGTGTTCAATACCCAAAGAAGTACATACATTCTTAAATTCCTTTCCTGTAGTCGCCCTAGCATTGTCACTGGCCAGTGTCCAGAGGACCCCAAAACGACTGAAAATTTCATCTAATGCACTTATGTTCCTAGATGCAGGATACTTGCACAATAATACTTCAGGGCATTTCGAGAATGAGTTCACAAAGATCACGTAAAACTATCTATTATTTTGTCAAGAATAGTCTATATGTAGACGTACCAAAGACAAATCTGTTTTTTAACAAATATTTTTTTTGGCATGAGGTGTCCTTGACCCGATTGACAACATCGGCACAGTTTTAAAAACTTTCTATTTCCTTGTCCATTCCTGGCGAGTACTGGTTGTGTCGCATGATTTATTTTATTCGGAACATGCCGGGATGCCTGATATGAAGAAAATCGTTCATCTATTTAGGTTTGAAAAATGTAACGTGCTTTGCTCAACCATTGTTAAGATGCTATACTTTATTTATTTTTATTAGGAAAGGTTAATGCTTGAACACAGATTAAATATGTGTATACATTTTTGAAGATGTCATCTATCTCGAGTAGCTCAAACAGTTTACTTTTTTTCTACGTATGCTAAACAAATATTCGTTATCCGTTTTCACGATGTTTAGACATGTGCATCGCGTGTGGAATAGATTATTTCTGTCGTCGATATTTTCAAATCGTAATAGTTTCATCAAATACAACTTCCTTAGGTTTTCTTGGCAATATCAAGTTTGTATATTATGTATTCTCATCTGTTCCGAGTTTCTGTCATAAAAGAGTTACCTGTTCTTCATCCTCCCAATCTAAGCACGTTTGAGTAAATATTGAACTTTTATCTTGTATAGTTCGTAATCTTAATTGTCTTTGTAGTGTGAATCGATTAGCGACCACAGTTTGCAGTTAATGTCTTTTAATCAAAGCCTGTATTTTCTGTATAAAACAAATAACGTGTGTGACTGAATATATTCTAAAATTGTGTTACGTTAGCCAGATCATATAGCTGATATTAATATATCTATTAGAGGTTAGTTTTCGAAATTCTTGCCGCCAGCTGATGTAAGAAGTTATTAAACAACATTACCAGAGTGTAGATTGTGCAAAAGATAATGATTTATTACAACGTATGTATTGCAGAAAACAATATTACTACCAGTAATGCAATAGGATTAACTTAATACACGTCAATCTCGTCGAATACATTCAACTATACCTACTACTGTTCGTAGTATATATATATATATATATATAAAAAATGTAAAGTTGGTTTGTTCGTTTCCCATGGAAATATACTTCCACTATACCATTACCACTGAGATTTTTTTATAGCAAATCCTTACATCCGAGCTATGTTTTTATGTTATTAACATAATTTTTACTTTACACATAAAAAAAAACTTTTTATTACAATTCGTTCCTACTAAGTTGCACTTCCGGTTTACAATCCGTTTCTGCGAACCTGCATGTCCAACTTCACTTCCAGATTGACCTTCCTCCTCCCGCTGTCACGTATCTACTTCATACATAAAAAGTGTTTTCCTTATTCGTTGTTTGTTTCCCTAAAATATATTAAATAAAAAAAAAACCCTCGGAGAAACACATTAATTAAGCAACGTTTTGATTTATACACATAACTTAACATCAAACCTAATTAATATATTAGTCTAAATATCGCGTGATTAAAATATATTTTTTTAAAAACCTTCGGAGAAACACATTAAATAAGCAACGTTTTGATTTATAAACATAACTTAATATCAAAACTAATTAATATATTAGTCTAAATATTGAGTTATTAAAATATATTAAAAAAAACCTTCGGAGAAACACATTAATTAAGCAACGTTTAGATTTATAAACATAACTTAATTGCAAAACTAATTTATATATTAGTCTAAATATCGCGTGATTAAAATATATTTTTTAAAAAACCTTCGGAGAAACACATTAATTAAGCAACGTTTTGATTCATAAACATAACTTAATTGAAAAACTAATTAATATATTAGTCAAAATTCTGAGTGATTAAAATATATTTTTTGAAAAACCTTCGGAGAAACACATTAATTAAGCAACGTTTTGATTTATAAACATAACTTAATATCAAAACTAATTAATATATTAGTCTAAATATTGAGTTATTAAAATATATTTAAAAAAACCTTCGGAGAAACACATCAAGCAACGTTTTGATTTATAAACATAACTTAATCTCAAAACTAATTCGTATATTAGTCAAAATATTCAGTTGTTAAAATATATTTAATAAAAAAAAAACCTCCGGAGAAACACATTAATTAAGCAACGTTTTGATTTATAAACATAACTTAATTGCAAAACTAATTTATATATTAGTCTAAATATCGCGTGATTAAAATATATTTTTTTAAAAAACTTTCGGAGAGACACATTAATTAAGCAACGTTTTAATTCATAAACATAACTTAATTGCAAAACTAATTAATATATTAGTCTAAATATTGAGTTATTAAAATATATTTTTAACAAAAACCTTCGGAGAAATACATTAATTAAGCAACGTTTTTATTTATAAACATAACTTTATCTCAAAACTAATTAATATATTGGTCTAAATATTGTGTGATTACAATATATTTTTTAAAAAACCTTCGGGGAAACACATTAATTAAGCAACGTTTTGATTTATAAACATAATTTAATCTTTAAACTAATTCATATATTAGTCTAAATAATGCGTGATTAAAATATATTAAATAAAAAAAAACCTCCGGAGAAACACATTAATTAATATATTTGTCTAAATATTGCGTGATTAAAATATATATTAAAAAAACCGTCGGAGAAACACATAAATTTAGCAACGTTTTTATTTATAAACATAACTTAATTGCAAAACTAATTAATATATTAGTTTAAATATTGCGTGATTAAAATATATTAAATAAAAAAAAACTTCCGGAGAAACACATTAATTAAGCAACGTTTTGATTTATACACATAACTTAATTGCAAAACTAATTAATATATTAGTCTAAATATTCCGTGATTAAAATATATTAAAGAAAAAAAAACCTCCGGAGAAACACATTAATTAAGCAACGTTTTGATTTCTAAACATAACTTAATCTCAAAACTAATTTATTCATTAGTCAAAATATTGAGTGATTAAAATATATTTAAAAAAAAAATATTCGGAGAAACACATTAATTAAGCAACGTTTTGATTCATAAATGTAACTTAATCTCAAAACTAATTCATATATTAGTCTTAATATTGAGTGATTAAAATATATTAAATAAAAAAAAAACCTCCGGAGAAACACATTAATTAAGCAACGTTTTGATTTATAAACATAACTTAATTGCAAAACTAATTAATATATTAGTCTAAATATTGCGTGATTAAAATATATTAAAGAAGAAAAAACCTTCGGAGTAACACATTAATTAAGCAACGTTTTGATTTATAAACATTACTTAATTGCAAAACTAATTAATATATTAATCTAAATATTGCGTGATTAAAATATATTGAATAAAAAAAACCTCCGGAGAAACACATTAATTAAAAGCAACTTTTTGATTTCTAAACATAACTTAATCTCAAAACTAATCTTTATATTAGTCTAAATATTGCGTGATTAAAATATCTATATATATAAAAATGTAAAGTTGGTTTGTTCGTTTCCCATGGAAATATACTTCCACTATACCATTACCACTGAGATTTTTTTTATAGCAAATCCTTACATCCGAGCTATGTTTTTATGTTATTAACATAATTTTTACTTTACACATAAAAAAAAACTTTTTATTACAATTCGTTCCTACTAAGTTGCACTTCCGGTTTACAATCCGTTTCTGCGAACCTGCATGTCCAACTTCACTTCCAGATTGACCTTCCTCCTCCCGCTGTCACGTATCTACTTCATACATAAAAAGTGTTTTCCTTATTCGTTGTTTGTTTCCCTAAAATATATTAAATAAAAAAAAAAACCTTCGGAGAAACACATTAATTAAGCAACGTTTTGATTTATACACATAACTTAACATCAAACCTAATTAATATATTAGTCTAAATATCGCGTGATTAAAATATATTTTTTTAAAAACCTTCGGAGAAACACATTAAATAAGCAACGTTTTGATTTATAAACATAACTTAATATCAAAACTAATTAATATATTAGTCTAAATATTGAGTTATTAAAATATATTAAAAAAAACCTTCGGAGAAACACATTAATTAAGCAACGTTTAGATTTATAAACATAACTTAATTGCAAAACTAATTTATATATTAGTCTAAATATCGCGTGATTAAAATATATTTTTTAAAAAACCTTCGGAGAAACACATTAATTAAGCAACGTTTTGATTCATAAACATAACTTAATTGAAAAACTAATTAATATATTAGTCAAAATTCTGAGTGATTAATATATATTTTTTAAAAAACCTTCGGAGAAACACATTAATTAAGCAACGTTTTGATTTATAAACATAACTTAATATCAAAACTAATTAATATATTAGTCTAAATATTGAGTTATTAAAATATATTTAAAAAAACCTTCGGAGAAACACATTAAGCAACGTTTTGATTTATAAACATAACTTAATCTCAAAACTAATTCATATATTAGTCAAAATATTCAGTTATTAAAATATATTTAATAAAAAAAAAACCTCCGGAGAAACACATTAATTAAGCAACGTTTTGATTTATAAACATAACTTAATTGCAAAACTAATTTATATATTAGTCAAAATATCGCGTGATTAAAATATATTTTTTTTAAAAACTTTCGGAGAAAAACATTAATTAAGCAACGTTTTAATTCATAAACATAACTTAATTGCAAAACTAATTAATATATTAGTCTAAATATTGCGTGATTAAAATATATTTTTAACAAAAACCTTCGGAGAAATACATTAATTAAGCAACGTTTTTATTTATAAACATAACTTTATCTCAAAACTAATTAATATATTGGTCTAAATATTGTGTGATTACAATATATTTTTTAAAAAACCTTCGGGGAAACACATTAATTAAGCAACGTTTTGATTTATAAACATAATTTAATCTTTAAACTAATTCATATATTAGTCTAAATAATGCGTGATTAAAATATATTAAATAAAAAAAAACCTCCGGAGAAACACATTAATTAATATATTTGTCTAAATATTGCGTGATTAAAATATATATTAAAAAAACCGTCGGAGAAACACATAAATTTAGCAACGTTTTTATTTATAAACATAACTTAATTGCAAAACTAATTAATATATTAGTTTAAATATTGCGTGATTAAAATATATTAAATAAAAAAAAACTTCCGGAGAAACACATTAATTAAGCAACGTTTTGATTTATACACATAACTTAATTGCAAAACTAATTAATATATTAGTGTAAATATTCCGTGATTAAAATATATTAAAGAAAAAAAAACCTCCGGAGAAACACATTAATTAAGCAACGTTTTGATTTCTAAACATAACTTAATCTCAAAACTAATTTATTCATTAGTCAAAATATTGAGTGATTAAAATATATTTTTAAAAAAAATATTCGGAGAAACACATTAATTAAGCAACGTTTTGATTCATAAATGTAACTTAATCTCAAAACTAATTCATATATTAGTCTTAATATTGAGTGATTAAAATATATTAAATAAAAAAAAAACCTCCGGAGAAACACATTAATTAAGCAACGTTTTGATTTATAAACATAACTTAATTGCAAAACTAATTAATATATTAGTCTAAATATTGCGTGATTAAAATATATTAAAGAAGAAAAAACCTTCGGAGAAACACATTAATTAAGCAACGTTTTGATTTATAAACATTACTTAATTGCAAAACTAATTAATATATTAATCTAAATATTGCGTGATTAAAATATATTGAATAAAAAAAACCTCCGGAGAAACACATTAATTAAAAGCAACTTTTTGATTTCTAAACATAACTTAATCTCAAAACTAATCTTTATATTAGTCTAAATATTGCGTGATTAAAATATCTATATATATAAAAATGTAAAGTTGGTTTGTTCGTTTCCCATGGAAATATACTTCCACTATACCATTACCACTGAGATTTTTTTATAGCAAATCCTTACATCCGAGCTATGTTTTTATGTTATTAACATAATTTTTACTTTACACATAAAAAAACACTTTTTATTACAATTCGTTCCTACTAAGTTGCACTTCCGGTTTACAATCCGTTTCTGCGAACCTGCATGTCCAACTTCACTTCCAGATTGACCTTCCTCCTCCCGCTGTCACGTATCTACTTCATACGTAAACAGTGTTTTCCTTATTCGTTGTTTGTTTCCCTAAACAAACGTTTACACTAATACTTACCTAACAAACGTGCGTTAATTTCATTTCCTCTTTACTTCGATGTTTTTAAAACCTGCTTCCTTCATCATTTTCTTCCCTTTAATCATGCTTCATCTCTAAAAAAAGAAAAAACAACACTACTTGCATTTCTTACACAACCCTTACTCGCGCGTTATAATTGATTGTTTATTTTAAAACCAGTTACCTTTATAAAATTATTCATTCCTACTGTTTCATTTTTACAGGTAGGATTTAATACATAACCCACGTGCTTTAATTTCATTTCGCATTTACTCATTTTTTAGACTGTAACCATCCTTCAGGTACGATTTAATACTTAACAGACGTGCTTTAATTTCATTTCGTATCTACTTCGTTGTTTTTTAAACCTGCCTTCTTCCTCATTTTCTTACTTTTAACATGCCATCTATAAAAAAAAAAACAATACTTGCATTCCTTCGACAACCCTGAAGCGGGTTATAATTGATTGTTTTTTTTAATCCATTTACCTTTATACAATTATTCTTTCCTACTGTTACATTTATACAGGTAAACATGCCCCCCCGAAGATCAAACTTAAGTCGTCATACTCGCCGTGCAGAAACAAGGCGTCGATTACTTGCAAATCAAACTGATGAACAACTGGCATCTGCAAACCAACAAGCTTGACAAAGGATGATTCAAGTACGTGCGAATGAATCAGCACAGCGACGTGCAGCCAGACTTGAAGAGGAACGGTTGCGGGTACAACAATCCCGTCAGGCATCTTCAGATCTGCTTCGTTCACAACGTAACGAACGCGAGAGGCTGAGACTAGCAGATCGGCGTCAAACAAGGCTTCATGCTCAACAATCCCTGGATTGGGATCGCCTAGCATTTCATTACAACCCTCATGAGGATTATAGTTTAAGCCACCATGTTCACATAGGCACTATGACTGAAGTGTGTCCCTATTGCAAAGCTCTGAAATTTAAGGGAGAAACTAAAGGATTGTGTTGTGCCGCACGGAAAATAAAACTACCTCAACTGGCAGATCCACCAGAACCATTAAAAACCGGACAATCTCTTCATCTACACTGAAACGGGAACCACTAAGAATATTGTGTATCCACAAGTATTGGAAAATTAAACCATTCATATTAAATGGCAACTTAAGGAACTGGATCAAAATGAACTCCAAAAGGCCACCTCTTCATTTCAACTAACAGCCACAGCAACGCGTGGCCGGGTACAGCTAGTATATATATATATATATATATATATATATATATATATATATATATATATATATGTATATACTACGGCACTTATCAACCTTGAAGTAAGTCAGATATCCGATCTGAACATTGTTAAGTATAGTTCACCCCAAACAAGGCAGGTTATTACTGTAAACGTAATTGTCTAATGAGACCTAAGGTGAGGTTTTGAAAGTGACCCTAGGTTTGAAGCTGTTCAGCGAGATTCTTTTTCACATTATTTAAAAATATTTGCATGTCGGTACAGTCGGGGAAACAAGATACAAGAAGATATTTCCGAAAGCCAGCAGCTCCAAGAAAAGAACTAATTAGCTAATATAGATCTACGGCATCTGGGGACGTCCACAATGAATGCATAGCAATGTAATTGATTGTCGGGTTCGTCGAGTGTATTTACGTCGAGGGTGCACCATAGTATGCAGTTTATCGAAGCAAACTCCATTAAGTGCTTGTAAAACAGTCACACAAATGTAACATTGAGGACATGGGCTTAAGCTTTGTAGATAGTAAGAACCCTACGATATTAGATCATCTTTTTAGGGTCTTGTCTACGACGAAGGGACTGGTGGATGGTGTGCCAGTCTAGATTTGACAGTTATAATCTAAGCATGGACGTAGACATATAAGATACTGTCAGATTAAAGAGGTATCCTAGCACTGTAGAAGGGAGCCCAGTTTCTTCGCAGCAGCTTTGGCTGTGTCCTCTACGTATTTGTTCCAATTTAGGTTACCTTTGAATGTTAGGTTGAAGATTGTGTATGTTGGACACTCCGGAAGAATGTTATTTCCAATGGCAATCGGTAGATTTAGAGGTCTTCTATTGTTGTTGAATGAAAGGAGCGTTGTCTTACCAGCATTAAATGTTACTAGACATTCATGACCCCAATTCACTAAAGGCACTTTCTCAGGATTCAGCCATTTCATCGGATATGCGCGTTTCCGTTTCCCCACACAAGATGAGTGTAGAGCGTTGTATCGTCAGCAAATATACTCATCTCAGACACAATGTACTCAGGGAGGTTTTATCGAATACATAAACAATAAAGGGCCAATAATCAACGGCTGGGGCACACCTGCATTTATGTCATGCTTCTTGGATGAACGGTCATCTAGGAAAACCTGGATCTGTCTTTTTGACAGTAGAGGTCTAATTATATTAAGTATTCGTCCAGTAATACCATATGAATTAATATTTTTGAGAAGACATTTATGCCAGACCTTGTCAAAGGCTTTGGATATATAATGCGATACCGCCCTAGCTTCACTTGGCTTGTTCAGTGTATGTAATGTGCGTTCAGAGATGACGGTTAGAATATACGCAGTAGCTCGTGCTTGCCTAAATCCATGCTGATGGTCAGAAAGAAGTTTAGCATTAACGAGGTGCCGGACTACTGCTAAATTGATTAAGGATTCAGCAATGTATGCGAAGAGCAGATGTAGACTGGTAAAGCGATACTTCTGAATGGTCATTTTTATCAGCAGAATACTTGAAGACGGCTACAACATAAGCAATCTTCCACCTATCAGGAAAGTAATATTCGGAAAGAAATGTGTTGTAGAGTTTTGAGAATACAGAGGTCAATTCAGCAGAGCATTTTTTTTATTAACAAAGCTAGTATGATATTAGGCCCACATGATTTGGGAGTGTCAAGGTGTTTTATGATGTCCCGAACATCGAGTATTGCTTAAATCCGTAATGGGAAATTAGGGAGGCAGTAGTGTGTGGAGTCCACAGTGGATGTTAAGGCGATACGCTCGGCAAGTAGTTCAGCCTTTTCAATGTTCGTGCAAATTGCATAATTGTGGATGGATACCAGGTGAATGGTTTATTAACTATTGTTCACCACACTATTGAGGGTTTTTCAGAAATGACGAGTACCTAGTTCTGCCGACGCAATGCGTTGTCTGATGACCCCTTGTTCATTGATTTAACTACCACAGTCTTACCATTTTTCTTGACACTATTAATTTATGTCTATTTGCAGTTGACTTAAGGCGGCCGAATTGTCGGAATGTTTGCTGCCTCTGAGAAATAGCAGCTGGAAATTCCGAGGTGAAGCCTTGTAGAGAGTCAGACTTGCTGTAGAATTTACGCATGGAGACATATGCTTCAATGCTTGCTCTGAGGAATGCTCCTAGATAGCCCTATCTTTTATATTTTCGGGGTAAATTAGACGAGCCAGACAAACCAGCAAACATTGAAAAATAATTCTTAATAAAACATCACTGAGATTGAACATGATATTTATATCCAATGCAGAATTATTAATTAACATTCATGTGAAAATGAAATCTGAATTTGAGCAAATAAAAATAAAGGGAAAGAAATACAAATGTGATGGATGAAATGTCATAAAACAAAGCAGGTGATACTATTACTCCTTTTTGAACAATGCATTAATAACTAGCTGGGCTCATGCCCGGGAGTTGCCCGAGAAGAATTTGAAAGATGAATTAAAATTTACCACTATCCGACAGCACGCAAATAGGTCACAACGGACACCCGTTTTATCTATAATAATTAGCACTTTTAAAATTAAAGTGACCTAATGATCTCTATTAAATCCTATTCCCCATTACATTTGTATATAAATTCCATATTTTTATATAAACAGAAAAAAAAATAAACAAAAGAAAAAACGAAAAGAGAAAATGATTATGGCTTCTGAGCACTACTGTAACGTACTAATATAATTAAGGAAGCCTGCAAAGCACACATACACTATGTGTGTTCGAAGAAAAAATTATAACATGCACAATAGTCAAAGTACTACATATTACATTTATTTATTTTCAAATTACTACATGATAACGTCGATTTTTAAAAATTCGGCCCATAGTCCCCCCTTCCTCGGCGGCAAAAGTTTAACAATGTAAACAAATGTTGTGAGACGACTGGTATCGAACCATTAACTTCTCGGTATTGGATCTACGCTGCTAACTTGCCGCCACAAAATCGAGTAGAACATTTATGGAAAAATATGTCATTTAAACGAAGCAAACCAGAGCTAGCACGCGTTTTATTTCATGATTTTCCATAAAGCGACTTAATGTAGAGTTCACCAGTCACGTATTTTGGTTACTATACCAAGAAATCGATGTGTTTTTCAATGTTATATTATGCGTGTGAAAGGTGTAGGATGCAGAAAATGGAACTTTTATGTATATCTGTCGACTATCTTCGTCTACATTGAGTTAAATCGGAAGTCGAGTCGCTGAATAAATTAAAGCAGCCATGTTGAATGATGAAATACGGCAAGGAACTACGTTCGTTAATTTCATTCTCTAAAAAATTGAATGAGTATAAATGTAGAAGTAAAATTATCCGATATTTTCGAAAATCAACCGAATTAGAGGGAGCATCCATTAAATGTGTGCGTAATGTTTTGCATACTGTAGTAAATTAATAGCAGAAACATAGTAAATACTAATATGAATATTTGTTAAAAAGTAGAAGTTTTTTATTAGTTCCCGGTGTATATAAGGAGAGTGCCAGTAAAAAAGTAGCAGCTTGAAAGGTTTTTGCTACCACGTATATAGAGTATGTTTGGTGGGCAAAATGTGATATTTAATGTAAGCTGGAGAAAAATAATGACAAATTTGCTTAAGCATGCTCGAGTGAATAGGCGTTATATAGTGGTAAGTGTAGTAGCGTGTGATACATGTGGTTATTTACCTATTCTTCAAAAATCTAAAGGGGAAAATCGTCTTAACTTAATATATTAGACATACTAGCAAAAATATGCTCCCTCCGATAGCATATTTTTGCTAGGCTTCCGCGTCAGAAATGAACGCTCACCCGTAAACCGATGGAGCCCCAGTCATATTTCTTGGGTGGTTAGACATTGATGTTATTTGTGTCCGTCCAAGAATATTTTTAGTTAGAAATAACAAAAAAAAATGTCGACCCCACCCCAATTTGGTTTACCCTCCCCCATAAATAGAAATATTTTTAGTTAAAAAAAAACAAACAATTTTTGCCTCTCCAAATTGTTTTGTTACCTTCCTTTATACATAGAATATTTTTAGTTAAGAAAGAAAACATTTTTGAAACCCCCTAATTTTTTATCCTCTCCCATATATATAAATATTTTTTATTAAAAAAAAAAATTTTTTAACCTCCCAATTTTTTTTTACCCTCCCATATACATAGTAATATTTTCAGTTAAAAATGAAAATGAAAAAAATGTAACATCCCAATTGTTTTACCCTCCCCCATACATATCAATATTTTCAGTTAAAAAAGAAAAAAAATTCACCCACCCAATATAGACAGAGAGACAGACAGACAGACAGACATACAGACAGATACATAAACTCCATTATTAATAGATTTATATATTTTTAAAGTAAGCATAAAAGTATGTATAAATTAAATGAGCACTTGATTTTAGATAGAATGTAATTTAATTACCACCTATATAATTGAACCTAGTCCAGCATATGTTTTGCATGCATTGATATTGCTGTGTTAATTCTGTTTACATATGCATTTCAATAATCACGTTGACGGTATTATTCTTTTTACTTTGGGGCACGCTATATTTTAAATGTTCTAGATTAAAGTGATTAATATAGAGATAAAGAAACGGCAGTATAACAGAGACACGTGACTATTACTACTGATATATACAACTCGCAGTCAGGATTCGTGTTAATGGCCTTTGTTTATCTTGCACATTATCCCCGGACATTTGTTGGCAAAAGAACATAGACTCTTTTTGAATAGAAGATGTGCTAATTGTTTTGTGACATGTTTCGCCTTATATAGATAAATGAGTAGATAATAAATAATAAGTGTTCTCTATAATTGTATTGATTTACTAAATGTTTATCCAGGATATTCTTTATGTAAATAGAAAAAAAAACAGTTATTAAACTATTAAAATGAAATTTAAATTAAGACTATTTTTATCAGTCACATCATTCACTAGGGTAACACACACACACACATATATATATATATATATATATATATATATATATATATATATATATATATATTTATATATATATATATATATACATTTATATTAATGATAATAGAATTAACGATAAGTAAAGTATCGTGAAGTGATCTATCGCGATACAGTAAAGCGCAATACGTTGAGTAGAGCAATCAATTTTAATAAAGAAAGATAAAGATAAAAAATTGCATAAAATTACATAAAATTACATAAAGTTACATAAAATTAATAAAAATCAATTACATCGAAAGTTCCGATGCAAGGAGTTACATTATCTATAAAAAACATGGTTTAAGGATTAATGTTACTCCTTGCATCTGAACATTCGATGTAATAAAATGTGTATTAATTTTATGTAATTTTATGCAATTTTTTGTAATTTTATGCAATTTTTTATTTTGATCTTTCTTTATTTAATATATATATATATATATATATATATATATATATATATATATATATATATTATAAATATATTAGATAAATATTATTAGACAGACGAACAGCATAGGTAAAGAAAATATTTCTTTATTATTATTATTTTTTTTAAATAACTAATATAAGTTAGCAAAACATTTATATGGAACAAAACGTAGATTTAGTATAAGGAACGTTTATGGTTTTGTCTTTTAAGGAAAGTGGGGTATGATCAACTCTGCTGGGAAGCCATGAAATTAAATACTGTCTTTTTATTTAAATTCCCGAAACAGTTTTTCATGGTAAACAACTGATGATCCATTAAAATAGTGTTAGAAACCAACTAATATAATAACTGTAAAAAATAAATTGACTTACATGAGTGATTTTCCACTGAAAGACTTGGGACTAAAAGTTTTTTTGTTTTTTTAATATAGTTTTAATGGTTGAGAAACTTCCGAGTCTATATACATATATATATATATATATATATATATATATATATATATATATATATATATATATATACAATAAATATAGTATTAAATCTTAATGTATATTTCTTTTGTTGCAGTTATAGTACAGTTTTATTGGTATCTATCTCCTACGTTTTAAAGTAAAAAAAAACATAACATACTGAGTCAACGTTACTATATTGTTGCCTTGAATATACAGGGTGGGCAAAAATAAGGGTCCTATTTTTAAAAATTCATAACTTTTTTATTTATTGATTTTTTTAATTTTTTTTTTTAGAATAAGTAAAGGACCCCTTCCGAAGCAAGCATGAGCCGTATTAGCCCTAAGGAACGTACCCTCATTTAGAAAACATTATTTTTGCTTAAAAAACTCAAAACAGTGTAAAAAACAATACTTTAGTTTTTGTAAGTTTTAAGAAGTGTTTTTCGGCTAAAATTTGTTTTGTTTATTTCAAAAAATCTCGGAAGGGTCAGTCTACACACACATAAAGTTTGGTAAGTTTAACTTTTATTTTGTGGAAGTTATTCAAATTCAAGTTATTCAAATTTAAAGATAGGACCCTTATTTTGGCCTACCCTGTATATATATATAGTCTATAAAATAGTTTAGATTTTCCCAAGAACATAATATTATTGACGCCTTCGCGCCTACACCGATCTTTTTAAAAAATGTATTACTTAATATAACTGAAACATTGATGTAGAGCTATTCTTTTTTTGTCCCTAACTTATTTCATGTTTTTCAGAGAGGCGGGGGGTATTCAAGTTGGCGCAACACTAATTAAAGATAATGTGCTTCTTTTACTCGCTGTGTTAGCGAGTATATATTCAAAATTCATAATAATCTATTGATTAAAAAAACATAAAATTTATTATAAGTGTATTTGTGTACATGCACCCACCAAATGTTAACATTTATAAAATTATAATGTGCCTGTATTTTTTAGAATATATATTCACGAGCTATCGGATGGCTACTGTACATTGCGACACAAAGTAAAAAGTGTGATAGCCAGTGTAGCAGAAAGTCATGAGAGCATATACCAGAATAAACAGTTGGATATAAGTTATACATCATCCACTATGACTATGCAATCGTTACAGATGTATATCATGAACACAGAGCTGTTCAAACTGACATAGGTATATGGGTCAAAATGGAAAAAAAAGCTACGCTGGTTTAATACTGGTTTAACAGTGCCCCTAATGATGCTGGCTTAAAAAGAGCTGCAAGTCAAAAGATAATGAAATACTAATGGTGTTATGTACGACATGAAAAGAAACTGAAATCTCAAGAAGATCTCCATCATTCCATTTCATTATAGAAGAAACCGGACTCACGAAAAAAATGTCCAAAAACTACCCGGCGAATATACCCGGTTAACCTGGTGCAAGAGATATACACACAATTACACTTAAAGGGACGATTAGAATCGTAAAAATGATCTCGCAGCTGGAGTGTCTGAAATAGCAGGTGAATGTCATGAATCCGGTAGGATGCCTCATCCCCAGCTAAAAAACAAGGATAAGAAAATTGAAAGAAAAAAAAGAAAAAAATGAATGTTCTTCACTTAATTACTCGCTCAACATTACTAATATAAATGAAAAAAACTTAATTGAACACTTGAATATGGACGTATGGAATATAGAGATTAACTGAAATCTACATGGAAAAGTATCTTCTCTTTCTATACGATAACACATTTTAGGCGTGGTGGATTCGTTATATACATTAAAATCAGTCTGATGGCATTACAGTGCGAACTTCCTCATTATGCCTAACACACCGCCTATTCTATGCAGAGTCTGTCTCAGAAAGAATGGTTTCCGCTGCTTGTAAGATACTTCAGTCCACAGGGAGAGTGGGGTGATGATTTACGCATGTTGAACGCAAGAGTAAGCATATCCTTTTTTTTAACATGATTCACCCCAAACAAGGCAGGCCGCCACTGTAAACGTAAGGGGCTACTGAGAAAAAGGAAAAGGGGAGAAGGATTGGTGGTTCAGATTAAATTGGGATCTGAGCAGCGAGATGTCTTTACATTAATTTTAAATTTCTGCATGTCAGTATTGTCGGGGAAACAGGGGGCAGGGACCGAGTTCCAGAGGCCAGCAGCACGAGGAAAGAAGATATTTGAGTAGAATGCTCTCCGGCATCTGGGGACCTCCACAGTAGATGAATGAGATTTAGTAGAATGTCGAGTTAGTCTAGTGAATTTACGTCGAGGGGGCACCAGAGTAGCCTAACTATACTTTGTGTGTACCATAGTATTAAACCAATTGAATGATTAATTGTCTGCGCACTTTAGTCGACGAAAAAAAAAACCGATTTGACAATTCATTGCTGAATGCAGTTGCAAAAAATGATAATATTCGTTCAGCATGTTTCGACTGCAACAAGAGTTCGTTACGGCAACTCTAGACTTACTTGATAATTGTGATCACGACCATAGGTGAATAACAATGTCAAGCGAGAGTGGAAACTTAGAGTCGTTGCATGGTCTTAATATCTACTCGGTGAAACCGCAAACATTACGAGATATATAGGAGACAACGTAATAGGGGAGGGCAGATATTCTAAGAGCAATGTTCCAACTATTTATGACGTTAAACATCACACGTGAATGCACACACCGAAACTGTTATGCGACCTATGTACAGTAAGAACATGGTTGTATAACTAAATCGTTGTTCTCAGAAACGCAGACGGCAAGAGTATTACCGACCCCTTCCCCCAAAAGTACTATTTTTACATCAATGATTTCCTGAACCAATCGCATTAAGGACGAGGAGAGAGAGAGAGATACATCCAACTGATGGTGCCGATGGCTATATCTGATGATGATCATGGTTATATGAGACGAGTCAGATCGTCTCCCAAAGCTCAACACTTATAAACACTTCAGTTCTGTGCCTCGAATTATTTCACCCATACTGGCACACACCTTGGTTTACCTTTCAATCTCTGAGCTGAGCGATGAGCGGTGCAAAATAACTGAAGGATAACGGCCGTGTGTGTAACACTTATCATGCGGGACCACAGGGTAAACTAGTGAGGGTTGCGCCGTGTGTCGGTAATCGGGTAATGAATCCAGAGCGTTCACGTTAGAATATAGAATCTCTTAGTTCTGTGCGAGAACCACACTCCACTTATTCAAACGCCCATTGTTTTACATTATCGAATTCTCATTTGAAATTTTTTAAAAGGGTAGGAATTTGTATTCTCGGTGTGTGACGATAACATTATGATAACTCAGGTTTTTTGTGAAAAAAGAAGAACGCAATAAATTGGCAGTTTTCTATCCGATTAATGAGAGTTGTATTTATTTTTAGAGTAGGCATAGTGGTGTTTTAGTGAATTTTTAATACAATTCAGGAGTCAAACTTTTGACGCTTTTTTTCTGTCTTTGCGTGTTTTTGTTTTTGTTTTTCAACTTTCACTTCTTACTTCCGTTCTGTTTTCTGACATAATGGTGGATTAAAAGTTCGACTTTGAAACTCATTCTTAAGTTTGACGGATTAACATATGTGGTGGATTGTATTAAGAGAGTGGGGCTAACCTTTCGCTTGTGCTGAGTAAAGTAGGTCGAGTTGGTCATTCCCCTGCGACTAACGGTAGGCGCCGTGCGTATCAACTAGCAGCTAAATGAAAATAATAAAGAACATGTTAAGTTGACGAAGGCTACGCTGTACATAACTTTTGCGATTGATCCTAGTACAGCATACACACGGTTTACCACCCAGAAACGATTGGAAAAGTGAGAGAGTGGATGTCTTTTTGTAACATTGAAAAAACCGACCGTATTGTTCGGAGGGTTGCCTGAACAGACTTTCGTATACGCATTTGTTGCCGGACTCTCAGTTCGAGTGAATCCACCCATGAAGCCATTCATTAGCATCGAGTTTATGTCGATTGAACAGTTGGTTGGGACCGCTCGACCTATCATTAGGGGTGAAACCAAACTTAAGGATCACGTTGTTATGGCCGCCCAGTTGCCCCACAGTGGCCTTGAACTCTCGAATTGCCGAATTGAATTGAGTCCGCTGTCTGCAGATGGTAAGATTGCACAGATTGCATGGACAGAAGACGGAGACACCTACGGATCTTTAAGTCTGGCCGATCGGACACATGGCTACAATATGACAAGTAAACGACTCAGAGGATTATATGTCAGTGCCGCTCTGCTCCCCGGACAAGATGCAAACAAAGCGCAAGAAATAATCCGAAGTCATATAAATCAAATGCCTTCCTCAGCGCTTCTAGATTCAGGTTGCTCTCGCACCATAGTAAACGCAATGTTATGCCGATTCTGGAGCAGGAAGAAAATCAAAATAAAGACAATAAATGGTGAGACACATGCTCTTAGTAAGGATTCGAACTGACTCTGGTGTATCTGCTAAAGTCAATGTCCTAGTGACGCATAATTACATACTGGGCTTCGACTTACTGCTTGGATATGACGCTAATAAGACACTGGTCGTGTGTTTTTTACACCAGCAAGGGCGTTGAAATTTCCTAGAGCATCGATGTGTCCCGCAGTTTGCATTATTTGGTCAGACTTGAAGGTAAAGTTCCACCCACGCAAATAAGATCTAGACTGGGTCCTGGAAATAGGCGGATAATAAAGTACCAAACAAACTAGGTAATGGCGTCACAGATTACTTTGTAGCCGCAGACGTTAGTGCCGCATATAGACAAGGGCTTGAAGCTTGGATAAAATATGGCTGGTTGATCCTGTACTCTAACCAAGAGCTTAGATCTCCAAAAGGTATTACCTTTTTAATGGCAGTGGTCCAATATAACAAATCAAATCTGCAACTATCATGGACTACCGTAAGCGCAATAAATACATAGAAGCTTACAGAGAGTATGCAGATTAATATGCAAACAAATTAAGAGGGGTGGCACCAGTAAGGGTCGAATTATGATTAATTCGATCCAATGAAAGCCTATCTGTCGATGCGTGTCTACAACAGTTCATTACCATTATAGATGGTGATATTTCGATAAAAATTGATACATAAAGATGATATCTCCTTATTAAATGTTATGTGGATACATAAATATTAATATATATATATATATATATATATATATATATATATATATAGTGTGTGGATTTCAATTTTGTGTAGAGAATCTGAATAACAGAGCTCAATGTAATTCAAACAGAGCAAAACAGAATTATAAAAAGAAAAACTATACACACATTAAGGTTGTACACATAATAACTTATTTCGACCCCTTTAATTAGGTCTCCTCAGATGTATGGACAACCACGTGGTTGTCCATACATCTGAGGAGACCTAATTAAAGGGGTCGAAATAAGTTATTATGTGTACAACCTTAATGTGTGTATAGTTTTTCTTTTTATAATTCTATATATATATATATATATATATATATATATATTCATCTCTGTTTATGGGATGATGAACATTAAGTTCCTATTTTTATTACAAGTTGAAACTGAATTCCCTGATTAGATTTTCTTCATTAAAATGTTATTAAATATTTTAAGTAATATGTAAATAATTCAAATAAAATAATCTAAGTCACACTAATCTTTAATCTTTTTACTGTATTCTAAGATGATTTGATTTTTTGATTATTCTTAAGTATCAATAAAGGATATTAAATTTTTGACAGATTGACCTATCTGACTTCATAACCGAAATCTATATAGTTATACAGCACAATCGTGATTAGAAAATGAAAGTTATGTCGAATTAAAATATTGATAATTCAAAACTCAATCCAATCAACATATAATCAGTATTAATAAAAAGTCTCTTACGCAATGAAATATAACGAACACATTCTAGATAACTATCTAATACACGAAAATTCTCGAGGAATCTAAATCGCGGTATCCTGTAAATAGGTTGTTTTCTGAATTTTACATTATTTCATTTTTAAATTTTTCACCAGGAACCACTAAATACGTCGATAAAGTTTCTGTCTTCCTCTTTCGTTTAGAAATAAATTGAGATATGCATATTCCAGTTGATAAAAATACATACAACCGTCTTCTAAAAATACGTGTAAGTATGTTCTCATTTGAAAAAATAGATATCTAAATATTCAAAAGCGCTATTTTAGACATTATTAAGTATCCACCAGAAGAACAACTGGAAATCCAGAAGAAAATGAAATTAAAACAAAATGAAATTGAAGTAGAAACACACATTGGAATTAAAAATCAGAGCAAAACTTAGGTTCAATGAAGTCAGAACTATGACAATAATACTTTCAAAGAATGTTGCTTCATACCTAACAAAGCCAAGAATAGTTATACGAATTCTCTAATAGCGGTTAAAATGTTGACAACGAAAACGCATTTTCTCAAAACGCTTTTAAGAGCGCTACGATTCTTCTTGTACGTCTTTTAAGTCGAACATACATTTGCTTCGTAGTTTCGTAGATACGAAAATACATATAATATAGAGTGTGTGAATTGGGCCGATTAGAAATGGGTGGTTTGCTTTTAAACAGATCGGGTTACGTTGAACATACCAAATTGTACAATTGTATATTCTGCTAATAAACAACGACTAACTACTCATTAAAGTTGTACGATTATTAATACATTATTAAGCTTTAAAACTTCTCTTTTTCAGAAAAGGGTGAAACGTATGAACGAATATTACAACTTTCGCAAGCCTATTAATCAAAAACTGCGATGACTTGGAATTACAGGTATGGAAGGCTTACGACTTTAAATCCTAAATTATGGTACAGGTTGTATTCCCAATATTACTTGTGTATGCAGTGGAGTACCTCAAAGTTCAATTATGTTCCCTTTGTATGTCAATTATTTTCTAGACAAATCGAGCGAAATGCTGCTACTCCTTCCAGACGATGTAAGCCTGATAAGTTCACTGCACAACTTAGTAACGTGAACATAATCCAAACAGAATGTGATCCTGACATTCAAGCTATTGTGGCTGATTGACTTCAAATGCCCTTTCCTCCATTACCTTTGAAAGGCAAAATGTTACTTTCGTTCTGTAAATGTTCAATGAATACACAATTCAAGGCTTGCTGTCCTTAAGAAAAAAATGTTGCCCACTCCTGCAGCAACTGCAGAATACATACTTATATTTTTTTATTTAGTAGACAATAACGAATAAATAAAAAACACTTTATAAAAGCTGTCGGCTTTGCAATAAATATACATATTTGCTTAACTTAAATTAAGAAACTTGTAGATTTATCGTTGCGGCAAGTTAGAATGTTGGTATAGCATTTCTAGAAGGAGTGAGAAATTAAAAAGGAAACATGCCCTGCTTTACATCATATTACATATTCAATTCTGTAACTGACAAAAAATTGCGTCGTTTTATTTCAGATAATGTTATTTAATTCAAGAAATTAATTTTTCTTCGAGTTATATTGACTCTATAAACACGGAATTTACTAGCATTCGTGTAATATATTAAGACAGATTGGTAATGTATAAGTCAGAAACAGAATCTAGCAACACATTGATCCGTTACTTTCTGTGAATACATACTCTTGTTAAGACTAGATCTTTGCTTGTTTTCTTTTCGGTTGTTTAAGGCCACCCAGATCTTAGAATGAAATTACAGATGCAGAATAAACAGCACACTTTGTAGGACGGCTACATACATATTCGGAGATCAATTAGTGTGCATACTTTCGTTTTACTATATGTGTTCTTATCATCTGCTATATTTTTTATATTTCACTTTTACTCGCATTTAGTGGTTACTTTGAATTTCAATTAATACAATTGATTATTGAATAAAGTTATTAAATAACATAAATCAATGTTAAGTAAAATAACTTGTAGACGTTTTTACTGTTAATCTTTCTGGAAGATAACAATTTATTTAATAATACCAGTCCTCGCAGCCAGGCGTTGCCCGGGAGAAATATAAAATAATTAGGTAATCGTCTGCATTTATTAATCGCACACACTTAAAAATAAAGAGAATCGCATGCATTTAATGTTTAAAACTTATTCTTGACTGTGGCAATTTTAATTAATAGAAGAAAGAAAAGGATACTTCTGCAGTTTACGGAACCGGACCATTTTCTAGAGAGGATTTTCAAAGTGAAAATCAATGTTTGACTTTATCTGCTGTTTATTAAATCGCATAGTGAAAGTACAGTATTGGTAACATATTTAATTGGAAAAAATCTATCTTCCAAAAAAGAACCAATAGGATGGGGCCCAAAATTGGCGCAGTCGAGAATAATTTATCCTTCACTGATCGAGAGGAGAAAAGTATAAGTTTGCAGTATACGTACATGGACCATTTGTTTGGATAGGTTTTCCAAATTAAAATGATTTTTTACGGTAGCGTATGTTTATTAAATTGTATCATAAAAGTACGGAATAGTATATTTAATTGAGGAAAATGAATCTCCTTTTCGAAAAGGTCCCTTCGGATTTGGACCAATAATGAAAATTGGCGCAGTCTAGAATAATTTTTATTACACTGATCGTAGAAGGAAAATAATACTTTAGCAGTACGGACACCGACATTTTCTTTTAGATAAGATTTCGAAGTAAAAATGTATTTTTCACGGTATCTGATGTTTATTAAATTGTATGGTGAAAGTACAGAATAGTTAACATATTTAATTGAGACAAATGCATCTTGTTGCAAAACGACTCTTCGGATAGCGACAAAATGAAGAACTGGCACAGTCTTGAAGGATTTCTCCTTCCATCATCAGGGAGAGAAAAGGATACTGTTGTAGGTTACGGACTCTGCCCGTGTATCCTCCATCACTTCCACATGTTTAGAATTGCCATGTAAGTATTAACGGTATTATTTCAGCACACTTTGTAAAGTGTAGAACAGATTGATACTAGTAGAGTAATTAAAATTTTGTTATAATTAGAAAAGAAGTAATGGTGTTAATTGTAGGTTACTGTGTCATGTAGAAAGTGACGTTACGAACTACGATACTAGTTTTTTAAACAATGAAAGTGAAGGCTACGCTGGTCGTGACGATGTTATGTGTCCACAGAAGATGCCGAAACCTTTAAAATGCCATGTCAACTTTGTATGTACGAAATTCAATCATGATGATAGTTTATGCATTCAAGTAATGGAATAATTGGAAAGAAAATTGCCTCTCACTTGAGCCCAGTGGATTTAAGACGCAATTTTGAATCGAGTTTGGGTTAAAATTTAGCCGTTATTGATTTTGAAATTCAGGAATGTGTTGAAGTGTATTGTTACTTTCTTAAGTAACGAAAGACAATACACTTTTTTAGAATAAGCTAGAAATATCAGGAAGTTTTAATTATTTAAATTGTGAAATCAGTATAAAGTATGTTTCTGTGAGAGTATGTGATGGCGGTCTAAATGTAATACTCATTGTTGAAAGTAATCATACATTTCTTGAAACAATCGGAAGTGACTAAGCTGAACACAGGGGCGGGTTTAGTTGCATAGTATGCATGCGGTTATATTCTTACTCTTATTAAAGGTTCAATTTACACCGTATAAGCTTCATATATTAGATAATTCCTTATCTCTCATTGTGTGTTTTACCCTTTATTTTTACTTTGTTACTGTCTTTTCTCCCTCTCTCTCTCTCACACACACTATATTAGTTACGTCTTAAATTCTCTGTTTATTTGTAATTTGTCAACCCCTGTTATTCATAATTATATAACCAGATGTTGTTCTGATTCAATGAACAGATGACAGCCATAAGTTGGTGTTTTTCTCAGATGATAAAATTCCATCATTGTGTATTTCTCTCTCTCTCTATCTCTCCTACTATCTTAGTTACGTCGTATCTCATTTAGATGTGTTAATACGTATTTTCTCAATATGAATTAAATTTTACGCGATCATTGCATTTCTAGTAAGAGAATTAATTCCTTCATATATTCCAACATCACTTTTCTTAAATCAAATACTTGGGTAATAATATCCTAGAATCGTTTAACGGTAAGATGTTGTGGAAGCATAACAATTAATTTAATATAATATTTTTCGAAAACTTATTCTAATACATACATTACCAATATTAATAATTACAGATCTTACCTTGCATTCCAATACATATTATAAATTAAGTATATGTCTCAGTGAAATAGCTTTACTCTCTATATTTTGAAATTCATGTTAATAATGTATGATAGGTTTTACACAGTTTACATATCTAGTTGACTTTTAAGCCGTATCTGCGGATACATCTTAAAGGAAACGCATGAAATAGATGCATCGTGGATTTATTTGGTACATTTACTATTGAGGAATAACAATCATGCAAACGTTTGTACTTCGTATATTTTATTTGTTCGGCTTTGAAAAAAAGGTTGTAGAATGTTTATGTGTTCGATTGTCAGTTCAATGATACATAAGAGTCAGGTTTGAAAAGTATACATAAAGTTAAAAAAAAACTTGATTACTAAAGAGTACGGCTCTACATTTGCTGTGTATATACATAGAGACGCCCATGTTATAGTCTTCAGGAAAGCCGTTCCGTTGTATTGTTATTCACGGTTTGGACGTTTTGGGTAAGAAAATATATTCATGAAAATTCTGTTTGGTTTCAGGTACACATAAGAAAAAAAGAAAATTATTTGCAATAGTTATAAGGGGGAGGATTTCTTCATGTGAAAATATTTAGAGGGATTCCCCAGAGATTAGAGCTCTGCCGAGCATCTTCTATTGAAACAGCAATAGTATAGAGAAATACTAAACACGCTCGTTCTATTGATTAAAACCTAAATTATTGTAATACTTGTAAATGGACAATTGATAGGTTTTATTAATAATAACGACTCATTTGATTTAAAATACATGCTTGAATATCACATTTGTTGTCTCTTTTCAGATGGTTATTGTATATACAAGTGATATTGTTGATGATTATTCTACAAAATGCACTCGGTAATAATAATACATATTTTATAATTGATATTTGTGTTTTCTATCTTTCGTCACACACCCCTCTCTTTCTAACAATTGTTCTACTTCTCTCACAGTCTTTTTTTTGCTTTATCTTCTTCGTATTCGTTCCCATCGTCAATCGTATTACATCGGCTTCAAGCAGAACTCTTTCTAACTCAGATTGTCTAGAAAAAGAGAGTCAGCATGAGACATACTGGTCAGACCAAAAGCTTACACTTAGCTAAGGTCCTCAATATCAAAGATGATTATGGACAACAAAAGTAGACACACTAAGTTGAGTCGATATATATCTACTTCTGTTTCTAGTAGTTGTTTTATAATGGATGCAAATTGTAAACACTCCCTTAATACTGTGATCGATACGTCCAGATTTAAAGATGTAGAAAAAGAAAAACAATGTAACGCTGCGTTTGTCGTTGGCAAAATTATACATATTTACTTCTATCATAAATTATGATTCTATTTTTCAGGTATAAATCTATTAAAGTAAAACATTCTCGATTTCGTTGCAATTTATAGTTTACTCGCGTAATAGGTAGAAGTTATTGAATACATCTATATAGTCGAATCGTGTGTCGAGGTAATTTTGGGGTTGTATTGACTTAGGAAATGGTAGGGATTTTAAAAAACGCATGCCTCTCTCTATCGTATAAATCTCACGGCTGTGTGATGTTGCTAATATTTGTTTGCACTCTTTAAATAGTAAATATTTCCATGCTAAATAGTGGATTTAATTATGAAGGACATCGTAGAGATAGATGGAGTACTTTATAAACTGTATATCTCTCCACAGGAGATTAAGTGTTTCCAATTAAAATAAAATAAAGTTAGAATTCATAAGTTGAGCGTTTGGATGAGAACACTGTCTTATTGGCTACAAATACAGGCGTAAACATAGACGGCTCGTTGTCTCTTAATTTTTACATCCGGGCATCTTGTGTTGCAACTCAAGTTGGTTGTAATAAGTCGAATTTAAGTCAATAAAAGAAAGAAACATAATGGCTTCTCTAGTGACGCCTAGACGTAAATACACTAGACCTACCTGTCAATCAGCAAAATAGCTTCTTTTATCGTGCTGTCGACCTCTGGAACTCCCTCCCTGCCCACTGTTCCCCGACTATACCGACATGCAGAGCTTTAAAACTAATGTAAACACCCATCTCGCTACACAGCTCCCAACTTAGGATGGCACCAAAAACCTACACCCTAATTTTCAGTAACCTATTACGTCTATAGTGGCGGCCTGCCTTGTTTGTGGTGAAATATGTAAAAAAAATAGGCGATCTGGAAATTGATTTTCTGATCTTGATGTTGTGAAAGGCAGTACGCAGATAAGATAGACGAGAACGTAAAGGAAACGTCACGTAAACTTTGAGATGGTTATGTTTGACTGAGACAACAAGTCGATTATTTTCATTTTATTTCCTGAAATTTATCGTTACTGATCTCATTGAAAACAGAACGAACACGCTTCCTTGACAGACTTTTAAACCCCTGTTTCAGTTGTGTACCTTGCGAAAGTTAATAGTTTTCAGAAATCCGGTGTAACACTTGTCTCCGTTTCTTATGTCTATTTACGAAAAGAGGCAAGCTCAGGCATAATAGGACCAGTACCGTTTGTTAGTTTACATTGAGATGATGTAAATATAAATGCACTAAAGTTCTTGTAAATGTACAAATAGCCGAATTGTGAGTCGAGATTATCTTTAAGTTACATTGACTGATAAAATATTGTGGACCTACAAAATAAAGTCTGTCTGCCAAAATCTGCTTTAGCTTACGGCTTTTTCAGGTAGTTTATATGTGTTCGTATATTTTATAGAGTAAACATTATTCTTCAAAATGGTGGATTCAATTATGAAAATCATCTTAGACACAAATAATGCTTGATTAACGAATGAATAACTAAACTCTATGCCGCTCCACACGTGACTAATTGTAAACATTAATTAATAAATATGCTAAAAAATCGTGATAAACCTCCATTTCATCCCTATCTACTCTGTTATAAACACTTTATTAAATTTACCTGCTGGAAGAATTTGTACATTTGATAAAAGATTATGATATATTTTATCAACACACACGTGAGTGTTTGATCTCTTTCAACCTTCTGTGTTGAGAGTAGAAATTTGACCTTCGGTTTACTTTCAGACGCCTAGTAACTATTGCTTCCATTATTTCCTTTCTTAGTTATCACAAAGAGTTTTCAACAGAGAAAGAACAGTCTTCTTCTGATAATAGTTCCTTAAATGTCGAGCAATTGATTCCCACCTTTTGAAAGCAGGGCAACGCCTACTTCTTAGACAATCAAGCCAACCATTCGACCCCATACTTTGGTCGCACTAGAATGTTGCTGGCTAGTCCAAAGCTCGACAAATGTTCGATAAAATTGCTTGCGGATGCTACGATTTAATCAGTATACACATTGTCGGTGAACGCCGAGGTTAGTTTCTTTATATAGTCGTCTTGTGATAAGTATGAGTTCATAATGGGCTATATTTTTTTACGGGGCCACGTTCAGAAGAACTTCCAATTTAGTTAAACACCACACATTTTACTGTGGAAAGATACAAGCTGTAAGAGCTAAAGTGGCTCACCGATGAACACTTGAAGATAAGCATATCGGAGATACAGAGACGTTACATTACATCCAAGCCGGTACGATTCCCTCACTGTCTGCGGATTATGCATCCACGTAGATGTTGGGTTATTTGTAGTCTATAACAAGGCTTACCTTTGATTTATTCTGCTGAACTATAGCCATCAACGGGGTCAACCTTCTCGGCGGAAAACAATGTTGGTCCTTGTAGTGCGCAAGCTGACTTTTATGATCTGTTGCTCCACTGCTTCCTCAAATGGGCTCCTGACTATTTCTGGTATCGAATACCACGTTACACAGCTTTACAGATTGTCGGGCCCATTGCCCTCGCTCCTTTCCACGTTGCAGTCCATTCATTTCGTTTTTAGTCAAACTCCGTTAGAAAACCAGGCACACAGAAAGGGTAATCAGGAAATATGACATCCCCTGACTTCGAGATAGATACTAAGCCTAGGACTTTTATCACGTATATCTCAAACAATAGGTCGATCTTTACTTTACACTCTTCAGTTGAAGGCTGATAGAGCCAAACTCTACACGTATGCGTTTTCGCGCCGATAGTAACAACCTCGATGGTCTACTTTCGCCACGTACGGTACACTGTTTTGCTTACTATGATACAGGAACATTCATAATCTAGTAGTGCAATAGAAGCTTTTCGGCTCACAACTTGTGTAACCGCTGACAGCACTGAGTTCGCAGCTTCCTTTTGGAAAAAGCCAGCGTATAGTTTTGCCCCCGTAACTCTTTTCCTGGGCAATCTAGAGATATGTGTGCTAGTTCTATACATTGATAACGACGTGCACCACGTCTATGATATTGGAGGCCCGCGCCTTCTGTCTGTCGCGCCGTTATAAACAAAGCTTTCTTTATGGAGGTAGATTCTCCCCTTTTTCTTCACTCAGTAGCTGATAGACCGCAAAGGCACAGCCTTTCATACGCACAACGATTATGAATTCCATTTACCTGACCGAGCATAGCGAACGCGCAAGCTCAGCTTTCTCAATGCGTTAAATAATCTTTACATGATGACATCTGTTGGATAGCTTTTAAAAATTGACTTCCAAACTAACATATTTCTAGCCAAATCTTTATTTATCCATCTTTCTCTTAAATCCGTGCTAACCACTTCTTACAATGCCCCCTTGGCCTTCTACAACAGACTGACCCTGCTACCTCAACTGCTCTACATCTATTAACCCAATAATTAGTATCAATTCTTCCAATCTCAGTATACCAACGTGTTCTGTACGCACCTACCTATACTGGCCAGATTCGATCTTGTTCTGGAATCAAAGCTTGTCTTTAAGACTCACATTACAGATCCATTGTATCATTCTTATCTCATTTCTGTCCATGTAACTCTACACCCTAACTGGTCCGTTTTTACTGCGCGCGCATGCCTGACAGAAACTTCCCTTAGTCGACAGTGGTAATGTTCTGCTGATTAATAATAGCGAAAGTTTCTTCAACTTATTTCATCAGCTACTAATTCTCGCAATCTCAATAGCACCAGATCCTCCCAGTACTCCAACGAGATTACAAATAGGTTCGTACTGCTATACCCCCGTATTAGCCCCATATCAATCGTATATGTCATTATGAAGCCTAGATGGCTTTAGAGAAAGGAACACAAACAGACAAGTCCGGGACAATCTTCTAACAATAACCTTCCTACTGCTTCATGTATAAAAACTCCTCGCTTTTATACGTACGCCTGCCAGTGATGTAATTTCACTTTCAGACCATCTGAAACGGCACAGGCTATTTTTTGTCGCGGGCGACGAGTGACAGTTCTGTTTCTAATGACGTAAAGTAGTTTTGTGGTTCATTATACGTCATCTGCTTAGGCATGGTAGCTTTTACGGATGAAATGAAAAACAAACTACATGAGTTTCCAGTTATGCACAGCGTCATCAAAAGTTACAATCTATATCAACGCTGACCCCCACGAACGTACGGCAACTTTTTATGATTATTCTCAATTATATTATATATATATATATCTTTACAGGGATTGCAATATTTTCGAAGCTCCTCAGTACTGTGTAATTATTAAAATTAATATCATTTCATCTGTTTATTTGATGGGGTTACTACGAAAATATATAGAACTTCCGAAACAGTAAATTTACAACATACAAAAGTAGCATAGTGTTTTCGATATATAACACCCATTAATAATAGTTATTATAGAAATACCACCGTAATCTCTTTTCTTTGTCAAATAAATGTTAGTACCTTCTTATCGATTCGTAACCACACAGTTTCTGTTTTCATTCTTTTTTCTGTCAGTTACAAGTGACACTTTTTATTCTTTTCCCAAATTTATTGACATATTTCAAATTCCTAATTCATTAATCATAATTTATACATTCTTTCAGAAACGAACGAAGGCCAATTACTTTTTTCCTTGACGTTTTGTAAGGCATATAAATAATGCTCTTATTTCGTTAATCCCAACTTATCTTGTCGATCTAATAAATCAACCATTGAGTTTATCTTAATAATTGCATTTTCTGCATCTCGAATGCTTATATCTAGACTATACCTACACATACTATAAATAGCCTATCTTATTGTGCATTACTTTAGTCAATTTATTTTTACTAGCAAATGTTAAGTAACTCTTCTACTGGCTGAGCTAATTATTTATACTGCCAAATATTGCCTTTATGCAATTCATATATATGTCTACAAAATGCATTCCTATTTCTACTGAAAACAATTATAGGAGAGATTTTATGTGAAGCGTTAACAACTTTGGTAAAACAATCATTATGAACACATGTGTGAATTGTAGAACAGAACATAAAATAGTCATCTAGAACTGCAAATGAACTGCTTTAGAGAAGTGAATGAGATTCACAGAGTTACAGCAACCTATTATGGACTAAGATCCTTTTAAAACTAGAAAAAAGAACCCAACATTTGATAATTTTGCGAAATATATTCTAAATGTTACTGGAAATTTCAGATTTCGGGAGCATAACAGATATGAAACTGAGGCACATAAACATACAAACGAGGGTACTAAAGATTTGAATAAAAATAACTATAACAACCTATTAATTCCTGCTGATAAAACTAAGCACAGTTATATTGCGACTTATAACATATAAACAACTATGATGATTAAAGATCTTCCAAAATATTATGAATTCACCCGAAAAGAAGCCATTAATAACATTTATTTGGAGGCAAAGTCTTTACTTTCTAAGCTTAAAATAGATAAGTACTATGAAATAATCGTCCCAGATACCCCTTGATTTACTTTGAAGAACATAAACGTAACTTTTATGAAAACGATTCAATTAAATGAAGTTGGCCACGTTGATCTGATATATGCCTGGTTAGCAAAAATTAACATGTTTTTATTTAATACACTTTGAATTGAACAACTAAAGATCACATTGATTTCTAAATTTTACATTTCTGTTTCTCTTTTCATATCTATCTATCTATCTATCTATCTATCTATCTATCTATCTATCTATCTCTCTCTCTATATATATATATATATATATATATATATATCGAGATAGAGAGAGATAGAGAGCGTGAGGAAAATGTGAATATAGTTAAGCTATTTTGCATACTTATTTCAAGGGATTTTGCGTGTTTATTTTATTAGTGTATATATAAATGCGTGTCTTACAACATTTTAGATATATATTCGATAGGTCACGTTTTTGTATGTGCCGGAAATTTAATTATATATTAGGAGTCTTCTTCACATCCTTATTTTTGTGTCTATATATATATATATATATATATATATATATATATATATATATATTAGCTTATATATATTAGCTTATATAGATATGATGAAAATTGTGACAATTATCAATCGAGGTGGAGGAAAATGAAGATATGTTTACGTATATCTATTGATAAATGTAAAGTTTGCCATCGATATATGTAATGAATATATATATATATATATATATATATATATATATATATATATATATATATATATATATTAGTACTTCATGTATCCACATGAAATGTTATAAGGAGATATAATTTTTTTTTATGTATCAGTTTTCAGTATTTACTTCAACATTGCTCGATACTTAAGTAGATCTAGGTAGTAAGCAATGAAAAAATATATGGCAATCAAGCTACTCAGAGGCTCCCGCGTTTCATCCTCGGGGGGAATTTTCAGGCTAAATTCATGGAGTTATTTTTGTCAGGTGTTTTTATATACATGGTTTGCTAGTTAACCAATCAGATTCTTTGTTGTTCCCTCAGCCAATCGTTGGGCTTCCCGCTAACAAAGGCTTTGTTGGTGACGCTCCTATACTTATCCTATTTTTTGTTAACAATGGATGTTCCTATATCCTGTTTCCTTTATTGTGTCAATACAGTGGGCGAATTTATTTTAACACGTGGTTTCTTGTATTTCTATTTTATGTTTTAAATTTTAACTTGTTCATTTATTTATTTAATTATTTTTTTATTTATTTATTTATTATATATCAGTGTAAGGTAAATGTATTTCTGTGTAAACAGCTGTTTGCTATTTCACATCTAGAGTTAAATAGGTTCTGGGGATCTTTAAATTTTAGGATTTTATATTTTTCATTCAGGCATAATCTACACGGGTCGTCTAAGTTTCTACATGTACTGGCCTGTCTTACTATTTTCCATTCAATTATTGGTGAGTGTCCCTTTCTTTGAGCTCCCAATACTGGTTTGCTAGTGCTGTTTTTGTTCGACGTTCTTTGTTTTTAAATGTGCTTTTGTGGTCATAGTATCTGGTCTTAAAGTCTAGGGATATCATACCCACGTAGTATTTCTTGTTATTTGGTCTTTCGTTGGCTAATATCGTTGCTTGGTATACAATACTTTTAGTTAGGCATTTATTTTGTAGTGGACAAAGTTTACGATTCATGCAGTTACATCTTTTTTTTCATTGCTAACTTTTTCGTTTCTATTCGGGGTGTTATTGTTAGTGTTTTGTTTATTTCTATTAGCATTGTTTATATTTTTGTTCTTCGTTGTGTTATTTTTGTTATATTTTCCACTTTGTTTATTTTTTTCTTCTCTGTTGTTGTCTTTTAATATTTTGTATTTGTGTGCCTTCATTATCATTTCTAGGTTATCACAGCAGTTGTAGGATAGTTTTAGATTATTGTTATTGAATAATTCATGTAGAGGGTTGGTTACGGGGAAGTGTTTTTCACTCAGATTTAGGAATGTTTTGCCTAGTTTAGTTTTTAGCATCTGGTTATAGGGAGGGGTATAGTAGATTATATTTATTTTTCTTTTGTTTTTATTTTTAATTTTGTTGTAATTATTGGTGTCCTGTTTTTATGTTCAATTTCGGTATTATATAATAATAATAATAATAATAATAATAATAATAATAATGATAATAATAATAATAATAATAATAATAATAATAATAATAATAATAATAATAATAATAATAATAATAATAATAATAATAATAATAATAACTAGAGGGATAATGGTAATTAAGATGATACTTTTCTTATAGTAGTCCTAAAAAGATCAGGTTTAGGTTCTTATTTATCTTTGACAATAAATAAGAACCTAAACCTAATCTTTTTAGGACTACTATAAGAAAAGTATCATCTTAATTACCATTATCCGTCTAGTTATTATTATTACTATTACTATTATTATTATTATAAAAAAAAGTCGCATCAAACAAAACCACTCCGTGTTATTTAATAAAGTTTGCCTAAATATATATATATATATATATATATATATATATATGTATGTATGTATGTATGTGTATATATGTGCATATATATTTCTCATATTTTTATATTATTAGTATAATTACGATTACATATTTGCTGTATTCATAATTTTATATTTATTTTGACCCGTATATAGACATTCTTAATCCTCAATTCATTAACTTTTTGATTTTGTAATTTTATTAAAATTAGCACCTAAAATATGTTTATTCCTCCACCCCCACTCATCCACCCGCCCTCCATATAGGGTTAATCTCTCCCCCCCCCTTCATAGACATATTACCAAATTGATAATCGGTTACTTGCCCATTTCTGCAAAAGCAAGACTCAGACAGAGTTTTCTTTTGTGACACGCGTTGACCCTTTCATATTTCGACCAACCTTCACCAAATCATGTCTGCGTTCTCTTCATCTCTTTCTACTTCTTTTCTATGTCCCATGTAGCTCTTAATATTTCCTTCTTCCTTTTCTTCTTCTTTTTTTTCTTTTTCTTCTTACTTGTATTTCTATTTTTGTTTTTTGCTTTTGTTTTTGTTTTTGTTTCTATTCATATTTAATTTTTATTTTTATTTTAAATTTCTGGAACCTTCATAACACTGCGTGTGATTCTGAACTTATCTTAACAGGCATAATATATTTCCAATACCTGACGATCAGGAGCGCCTCAAATCGCTCTCGTGAAACAAAATCAATTTGGTAGTCAATATATTAGGGGAAGCACATATATGTTTATATTCTATATATATATATATACATATATATATATATATATATATATATATATATATATATATATATATATATATATATATATATATTATATATATGGGTGTATATGTATATGTATACGTGTATGTGTATATATATATATTTCTCTATGTGTGTGTATGTATATATATGCACATATATGTGTTCATGGGTACATACGTGTATATGTATGCTTGTGTATATGTTGATTTTTATTAGTCGCGTTACATCTATCTATATTTGAGTATTAGCAGTAAGATCTTATTATATAAAAATGATGTATAGACATTGCTGCATGTGTATACTAGTGTATAGCCAGTTTAGTACTTATTTAGTGTTTTGTTTACTTTTTTGCTTTATTTTGTATTCATGTGTTGTATCGTATAGTTTTATTTTCTATTTTAATTAGTATTTTTATTTTTATTTTTGTATAATGTTGTTTCAATTTAATTACCTTTTGCCTATCTAATTATTTCCATGTATATATTTATTTATATATGTATGTAACCATATAGTATGTATACGCATATATATATATATATATATATATATATATATATATATATATATATATATATGGGTGTGTGTGCGTGTGTGTGTGTATGTGTGTATGTGTGTATGTGTGTATGCATGTGTGTAGGCCGACATTGATTTTAATCTAATATATTAAACCCGTATGAATCTTCACATGAAAAGCGTTTCTCTATTATGAAATTACATTAACTGTTTGATTATTTTAGACTTTAAATAAGGTCTTATGTAGATATGTAACAAAAAAATGTACGTATAATTAAACAAATGTTGTTTTTATATCAAACAGGAATTGAGGAAACGCCGAACTTTCTGCAGAGGAAGAAGATGTTGAAGGAAATGAAAGTAACGCTTTACCCACAACCAAAAGGCTCCAGAGTTGACAAATATTACTACAGCCACAACCTGAAACACAGCCACAATTATAATCTTACCATAAACGAACCCTATTTATGCAGTAAACATAACCAAGTGTTCCTTCTTATTCTGATTCGGACCTATTATTCCCATGTTGTATGGAGAAATTTTCAACGGGAACTGCTAAATCATAGGAGTTCAATGCATCATCGAAAAGGCGTAATTGTTAAGCACGTGTTCATGTTCGCAAAAAGTGATGACCCACACATCGAGAGTTTGATTCGGAATGAAAGTAAACATCATAAGGATATAATCCAAGAAGACTTTCTCGAGTCATATTTCAATTTAATAAAGAAGGTGCTCACGGCGTGGAAATGGGCAGTTAATTTCTGTCCAAACGCTGAATATGTTATGATCATCAATGATGAACTCCTCCTTGACCTCGATAAAATTATCAGTTTTCTGTTGCAAGATTATTCAATGGGTCAGTACGACGATCACTTCGCTCTCTGCTGGCCACGATATAATAAGACACCATTATTTCTACTGTTTCCGCATTACCGCGCTATGCCTCGTGAGTCTCTATATAGGGGCAAATTGTACCCCTCTTATTGTCATGGTTGGGGTTACGCGGCTCATGTGAAGGTAATCAATAAACTGTACAAGGCATCGTTTACAAACCCTCCTTTTATGCCGACTGATTCATATATAGGGGTTTTGTCGGAAAAGCTCAGACTCAAAATCCCCGACCACCGAGAACTATATGTTATATATAATGTTCAAAAGTATTTTGCTGATCCGTTATATCTGACCCTCCCAGGCATGATAGCTGTAACGGATCACGACCGCAACAAGCATCATGAGATGCCAATAATGTTGAGTGTTATGAAAAGTATGCGAAAACATTGGGAAGACAGGGATAATTCTATAATACATTTGCACGTTGATTCCGGTGAATTTCCCAAAATCCATTACGATGATTATAAATTGTATGCAGTTATTTCTGTCCTTAGTATTTTCCTTGTTTATATGTTTAGTAATATCATTTGTATTAGACTACTAAAAGCATGTTGCAGCAGAGTATGCACAATAATCAAATGAACTCAATGATTTTCTCAGGTGAAATAAGTAACATTCTCACCTGATTAATGATTGATGTTTCGATTATACCGAGTTTCGTGGTTGTGCGCCTACATTATGAATAAATTCATCTACAAAAAAGTATCTCTATTCGTTACACTACAATTAAACAGTGCAACTATATTTACTGATTAAAGTAATATAAACATCTCTTATTGTTCCAAGTGCTTTCAATTAGCTTATACAACTAGAATTGTAAGTTTATTATTGTTAATTTTCCATCAAAAGAAATAACAGACTGTGTTATAGTCGGCACTTACCGGTAGGTTATGTAAACCGCCAGAAGGTGCCGAAAGAGAAATTCGCGTTTTTTTTCTGCGAAAACGCTGCTAAATGTTAAATGATAGTTAAGTGAAACACATTTAAATAAATAATGTTCTTTTTTTGTAACGAAGAAAATACAATTAAAAATGTATGTAAAATATGTAATTTTGTAAGAATCTTTCAAAATTAAGAAAACATATTTTTACTCAAGGAAAAAAACACTTATCTTTTGGTAAGTTTTATAAATAAATATTTACTTTTAGCGAACAAAATACAGTGCAACAACTGCTAGCAAATAGTTTGTTTTGAATCATTTTTTTTCTTTCTTGCTATTTTTTCTCACCCCTACTGACTAGGTTAGGGGCTAGGTTTCTTTCTTGTTAGTGTCAAGAGGTGTTTCTATCAGGATAAGATAAACGTGTTCTTCCGTTAAGATTAGGTGAGGGGTAAATGTTTTTTTCAGTAAGGATTCGGGTATTTTGTTAGTAGATTTCTGTTTGTGTTCCGGGTTTTTTCTGTTATGGTAAGATTCGAGTGTTTTGATGGCTCCTCCTGGGGCAAAAGATGTTACACACTTTTGTGGGTTTCTACAGGAAGAATTACTAGCTGGACTCATGTAAACGTTAGTCTGCTCTCGAAATGTACACGACACATTTCGCCTCTTAAATAATGAAAGAGCACAACATTATTCTCCTTATTAAACAATATGAATCTCACATCAAATTATACTTATGAAGAAGAGTGTAATTCTTCTCTAGCTTCAATATATATATATATATATATATATATATATATATATATATATATAGTCTCGGAAGTTTCTTCACCATTAAAACTATATAAAAAAAAAAAATAATAAAAAAAACCTTATAGTCTCAAGTCTTCCAGTGGAAAATCACTCATGTAAGTCAATTTATTTTTTACAGTTATTATATTAGTTAGTTTCTAACACTATTTTAAGGGATCATCAGTTGTTTACCATGAAAAACTGTTTCGGGAATTTAATATATATATATATAGATATGTAGATATATAGATATAGATATATATATTGGTAACAAGCACTCACACCTGTTAGTTTACATCAATTTACCGTAAACCATAGTTTAAAGCAGTGTATACTCGCTGGGATTAATTTTGTTCAAGCAAACAAAAGTAAAATGTAATTTAAACCCTAACCCACAGAGTCCTGATTATTTGTTCAAAATAAAAATTGACCGAACAAATAACAATTAATAATGGCTACCCTATGAATATGATTAGGTCAGTCATCAACGGGAAAGTAGCATTTTTTTAGATAAAACCTAATGAGGTGACTAAATATCCGATTAATTTTCGTTTACCTTACTTAGATACAGTAAGGTAGAAGTTTGCCAAACAAATAAGATCTGAAGTAGAACATTGATATCGAATGTGTGTGTTGTGTTCTGTACAAAACCCCTCTACGTCCTCTCGAGAATAAGCATAAACAGAATTTGATTCATCATTTTCATTGAAGTGCCGACTACGTGTGTAAGCCGACGTGGAAATTAAACAACAGAGTCTTGCAACACATCCCTAGTAAATGTAGAAAGGAAACTTTCCAATCAACGAATGTTCTTATAAAAAACTTACGGGTCTTCTATAACCGACCATTTTATTAAAAAAAATGTCTTCCGCAACAAAATCAGCATTCGTCCATTAACCATCCTGAGTCGTGCTCACTTTATTTTGTAGTTTCATTTTGATTGGGAATTTTACACCTCGTTCTAAATGGCCTAAATCTGGTTTTATTTTTCTGATATCATTCATAAGAATTTTCAAATATAGATTTGAGGGGTAGGGGGCATTTTCGGCGATCCTTAACTTATGATCTTACCAAATATGTTATTTATTCCATCTTTAAGTGTTTCCTTAGACAGGTTTACATTTTGAAATTAATAAATATATTTTGTTGTCTAGCTGAGACGCAACACACATTTTAATATACATTTTTGTATCACCCTATCAACATTTATAGATCAATTTCTCTTTTCTAATTGAATCATTTTATAATTACACATGAAATATCATTCTTAAGTTAATTTGACTTAATAGTTTTTCATCTTTGATTAATATTGATATTAGTCGATTTCTCCATTCATTTATACTCTACGATAGTTATAACTTAATTTGAAATCATGTTACCTAGCTGCCTCTATATAAAGAAATATAAACACGTCTCTCTAATCGCCAGGAGACCGCTTTTTTGGGCGTCCTCTTATTGAGTTGTGTATCTTCATCTGGTGAATAGAAATTCAATTCCTTTGTCGGTCTATGTAATTTTCTGTACAAAACACTTGCCTCCCAAGAAAAGACTGACGGAATACTTTCAGAAAACACCGATTAGTTTTTCCCGATTAAAAGTCAATACGCCAATAAAAGGGTATGCACTAATAAGAAGTAATTCCACATTAGAACGTGAGTGAATACTACACGTCACGTAAGGGAGATTCTGCTGTATTAGAAATAGCATCTGTCCGGAACTCAATTCACCCAAAACATATTTCTATTAGGGTTCACCTACTAGTGGGTAACATTTAAATTAAAGGGTTCACTGATTTATCGAGATTTAAATACAATTATTGTCCAAGAACAATCCCAGATTCTAAGAACCGATCGGCCCCAACATGGTCGATATTTTTAATGGTCACATTCTGACAGTTTATTGACATAAAATAAGTACATCTTGTTTCATATTCTACTGAGTAATTATCTGTTTGGTGCTATATTTTATTTATCAATGGTTCTGTGTTTAGGTGTTTTATTCTTTTGTTATTATTTTTATGTGTTAGGTGCAAATGAAATGTCTTTACATCTGTAAATGAAAAGAAAATTGGCTGTATCAACAATGAAAATATGGTGTGTTTTCTATTGCATATAGGTTGTGTAAGTGTACGTATATATATATATATATATATATATATATATTATAATATAATATAAAATGAAGTAATAAAATAAGGTGTCAATCAAATTTTATTAGAATTCAAAGTTCATGCAAAGCTTCCTTAAGTCCTTAGCTCATGAGTTTTCAAAGATAATTCTTCTCTTCAGAGGACCATTACCGCAGTTATACTACTACAGGCAATAAAATTACGCTTTGAAAATATATATAAGATATATATAAGATATTAGTTGACGCTTATATCTTTTGTTGGATTGCTTCATATATATATATATATATATATATATATATATATATATATATATATATAATCTCACTAATAACAATTAGTTTTATTACTATCATTATTTGTCAATGTTTTAATAACTATTCTGTAATACTTCTAATCCTTATTTCTTTAAAATAATTGTTTAAATATTATTTTGCAAATTCTATTTTAATAAGGTATTTGCAATACTTTTCTAAGACACAGTTTGTACTATTTTAATGGATTTACTCTATAAATATTCTTTATTCGTTTGTATATTTTTATTTATATTTCATACCAACATTATAGTATATCCGCTTTAACTTCAATTATATAATTATATGCTACTTTATAGTCTTATGATCGCGTTATCCTTATTTTCTTCGAGTAATCGTTAATCACATCCCTTGTTCTCATGTAGTATTTATATAGGTGAACTGAATTCAACAACCCATTCAAATTTCTTATAATTTTAAATATTCCTAAATGAAGTATCTTGTCACGCAAGGTATTTCCAGATTTATTCCTTCTGTATCATTTTTATGTTCTTATTATTTCCATTTATATTAATCTAAAATAATCCACTGTAGGGTATTATATAAATCCCAGTTGTCTGTATGTATGTATGTATGTATGTGTGTATGTATGTATGTATGTATGTATGTATGTATGTATGTATGTGTGTATGTATGTATGTATGCGAGCTTCTCCTCCGAGGGTACGCAACAAACGTTCACACGGTTGACATCATTTGAACCGGCAAGCCCAGGGATATGTAATATCTCAGAATCGGGAAAAATGGACTCTTCCGGGGTCAACTGAGCACTTTTCTCAAATTGGGAGAGGGGTCCTATATTTCACAACGTTATTTAGTACTAATTTGAGAAAAAACGATGCTATCATGTATAATTTGAGAAATAATGCCAAGTCACGATTTTAACAGGAAATGACGTCAGAGGAAAATAATGTCGAAAAGAAAATCACTCACACTACATCCCTTCTTTCCCTCTCACTCCCACCCTTTCTTAATAAATATTCCTTCTTCCCCATGCCGGTTTTGTTGTCATGATACCACTCTCCTAGGCATTACCACCTCCTTTTTTAGAGTTGTGGAGTCGGTGAAGCATTTGCCGGTGTAAGTGCCTCAGGCTAAATTTATGGGGAGAGTGTCGGCATTCGACGGTGGATCGCCTCAGGCCATTTGGGGGGGGGGGGAATGTCGGATTCTCCGGTGTTAGCGCCAAATTGTAGGAGGTGTCGGCATTCGCCGGTGTGAGCGCCTCAGGCCAAATTTTTTTTTGGGGGGGGGGCGGTGAAATGTCGGCATTCGCCGGTGCCAAATTTGAGTGGGGGGGAAGAATGTCGGGATTCGCTGACGTGAGCGCCTTAGCCCAAATTTGGGAGGGGGGAGGGTGTCAGCATTCGCCGGTGGGGTTCCTCAGGCCAAATTTAAGGGGAAGGGTTACAGCATTAGCTGGTGGGAGCGCCTCAGGCCAAATTTAATAGGAGAGGGTTACAGCATTAGAAGATGTTAGCGCCTTAGGCCAATTAAGGGGGAGGGGAGTGTCGACATTCGCTCGTGGGACGACCCAGGTCAAATTTGGAGGGAGACCGTCGGCATTCGCCGGTGTGAGCGTCTCAGGCCAAATTTACATACAAGGTTAATTAAGAAAATAAAATGATAGTCTGGTATTTGATTTGAGAGTGTAAGACTGACCCCTATCGGATAGGACGAGATAATACACTTGATCTCAAGGCAGCAATGCCGGGAACAGATACCACACTTTGAAATATTTATTTGCAGAAAATACATATTTATATTCAAAACAAATTAGGCACAATGCCATTAAAATGTGGGGAGGGTGTCGTTGGTCATCCTTTGTGTAAGGTAATAAAATTGACTATCCTACTCTTAACTAGAATCATCTCAGTCACCACAATACCACATTTACTTTAGGGGCCGTCTTACTTAGGCTATAATAAAATAAGTTGGCAATCTTAAAATGTTTCCTTAGTTTTTTTTAAATTAAATAAAATAAATAAATGAATAAATATGGTTATATTTACAGAAATTCATTGGAGTATAATGGGGGAGGGAACACAAGCAAAACCCAGTTAGTAAGACCCTCCTAACCCTTTCAAAATATTAGACTACCCACTGTTTTCCAGTTTGTTCCGAACACAAAACCACGCACGTTCGTCTCTAACTGGGAGTGATATCTATGAAAAAAGAAAGTAGGGTATGGAGTTTGGAGAGTAGGTGGTGTGTTTCTAAGATAAGTGCACGTTGGGGTGGGGCTGAGGACAACACATTGAAAGTGGGGAGGGGGCATCTTGGACAGTTCCTATTAACAGGAGGGTGGGGTAACTCATTTATTCAACGAGTAAAAAGGCTAAACTTATCCAAAGGGCTGGGGTCCGACTGGACAAGGAACCTTGCACGCCATTGTCAGGTCGGAAACACGTACTCATACTTAACTCCTTTTCGTACACACAAGCTCGCTACTTGTATCCACCTTTTTTCAAAAACCGAGGAGTGTAATATTTTCCTATCACATCTGATATTGACCTTCAGCTGGTGCTTGAAAAATGCGATCAGATCCTGATCAGCAAAAGATTCAACCCCCTGGTTATCTCTCACAACGTCCACACCATCATTAGCGCTACAGCCAGGATCACGAGAAACACCATTCGTCTCTCCCCATCTCACGGCGGACAGACGTTGTCTATTACGTAAGCAAGATGCACGGTAGCGGCTGCTCAGGATCGATGCAATCCGTCACCTCGTTGACGTACTCCCAGTACGGATGGAGCTTATAGCACAAGAAGAAGCGTAATCAGCCGTTTCCTTAAAGAGCCTGTCCCAACAAGGACACTCGGGTGAGTCCTCAATTCCAGATCTCTGCGGTATGACATTAGGAGGTAGCGCATTCCGGGCCAATCGCCAGGTCAGAGAGAACTCCAAGTTGTTGATATGACCCGTTCCCGGTGCCCAACTCCATTGGGAGCAGATCTCCTCCATTTGTCCACCCTCACCGCTTGACTAACAGATCGTCAGCTGCCCCCTCACTAATCCTCTATGGAGTTCTTTTCTAGAAAGCCGCGAAAGGTCACTGGACCGAGCTAGCTTTTTGAGCGCGGCTCGACACTCCGTGAAAGACTGCGATTCACCTCTCGGCCTATTATAGCCCTCAACCGAATGGTCGAGTTTAAGGTCAGGGAAAGCACTATCGACCGCGGGGTTCCACGCAGCTTCCTCTGTCAATGTTGGACTCAGGAAAGCCAGTCTCTCGGCGTCTCGATGACATGTCAAGTCAGCCATCTCCAGGCCTCTTTCACATAGACGTTGAATACAAACCTGGCTCTAAACCCAGTGCCTCTTCCTGTCCCAGGGAAGTTAGGACTGTAGGCGCCGTAGGGCCTTGAGGCGGTAAACAGGCAGGGGAAGCACAGCCAATCGGTAAAGGGAAGACGTTAGTGGAGCACGCCTCCGCTCTACCTTTTAATGAGAGTTTCGTTCGAAGCCAGGGTTAACCGACTCTTCGACCCTAGACTGTACCTCCGACCAATTCCTATCGAGCTGAAGGCCCGGTCAGAACCACACGCAAAAGAATTCGAATCGGGCCATCTGTCCAGCAGAACGGAGCTGGAAGAGTTGTGTCACCGCGCCAGGCACCCAACCGCACGCCAGTTGATTTGCTACAGTTGGTTTTGGCCCCTGTCTTCTTCTTTCGTGTGATCGTTTCATAGTGTGTGAGCGGCTCTGTCACCCTCTCAATGTCTTGGAAGCACGACACATAGACGGTGATGTCATCGGGCAACTCGGTGACCATAGCTCGCGCTCCGCCAGACAAAGCAATTCCGCGTATGACCAGACCTGCCCCCCCACTACTTAGCTTGCGAAGTAGCGGCTCCAGTGCAAGGATGTAGAGCAAGGGCGACAGCGGACAACCCTGGCGTACCGACCGGGAGACAGCGAAAGACTTCGAACGCCTTCCATTTACCTGTACTACTGTCTTCTGCGAGCGATACAGAACGAGGATCAATTTGCGGAAATCCGGTTTAAAACCGGCGGTCTCTAAAACGGATACCAAGAAGCGATGGTCGACCTTGTCGAAAGCTTTAGACTGATCCAAGTTGATCAGTCCGGCTTCCGTGTCGTCTTCTATCCCCTCTATGATCGTACGAATCAGGTGCAAGTTGTTCTGAATCGATCTCCCCTTCACAGCGTAGTTCTGCTCAAGTTTGATCAATTCTCCGATGACACCCTGCAACCGGTTCGATAAGATCTTGGCCAAAATCTTTAACTCTGTGTTCAGCAGGGTAATAGGCCTGTAATCGTCTAGTTCCTCCCCACCATCCCTGTCCCGCTTCTTCAGCAATGTGATCACTCCCTTGGTGACTTGCCCTGGGATAGAACCTTGGCCAAACCAGTGGTTGAACACATCCGTCAGAATCGGCACAAACATGTGCGACAGCCTCAAATACATCTCGTAGGGCAGCCATCAAGTCCCGGCGATTTGTTACAGCCGACTTGCTTTTATGCAGCTAAATCCTCACGCTCCGTAACCCTGCCTTCACAACCAGCTGCTCTAGCCACATCGAGGCGGGGAGAGTCAGTAAAATAGTAGCCAAACTCTTGGATCGGGAGGTTGGGCAGTTGTGTGTAGCGTTCCTCGAAATGCTCTCGAAATTCCTCGCAGATCTTCCCAGTCGACTCCAAGGCACGCCCATCTGGGGGCTTGACTGTTCCAATGTATCTATCTCAGTCACGTCTTGAAACTTTCCTTAGCCTAGCCCTAAATACTTGGCCTTCATAACGCTCGGTAACCTCGCAGGTCCTGTTTAGTAAGTTCTATGCTTACCTTGGCCAAAAGACCAACAATGAAACAGTTTTTCAAATTTAAGGAAGTATTCATAAGATATTAACCTTAGTACCGTCGTTCAACTTCAGTGTTCAAATTTCGTTACTAAATTCACGAGTAATACTAAGTATGATTTTCTTTGAACAAACATTGATCCGTCAATCCGTCGACCTACGTCCGTCCGCCCGTCCGTCCTTCTGTCTGTCCAGCTACGTCAGTCCATATGTCCGCCTACGTATGTCCGTTCGTCCGTCCGTCTGTCTGTCCAGCTACGTCTGTCCGTCCGTTTGTCCGTTTGTCTGTCCAGCTACATCCGTCTATCTAGAAAAGTCCGTCCGTAAATCCGTCCACTAACGGCCGCCGATCTGTCGACCTACGTGCGTCCATCTGTCTGTCCAGCTACGTGAGCCTATCTCTCCACCTACGTCTGTCCGTTTGTCTGTCGGTCTAGCTACGTAAACATACTTCCGTCCATCTGTCAACCTACGTCTGTCCGTCCGTCTGCCTGTCCTGCTATGTCAGTCCATCTCGCAACCTACGTCCGGCTGTCCGTCTAGACACGTCCCAGTATGTCAATCCATCTCTCAACCTACGTCCGCCGTCCTTCTGTCTGTCATTCCAGCAACGTCCGTCCGCCTTGATACGTCCGTCGGTCTAGATACGTCCGTCCGTCAATCAGTCCACTTACGTCCGTCCGTCTGTCTGTCCACCTACGTCAGCCTATCTCTCCATCTACGTGCATCCGTTCGTCTGTTTGCCTAGCTACGTCCGTCCGTAAATCCGTCTACTTACGTCCGTACATCTATCGACCTACGTACGCGTCCGTCTGTCTGCTCAGCTACATCCGTCCGTCCGTCTAAATACGCCCGTCCGTCAATCCGTAAACATACTTCCGTCCATCTGTCAACCTACGTCTGTCCGTCCGTATGTTTGCCCTGCTATATTAGTCCATCCCCCCACCTACGTCCGTCCGTCCGTCTGTCTGCTATATAAGTCCATATATCCACAGTCGTATGTCCGTCCGTCTGTCTGTCTGTCCAGCTTAGAACGTCCTGCATTAGCCGAACTTTTTTGAGAGGTGTGGAAGTTGTGTAGTATCTGTTCTGTTGTCAGTATAGGATCCTCCCAGGTATTAAGTCCCTCATTGTAAGAGGTGTGAAGGTAGTGTAGTATATGTTCTGTTGTCATGATACCCCCTCACATAAATGACTTCCTCCTGTTTATGTGAAATTTATAGACTCCTAAACCATTTGACACAATTACACCATATTTGACATTAATCGTCATCAGCATGTCAGATCTTCAACCAACAGCAAGTGGAATCTGTAACACAGAGTGGAGTAGAACATTTACGAATAGTGCTACTAATTGTGCTGCCGTTACTACACATAATAAAGACTTATATGCTCTAAAACAATTTCAGAAAAATACTTCATATTTGACAGTAATCACCATTAGCATGTGGGATCGGTAACAAAGAGTGTGGTGAAACTTTTACGAATATTGGTACTACGTGTGCTGATATTACTACAAATATTAGAAAACTAAAGGCTAAAAAACTATTGGACACAATTGCACGATGTATATGTTTTCTTTTAACTAAAAATATTGCTTTGGGTTTGGGCAAGTACACATTTTTTAGAGTGAGGAAGTATTTTTTTAAACTAAAATATTTCTTAGGATAGGGTGAGAGTAAAGTGTTTGGTGGAGGGTAGGGGTAGGGGGTAAAACATTTGTTTTGGGGTTTGGAAACAATTTTGGTGGGTGAGTCAATTTTTTTTTTTACTTACAATATTTCTCAGAATTGGGGGAGACTAAACAAAAAATCGGGGAGTGGGTGGGGCTAGAGTGGTTGGGGGTCGGGGAAAATCTTTTTGGGGTGGGTCCAAACTTTTTAAGGGGTCGGGCCAAATTTAGAAACAATTTTTTTTTACTAAAAATATTTCTCAGGGTTGGGGAGAGTAAACATTTAGAGGGGTGGGTTGGGTGGAGGGTAAACTTTTTTAGTAGGGTGGGGCCAAACATTTCGGGGGGTCGGGAAACTTTTTTTTTAACTTAAAATATTTCTCAAGGTAGAGGGAGAGTAAAAATGTTTAGGTGGGTAAAGGTAAGCATTTTTTTGAAGGGGTCGGGCTAAATTTTTGTTTTAACTAAATATATTTCTCAGGGTAGGGAGAGAGTAACAATTTCAGGTGTGGGTGGGTGTGGAGAGCAAGCACTTTTTTAGGTGTGGGGCCACATTTTTTGAAGGGTGGGGCCAAATTGTGTTTATTACTTGTCTTTTTTTAATTTAAAATATTTATAAGGGTTTGTAGGGAGTAAACACATTTTTTTAGGGGGTCGGTATTGTTCGAGCATGAACAGTTGATACGAACCGCGGTTACCACGAGTGAAAAAGAGAAAGAAAAACGAAAAGGAAAGCAGAATAAAATGTATTACAGCGGAGGTCCGAGGAGAAAACAGAACGGAGAAACAGACGAGCGGAGTTGCGATGATAGGAACGTAAATGTAAGTATGATTAGTTTTAAAAATACAAAGAAAGAAGAAAAAAGATTTTACGAAAGAACATTTATGATCTGAATGCATTTTTTAACGTTAAAAAAAGAGAAAGAAACACGCATATACTAAGTGAAAAAAACGATGTAATAGACGATTTTAAAATAATTATACAAAAAACTGTTTACTGAGGAAAATAAAATAAAGAAGACGAAGCTAGAACGATAAACTAACACTCACACACGCAAATCGAAATATATAAAAAAACATGTAATAGAGAGGTTGTAAAATAATTATATGAAACACAGTTTAAAAGAAAAAAAATTAATAAGGAAGGACAATAAAACTTAACACACACACACACATTCAAATTGTTGAAACTTTCAATGAAGGAAGGAAAAAGACAAGAAAACAACGACAGTGACAGATTTTCACACACATGCACATACATACACACACACATGCGTGAAAAACAAAAACGTGCACATTTTTTGGTGAATTTTTTTTGTCCTTGTTAAAATTTAAATGTAATTTTGCGTATTGAGAGAGAGACTCATTTGATTGATTTCCTTGTTTTTCGGTTTAGCCGGAAACATTTTTTTCTCCCCTTCTTGTATTAAAATAGTAATATATAAAGAAAAAAAAAAGCAGTAACTAATTAAAAGTATGAGATGGTCGGCCAGGTTATCTAAATCAAAAAAAAAGAAAGAAAAAGATGAATGATAGATCCGATGCTGGGTGTGCTTGTTTCCATCTCTCGAAGAAGAGGGGGGTCATCAGAGGGTAATTGCGGAGACCCGGACGGTTGTCACATTGGTGAATTCTCGTTATGTTCCATAGTATGGAGCAGCTCTATGCAGCTAACGTGGTGTATTCTGTCCAGCCAGTATGAAGCAGAGCTTGTTTTCGGGGAGCGAATTAGAAGGTTGATGGAGATCCCTTCACAACGGGAAGGCTGATGGGAATAGTGATGACAGAGTTGTCTTTGTTGTTTAGTGGGTCAGTGGGGCCCGCGAGAGCACCGCAGCGGCGTAACGGATCGTGATGATTGTGAAATTAGGTTCGTGTGATTGAACTTGTTTTGGACCCGTGGAGGATTAACATGGCGCCAGAGCGATTAACATGTCGGAATTAGTTAGGAAAATTGGTTGGGATCAATGTGAAATATATTGGGCCCCTTAGAAGAAGGATATGATAAAGGCGAAGCGCCGGCCCTGAAGTTATGGTGAGCCCCCCTTGGAAGGGATAGACAAAGTGCAGTGTAGCCGGATCATCTTAGGTATTGAGCTAAGGGGTCGCTCTGGGGTCCGTGTTGAAAAGCGGACGCGGTCGAATGGTATGACAAGACATATCTTACAGAGAAATTAGATGGCTGACCAGAAAGGGAATATAAGAATTTAAAAATGGGGGTTTTCTGTTTTGTCCTGTATTCTGTTAGAGACCGAATGGAATGAGTGGAAAAGAAGGAGACGTAGAAAAATACATCCTTAGTATTTTTGAATGGTTGGTAAGGAAGGAATGTTATATAATGATGTACGTAACTTGTGGGAGTATAAAAACCTTCATGAGAATGTTATATATAATTATGGACGTAAATTGTGGGATTATAAAACTCTTTATGAAAATGTTATGTGGTGGAGAAGGGGTGTGGGGTCGTTAGTTTGTCTGATGCGACTTAGTGCGTGCCGCCGAGTGCATATAGTGCGATGCTGTTTCCGGGAATCGAAACGTGACAAGCGACCATACAATGTTTGACCCTGCTTCAAAAGGTCATCCTGCACCGGTGTGGTTATAACGTGATATTACGTCACAGTTTTGATATGTGAGTAAATTGGAGTTTTAAAACGAGTTCGGACTTAGGAGGCGCAGAAGTCGGACGAAGGAATTAAGATGTAGCCAAGTCAGAATGGTAAATAGTTTTCGCTAAGAAAGAATACTGGTGTACAATAGGTCCTTCTCCCCCCTGTCTCCTCAAACAACAAAGGACTGATTAGACAATTAGCTAACTAAGAATTAACCACGATATTCGTATCTCACTCTCTCTCGTTCTCTTTCTCAACGATAGCAAAACATCTTCACAGGCAATAGAAACTGACGCCGAATAAAAAGTAATTAAAATGAAAAGAGTGTTGTCTTATGAAGCGGGTGAGAAAGGTCTTTTGTTACAGACAACTCACCGAGATGGCCACTATAGTGCAGAGGCAAAGAAAGTACTCAACCACTAGACGACAGAGCAAACCAAGAAGAAACGAAGATATGAATTATTAAGGGGCTATGCAACATATGTCGCTGTGTCGCAGTTACTTTTTGTGTATATGGAACTTCTATATATGTCGCTTTTTCCAAATTGTTTTCTTAAGTTAGAAGTGCCATATATGTCGCGGTGTCCAAGTTTCTTTTTCTTCATTTTGCAGTTCTATATACGTCGCTGTGTCAAAGTCGCTATTTCTTCATTTGACACTCTCACATATGTCACAGTGTCGAAGTTTATGTTTCTTTAATTTCCACTTCCATATGTGTAGACGTGTCCAAGTTTCTTTTTCGTCATTTGGAAGATTCGTATATATCATTGTAGCTCAGTTTCCTTTTTAATTTGGCATTTTTTATGTCGTTGTGTCAAAGGTCCTTTTTCTTCATATGACACTTCTATATATGTCCCTGCGTCCCAGAGTTATTTTACTATATTTCGCAGGTGAATATATGTCGCTGTTTCGAAGTTACTATTTACTTCATTTTGCAGTTCCATATATGTCGCTATGTCTAAGTTCCTTTTTTTCGTTTAGCACTCTCTTATATGTCGCTGTGTCCAAGTTTCTATTTTTTTTCATTTCGACATTTCTTATATGTCGCTGTGTCTATGTTTCTTTTGGTATATTTGGGAGTTCTATATATATCCTTATGTTACGGTTTTTTATTGGCAGTTTAATATATGTCGATAGTCCCAAGTTTATTTTTCTTTATTGTGGCTGTGTCACAGTTTCTTTGTTTATTAAGCAGATCAATATATGTAGACGTGTCCAAGTTTTTCTTTCTTCATTTGGCATTTCTACATATGTCGCTATGCCCAAGTTTCTTAATTTTGCAGTTACATAAATGTCTCCGTGTCTAAGTTTTTTTAATCATTTGGCACTTCTATATACGTCGTTGGATCTATGTTTTTTTTTAATTTGGAAGTTTCGATATATGTTGCTGTGCCCAAGTTTATTTTTCTTTATTTGGCAGTTCAATATATGTCGCGTTGTCAAACCTTCTTTTTTTTGATTTGGCTGTCCAATATATGTCAATGTGGCCAAGTTTATGTTTCATTATTTGGCAGTTCCATATTTGTTGCTGTGTCCAAGATTATTTTTCTTCATTTCGCAGTTTTATATATAGCGACGTGCACAAGTTCATTTTTCTTTATTTTGAAGGTCCATATATATCGTTGTGTTTAAGTTTATGTTTCTCGATTTGGCAGTTCCGTATTTATCGCTGGGTCCAAATTGGTTGCTGTGTCACAGTGTATTTCCCTTCATTTAGCAGTACCATACATATCGTGGTGTGCAAGTTTCTTTTACTTCATTTGGCAGTTTAATATATGTCGCTGTGTCACTGTTTCCGTTTCTTTATTTAGCAGTTCAATATACGTCGCTTTGTCTATGTTACTTTTTATTTATTTGGCAGTTCCATATGTGTCGCTGTGTCTAAGGTTCTTCTTCTTGGTTTTGCAGTTCCATATATGTCGCTGTTTCCAAGTTTTTTTGTCTTCATTTGGCAGTTCCATATATGTAGATGTGTCCAGGTTTTGTTTCTTCATTTGGCAGTTTCATATATGTCGCTGTGTCACATTACCTTTTTGTATTTGTCAGTTCCATATACGTCTCTATCTCCAAGTTTCTTTTTATTCATATTGCAGTCCTATATGTGTCGCTGTGTCCAAGTGTATTCTTCTTCATTTGACAGTTCTCTACATGTCGCTTTGTCCAAGTTCGTATTTCTTTATTTTAAAGTTCTATGTATATCGCGGTGTCCATGTTTCTTTTTTTCTTAATGTGCCTTAGGGTGTAAGTTCTTATTTCTTCATTTGGCAATTACATATATGTCGTTGAGTCTAAGTTTTTTTTCTTAATTTGACAATTCAATATATGTGGCTGTGTCCAAGATTATTTTTCTTCATTTGTAAGTCTAATATATGTCGCTGTGTCCAAGTTTCTGTTTACTTATTGTACAGTTGTGTCAACTTTTCCTTTTCTTCATTTTGCAGTTCTATATATAACGCTGTGCCCAAATATTTTCTACATTTGACACTTCCATATATTTAATTCTGTCTCAGTTTTTTAAATTTTTATTTCGCAGTTCTTATATATCGCTGAGTACAAGTTACTTTTCCTTTCATTTGGTGGTTTCATGTATGTCGCTGAGTCCAAGTTCCTTCTTTTTTATTTGCCAGTTCCCTATATTTACCTTTTTGTTTATTTGGTACTTACATATATGTCGCTGTTTCAAAGTGTTCTCTTCTTCATTTGAAAGTTATATATATGTCGCGGTGTCTAAGTTGCTTTTTCTTCGTTCGGCAGTTCTATATATGTCGCTGTGTCCAAGTTTCTTTTTCTACATTTAACAGTACCATATATGTGTCTGTGTACACGTTTTTTTTAAATTTGACACTTCCATATTTGTCGTTGTGTCCGATATGTTTTGTCTCAATTAAGAAGTACCATATATGTCGCTGTGTACAAGTTGTTCTTTCTTTATTTAGCAGTACCATATATGTCGCTGTGACGAAGTCTCTTTTTTCATCTGGCAACTTTATATATCGCTGTGTCACAGTTCCTTTTTTCTTCATTTCGCAGTTCCATATATGTCGCTGTGTTCAAGTTTCATTTTTCTCATTTGGCAGTTGTATATATGTCGTTTTGTCCAAGTTCCTTTTTTCTTTATTTGGGAGTTCCATATATGTCGCTGTGTACAATTTCTTTTTCTCCATTTGACAGGCCAATATATGTACCTGTGTCCAAGTTGTTTTTTTAAATTTTCCAGTTCCATATATGTCGTTCTGTCTATGTTTATTTTTCTTTATTTGTCAGTTCCATACATATCGCTGTGTCCAAGTTTATGTTTCTACATTAGGCAGTTCAATATATGTCGCTGGGTCTTGTTCCTCGTTCCTCGTTCCGCAATTCCATTAATGTCGCTGTGTCGATGTATTTCTTCAGTTGGCAGTTTTATATACAAGGTGGGCAAAAATAAGGGTCCTATTTTTAAAAATTCATAACTTTTTTATTTATTGATTTTTTATTTTTTTTTTAGAATAAGTAAAGGACCCCTTCCGAAGCAAGCATGAGCCGTATTAGCCCTAAGGAACGTACCCTCATTTAGAAAACATTATTTTTGCTTAAAAAACTCAAAACAGTGTAAAAAACAATACTTTAGTTTTTGTAAGTTTTAAGAAGTGTTTTTCGGCTAAAATTTGTTTTGTTTATTTCAAAGAATCTCGGAAGGGTCAGTCTACACACACATAAAGTTTGGTGGGTTTAACTTTTATTTTGTGGAAGTTATTCAAATTAAAGATATTCAAATTTAAAGATAGGACCCTTATTTTGGCCCACCCTGTATATGGCTATTTTCAAGGTCATCTTTCTTCATTTGGCAGGTCAATATATGTCGCTGCGTTGAAGTTGCTATACTTAAAGTAGCAGTACTATATATGTCGTCGTGGCCAAGTTTTTTCATCATTTGGGTGTTCAATATATGTCGCTGTGTGACAGTTTTTTTGTTCCATATATGTGGCTGTGCCCACTTTTTGCTTTCCACATTTGGCAGTTACATATATGTCGGGGTGTCCAAGTTTTCTGTTTCTGTATTTCACAGTACCATATATGTTGATGTGTCCAAGTTTCATTTTCTTCATTTGGCAGTCTTATATATATCGCTGTGTCCAAGTTTGTGTTTCTTCATTTTGAAGTTGACTATATTTTCGCTGTGTCACAGTGACTTTTTCTTCATTAAACAGTTCTATAAATGTCGCTGTGTCTAACTTTATTTTTAACTTTATTTAGCAGTGCAATATATGTCGCTGTGTCCAATTCTCTTTTTCTTTATGGAGCAGTCTGATATATTTCGTTGTGCCTAGTTTTTATTTTTTAATTTGGTACTTACATATATATCGCTTTGTCCAATTTATTTTCAATTTGCGATACTATATATGTCGCTGTGTTCACGTTTTTTTTTTACTTTATTGGGTAGTCCAATATATGTCGCTGTGTCAAATTTTTTTTTATTTGGTAGTTCAATGTTTGTCGCTGTGTCCACGTTTCTTTTTCCTTATTTTGTAGTTCAGTATATTTCGCTATGTCCAAGTTTTTTTCTTCAATGAACAGTTAAATATAGCTGCTGGGTCTTAGTTCTTTTTTTATTTGGCACTTCCATATATGTCGCGGTGTCTAAGTGTATTTTTCCCACTTGGCAGTTCCATATGTGTCGCTGTGTCCAAGTTGTTTTTTTTCTTCATTTGGCAGTCTAATATTCGTCATTGTGTATAAGTTTCTTTTTTTTTCATTTGGAATTTTTGATATATGTCGCTGTGTCCAAGTTCATTTTTGTTTATTTTGCAGTTCAATATATGTCGCTGTGTCCAAGTTTTTTTTCTTCAGTTGGCAGATCGATATATGTAAATGTGTGACAGTTTTTGTCTTTATTTGGCAGTGCTATATACGTCGCTGTGTCCAAGTTTCTTTTTCTTCATTTGGCAGTGGCATATATGTCTCTGTGTACAAATGTATTTCTTCATTTAGCATTACTATATATGTTGCTGTGTACAAGTTTCTTTTTCTTCACTTAGCGGTTCCATATATGTCGCTGGGTCTAAGTTTTGTGTCTTCATTTCGCAGTTTAATATATGGCGCTGGGTCTAAGTTTTATGTCTTCATTTCGCAGTTTAATATATGTCGCTGGGTCTAAGTTTTATGTCTTCATTTCGCAGTTTAATATATGTCGCTGGGTCTAAGTTTTATGTCTTCATTTCGCAGTTTAATATATGTCGCTGGGTCTAAGTTTTATGTCTTCATTTCGCAGTTTAATATATGGCGCTGGGTCTAAGTTTTATGTCTTCATTTCGCAGCTTAATATATGTCGCTGGGTCTAAGTTTTATGTCTTCATTTCGCAGTTTAATATATGGCGCTGGGTCTAAGTTTTATGTCTTCATTTCGCAGTTTAATATATGTCGCTGGGTCTAAGTTTTATGTCTTCATTTCGCAGTTTAATATATGGCGCTGGGTCTAAGTTTTATGTCTTCATTTCGCAGTTTAATATATGGCGCTGGGTCTAAGTTTTATGTCTTCATTTCGCAGTTTAATATATGGCGCTGGGTCTAAGTTTATGTCTTCATTTCGCGGTTTTATATATGGCGCTGGGTCTAAGTTTTATGTCTTCATTTCGCAGTTTAATATATGGCGCTGGGTCTAAGTTTTATGTCTTCATTTCGCAGTTTAATATATGTCGCTGGGTCTAAGTTTTATGTCTTCATTTCGCAGTTTAATATATGGCGCTGGGTCTAAGTTTTATGTCTTCATTTCGCAGTTGAATATATGTCGCTGGGTCTAAGTTTTATGTCTTCATTTCGCAGTTTAATATATGGCGCTGGGTCTAAGTTTTATGTCTTCATTTCGCAGTTTAATATATTGCGCTGGGTCTAAGTGTAATGTCTTCATTTCGCAGTTTAATATATGTCGCTGGGCCTAAGTTTTATGTCTTCATTTCGCAGTTTAATATATGTCGCTGGGTCTAAGTTTTATGTCTTCATTTCGCAGTTTAATATATGTCGCTGGGTCTAAGTTTTATGTCTTCATTTCGCAGTTTAATATATGGCGCTGGGTCTAAGTTTTATGTCTTCATTTCGCAGTTTAATATATGGCGCTGGGTCTAAGTTGTATGTCTTCATTTCGCAGTTTAATATATGTCGCTGGGTCTAAGTTTTATGTCTTCATTTCGCAGTTTAATATATGGCGCTGGGTCTAAGTTTTATGTCTTCATTTCGCAGTTAAATATATGTCGCTGGGTCTAAATTTTCTGTCTTCATTTCGCAGTTTAATATATGTCGCTGGGTCTAAGTTTTATGTCTTCATTTCGCAGTTTAATATATGTCGCTGGGTCTAAGTTTTATGTCTTCATTTCGCAGTTTAATATATGGCGCTGGGTCTAAGTTTTATGTCTTCATTTCGCAGTTTAATATATGTCGCTGGGTCTAAGTTTTGTGTCTTCATTTCGCATTTTCATATATGTCGCTGGGTCTAAGTTTTATGTCTTCATTTCGCAGTTTAATATATGTCGCTGGGTCTAAGTTTTATGTCTTCATTTCGCAGTTTAATATATGTCGCTGGGTCTAAGTTTTATGTCTTCATTTCGCAGTTTAATATATGGCGCTGGGTCTAAGTTTTATGTCTTCATTTCGCAGTTTAATATATGTCGCTGGGTCAAAGTTTTATGTCTTCATTTCGCAGTTTAATATATGTCGCTGGGTCTAAGTTTTATGTCTTCATTTCGCAGTTTAATATATGTCGCTGGGTCTAAGTTTTATGTCTTCATTTCGCAGTTTAATATATGTCGCTGGGTCTAAGTTTTATGTCTTCATTTCGCAGTTGAATATATGTCGCTGGGTCTAAGTTTTATGTCTTCATTTCGCAGTTTAATATATGGCGCTGGGTCTAAGTTTTATGTCTTCATTTCGCAGTTTAATATATGGCGCTGGGTCTAAGTTTTATGTCTTCATTTCGCAGTTTAATATATGTCGCTGGGTCTAAGTTTTATGTCTTCATTTTTCAGTTTAATATATGGCGCTGGGTCTAAGTTTTATGTCTTCATTTCGCAGTTTAATATATGGCGCTGGGTCTAAGTTTTATGTCTTCATTTCGCAGTTTAATATATGTCGCTGGGTCTAAGTTTTATGTCTTCATTTCGCAGTTTAATATATGGCGCTGGGTTTAAATTTTATGTCTTCATTTCGCAGTTTAATATATGGCGCTGGGTCTAAGTTTTATGTCTTCATTTCGCAGTTTTATATATGTCGCTGGGTCTAAGTTTTATGTCTTCATTTCGCAGTTTAATATATGGCGCTGGGTCTAAGTTTTATGTCTTCATTTCGCAGTTTAATATATGGCGCTGGGTCTAAGTTTTATGTCTTCATTTCGCAGTTTAATATATGGCGCTGGGTCTAAGTTTTATGTCTTCATTTCGCAGTTTAATATATGGCGCTGGGTCTAAGTTTTATGTCTTCATTTCGCAGTTTAATATATGGCGCTGGGTCTAAGTTTTATGTCTTCATTTCGCAGTTTAATATATGGCGCTGGGTCTAAGTTTTATGTCTTCATTTCGCAGTTTAATATATGGCGCTGGGTCTAAGTTTTTATGTCTTCATTTCGCAGTTTAATACATGTCGCTGGGTCTAAGTTTTATGTCTTCATTTCGCAGTTTAATATATGGCGCTGGGTCTAAGTTTTATGTCTTCATTTCGCAGTTTAATATATGGCGCTGGGTCTAAGTTTTATGTCTTCATTTCGCAGTTTAATATATGGCGCTGGGTCTAAGTTTTATGTCTTCATTTCGCAGTTTAATATATGGCGCTGGGTCTAAGTTTTATGTCTTCATTTCGCAGTTTAATATATGGCGCTGGGTCTAAGTTTTATGTCTTCATTTCGCAGTTTAATATATGTCGCTGGGTCTAAGTTTTATGTTTTCATTTCGCAGTTTAATATATGGCGCTGGGTCTAAGTTTTATGTCTTAATTTCGCAGTTTAATATATGTGGTTTGGTCTAAGTTTTATGTCTTCATTTCGCAGTTTAATATATGGCGCTGGGTCTAAGTTTTATGTCTTCATTTCGCAGTTTAATATATGGCGCTGGGTCTAAGTTTTATGTCTTTATTTCGCAGTTTAATATATGTCGCTGGGTCTAAGTTTTATGTCTTCATTTCGCAGTTTAATATATGGCGCTGGGTCTAAGTTTTATGTCTTCATTTCGCAGTTTAATATATGGCGCTGGGTCTAAGTTTTATGTCTTCATTTCGCAGTTTAATATATGGCGCTGGGTCTAAGTTTTATGTCTTCATTTCGCAGTTTAATATATGGCGCTGGGTCTAAGTTTTATGTCTTCATTTCGCAGTTTAATATATGGCGCTGGGTCTAAGTTTTATGTCTTCATTTCGCAGTTTAATATATGGCGCTGGGTCTAAGTTTTATGTCTTCATTTCGCAGTTTAATATATGGCGCTGGGTCTAAGTTTTATGTCTTCATTTCGCAGTTTAATATATGGCGCTGGGTCTAAGTTTTATGTCTTCATTTCGCAGTTTAATATATGGCGCTGGGTCTAAGTTTTATGTCTTCATTTCGCAGTTTAATATATGGCGCTGGGTCTAAGTTTTATGTCTTCATTTCGCAGTTTAATATATGGCGCTGGGTCTAAGTTTTATGTCTTCATTTCGCAGTTTAATATATGTCGCTGGGTCTAAGTTTTATGTCTTCATTTCGCAGTTTAATATATGGCGCTGGGTCTAAGTTTTATGTCTTCATTTCGCAGTTTAATATATGGCGCTGGGTCTAAGTTTTATGTCTTCATTTCGCAGTTTAATATATGGCGCTGGGTCTAAGTTTTTATGTCTTCATTTCGCAGTTAATATATGTTCGCTGGGTCTAAGTTTTATGTCTTCATTTCGCAGTTTAATATATGGCGCTGGGTCTAAGTTTTATGTCTTCATTTCGCAGTTTAATATATGGCGCGGGTCTAAGTTTTATGTCTTCATTTCGCAGTTTAATATATGGCGCTGGGTCTAAGTTTTATGTCTTCATTTCGCAGTTTAATATATGTCGCTGGGTCTAAGTTTTATGTCTTCAATTTCGCAGTTTAATATATGGCGCTGGGTCTATAGTTTTATGTCTTCATTCGCAGTTTAATATATGGCGCTGGGTCTAAGTTTTATGTCTTCATTTCGCAGTTTAATATATGGCGCTGGGTCTAAGTTTTATGTCTTCAATTCGCATTTTAAATATATGTCGCCTGGTCTAAGTTTTATGTCTTCATCGCAGTTTAATATATGGCGCTGTGTCTAAGTTTTATGTCTTCATTTCGCAGTTTAATATATGTCGCTGGGTCTAAGTTTTATGTCTTCATTTCGCAGTTTAATATATGTCGCTGGGTCTAAGTTTTATGTCTTCATTTACTAGTTTAATATATGGCTCTGGGTCTAAGTTTTATGTCTTCATTTCGCAGTTTAATATATGGCGCTGGGTCTAAGTTTTATGTCTTCATTTCGCAGTTTAATATATGGCGCTGGGTCTAAGTTTTATGTCTTCATTTCGCAGTTTAATATATGGCGCTGGGTCTAAGTTTTATGTCTTCATTTCGCGGTTTAATATATGTCGCTGGGTCTAAGTTTATGTCTTCATTTCGCGGTTTAATATATGGCGCTGGGTCTAAGTTTTATGTCTTCATTTCGCAGTTTAATATATGGCGCTGGGTCTAAGTTTTATGTCTTCATTTCGCAGTTTAATATATGTCGCTGGGTCTAAGTTTTATGTCTTCATTTCGCAGTTTAATATATGGCGCTGGGTCTAAGTTTTATGTCTTCATTTCGCAGTTGAATATATGTCGCTGGGTCTAAGTTTGATGTCTTCATTTCGCAGTTTAATATATGGCGCTGGGTCTAAGTTTTATGTCTTCATTTCGCAGTTTAATATATGGCGCTTGGTCTAAGTTGTATGTCTTCATTTCGCAGTTTAATATATGTCGCTGGGTCTAAGTTTTATGTCTTCATTTCGCAGTTTAATATATGGCGCTGGGTCTAAGTTTTATGTCTTCATTTCGCAGTTTAATATATGTCGCTGGGTCTAAGTTTTCTGTCTTCATTTCGCAGTTTAATATATGTCGCTGGGTCTAAGTTTTATGTCTTCATTTCGCAGTTTAATATATGGCGCTGGGTCTAAGTTTTATGTCTTCATTTCGCAGTTTAATATATGTCGCTGGGTCTAAGTTTTGTGTCTTCATTTCGCATTTTCATATATGTCGCTGGGTCTAAGTTTTATGTCTTCATTTCGCAGTTTAATATATGTCGCTGGGTCTAAGTTTTATGTCTTCATTTCGCAGTTTAATATATGTCGCTGGGTCTAAGTTTTATGTCTTCATTTCGCAGTTTAATATATGGCGCTGGGTCTAAGTTTTATGTCTTCATTTCGCAGTTTAATATATGGCGCTGGGTCTAAGTTTTATGTCTTCATTTCGCAGTTTAATATATGGCGCTGGGTCTTAGTTTTATGTCTTCATTTCGCAGTTTAATATATGGCGCTGGGTCTAAGTTTTATGTCTTCATTTCGCAGTTTAATATATGGCGCTGGGTCTAAGTTTTATGTCTTCATTTCGCAGTTTAATATATGGCGCTGGGTCTAAGTTTTATGTCTTCATTTCGCAGTTTAATATATGTCGCTGGGTCTAAGTTTTATGTCTTCATTTCGCAGTTTAATATATGGCGCTGGGTCTAAGTTTTATGTCTTCATTTCGCAGTTTAATATATGGCGCTGGGTCTAAGTTTTATGTCTTCATTTCGCAGTTTAATATATGGCGCTGGGTCTAAGTTTTATGTCTTCATTTCGCAGTTTAATATATGTCACTGGGTCTAAGTTTTATGTCTTCATTTCGCAGTTTAATATATGTCGCTGGGTCTAAGTTTTATGTCTTCATTTCGCAGTTTAATATATGGCGCTGGGTCTAAGTTTTATGTCTTCATTGCGCAGTTTAATATATGGCGCTGGGTCTAAGTTTTATGTCTTCATTTCGCAGTTTAATATATGGCGCTGGGTCTAAGTTTTATGTCTTTATTTCGCAGTTTAATATATGGCGCTGGGTCTAAGTTTTATGTCTTCATTTCGCAGTTTAATATATGTCGCTGGGTCTAAGTTTTATGTCTTCATTTCGCAGTTTAATATATGGCGCTGGGTCTAAGTTTTATGTCTTAATTTCGCAGTTTAATATATGTGGCTGGGTCTAAGTTTTATGTCTTCATTTCGCAGTTTAATATATGGCGCTGGGTCTAAGTTTTATGTCTTCATTTCGCAGTTTAATATATGGCGCTGGGTCTAAGTTTTATGTCTTCATTTCGCAGTTTAATATATGTCGCTGGGTCTAAGTTTTATGTCTTCATTTCGCAGTTTAATATATGGCGCTGGGTCTAAGTTTTATGTCTTCATTTCGCAGTTTAATATATGGCGCTGGGTCTAAGTTTTATGTCTTCATTTCGCAGTTTAATATATGGCGCTGGGTCTAAGTTTTATGTCTTCATTTCGCAGTTTAATATATGGCGCTGGGTCTAAGTTTTATGTCTTCATTTCGCAGTTTAATATATGGCGCTGGGTCTAAGTTTTATGTCTACATTTCGCAGTTTAATATATGGCGCTGGGTCTAAGTTTTATGTAGTCATTTCGCAGTTTAATATATGTCGCTGGGTCTAAGTTTTATGTCTTAATTTCGCAGTTTAATATATGGCGCTGGGTCTAAGTTTTATGTCTTCATTTCGCAGTTTAATATATGGCGCTGGGTCTAAGTTTTATGTCTTCATTTCACAGTTTAATATATGGCGCTGGGTCTAAGTTTTATGTCTTCATTTCGCAGTTTAATATATGGCGCTGGGTCTAAGTTTTATGTCTTCATTTCGCAGTGTAATATATGGCGCTGGGTCTAAGTTTTATGTCTACATTTCGCAGTTTAATATATGTCGCTGGGTCTAAGTTTTATGTCTTCATTTCGCAGTTTAATATATGGCGCTGGGTCTAAGTTTTATGTCTTCATTTCGCAGTTTAATATATGGCGCTGGGTCTAAGTTTTATGTCTTCATTTCACAGTTTAATATATGGCGCTGGGTCTAAGTTTTATGTCTTCATTTCGCAGTTTAATATATGGCGCTTGGTCTAAGTTTTATGTCTTCATTTCGCAGTTTAATATATGGCGCTGGGTCTAAGTTTTATGTCTTCATTTCGCAGTTTAATATATGGCGCTGGGTCTAAGTTTTATGTCTTCATTTCGCAGTTTAATATATGGCGCTGGGTCTAAGTTTTATGTCTTCATTTCGCAGTTTAATATATGGCGCTGGGTCTAAGTTTTATGTCTTCATTTCGCAGTTTAATATATGGCGCTGGGTCTAAGTTTTATGTCTTCATTTCGCAGTTTAATATATGGCGCTGGGTCTAAGTTTTATGTCTTCATTTCGCAGTTTAATATATGGCGCTGGGTCGAAGTTTTATGTCTTCATTTCGCAGTTTAATATATGGCGCTGGGTCTAAATTTTATGTCTTCATTTCGCAGTTTAATATATTGCGCTGGGTCTAAGTTTTATGTCTTCATTTCGCAGTTTAATATATGTCGCTGGGTCTAAGTTTTATGTCTTCATTTCGCAGTTTAATATATGGCGATGGGTCTAAGTTTTATGTCTTCATTTCGCAGTTTAATATATGGCGCTGGGTCTAAGTTTTATGTCTTCATTTCGCAGTTTAATATATGTCGCTGGGTCTAAGTTTTATGTCTTCATTTACCAGTTTAATATATGGCTCTGGGTCTAAGCTTTATGTCTTTATTTCGCAGTTTAATATATGGCGCTGGGTCTAAGTTTTATGTCTTCATTTCGCAGTTTAATATATGGCGCTGGGTCTAAGTTTTATGTCTTCATTTCGCAGTTTAATATATGGCGCTGGGTCTAAGTGTTATGTCTTCATTTCGCAGTTTAATATATGGCGCTGGGTCAAAGTTTTATGTCTTCATTTCGCAGTTTAATATATGGCGCTGGGTCTAAGTTTTATGTCTTCATTTCACAGTTTAATATATGGCGCTGGGTCTAAGTTTTATGTCTTCATTTCGCAGTTTAATATATGGCGCTGGGTCTAAGTTTTATGTCTTCATTTCGCAGTTTAATATATGGCGCTGGGTCTAAGTTTTATGTCTTCATTTCACAGTTTAATATATGGCGCTGGGTCAAATTTTATGTCTTCATTTCGCAGTTTAATATATGGCGCTGGGTCAAAGTTTTATGTCTTCATTTCACAGTTTAATATATGGCGCTGGGTCAAAGTTTTATGTCTTCATTTCGCAGTTTAATATATGGCGCTGGGTCTAAGTTTTATGTCTTCATTTCACAGTTTAATATATGGCGCTGGGTCAAAGTTTTATGTCTTCATTTCGCAGTTTAATATATGGCGCTGGGTCTAAGTTTTATGTCTTCATTTCGTAGTTTAATATATGTCGCTGGGTCTAAGTTTTATTTCTTCATTTCGCAGTTTAATATATGGCGCTGGGTCTAAGTTTTATGTCTTCATTTCGCAGTTTAATATATGGCGCTGGGTCTAAGTTTTATGTCTTCATTTCGCAGTTTAATATATGGCGCTGGGTCTAAGTTTTATGTCTTCATTTCGCAGTTTAATATATGGCGCTGGGTCTAAGTTTTATGTCTTCATTTCGCAGTTTAATATATGGCGCTGGGTCTAAGTTTTATGTCTTCATTTCGCAGTTTAATATATGGCGCTGGGTCTAAGTTTTATGTCTTCATTTCGCAGTTTAATATATGGCGCTGTGTCTAAGTTTTATGTCTTCATTTCGCAGTTTAATATATGGCGCTGGGTCTAAGTTTTATGTCTTCATTTCGCAGTTTAATATATGGCGCTGGGTCTAAGTTTTATGTCTTCATTTCGCAGTTTACTATATGGCGCTGGGTCTAAGTTTTATGTCTTCATTTCGCAGTTTAATATATGGCGCTGGGTCTAAGTTTTATGTCTTCATTTCGCAGTTTAATATATGGCGCTGGGTCTAAGTTTTATGTCTTCATTTCGCAGTTTAATATATGGCGCTGGGTCTAAGTTTTATGTCTTCATTTCGCAGTTTAATATATGGCGCTGGGTCTAAGTTTTATGTCTTCATTTCGCAGTTTAATATATGGCGCTGGGTCTAAGTTTTATGTCTTCATTTCGCAGTTTAATATATGTCGCTGGGTCTAAGTTTTATGTCTTCATTTCGCAGTTTAATATATGGCTCTGGGTCTAAGTTTTATGTCTTCATTTCGCAGTTGATTATATGGCGCTGGGTCTAAGTTTTATGTCTTCATTTCGCAGTTTAATATATGGCGCTGGGTCTAAGTTTTATGTCTTCATTTCGCAGTTTAATATATGGCGCTGGGTCTAAGTGTTATGTCTTCATTTCGCAGTTTAATATATGGCGCTGGGTCAAAGTTTTATGTCTTCATTTCGCAGTTTAATATATGGCGCTGGGTCAAAGTTTTATGTCTTCATTTCACAGTTTAATATATGGCGCTGGGTCAAAGTTTTATGTCTTCATTTCACAGTTTAATATATGGCGCTGGGTCAAAGATTTATGTCTTCATTTCGCAGTTTAATATATGGCGCTGGGTCTAAGTTTTATGTCTTCATTTCACAGTTTAATATATGGCGCTGGGTCAAAGTTTTATGTCTTCATTTCGCAGTTTAATATATGGCGCTGGGTCAAAGTTTTATGTCTTCATTTCACAGTTTAATATATGGCGCTGGGTCAAAGTTTTATGTCTTGATTTCGCAGTTTAATATATGGCGCTGGGTCTAAGTTTTATGTCTTCATTTCGCAGTTTAATATATGTCGCTGGGTCTAAGTTTTATGTCTTCATTTCGCAGTTTAATATATGGCTCTGGGTCTAAGTTTTATGTCTTCATTTCGCAGTTGATTATATGGCGCTGGGTCTAAGTTTTATGTCTTCATTTCGCAGTTTAATATATGGCGCTGGGTCTAAGTTTTATGTCTTCATTTCGCAGTTTAATATATGGCGCTGGGTCTAAGTGTTATGTCTTCATTTCGCAGTTTAATATATGGCGCTGGGTCAAAGTTTTATGTCTTCATTTCGCAGTTTAATATATGGCGCTGGGTCAAAGTTTTATGTCTTCATTTCACAGTTTAATATATGGCGCTGGGTCAAAGTTTTATGTCTTCATTTCACAGTTTAATATATGGCGCTGGGTCAAAGTTTTATGTCTTCATTTCGCAGTTTAATATATGGCGCTGGGTCTAAGTTTTATGTCTTCATTTCACAGTTTAATATATGGCGCTGGGTCAAAGTTTTATGTCTTCATTTCGCAGTTTAATATATGGCGCTGGGTCAAAGTTTTATGTCTTCATTTCACAGTTTAATATATGGCGCTGGGTCAAAGTTTTATGTCTTGATTTCGCAGTTTAATATATGGCGCTGGGTCTAAGTTTTATGTCTTCATTTCACAGTTTAATATATGGCGCTGGGTCAAAGTTTTATGTCTTCATTTCGCAGTTTAATATATGGCGCTGGGTCTAAGTTTTATGTCTTCATTTCGTAGTTTAATATATGTCGCTGGGTCTAAGTTTTATGTCTTCATTTCGCAGTTTAATATATGGCGCTGGGTCTAAGTTTTATGTCTTCATTTCGCAGTTTAATATATGGCGCTGGGTCTAAGTTTTATGTCTTCATTTCGCAGTTTAATATATGGCGCTGGGTCTAAGTTTTATGTCTTCATTTCGCAGTTTAATATATGGCGCTGGGTCTAAGTTTTATGTCTTCATTTCGCAGTTTAATATATGTCGCTGGGTCTAAGTTTTATGTCTTCATTTCGCAGTTTAATATATGGCGCTGGGTCTAAGTTTTATGTCTTCATTTCGCAGTTTAATATATGGCGCTGGGTCTAAGTGTTATGTCTTCATTTCGCAGTTTAATATATGGCGCTGGGTCTAAGTTTTATGTCTTCATTTCGCAGTTTAATATATGGCGCTGGGTCTAAGTTTTATGTCTTCATTTCGCAGTTTAATATATGGCGCTGGGTCTAAGTTTTATGTCTTCATTTCGCAGTTTAATGTATGGCGCTGGGTCTAAGTTTTATGTCTTCATTTCGCAGTTTAATATATGTCGCTGGGTCTAAGTTTTATGTCTTCATTTCGCAGTTTAATATATGGCGCTGGGTCTAAGTTTTATGTCTTCATTTCGCAGTTTAATATATGGCGCTGGGTCTAAGTTTTATGTCTTCATTTCGCAGTTTAATATATGTCGGTGGGTCTAAGTTTTATGTCTTCATTTCGCAGTTTAATATATGTCGCTGGGTCTAAGTTTTATGTCTTCATTTCGCAGTTTAATATATGGCGCTGGGTCTAAGTTTTATGTCTTCATTTTGCAGTTTAATATATGGCGCTGGGTCTAAGTTTTATGTCTTCATTTCGCAGTTTAATATATGGCGCTGGGTCTAAGTTTTATGTCTTCATTTCGCAGTTTAATATATGGCGCTGGGTCTTAGTTTTATGTCTTCATTTCGCAGTTTAATATATGGCGCTGGGTCTAAGTTTTATGTCTTCATTTCGCAGTTTAATATATGGCGCTGGGTCTAAGTTTTATGTCTTCATTTCGCAGTTTAATATATGGCGCTGGGTCTAAGTTTTATGTCTTCATTTCGCAGTTTAATATATGGCGCTGGGTCTAAGTTTTATGTCTTCATTTCGCAGTTTAATATATGGCGCTGGGTCTAAGTTTTATGTCTTCATTTCGCAGTTTAATATATGTCGCTGGGTCTAAGTTTTATGTCTTCATTTCGCAGTTTAATATATGGCGCTGGGTCTTAGTTTTATGTCTTCATTTCGCAGTTTAATATATGGCGCTGGGTCTAAGTTTTATGTCTTCATTTCGCAGTTTAATATATGGCGCTGGGTCCTAGTTTTATGTCTTCATTTCGCAGTTTAATATATGGCGCTGGGTCTAAGTTTTATGTCTTCATTTCGCAGTTTAATATATGTCGCTGGGTCTAAGTTTTATGTCTTCATTTCGCAGTTTAATATATGTCGCTGGGTCTAAGTTTTATGTCTTCATTTCGCAGTTTAATATATGGCGCTGGGTCTAAGTTTTATGTCTTCATTTCGCAGTTTAATATATGTCGCTGGGTCTAAGTTTTATGTCTGCATTTCGCAGTTTAATATATTGCGCTGGGTCTAAGTTTTATGTCTTCATTTCGCAGTTTAATATATGGCGCTGGGTCTAAGTTTTATGTCTTCATTTCGCAGTTGAATATATGTCGCTGGGTCTAAGTTTTATGTCTTCATTTCGCAGTTTAATATATGGCGCTTGGTCTAAGTTTTATGTCTTCATTTCGCAGTTTAATATATGGCGCTGGGTCTAAGTTTTATGTCTTCATTTCGCAGTTTAATATATGTCGCTGGGTCTAAGTTTTATGTCTTCATTTCGCAGTTTAATATATGGCGCTGGGTCTAAGTTTTATGTCTTCATTTCGCAGTTTAATATATGGCGCTGGGTCTAAGTTTTATGTCTTCATTTCGCAGTTTAATATATGTCGCTGGGTCTAAGTTTTATGTCTTCATTTCGCAGTTTAATATATGTCGCTGGGTCTAAGTTTTATGTCTTTATTTCGCAGTTTAATATATGGCGCTGGGTCTAAGTTTTATTTCTTCATTTCGCAGTTTAATATATGGCGCTGGGTCTAAGTTTTATGTCTTCATTTCGCAGTTTAATATATGGCGCTGGGTCTAAGTTTTATGTCTTCATTTCGCAGTTTAATATATGTCGCGTGGTCTAAGTTTTATGACTTCATTTCGCAGTTTAATATATGGCGCTGGGTCTAAGTTTTATGTCTTCATTTCGCAGTTTAATATATGGCGCTGGGTCTAAGTTTTATGTCTTCATTTCGCAGTTTAATATATGTCGCTGGGTCTAAGTTTTATGTCTTCATTTCGCAGTTTAATATATGGCGCTGGGTCTTAGTTTTATGTCTTCATTTCGCAGTTTAATATATGGCGCTGGGTCTAAGTTTTATGTCTTCATTTTGCAGTTTAATATATGGCGCTGGGTCTAAGTTTTATGTCTTCATTTCGCAGTTTAATATATGGCGCTGGGTCTAAGTTTTATGTCTTCATTTCGCAGTTTAATATATGGCGCTGGGTCTAAGTTTTATGTCTTCATTTCGCAGTTTAATATATGGCGCTGGGTCTAAGTTTTATGTCTTTATTTCGCAGTTTAATATATGTCGCTGGGTCTAAGTTTTATGTCTTCATTTCGCAGTTTAATATATGGCGCTGGGTCTTAGTTTTATGTCTTCATTTCGCAGTTTAATATATGGCGCTGGGTCTAAGTTTTATGTCTTCATTTCGCAGTTTAATATATGGCGCTGGGTCTTAGTTTTATGTCTTCATTTCGCAGTTTAATATATGGCGCTGGGTCTAAGTTTTATGTCTTCATTTCGCAGTTTAATATATGTCGCTGGGTCTAAGTTTTATGTCTTCATTTCGAAGTTTAATATATGTCGCTGGGTCTAAGTTTTATGTCTTCATTTCGCAGTTTAATATATGGCGCTGGGTCTAAGTTTTATGTCTTCATTTCGCAGTTTAATATATGTCGCTGGGTCTAAGTTTTATGTCTGCATTTCGCAGTTTAATATATGGCGCTGGGTCTAAGTTTTATGTCTCTATTTCGCAGTTTAATATATGGCGCTGGGTCTAAGTTTTATGTCTTCATTTCGCAGTTTAATATATGGCGCTGGGTCTAAGTTGTATGTCTTCATTTCGCAGTTTAATATATGGCGCTGGGTCTAAGTTTTATGTCTTCATTTCGCAGTTTAATATATGGCGCTGGGTCTAAGTTTTATGTCTTCATTTCGCAGTTTAATATATGTCGCTGGGTCTAAGTTTTATGTCTTCATTTCGCAGTTTAATATATGTCGCTGGGTCTAAGTTTTATGTCTTCATTTCGCAGTTTAATATATGGCGCTGGGTCTAAGTTTTATGTCTTCATTTCGCAGTTTAATATATGGCGCTGGGTCTAAGTTTTATGTCTTCATTGCGCAGTTTAATATATGTCGCTGGGTCTAAGTTTTATGTCTTCATTTCGCAGTTTAATATATGTCGCTGGGTCTAAGTTTTATGTCTTCATTTCGCAGTTTAATATATGTCGCTGGGTCTAAGTTTTATGTCTTCATTTCGCAGTTTAATATATGGCGCTGGGTCTAAGTTACTTTTTCTACATTTTCCAGTTCCATATATGTCGCTGGGTCGAAGTTTTGTGTCTTCATTTCGCAGTTTAATATATGTCGTAGTGTCTAAGTTTCTTTTTCTACATTTTACAGTTCCATATATGTCGCTGGGTCTAAGTTTTGTGTCTTCATTTCGCAGTTTAATATATGTCGTTGTGTCTAAGTTACTTTTTCTTCATTTTCCAGTTCCATATATGTCGCTGTGTCAAATTTCTTTTTATTCATTTGGTAGGGCAATATACGTCGCTGTGTCAATGTTTCTTTTTCTACATTTTGAAACTTCATATATCTCGATGAGTCTAATTTTGTTTACATTTGGCATTTTCATATATGTCGCTGTGTCCAATTTTTCTTTTTTCATTTGGCAGTTCAGTATATGTCGCTGTGTCCAAGTGTCTATTTCTTCATTTTGCAGTTCCATATATATCTCTGTGTCCAAGTTTATTTTTCCTCATTTTGCACTTCAATATATGTCGTTCTGTTCAAGTTTATTTTTCTTAATTTTTCAGTGCCATATATATTACTGTGTTCAAGTTTCTTTTTCTTCATTTGGCAGTTCAATATATGTCGCTGTGTCCAAGTTTTTTTTTTCATTTGGCAGTTCTATATATGTCGCTGCGTCTAAGATTATGTTTTATTCATTTGGCAGTTCATATTTGCGGTAGTGTCCAAGTTTCTGTTTTTTCATTTGGCAGTTCATATATGTCGTAGTGTTCAAGTTTCTGTTTTTTTATTTGGCAGTTCATATATGTCGGTGTGCCGAAGTAATTTTGTTTGCTCATCTCCTGTTGTGTACACGTCTTGTTTAGAATTAACTTGATACCTCGCTTTAGAGTCTACTCGGTTTGATAAAAGTAGCCAGTGTCTTTTTTGCTTTTAGCAAATGGATTAATCTCGTCTAAAACATGTGTTATTTTTGGTGTTTACTCTTTTTTTCATACCTGAAATGTTTTTATATTTGCTGAGTATGTTGTTGAGTTGTATAATTGATATGCGTTCACGCTGTTAACAACAATTAGTATGTTTAAATAAGTTATTTTCGTTGCATAAACAGATATTTCATCACAACATAGGAAATCGTGATATCCACATTTTAATACGGCTTATGTCTGTCATCTTTCAGCGTCGATTAGAAAAGCAATAAAACCATGAAAGTAATGTTCTATTTATAAAATTAATAGAACTCGTGTGCCCTATATTCTAATACGGGCGTTATCCGTTGGATTGCGAGTTCGATATCAAAAGAAACACTGTAAAAAATAGTTTATGTTCATAATCACAATAACACTCGTGGGATCTATATTTTACCATAACCGCTGTTTGTTTGCGCTGATTTAAAAATAAACATTTACAAAAAAGTGTTTTTATAAACATCAATATAACTCGTTGGTTCAACGTTATAATTCGATCGTTGTTTTATATGAGTGAGACGATGATTGCGAAAGCAAAGAATTAACAAAAAAAGGAAAGTGTTTTTTATAAAATAAATATAACTTCTTGAATCCACATTCAAATGAAGGTATCATCTCTTTGCGACGGCGATGTCGAAACAAAAGAACATTTTAAAATAAAACTATGTTCTCTCTAGAGCATCGATAGAAGTCGTTTGTACATTCTCATTAAGCCAATATATGCTTGATTGCAAGACAGATTTGAACATTACAACATATAACAAAGCAAGTAATTTTCTTTTCAAAACATCAATATCAACTCATTGTGTTATATTATGTGGACCCCGTATGCCCAAAACAGTGTAGGTCCACTAGTTTGTATTAGAGAAGGGATGCACTCTGGAGTTCGATGCAGGTCACGCTGACACGCACCGAATGTAACCGTTATGAGTCACCTGTCTTTTGAAAAACTAAAAGACAGAAAAACATGAGTGAACGGAGTGTTTTGCATGACGGTAACACGTGCACCTATGATGCCACACATTCTTTGTGAGAAATTTATTTAAAAAAAAGGCTTACGAGTTATGCAGCGAACAGCACGGACGACCTTCTCTGGGGGTCCTAAACTGAGGGACGGGGTTGGAAGCGACCCGGACCCATTGAGAATGTAACCGCTTACCGTGAGGGCTGTATCTCTTAGGAGATTCAGTAACAATTAACATGACATTCCCCAGCGAGGAAGAGGAATAAATGCGGATCACGGAACGAATGCGAAAACCCCGACAAGAAAGTATGAAATAAAAAGATGGAACTCTCTAAAATCTCGTCTCCGAGCGTTTTTTGTATCTCCGTGCATGAAACTAGAATTTGCCCACAACAACAAGTACACCATTGCGATCACGGGCCAGCAACAAAGATGGGTGTGCCAATGAACTCTCGACCAGCGACGAACGAAATCTGTAAGGTAACTTTCTTCGTGCATTATAAATGTTTAATGAACAATATTTTAACGAAAAGAACAAGAAGAATCGAATGTGCCTAACGAACAATAATGTAACGAAATGGTTAAAGAATTTAAAAGAGACTTAGATTTAAAATGCTATATTTAAAAGACTATATTTAAATTGTTATATTTAAAATGATATATTTGAAATTGTTGATGAACATTATTTTAACAAAAAAGATTTAAAAAAGGATGTTTTAACGAGAATTGCTTAAAATAGGTTGTACGTTTGATAGCTTAACATCACCCTAAGGAAATTGTGTTTAAAAGTGACTCTTGAAAATGTGTTTGAAATCGCCCTTAAGAGGATGCCTATGAGAGTGCCTTACAGAAAGTATTAAAAAAGGATAGACACCGCATAATAGTCTTCTCGTAAGCTTTTGTATTGTTTCGGTTACGAGAAGATTTAATTCACAATTGTTTAATCGGTTTCAGAGAACTGCCGCGGTTAAGGCAGGAGTAGCGTTATGTAACGTATTCTTTTTTGGTGCCGCGCCCCTTTTAACGGGTTATGTAACAATTGCATCAACATTATAATACAGCCGTTGTCTGTTCTATTGTCACGCCGATTTTAGAATAAGAATATAAACCTCAAAAAGTTGTGTAATTTGTATAACATTAATAGAACTCGTTTAATCTACATTTAAATACATCCGCTGTCGGTTTCATTACTTCACCGATTCCGAGAGAAACACATGAATAAATTAAGGTATTTTCATTTTCATGACATAACTATAAGTCGTTTGATCAACATTCTAATGCGGCCGTAATCTGTGGTATAGTGAATTTTATTTCGAAATAAAACTATTACCAAACATTTGTTTCATTTTCATAACATTTATAGAACTACTTGAATACATATTTTAATACAGCTGTTTCCTGTTTAATTTCTACGCCGGTTTCGAAAGAAAACAAATATGTAAAAATGTTATGTTCTTTTAATAGAATAAACAGAAACGTTTTGATAAACATTCTAATACTGTTGTTGTCAGTTTGCTGTGAGGCCGATGCTGAAGGGAAAACAATTATAATCAAAGGTATGTTCTTTTAATTACATCAATAGAACTTGTTGGGTCTAAATTCTAATGGTATCTTATAGTGGGCCCTACTTTTTAAATAGATGCGTCAGATTGTATGAATTGTTAATTGGGTTAAATTAAGAATTCAGTGCGAAGTAAAACTGAAAAGTTTTGAATAAATAAGTATGTTTTTAAACGAGTAAGAAGAGATACATTAAAATAGGGATCAGGAAAATAAAGATTGGGGTCAGTAAAGCTGAAATAAACAATAAATAGTGCGATGACGTAACTTGGATGTCGCGATGGGGAAAACTTTAAGGAAACGTTTGTGTTAGTGAGATGAAACAATAGATTTGTGGAATTCGTGAATGGAATTGACGCGAAACAAACGTCCCAACAAATGTGTATGAACGCTTTAAGTTAAGTCTCAGGTGAGCCGACCCTCTCCCAACTCCGCTCAAGTCAGGAATTGTGAGGAATTAGCACACTCAGAAACTTTTTGGAATAGAAACCGGCAATTTCTCCCGCGGGTTACCGCAAAAAGATGAACGAAACTTCTGAACCTGTCTCAAGAAATCTGCCTTCTGAATTCCTTTGTCGTATAAAATGTTATCCACCGATACACCACTATGATGATTCCGGAGAAAGAAAGAAGGATATCCCAACACAGCTAAGTAAGTGAAACATCCACAACACAATGAAATACGAAAACGAAGCAGAAATTTATGTGATGGCTTCAACAATGACATAACAAATAAAAAAACAAATTAAAGGTAATTTTCTCTTATATTCAAAATAACTTTTATACGCGTTCAAATAAGACATTTACGGATTAAAAATAATCGAACGATTGAACTCGCCTGTACACGTTGTAAAGAGCATAAAGTCACACGCAAATATTAATATAAAAATAACGGTATCACGTTTGAGCTCGTTAGTGCGAACAGAATGCATTGGCAGTTTAAATGCTTGATATTACTTAAGAAAAGATCGTGATACCGTTCTAACTTTTCGACTTTGGGAGATTACATGCAGTGTTGAAACAACAGTTATTACGTACGAGAGGTGGAATACACAACAAAGGCGTTTGTGACGGAGAACGCGACCACCGCGTCACTTTAAGATGAACATGAACAACACCTAACTTAAAGAAAGACGTAAAAATGTATTCTCAAGTCATTAAGAAACGATTTAGCAACGAACAATTAACCAACTATTCTGCATGCTTTTATTTGGTGCCGTACCGTGTGGCCCCAATAAGAATGTTTAGAGTCGGCGTCCAGCTGAGCAAATTGTGAGTCAAATGGAGACAGAGAGGACAAGAGAAAAGACGAAAGGCAGTCAACGCAGAAGGCAGATGAGAGATAGAGAGAAAGAATCGTGAAAATAAAATCTAAACCAGACACCTAACAAAAAAATATATTCGCTTCCGCCCTTGAGTCTCGGATTATCTGATATCCGGGGACTAAGAACAAACATCAACGACGTACAAACTGTTCTCCTAACAAACTCCCCGGATATACAAGCACTAAGTGAAAAGAAACTTCAATCCTTTACTTTTTTTCATCAATTTGACATAATTAATTACCTCCTACTGTACCGGAAACACTGTGACAAGCACATGCACGGGCTTAGAGTTCATGTTCGGAACACCCTCTCCCTTACGTAATTTAGATTGACCTTACATCACAGTGTTAGTTTCTTATATTTATTATACTGTTCATCTTTGATCTACGACTATAACATGCTGAACTCTGTCTCTAAAAGTAAAGATACACCACTCTCACTCGACTCGAATGCACAAATATATGTATTTGGGGATTTTGATGCACACTACCGTGACTGGCTGGGATTCTCCAGCTTTACTGACGTAGCCGGTAACTGTACGTATAATTTATCCTTAGCTTACTCCCTCTCACAGACTGCTGTTTTCCCGACCCGCATCTCTGAGCGAGTCGACCTTCAAGCCTCATGTCTCGACCTGTTCGTGACTTCACTGTCCGAAGCTTGTGTGACGTAACTCCATAGCCCGCTCTGGAATCACATTGTGGTAATAATTGATATCACCCTAAATCTCGTCCAAAACTGATGAGCCGTACCTCAAAACAACGAGATACTACGAGCATGCTGAGTTGGATTCCATCATAGATCACATTAGTGACGCCTCATAGAGGGAAACATTCTACTCCCTGCTGATCAGTGTTCAAATCGGTTAACCGAATGTGTCAAAGCAGGGATTAAAGCATTGGTCTTCATGCGAAAATTCTTCAGAAAAACCCACTCCCCTCAATGGTTCACCACGAAATGTGCAGCTGCTATTGCTGAAAGGCGGCAAGTATTTCAACATTTTTGCCGGCATGAGTCAACTGCAAATATATATAAATTCATATAGTCAGAATATAATTGATCCGCAGTGATAGGTGAAGCAAAAAGAAGGTATACAGATATAACAAGCAAACGCATTCAGTCACGGAAACTCGGTACTCACAATTTCTGGAAAAAGTCCAATAGTGTAGTGAACAATGGACATCAACAATTCGTCCGTTATCAAACCACAATGATGTCGTCTGCAGAGCAATTGGTAATGCTTAACTGCTTCCTCAGCGTTTCGGCTAAAACTCCACTTTAAACTCGTCAAACCACCACCCTCTAAATTCTCATTCCGGATTGAAGCCATACTTTAAAACCTGATCATCACCCCATTTCAGGTCAGGGAGATCATAAACAATTGTCACACCTCCAAAGCTAGTGGGTATGCCCTTATACCTGTAATAGTAATCAAGAAATGCTCTGCTGGACTGGGCCCTGCCATCTGCAAACTCTATAACAAATGCCTTGCTGAATCTTACTTCCTTGCCAGCTGAGAAATTGCCTCTGTGGTACTAGGCTTCAATACATCTGCGGATATAACTAATCCTCAGAACAACCGACCAATGAATCTACTCTCGATCTTTGCTAAAATATTTGAATTGTTAATCAATCTAACGATAGTCCGGAACCTAGTTAATATTTAACTTCCTTCTTATCGCCAGTATGAATTTATACAGGTACGATCTTCTGAACATATATTAATGGGCATTTCTAAACGCATATACCATACACTTGACAAGGCAGCTGAAGCTAGACCAATAGCGCTTGTTATATCCAAAGCTTTTTACAAGGTCTGGCACAAATGGCTTTTCCTAAAAAATAGTTATATGGTATTACTGGATAAATATACAATACAATTAGATCGTTCCTTACTAAAAGAAAGACCCAGGTAGTTCTCTATGACCGTTCATCTTAGCAACATCGCATAAATGCAGGTGTACCCTAAAGACCCAGTCATTAATATTTATTGTTGCTGATTTTCATAAATTACCTCCCTTATGACATCGAGTCTGGGAAAGGTATATTTGCTGACGACAGCAAGCCCTGCTCTCGTCATGTGGGCAAAACAGACGCGATCGTATAATCTTTAGAAAATGACGTTCAGGCTGAAGTGGATTGGGGCCATGAATTGTTGGTAACTTTTCGGTCCAAAAAGACAAAGCTCCTTTTCGTTTAATAACTACAAGATCCCTCTTCAACCACCGAGTGCCACGACAAATAACAACCTACCCGAAGGTACAACATTCAACCTACTCGGCCTCACATTCACATGTAACATGAATTAACACAAGTGCATTGAAGACCTTGCCAAGGCTGCTGCTCAGATGGCGGGATACCTCTTGTGTGCTAGTTTTCTCCACACACCTGACACTATCCTGTATCTCTACAAAGCCACCACCCGCCCATGCATTGAGTATTGTTGCTACATCTGGACTAGTGCATAATACACTATTATCTTCCAAGGTCCAAAAATGAGCCGCCACCATTCAGCAATGTTGCATCCTTGTGCTTGTTTTGCAACTACTTCAATGGATTGTGCTCCGATGAACTTGCTGCTCTAGTGCTCCCCTCAGTATAAATACACTAGGCCAACCTGACAATCAGTTTAATCTTATCAATTAACTGTTGAGTTGCCCCGACACCGGAGAGACTTCTACTCCAATAGCTTTCTTCCTCGTGCTGCCGGCCTCTGGAACCCTATTCACTGCTGCCTGTTTCCCTGAATTTACTGGTTTAATCTAATGTACACATGCATCTCGTTGCACAGTTCCTAACTTAGGATGGCACCCAAAAAGTCCACTTTAATTCTCAGTAACCCCTTACGTTTACAGTGGCCGCCTGCCTTGTTAGGGCTGAACTATGGTTTTAAAAAAAATTGAAAAATCAAAGTTATATCAAGGTTTATTGTTAAGAGAAAGAACAATACACGAAAAAGAAGGAACATTAACAGTATCACGAAAAGCACAATTAAAAGATTTGTACTTCGAGAAAGAAAAGAAAAAATAGATAGAACGAGAGTTAACTGCTTAAACAGCACATAAACAAGAAATAAAGGATGTTACATAACTTATCGAACATTGAAATTCATTTTTATTGTAAAAAAATCGACAAAACAAAATGTTAACACACCTTCGAGAAGTGACGTGTTTTATTGAATAAAATTGAAAAAGTTATTTGTTTATTTTAAATTGTTATGTAAAAATATGAATATTTAGGTGACAGTAAAGGGAGAATGGAGGAGGTTTTTATGATTTTTTATTTTCTTTTGTGGTTATGTGAGGGAAAGTACAAATTGGAGAAAGAATGAATAGAGAGATTGTGAGGGCCTAGTGACACATTTTGTTTTTGTTTCGACTATTGTGAGAGAATACGATTATTTTGTTAACTAGTTCTCGGAACGTCAGAGTTATTGGAAAGAAAATATAAAGGAAAATAAAAGCATACTTGTACTTTCGTGCTGTGGCATTTGAATGAAAAGTACATAAATAGCTGACGGTTTATCAACCATGTGGCCTGTGGGTTTTAAATATTCTGAACGCTGTTTATTTTTAAAGAGAGTTTTTGTGTCATTATATTTTATCTGATGTTGAGAAACAATTGAAATGTAATTGTCTTTCTTTAATTTTTAAGGCTTGCATAACATTTTTTTTCTTTCGTTTTTTTGTCTCTTGATTCGTTGTTGTAATATTGATTGATGACTTCACCAAATTTTTTTTTTTACAAATGGATAATTATGTTGAAAAAAAGTTAACTACGGATAGAGCAATAGACCAATGAATCTAGAAAACGGTAATTTCTCTCCCGGGCATTACCACAAACAAGATGAATAAAACTACTGAACCTGTCCTAAGAAATATGTTTTCCGAATTCCTTTGTCGTATAAAATGTGTATCCACAGATACACAACGATGATGATCAGGGAGAAGGAAAGAGGGAAGATATCAACAAAACAAAAATCTGAAAAATAAACGGCACAACAAAAAAAGGAAAACGACACAGAAATCTACGTGAAAGTCAAAATGGTGTAACAACGGAGAAAATAATATCAAAAAGTAATGTTCACTTATATTAAAATGAAAAAAAAATACACGTTAACAATAACACATTTACGTATTAAAGAGAATCGAGCGATTGAACAGACCTTCACACGTGTTAAAGAGCATACATTCACACACAAATATAAATGTAAAAGGAACGGTATCCCAGCTGGATTCGTAGACGCTAAAAAACGTATTGGCAGTTTAAATGCTTCATATTGCCTATAAAAAAACATTAACGGTGACGTTACATGGTGTGTTGTAAACACAGTAATAACGTACGAGAGGTGTAATATGGGACAACAGAATATGTGACCAAAAACGCGAAAAGCGCGTAGGTTAAAGAAGAAAGCAAAAGAGGCCTAAGATAAATAAATACGCATAAACGTCTTCGTAAGTGTGTAAACAAACGAGTTAGCTCCAAATAATTAACCGACTATGAAACACAATTACGGCTGTTGTCTGTTTGATTGTGACGCCTTAAAAAGACGATATTTTCTTTTCTTAACATCAATCGAACTGGTTTGATCAACCTATGTCTACGGCCGTTGTTTGTTTGATTGCGACGCCGATTTCGAAAGAAAAACAAAAACAAAACGTTGTATTTTCATAACATCAATAGAACCCGTTCGATCTACATGCTAATACGGTCGGTGTCTGTTTTATGGCGACGCCAGTCTCGAAAGAAAATTATTTACAAAAAACAAACGTATTTTCTTTTCATAATATCTATATAACTCGTTTAGTCTAAATTCAAATACATCATTTTTCAGTATTCGTCCGACGCCGATTATGAGAGAAAAAAAAATTAATGTAAATCGCTCGTATATAATTGTACATACTATATAATAAATTACTATAAATATACACTCTTCGTTAAGGATGACGAAAAAAGGATGTTTTGTTAAACAGAAATGCTATCAACCCGTAAAGCGATATGCTACGAAATGAAAGAAAAGTCTCATTATAGAAATGAAGTGGATAATTAGTTTCAGAATTAATTCAAGACGTGTGTTCCTCTTTTTCCTAAACACTTTCGGTTCGTCCGGCAGTATTTTACACGCTTACTTGTTTTGACATACATATATATGTATATATATATATATATATATATATATATATATATATATATATATGTATGTATATCTATGCAGCATCTTCTCTTGAAGGCAAGTATTGTTGAATATAAGAAACAACTCTTGTCTAGATATCCTTTGGTAGATCCTTTTAATAGTCCGAATTAGGATCTTAGTTTCGGAGGAGAATTGGCTGATGAATTTGCCATAATTTGGATTTTTCTCCCAAGTACTTTCGGACCCATCTGGGTCCATCTTCCGGGGAATGAGGTTAATCAGGTATAGACAATGTGTGAGTATTTATAGAAGGTTAACATATTTCTCGCCAGAAATCTTCTATAGACACTAATTAAATGTAAATCGCTCGTATATAATTGTATATACTTACTTGTTTTGACAAAACGCATATATACGTATATATATATATATATATATATATATATATATATATATATATATATATATATATATATATATATATATAACGCTTACTTGCTTTGACAAAACGCATATATATATTTATATATATATATATATATATATATATATGTATATATATATATATATATATATATATATATATATATATATATATGTTTATAACGCTCTAACCAAAGTCATGTGTGTCATTCTCTAATTTTTTACGTCAACACCTATGCCGAAGTTTGGCTACTTTCTGAAAAGTCAAACTTAATATTTTGTATGATTTGCCCACATTGTTTTGTTCACGAATGAGGATTTTTTTCAATATAGACGAAACGTTGATGACTACATAAATCACATAGCTTCTTGGCTTTCTTTTTTTCATTTTACATTACGTTTGATAATTATATCACCACTTTTCTTCATATATATATATATATATATATATATATATATATATATATATATATATATATATATATATAAGAAAGGGTATTCAGAAATATGTTTTAAACCATTGTTTCGTAATGGTATTATACATTTTTTATTTCAAAAACCATAACAATGGTGGTGTAAAATATATACAATTTATTTTAATCTTAGCTTTCGAGAATATACTTCTTGTCAAACAGTGGTTTTCTTTTCTTCTTATTCTTCATCGTCCGATTGAAATGAACTTCGTGTCAGAAAATAACGTCATGTCTGAAGGCGAGGTCGCGCCAGTTTGAATAAGAAATGGTATTTAGACATATTTTTTAAACCATTGTTTCGTAATAGTATTATATATATATATATATTTAAAAAAAAACCATAACAATGGTGGTGTAAAATAAATAAAATTTACTTTAATCTTAGCTTTCGAGAATATACTTCTTGTCAAAGAGTGGTTTTCTTTTCTTCTTTTTCTTCATCGTCCGATGGAAATGGACTTCGTGTCATAAAATCACGTTATGTCTGAAGGCGAGGTCGCGCCAGTTTTTATAAGAAAGGGTATTCAGACATATTTTTTAAACCATTGTTTCGTAATAGTATTATATTATTTTGTTGTTGAAACAACCATAACAATGGTGGTGTAAAATAAATACAATTTACTTTAATCTTAGCTTTCGAGAATATACTTCTTGTCAAAGAGTGTTTTTCTTTTTTTCTTTTTCTTCATCGTCCGATGGAAATGGACTTTGTGTCAGAAAATCACGTCATGTCTGAAGGCGAAGTCGCGCCAGTTTGAATAAGAAAAGGGTATTTAGACATATTTTTAAACCATTGTTTCGTAATGGTATCATTTTTAAATATTTTATATATATATATATATATATATATATATAAATATATATTTATATATATATTTATATATATATATATTAAATAAATTAATTTTTAATTTAAAATTGCACGATTGTTGATTTTCAATATCATTCATTTCATACATTGTAATCCGTCCTTCAACGATGCTGATTTCTTTACTTATATATATATATATATATATATATATATATATATATATATATATATATATATACATAAATAAATGCGCATTATTCTATATTATAGAATAGAGAATGGATAACATTAACAGGTCAAGGTTGGAAACCTTGCAGTCACTACATAGTCAAATAATTTACTGTACTATTAGATTCCATCTATGTTTAATCGAATTTTTTTAGGTATAGATTGATAGTTTCTTTTAGTACTATTATCTGCATTATTATTCTAATCTTTGATGTTATTGTAACCCATGCCTTTCTTAAGGTTCGTCTCGTCATATATAGACATATTTCTGTCGAATTCTGGAACTCCCTCCCTGCCCCCTGTCTGCCCGACAGTACTGACAGGCAGAAATGTGAAACTAATGTTAACAGACATCTCGCTGCGCAGATCCCAATTTAGGTTGCCCCCAACCTTCTCCCCTTTTCTTTTTTCTCAGTAGCCCCTTAGGTCTACAGTGGCGGCCTGCCTTGTTTGGGGTGAACTATGTTAAAAAAAAAAATTCGGGAATCCTTACTGAATTTCGAACGAATCCTTTTATTTAATCTATGGAGATAACTCGCTCTCATTTCATCAGACCTTACCGAGTAGAACTCTTATGTAATTCGTAAATGTATTTTCAGTAGAAGCCTTTAACTTAGTACGGATTACTACTGATTCTACATCATTGTTCTCTTTATATTATGATATTGCAAAAATTTTAATTTAGTATCTATCTTTATAAACTTTATAGCAGACTGACAAATTGGTAATAGTTTTCTGTTTATGTATTAACAAATACTCACAGGTTTGGTTTGGTAGTTTTGTTTTACGGCATATCAACCCTTTTTGGGTTATTTAATGCCGAATCTGGTCTTGTTTTCTTCTCTTTCTTGTTTCTTTCCCCTTTTAATATCTGTTTCTATTTAACCCATAGTTGGGACTCTAACAGGTACTACCACTCCGGGTCAGGGTGGACCTGGGAGCAATGGTAATTAAGAGAAGGCTACACATTCCCCAAAGTCCGTAAGCCGGATCTCACCATCGGATGTAGTTTAAGGTCATATCCAGGACCGGGAGTAGGGTAGGAAAAATAAAAATAAAAAAGGGGAGGGAGAAAGGGAGAGGGGCTGTTGTTTTTGTTTTTGGTTTTGTAGAACATAATTAAGTTTTACAAAAAACAAAAAAAAAAAAAAAAACTAAAACAAAAAACGTCAATGTAGGTGAATTTCGTCTCAGGGAGCCACAGGGCAGCCTGATCTGGTATCACCAGAAATATCCACAGGAATCACAGAAAAATAGACACTTTTATTATAATGAATACTTTATAGCAATAGTGAATGATCCTGATCCATCTGCGTGAGATGATATTGCGTATTTTTGATCTTGCTCTCTCTCTATCTCTTTCTGATTCTCTTGCTCTCTGTCTCTCGTGAATTGTAATACCATTCTGTTACTTGAGATAAGTAGGGTACAGGGATTTATTGCGATCGGACGATGTGTACGTCTTCGCTCAGATTGACACTCTATACACCTAATGTTTCTCTGGAATGCCGCATACTTATATGGCGATAAATGATTGGTATATTTATTTCTGAAACATCTAATGTCAATCAGTATAACATATAAAAGTTCCCTACTGTTGCACGCGAATATTAACAACTATAATAATATGAGATATGAATGAAATAAGAGAAAAACAATGTCTCTGTGTATTAAGTGTGTCTGTGTGGGTATAAGTTAAGTATGTTCACACGGAATTGTGTGAGTAAGTTAATAGTAGTAACTCCCAACGAGCAAGAGAGAAAACGTAGTCGTGTCTTCTCATTTACACCGTCTATTTAACTAACTTGCAGAAGTAATACCTTGTAAACTAATGTGAGTCTTCGTGCTTAAGTATTGTTTTGTGAGCGGACATATTTGACAACAGATTACGTGACTAGGTTATTTATAATTACGAAATTGTCTGGTTCGATGTCATTGTTTGTATAAAAATATGATAGCTTTTATCGGTATAATTTTGATATATTTATATATATTAGCAAACAATAGCTCATTTAAATGTGTGTGTTTTGTTTTGTCTTTACAACTGCTACCATCAATGACTACGATCACGTAACAACTGTTCGTACTAATTGTGTAACATTTACAGCAACTATCAACTTTACAACTATTTGTACTATTATTACTACATCAACAACAACTACTATAACGATAATCGACCATTTGTACTGCTATAATAGCATAAACAACAACTACTACCAGGTACCTGTTTACTATTGTGGCAATCTCTCTCTATTTTCTCTCTCTTTCGCTCTATCTATCTCTCTTCTCTCTCGCTCTTCCTCTCACTCTCTTTCCTTCTCTCAATATCTCACTTTTACTCCTTTTCTCTCTTTCTCTCTTTCTTGAAATATACCTTTCTGTGCGTTCGAATAAACAGAGGTCGGGTAACTTAATGTTGGAATGGTCGCCGGCTATTCCATCATATTCCATTACAATCTAATTTAATTACGTAACTCAATTATATAGATTAACAAACACACAATTTCTTTAATTAATTCTATGTATAATTTTTATTAAGATTATTATCGAGGAAAATAATTTTGATACATATTGAAACAGTATAAAAACAATCATGAGTGTATATTTGCGAATATCAATTTATTAGAACCGTTAAAACAAATTATGTACATTTGAAAGACGCGTGATGTTTGGGAAAGTTTGGGAATGGGGGTGTAGAGGTTGATAAGTAGATATAAAACGAGAGTGATCAAAACTAATAATATAGTTTCGGCTTCAGACATAGATACAAAATATCCATTATAGTTAGATATATAAACTAGCTAGACCCGTCCACCGGCGTTATCCATGAGAAATATAAAACAATGAATGAACATTTTAAGTGTCGGTTTGGAATTGTTCATGGTTGAAAAAAGATAGACATGGATGAAAGAAAGAAAGAGACGCGGTTTAACGAGTATTCCTGCCAAACCCATGGTACCGGTATTTCTAAAAATACCGCTCTATCTATGACAATGGGCACTTTTATAATTAAAGAGCCTTGCAAGGCCTTATTGAATCCAATACCGCTCTGCTACCTTTGTACAGGAATTCTATTTTTTTTAGGAAAGACAAAAAGAAAAACAAAATATGTAGATGCCTACTGAGCACAAATGAAACGCACAATTATAATAAAGGATGCCTGTAGAGGACTAATAAAGAATGTGTGTACGAAGAGAAATTATGACATTCACAATAGTTAAATTAGAACTTATTACATTCATTTATTTAAAAATTACTAAATAATAACGTTGAAATTAACAAATCCGACCCATACGACTCCCTTCCCCCTCCCTCGTCCGCAAAAGAGTTAAACAATTAAAAAAATTGTGTGAGTCGACAAGGATCGAATCGTAGACCTGTCGGTTTTCGATCTGCGGCGATAACCACTCAACCACGAAAGCTAGTAGAAAATATATTTTAAAGTCAATTAAACTGAGCGTGTAGCTGGCATGCGTTTTATACTACACTCCGCCAGACTGCGACGAAATGTAGGGTCTAGCTGTCACATATTTAGGGTAATTTATATACGAATACATCGATGTCTTTTCTAATTGTTAAATAATATACGTATGAAAGTTGTAGGATTCAAAGAATATCAACTTTATGCATTGCCTGTGTAGTAGCTTGATATATGAATGAGTATAAATGTAGACGTAATGTGTAGAAATAACGTAATCCGATATTCTAAAGAAATCAGCGGAATTAGCGGTAACGTCCATTAATGTGTGAGTAATGTGATGTATTATACAGTAAATATATAACAGAGATATAGTAAATATTAACGGACGCTTTTTTGAAAAGCAGACGTTGTTTATTCATTCCCGGTGTCAATGGAGAGAATGTCATACTAAAGTGTTAGGGGAAAACGTTGTTGCTACCACCCATATTGGATATGTTTTTAGGAGAGTAGAAGTTGGGGGTCGAATGTTATATTTAGTGGTAGATGGAGAAAAATAATAAAACGCTTGATAAAACACGTTTGTGTGAATAAGCGTAATACAGTTTTGACTTTAGTATGTGCTACATGTGGTTTCTTTCCTATTCTTCCAAAAGGTACAGGAGAAAAAATGCCGTGACTTTATATATTAGATTAAAAAAGATATTGAAGTTATTTTCTATGGGTAAATTGTTCGTGTGTGTTAGTTTCAAAAGTTAATTGTTCACATGTTTATAGAAGAGATAAGAGTGGGTTAGTTCGTGTAATACTAGTGTATATGTGTGTATAATTTTAGACCGAATGTATGTATATATGTTTGCCTGTGTTTATTCAGTGGGCATATGTGTAATAAAGTTCATTGTACTGACTCCCAATTAAAAAGAGAGAAAGAGCGTATCATCTCGTGGGCAAACAGTGGTTTAGCGATCTCACCGTAATGAACTAATTCCCGTTAACTGAAAAAATAATGTTATGGCATAAAGTGGTAAACAAGATTTGAATCTCCAAAATATCAAAATATTTTGACACCTCACTTACAAATCCATGTAAATTCAGTAAATCCATCAAATCGTTCGTATTTGTTAATAATTAACGATAACGGAATATAATTAAATCATTACTTTATTAAGAAAGCATAGTTCAAATGTAGCATTGTGTGTAAAAAACGCATTTACTAAAGTTATATCACAGGGTACTAAGTATAAATATAACAACTCTTTATAAATTTAGTACTCATATATTACGAAATAAACCCTCACAATCAATAATAATGCGTTTCGGTTTCTTCGTTAATAAGTCGGCCATTTTAATACTTTGTTAATACTTTAAACAAAAAACAATTAAGGTGCCATTAGTGTACGAAATTTGAAAAAAATGTGTAAGTATTTAAACCGTATTGTCAATTCAACTGTTAATTAAATAATTTCATGAATGGAAATAAAAATGTGTTTTAGTTTCTACTAATTTTGTTCAATTAATAATTTTATGACAATACGATATTGTAAATATTTACAAGAAAGCATTAGGCATCTTTTAAAATAGTATTTCAAAATAAAAAGAAATCATACAGAAACTGATCTTCTTTAAAATTATAGAAAATAAGAATTCACAATGAATAGTTAATTGTGTTAACACACGTTCTAAGCAACACTATTTTCTTTAATATCTTCTTTTTAAGCAGACTACAATCAACTACTGCAAAAACGGAATTATTTATTTAGCGAACAAATTATTAAATAAACAAAAAAAAATAAAAACAAACGATGAATAATTAAAAAAAAATGTAAACAAGCAATAAACAAAAACGATAACTTATTTTCAAAATAAAAACACACGATAAATTACAAAATAATTTTAAAAAATCAAGTTCAAACAAATAATTCAAATACAATCAATTAAGTTACAAGTGCATAAATATTGTTAATGAAGCGTATAGAAACTTCTGTTGGATAAGTTAGTTGAATAATTCAACATTTTCTTTTTTTTTTACTTTTCTTAGTGATATTATAATTTTGTATATTATCAACATTTTTTAGCAGATAACTTGAAGAGCTCCAGATAAGCATTCTTTTTATTTGTTTAATGTTCCCATCATCACAAGAGTTAACATGAAAAATAGATGTTTCTGCCAAAACATTCAATGTAATGTACATTGATAATTTCATTTGATGAACGGAATGAATAAAAGAAGAATTATTTACCAGTACCTATCTTATTACCAACAAAATGTGTCGTCACATCATTAGGATATATTAGAGAACCTCTATTAATAGCTGTTTATTTCAGGTATTTCTTCCACATAACCTCTTCCACATACTAATCCCCGGAAACTATTGCATTTCATTTTCTTAAAAACTACATAACAGCACTAAACTGCTAGGTAAAATATAACAGGGAGTAATTATCTGTTACATCTATGTAAACATCTAACTATTGCTCCCTTGTCATTTTATCTCAGTTAGCTTCCTGTAAATTATTCAAATCAATAGTTCGGTTATTAAGTAACCCGCTCAGTTTTAATACTTTTCTGAGTGCTTTTTCACATTGAAAAAAATTGAAGTATATATATATATATATATATATATATATATATATATATATATATATATATGTATATATATATATATATTTTTGATTTTATTCCATTAGTTGCGACAAAACAAGTTTTGTTTCATTGGTGCAAATAGCGACCAACTCATCGGGCTAGCGATGGAATTCAAATGGCATACGTTTTAACGTCACCTTAACGGGAGATCCATATATATTTTGCTCTGAATTTTCATTGAGCACTCTCATAAACATGGTTTCAACTTCCTTCGGATTCATACCCCCTGGATATTTGTAACAAGTTAATTATAATTATATATATATATATATATATATATATATATATATATATATATATATATATATATATATATATAGTATACTGATCCCAACAAAGTTGCCAGTATAGGCCACAACTTTGCATCAAAGTTATCTGTTTGAAACTAGTCAGGTAATATATACGTCATGTTTATATTTCATGCAATACTTCGTCACTTCAAAAAATTATGTACAGCAGTTCATGTTTTCTTTTTTTTCAAAGTTCTTCCAGGAACCCTATTCCAACAATTTAACTAGTCACATGATACAAGGACAAATTTATAATTTTCCTCATTTCATTGTAGAAGATTTTCCTAATTATTGCGAAGTCGACAACGTTCATATAATGTTTTGACATTCAGCAATGTCCACCAAATATAAAATATATCGGCAAACATTTCTATTTTCATAAGTTTTGCAACCGTTGGAAAAGTGTATTCATTGAAAATTTGCAGTACATTTAGCCTTTCACGATAAATGGGATAAAGGACAATTGAAGTCCATTTGTTACAATATTTCAAAAGTGAGTAAAGTTCCAGGTCATACAGTTTGTGTAAGCTAGAATATGATCCATTTTGGATGTTATTAAATACATGTTTAATATTATGACACAACTTTGGGAACTTCATGCATTTACTTTAATCGTTTTGGCCAACTCAGGTTTATCTAATGCATGTTAAAATATGTTCTGGGTCCAATAAAAAGAAAACTGGCTGTTGACATACAATTAAGAAGCTTTGCTGGGCTACAAAAGAAAAGGCATAGCTATTTTATTTTTTACTTTATCATCTGCTAAAACAGATACACTCTGAAGCTTATCTCTTTTAAACCAATTATTACATGTTTTTTGATGGCAAATAAGTTTTCAACTAATATACATTTAGTTGGCATAACACGCACACCATCCTTATGTGAAGATATGGTGATATTTTCCTGCACGAGAAACTTTAACTTACCTTTAATATAAATACGAAAATTGTTATCATGTTAGTTTTCTGATAGCCAGATAACATAGTAACATTGCATTTTTAGCATCTCTAAGCAGTGTGTACCCACTAGAGTAGCAGTTATATAATAAGAAAGAAAGTATTATAATTTTATTCGAATGATTAAGCTTATGTGTCATTATGTTAATCTGTTGCATGTAACTTAAATGCATTTACATATTCAAATGAATCATCCTGCACTGATAACATAACTGACAATATTACTTTTAATATGGAAATTACATTTTACGTTTGGTTTCTGTCTATTATTTTCATGAGATCTATCGAAATGTGTAGAGTATATTCATTGATCACATGGTTAGGAATCTTATACTTCCCTATATGAGTCATTTCCCCATCACTGCAGATACATGTATTGTTAAATGAGATCGAATTACCAGGGAGAGAGCGATTTCAGGGAATGGAGATGTGATAATACGTCATATAAGTGTATTTTGTTGCCTTATAATACGTCAGTAAGTTCTATCAAGATAATATTATTTTACTACATCTTTAAGAGTTATGAAAGTCTACTATTGTTATACGCTACGTCGTATTAGAATTTAAATGCAGAATTTTCCAAGTTAATTTGCTTCCATTTCCGTGAGTCGATGCAGATAAATATGGAGGATCGTTTGGCAGAATTCGGGAAGTAGCAACATTGCGAATATAGAGTCTCTAAAATTAAACTTTAATGGGGATACCTGTTTTTAATCAACTGCTGATATCTCTCCTTTTCTGTTTACAGGTCGAAAATTAAGTTAACAATCTTCAGGAAATAATTTAAAAGACAAAGCAAACCATAATTTTAACTCTTTTTATGAACTAAAAAAAGATAATTAACAAAAATATAAAGTATTACATCAGGGTGTGGAGAATTTGGAAGACGACATTTTATTTATTCGTCCATATCGAAAATTTAGTATTAGATCAGAAGTTCTCCCCATGAAAATAGAATATGGAAAAATCGTTATAATGTACGGAAAATTTATATACTACAAAAAACACAAAAAGTAGAAGTTGTTTGTGGTCTAAGAAAATAAAAGTGAACCAAATCACTGGTCGCTTTAAAAGAGTGTTACATTCTTAAAGAAATGGTCCGTATAAAAGATAATTGAAAAACTATATTCTACTAAAAACAGTAAATGTTCCCTTTCAATAGTTTATTTGTTTTAATTGTCCGTTTAAAAAGAAAATATAAGAACCTTATTTCATTTAAATTATTAAATCAATTTAACAATAATGTTACTTTATTTGTTTCTTTTAATTCATGGATTGTGTTAAGTTTTTATTGATATATATTTAACTTAATTTTAATCCAAATTCTAAATAATGAAAGATTTGAATGTTATTTCATGGATTGTGTTAAGTTTTTATTGATATATATTTAACTTAATTTTAATCCAAATTCTAAATAATGAAACAGATAAATGTTTTTTCTCGTAAGTAGTCTGTAGAAGAACACTTTTATATATTTAATTGTTTGTTGTTTATTTAAAAACTATTATTTTATATACAAAATATATTTAAAAATCATATTTGTTACACTCTTCCTTAGTAAAAGAGTATTTTATTCCTCTAATAAATGTAGTTATGACATTCACTTATTTATTTTGCCCTACTGAATTTCTGTTAACTCAACACAAATTAATTTTAACAAAGTTACGAATGTGTATGTTATAAATACATTTAATTAACTATAAGTTTACTTTATTTATATATATTTCTTTTTAAACTGGTTCATTTTATCTTTTGAAATTTAGTGAAAATTAAATTAAAATGTAAAATATCTCATTGCTTAAAAGACCAAATACTTATTTAATTCTAAGAGCAAAGTAACTGTGTTTAAATAAATGTTTTGGTGCTCATTGTGTATTGACAATTGAACGAGGACATTAATTAAATCACATTTTAAATGTGCAAGTTCAAAATTGTGTTAATATATTTTAAACCTATTTTATACTTAAATAAATAAAGTTAGATAAGAACACAAATAATTTAAGTAACACATTTCAAATACTATGCTTCGTAGGAGTAGATCTACACCCTTTAATAGGACGTATCGAATTCTAAAGTTACGCTCTATCTTTCGGAAAATAAACTCCATTTACTTCTCGGTTGTGTTTACAATGCCCCTCTCAATATGGAAGTACCATAAGTTTCTTTCATTTCATCAAACATCTCCTTTGGTGTGCGTCCTTTCAAATACAAACACCGGATCTCAATATAGAACTATACAAGTAGAAGGCATTTTTATTTTTGAGAAATGACAGAAAAAACGTGATTTAAGCGGGGATACAGTAAGGCTTTGGTCTTTTAAACCGATGTGAATGACGTCACCAGAGGGCGTTACTTAGTTCACTGGCCTGGATTACAGTAGCCTTGATTTTATGACGCGTTAAGGTGTTTTTTCTTGCGGGTGTATTTGAGAACAGTATTTTTGTAATTCTTACATTTTCTCTTTGGAGCCAATGTTTGTATGATAATGTAATAACTTTTTACTATATGATTTTGAGGCATGACTTGTACGTGTTTGCTCGTGTATTTAGTTTATAAATATGAGATTTCTAGACATAGAAATTCAATGAATTAATACATTTTTCTTATTATGTTAGCAACACAACATTCCCAGCGAATAACGTCTAAAAATTATATATATATATATATATATATATATATATATATATATATGTATATATATATATATATATAATTACATTTAATTCATTCAAATAATTTCTCTCAAAATATAAATATTGCTAAATGAAGATAGTGGTCAATATTGTGTATTTCCTGCTATGTAATAGCTGTATGAATTTTTACAAGTATGAATTCAAATAAGGTCAAAGAAATACGGATGGGTAAACTGTATAAATACATTTATAATTGTTGTGGACCCGTTTAAGGGTACCAACAATGAAATAAAAGAACAACAGGTTTAGAGATAATAATCATGAATTGTATTGAACAGAGAGATTATACACAAGTCACTGTTGGCAGTGCTAGTGCCTAAATGTGCCTCCCAACGTTCTCCCGGCAAAACCGGTATTTATGGTTGCCGGTTGCTACCATTTAGTTATTATTAAAGTGTAGGTAGGTCACCCACAACACCCTTCCTTCCGTAACTCATACCCCTGGAATCTCAAGGTATATCCTTTTCTTAGGATTCATCTCGAAACTCCCGGTTAATTTACGTTTTCTTGATGAACATTATTGTTCCGGAGGCGTTTTTGGTGTTGGCAGCTCAAATGCGTCGTATAGATCTTCCATGATGGTCTCACTCTGATCCGATGGGCCTTCCCCTGGGTCGTCCGGCATGCGACGACGCATTTGGTTAATGGATTATTTACAGGTGCCTTTAGGACCCTCTACAATGTACACCATCCGCCCCAATCTGTTTTGTAACTTTCCCACTTCTCACACGGTTTTGTTTCCATGGTGTTCCTGGAGGAACACCTTCTCTCTATCCTCGTAACTCTTCTTTGGTGCCGTACTGTTTGTCGATTTCACCTGTATAAGTAAATGTTTGTTGAATACCGACTTTATTTTTCTTCCAAACATTACTTCTGCCGGTGGTACTTAGGCTGGTGTGTTCTCGTTGGGTGTAATTCTATACACTTGAAGAACTGCTGGAGTGCCTTTTCTCTCGGCGTGCCCGTCGATTTTTTCCACGCTCTCTTCAAGGTATCAACAAATTGTTCTGCCTGTCCGTTTGACCTCGGTTGGTAAGTCGGAGTGGTGATATGTTTAATTTGAAAGTCTTCCATGATGGTCTCACTCTGATCCGATGGGCCTTCCCCTGGGTCGTCCGGCATGCGACGACGCATTTGGTTAATGGATTATTTACAGGTGCCTTTAGGACCCTCTACAATGTACACCATCCGCCCCAATCTGTTTTGTAACTTTCCCACTTCTCACACGGTTGTGTTTCCATGGTGTTCCTGGAAGAACACCTTCTCTCTATCCTCGTAACTCTTCTTTGGTGCCGTAATATTTGTCGGTTTCACCTGTTTTAGTAAATGTTTGTTGAATACCGACTTTATTTTTCTTCCAAACATTACTTCTGCCGGTGGTACTTGGGCTGGTGTGTTCTCGTTGGCTGTAATTCTATACACTTGAAGGAACTGCTGGAGTGCCTTTTCTCTCGGCGTGCCCGTCGATTTTTTCCACGCTCTCTTCAAGGTATCAACAAATTGTTCTGCCTGTCCGTTTGACTTCGGATGGTTAGTCGGAGTGGTGATATGTTTAATTTGAAAGTCTTCACAAAATTCTTTAGACTCTCGTGAAGTAAATTGTGTACCGTTGTCCGATACAACAGTGTCCACCACTCCGAATCGGGCAAACAGTTCATGCAACGCGCATATCGTGACATCCGTTGTTGGGTTTTTACATCTAACAACTTCTGGCTATTTTGAGTAGCTGTCAACTATAATTCAATAGTAGAAGCCTTCCAATGGCCCCGCAAAATCTATGTGAATCCGGGACCATGGTTGCTCTGCCTTTGGCCATGGACAGTACTGAATAGATGGTGATTTCGCTGGCGACGCGCAGCCCTTTGTCTCTATGTCCTTATCCATGTTTTTCAATATACATAAGATCTCATAAGGCTCTTCATGCGTGTCGCTCAGGGATGCCCCTTATGGAAATCCTTCAGGATTTTTTTTAGCGTAGCTGGGATTACTACTCGCTCCCGGTATAATAATGTGTCGCAACATACTGAAAAAGCTTCTGCCGTTTGCTCATCGTCTATTTGTAATTTATTTTTAATTTTGATAATAAATTTATCTTCTCTTGCCTCTTTTTTATATCGCCAGGTGTGACTGGCAGATCTTTTATTGAGTTACACAGCACTTTACTATAGTAATATTCAGACCGAAGGGATGCTATAACTGTATCCTCGAGCGGTTCCGTGTACTTTGGGATTAGCCGCGATAAACCATCTGCGTGTCCTAGTCTTTTTGACGGTAAAAATTCCATCACAAAGTCATAATTAAACAGAATTATACCCCATCTCTGTAGACGGTTTGCTGTGTAGGTTGCCAAGCCTTTTTTTGGTCCAAAGGTTGTGATAAGTGGCTTACGGTCTGTTTGTAGGATAAAATGACGGCCGTGTAGATACCTGTGAAATTTGGTCATTGCGAACACAATACCTAACGCTTCTTTTTCAATCTGAGAGTAATTTTTCTCTACAGGAAGTAATATTCTAGAAGCGTGCGCGATGGGTTTCATCGAGCCATCCGGCATTTTATGCAAAATGCACGCCCCAAACCGCAGGAGCTGGCGTCACTTGCAACAATAGTTTTTATCTCTGGATTAAAATGAGTAAGAAATAATTCTGAAGTTAACTTCGTTTTTAGGTTGTCGAATGCAGATTGACAGTCGGCGGACCATTCCCATTTACTATCTTTCTTAAGTAACTCATTTAAGGGGGCTCGCAATTTGTGCTTACTGGGAATGAATTTTTCGTAATAGTTTGCGAGACCCACGAAGCTTTGTAGTTGGGTAACATTGCTCGGTTCGGGCATATTCTTAATGGCTATAGATCTTTCTGGGTCGGGACGTCTTCCATTCTTATCAATGACATGTCCCAAGTATTTGATCTTTTCTAGAAAGAATTCACACTTTGATTCCTTGAGTGTAAAACCAACATCGCTTATCCTTTCGAATACTTTTTTTACATGCTATCGGTGCTCCCCTACGTTCGTACTTTTCATTAAGATATCGTCAAGGTAGCCGATCGAATAATCCAGCCCGCCCAACATCGTGTCGATTACCTGCTGAAAAATCGACGGGGCCACTTTAATTCCAAAAGGGAGACGATTGAACTTTAGAAGTCCCCTTTGTGTCGAAATACAGAGAAGCTTAGAGCTATCTTCCTCTACAGGTATTTGCAGATAGGCTTCACTCAAGTCAATTTTTGAGAACAGTTTTCCACCGTTTAATTTTGTGAAAACCTCTTCTGGAGTCGGCAGAGGATAGTGATAATCTTTCAGCGCATCGTTCAAACCGGTTGAGAAATCGGCACACACTCTGATCTCTCCAGATTTTTTCTTCACGTAAACGGTTGGGGTCGCCCATTCCGAGTAGTCCACTGGTGTTAAAATACCTTTCTCCACCAACCGGTCTATTTCTGCATTAATTTTCTCAAGAGAGGCAAATGGTAGACTTCGTTTTATCTTAAAAACGGGATTCTTATTTTCAATTAGTTCAAAACTCGCCTTCATTTTAGTACAGCGTCCTAATTAATTAGAAAACACCATGGGGAATGACTCTTTCAAATCCTTATTCAATTTTTCTGCTTCAGCAGAAAAGTTCTGTATTCGTTGACAATAAGCGCTTATCGGCGAATCCCAGAGCTGGAAGTGCTGAATATTGCACAAATTTCCTGTATCTTTCATTACTAAGATGCGTAATTTTAATGTCTTATTTTTTAGCGTCATTTTTTAAATGACTTCCCCTTCAAAGTTTATTTTCTCTCCGGTTACCGATCGAGCCACTTTATCTGTGCGTAGCATAGTCGGTCTGCCGATCTTTTTCCAGGTATTAATATTAATAATTGATAGGTCAGACCCTGAATCAAGCTGTAGTTAAACATCTTGATTGTTCATTTTTACCGTAACATACTTTCGTATGTTTAGGTTGCCACCATTAATTCTAGTTGTTTTTATGTAACTTTTTTTTCTAGTGTTACTTCTGCAATGTGAGGCTTTGTGTCCCATTTTATGGCATTTGTCACAATTTTCTCGTTTAAAAAGACACTTCTGGTACCAATGTAGGTCCCCGTAACCCCAATAAGGGTTGTTTGGCAATTTTTCATCCAACCTTTGAGGCAAATCTTTCTTGAATTTTTCCTTCGAAGAGTATGTTTTTTTTGAAAAACGACGAACATTTTTAATATTTGAATTTATCCTTCTTCTATTTCTTTAGCTTCCTTTTTCTCGGAAATATGTCGTTGACAGCTTTCGGCCAATTGTTGCAATATTAAATTTGGCTCGGTTTCAAGTTTGCTTATTGCACGTCTTCTTAACTCTGCATCGTTTTGCGAGACTAGCCCTTGAACAAATATTAATACTTTGAAATTGTCCGCTGTCAAGGATGATAACTTAAAGTCGTCACAATGTTTATTGACGATCGAAGCAAACGTTGAGTAATCCTGGCTTTCTATTCGCGTTAGGTACATACATTTCCACCTTTTGTGGAATAAACTTGTTTTGGGGCAATATAGTTCCATCAACATTTTAATGGTTTCATTGAAAGATAGTTCGCCCGTTTTCTTCGGCAGAATATAATCGACACATTTTGTATGCTCTGCCGTACCTAGTCTACGAAGAATTAAACGAACCGTTTTCTTTTCCGGCCATGTGCTATAATCAATGTAGAAAAAATCCTGATATCGACGGTACCATGATTCGAAGTGTAGGTTCTCTTCAGGCACATAGTTGAAGGTTTCTATAGCTGACCATATTGCATTTTGGTTGAATGCGTCGCTGTCGTCATTTGTCGTATTTATCATTACTTGTGCCAGCTGTTCAAATTTTCTCTCTGATTGAGTCTGTTGCTCTTATTGTAAATTGTTTTATCCCAATCAATTGTTCGTCTAAAGATTTTCTATCTTCTCGCTTTTGTGCTAAATTCTTTTTCTTAAAATACTTCAACAAACTTATTTGCTGCGACTGAAATTCTTTCTGTATGGACTGAAGTGTTTTATCGTTTGCCTTCTGTTGAGCAAGATGTATTTCATCGTTTGCCTTCTGTTGTTCTGATTGAAATTTAATCATCTCCAATATCTGTTTCGAGAAATCTTCCATGATTAAATGAATACTTTCTTGAAAAAGAATTAGTCATAAATAGACTTTCACTATTTGTTTTCGTTTCAAATGCTAACTGTTTAATAACAAACTCAACCCCTTCTCATCATTGTGTCATTCGGGTCTCGAATTCGACCGGCACTTGCTAATCTTTTTTTTCTTCTTTCAAAGTTCTTTGAGAAAAACAACGATTTTATTAATCCGGCTTATTGGGTAATTAATTTAACAAATTATTTGTATTTTTGTTCGCATCTGGAACTGTTTTTTTTTCCAATAATTCTGTTTGCCTTTCAGTGTACATTGAAAATGCAAAATAGAAAATAATGGTTACATGAAAAATTGACTAGTAATCCAAGAAAGTAACTTTGTTTTACTTGTCAGAATTTTTTTCCGACTATACGATTTTACAGTGACAAGTCTGTTCGCAAAATACGTTTGATTATATCAGACACGAAAAAAGTTTTTGTAGCATGGCGTTTTTTTTTCTTTTTCAACCCTTTCAGTTTTACAAGCACATGGTATTCCAATTTGATTTGTTGCACGAGGTAAAATCCCTTATTGAAATACGAAGAACACAAATAGTAAAATCTGTCTTACGTTTCTTTTCTTCCAGTAATTGTTTCAACTGGTTATTTCTTGTAAGGCAGATTCGTCCGAAAATTGAAGGTATTCGATGTTTTCAATATCTTCCCGAAAATTGTAAAGCACAAGGTTTTTTGGTTTTTTTTTCAAACGGGTAGAATTTTTTCTTTTTTCGAAGGTTGACCGTGTTGTAGAGACGTGTTTATCACTCACAGGTTGCAAGGTCCAAGGTGTTTCCAACGAAGTCCTTTACGAATCACTCGCCGCCTCGTCGCCAGTTGTTGCTCACCCGTTTAGCGGTACCAACAATGAAATAAAAGAACAACAGTTTTAGAGATAATAATAATGAATTGTATTGAACAGAGAAAGTATACACTAGTCAGTATTGACAGTGCTAGTGCCTAAATATGCCTCAATATTTATTTGCGTAAACTTGTACACAAAATGTGGCACAAGGCCAAAAAAGGAAAGGGGAAAGGATCGGTCATCTCTAACTATAAAGACCCCACTTAGCTAATTTCAATCATGACCATCATTTACCAAAATACCGCATTCATACTATACATCCATCGATACTCACCATAAGAATTCATACCATTAAATCCTACTTAAAACTCATATAAGAAATATGCAAAATTAAAAATATGATATATACAATGTAAAATAAATAAAGGTTAGTAAAAGCCCCCCCCCCCCGTTATTGAAATGTGGCAGAGATACCGATTTGCAAGTCGAAATCGAAAACTCGAAAAAAGGTGGTTGATGCAGGCCCCAACGTTTTATTCTGACAACCCTTCTTCGAAAATATCGAAGGGTGATCTGCATGTCCGGCAAATCTGGCACTTAGTCACCTAATTGGAGAGGGAAGGGGAGTGGGGCATAAAATAAAAAGGGGAGTGGGATGAGGACAAAATAAAAGGGGGCGTGTAATGGAATCAATCATACACAAGCTAAATTGTTGAACTTAAATATCAACAGAAAATTAAACAGAAACAAACTTAAAATAAGTATAAATCTAACTTAAAATAAAAGCATAGTTCGTTTCCTGAACCCAGTATTCTCTGCCTAAGGCACGTTCAGATACAACTCTAATCTAGCGCCAGCCACTCTATACAGTCGTGCTCTAGTCACCCATCTTTCACTAAAATCTACCGAATAGAGTTTCACCCTCTTGGCCCTAATGCGAACCTTCAGGTAATATTTTAAAATCGCAATAAGGTCGAGAGAAGTGAAGGTCTCAGCTCCGTAGACTGTCTTGCACCTAGTCTTCCAAATCGTAACTCTCATAATCGCTAGTAAGCTCAAAAACGTAAACCGTTTTTGCCTATCGGTTGTCGGAGCCCAGTTGCTGCATACATTAATGGGTTCCAGGTCAAAAGACGATACGTTAAGAATACGAACCATGTAGCCTGCAACAAGCTAAATCAGCGACACGACGATGCGGAAAAAAACGAAGACGTGACTTATGGTCTCGTCCTAATCGCCGCATCTGACACAAGTCGGAGAATTACTCAAGCGTGCTGAATGAAGCCTCTTACCTACCCAGAGTGCATCCCTAATCGTCAGCCAGGTCAGTGATGCCTCGTCACTGTCAAGGCACCTTGACACAGGCGCCCAAGGCCAGATTGAGCGGAGCTCCCCGCTCGTCAAAGCGAGCCCCTCAGGCCTATCATTTCGGACAGTCCCCCTCACCATTACCCGATATAATGCCTTTCGAGACAACAGCAGGGTATCAGAGAGGCTTTCTGTCACCCTTGAAACTAACTTCAACGCATGTCTACATTCGCGATAGAAGGAGCACTCGTTTCGGAGTAACCTGTGTGCCCCCCTTATCCAAGTGCACACTTCTGAAAGCCGGAAAGGCTTTCTTGGTGTCTTCCTTCCAAAAGACACCGTTACCCTCAGATTGTGTACTCATTCGGTCTAGATAAAACAGCTAAAGAGTGTGGCATCGAATTTCGATGCTAGGTATACCCAGACCGCCCTCAGAAGGACGAAAGTATCAAATCTCGCGACGGACCGTAGGGGCCTTACCAAGCCACACAACCTTGAAAAGAGCCCGCTGCATCTCCAGCAGTGTATCCGACGGGAGTGGGAGCACTGAAAGACGATATAGGATGATCGGATAAATGTGAGAAGTACACACCTCCGCTCTCCCCTTTAACGAAAGATTTCTGCGGGACCACAGACCAGCTGCTGCCCTAATCGCTTTAAGGTCTTCCGACCAATTTTCCTCCAGCTGAAGATCACACTAAACCAGACGCCGCGTAGCTTGCAATGCCCATCTATCCAGCCAAAGTGTCCCTGCAAGGAAACACCCTTCCAAGCACCAATGCGCAAGCCAATAGATTTATCACAGTTGATTGTGGCCCCTGTAACCGTTTCATACATTCTGATAAACCTGTCGACAACACTAATCTCAGCATTGCTCGTTACAAGCACAGGCAAGTCGTCGGCATAATCAGAGTACTTCAACATGGTGCAAGCACCTGCCAAAGTAATTCCACGCAGGACCGGATTCACCCGTAGCCTGTTAAGGAAAGGTTCCAAAACAAGCACATAAAGCATCGGTGAAAGAGGGCACCCCTGACGAAGAGATCTGGACAATCTGAAGGCACCAGACCTCATGCCATTCACTTCAACCCTAACACTAGGGTTCGCATACAAGAGGCGAATCCAGCAGCGGAATTGCGAGCCAAAACCGGCCGCAGACAAAACAGCTTCCAAGTACGGATGGTCCCCCCCTATCGAATGCTTTGGACTGATCTAAATTGATCAGCGCGGCTTCAGTGTCGACTTTATCTATGATCAAGCGTATCGATAGCAAGTTATCCTGAATGGTCCGGCCCTTCACAGAACAAGTATGTTCGGGGCTAATTAGACCAGGCAAAACAAGTTGCAGACGATTGGCTAAGATCTTGGCCAACATCTTTAACTCCGCATTAAGCATCGTTTAGGGCCGGAAATTATCAAACCCATCCCCACCATTTTTTCTTTTGCGTAACAATTTCACCAAACCCATGGTCATGTACTGGGGAATTGACCCGTTCCTAAACTACGAGTTAAACAAAACTGCCAGCAAGGGTACAAAAATGTGCGACATCTTCAAATACACCTCGTAGGGCAAACTATCAATCCCCGGAGACCTGTTAAAGCCGACCCGCCCTAAAGCTTCCCGGACTTTTTCCTCTCTCATGCAACCTTCGCACCTTGCCGCTTCGGTCGCCTCAAGACGAGAAAAGTCGGCTAAATAGGGGTCGAATTGTGCTAAAGACAAACCGGGTCTCCGAGTAAAAAGATCCTGGAAATGAGCACGAAATGTCTCCAGAATACCTTCGTTTGTGGTCACGAGTGCCCCATTCGGCAAGAAGACACGAGCGATATGTCGATCAAATTCATAGCGATGCTCCTACGCATGCAGTTCAGCAGCCACGTTTGCCGCCTTGTTAGGCACTCTTTTTAACCTAACCCTAATCACTAAAGCCTGGTGATCTTGGATAGCCAAAGAAGCCAGCTTGGCCTTAATTATAGTAACACTAGAGCTATCCCCCACCTCCACGCCCGATGTAATCTAGACTCTAGTGCCACTTTAGCTGCTCTAGTTGATATATTGAGTCGTCTGCTAAAATCGGCAGTAAAGGACTTAATAACCTTCTTAAAATGAATCCACTTCCTATTCCCAATTACGGCCCCCGTCATTTCCCGCTGTAAGGTTATTAATAGCTGTTCCTGGTAGCCCTTCACATCGAACAACGAAGTGTTTAGCTTCCAGTACCCAGCTAAACTAGGCTTAGGTCTATCTAAGTTTACCCGGACCCGAACAAGTCTATGGTCTGAGTAAACTATATTATGAAAACTTGGAGATTCAACTAATCCTACATCGACTCTCCTAATTAAGAACCGATCGATATAACTCGATAGTTGTACCGAATCGTATCGCGCCTATTTGTCCAAGCCCATACCCTATCCCGGGGCCTTTCATTCCGGTACTTATCGATAAGATCGAACTTATCCAGGAAGTCCCGAAATAACCTAGCATCGCGATCGTTGTTAGTACCCCTAGGTCGATTACGATCTAAATCGGGATACAGGAACGCGTTCCAGTCTCCCGCTAGAATGACTGTCCGAGAAGTAGAATTCAAGAACTGCTCGATTCGCTGAAAGAAGGAACCGAGCTCAGAATGGCTATTGGGCGCATTAACCCCGATGAGCCGAAATGCTTTCTCCTTTATGGTAATATCCAGAACGCAAAGTCTCCCTTCCGGATCCATGAAGCTAGGGTCACACGACGCATTTAAATACTTGCTTACCAACCGGGAAACCCCCCTAGCAGAAGAATTAAAGTACGCTGAATAAGCGTGAAAACCCTTAGCCAGCGCACCCAAATAGTCCCAGAAATCAAGTGGGTTTCCTAAACACAACATATATCCACTCCGAGGCGCTGAAGGTCTGTAGCGACTCGGAATTTACGAGCGTCGGCCCTCAGGCTCCGGACATTCGAACTCGCTAGAAAGAGAGCCATGAGGGTGCCTTAGAGTTGGATTCCAGAAACGAACATAACAGTGGCCAGGATGCCGACGGCTCTCCCAAAAGATTGATTGCCCATCTGATCATTAATTTGACCATCATGGCAGATACGCGCCAACATCCAAAGGAAAGGTTAGTTTCGTTATCCTATACAGGGCGGGGTGTAACCTTATGGGAACCCTCCCAAAACAATCTTTCCTTAAAACGGCTAGACCTTCATCTTTGAAGATGGCCATTGGAATGGTGACATTGAAAGTGTTGTTCGCCTCTTCCAGAATCTACCATAGAGCCTTCGCTTCTGGTTTCTTCCTTACAACTGTAAGGAATCTAGGGGCGTTGGGGAAATTAGCAGGGTTTTCCATGGTTATACCACCGACTTCATTGAATTTAAGGAGCTCATTTATATTGGAGAGGTTGTAATGCTTTACTGTTTCTATTTGGGTGCATGTCACTTTGCAGATATCCTCCCCAGAAAGGAAGGCGGTTTTTTTAGTTTTCATTTCCACAGAAGGGCTCCTCTGCCTCTTCTGTGTAATAGATGGAGGGGGAGGCATGATATCAATTGGGGAGGGGGAAGGGGAGCTAGGCCCCATAGGAGATGATGGAGAAGGCGAAGGGGAGGGTTGTTTTGTGGGTGACGCAGGTGAGGTATTTTTGGGAGTATTCAATGGGGAGACAAAAGAGAAGGTTTAGGAGAAGTGATTTTTTCAGACAATTTAATCGGACTTAGAGGGATAAGCTGTTACTGTTTGTCTAAAATTAGGTCAGTGATTGGGGAGGGGGCTTTTATTTGGGAGAATTATCATTTTTAGAAATTATTGGTTTTGTGATCGGCTGGGGACTTGGATTGGGGGTAGAGATTTTATCTGAAGTGGCTGAATGTTTTCCTTCTTTTTCTGTTTTTTTCTTTCTTATCAAATTTAGATTTAAGCTCTTTTGCCTTAATGTAACTGTCTTTTCCCGGGTCGTGTTTAAGCATTTCTTTTTCTCTCATTTCTTCGAGAGATACCCGACCCGGGTTTTTTTCCCCGGAACAATAATCCATTTCTCGTCTTTTTCTGCAGAATGTAGAGCAGGGAATTCGTCTTCGGAGTCATCAGATGTAGATTTAATAGGTAAACCAATTGTAGCTTGAGGATCGAGGTGGGTGCCAGCCTTGGATTGTCTGGTAATCGGGGGCGTCGTTTTCTGAGTGGATTTTTTCTGTGGGCAATCAAAAGTTAAATGGTCTAGTTCCTCACAAAACCAACAAACAGGTATTCGTCTGGCAAATATAATAGGTAGTTTTTTCTCCCCGACTTGTAAATAGAATGGGATGCTGTCATAAGCTTTCTTGTCGATAAGTATTTCGAAGTTCCATGCACCTGGAAATTCGTCAAAATTGACGTCTGTTATTTCGCCAAATCTTAGAACAAAAAACACGTATTTGTTCGCCTTTTACATAAAAAGGCACATTGAAGATAGAAATTGACGAACATCTTCTTCCCATGTACTCGGTTCATAAGACATAGTGTTGCGTGATAATTTGAGTAAGTGAGAGATTAGCACAAATCTCTTCGTTAGGAAACAAAGCATTCCAAGTGTTAAATCCCTTACACTTGATTAATCTTTGCGGTTTGAATCCTGCAGTTGCCAATAACTTGCATATAAATTCAGGAGAGGCCCTGATGGATTTAAAAAAAAAAATTCGACAACAAACATGGTTACTTTTTATTTTTTTTTATTTCTTCAAGCTTTGGTAAATCCACGGTTATTCCTTGTTCAGTAACCATGTGTTCATATTTTTTGGCTTCTTCCACGAAATCTTTGACATTTATAGACATTTTTCGTGGTTTGCACCATTCCGAATTTTCAGTCGTTTTGGACGCCATCTAGTTAATAACTAGAGACACCAAACAAACAACAACAAAAAGAAAGAACAGGAAAAAAAAAGTGGCAGAGAAAAAAAACCTGGCAGAAAAAACGTCGTAAAAGGGAAAACAGTTCAACAATAACAGTTAACGTTAAAGCAACAATAACGACCAACAGCAGGATACAACATATTTAAGAAAAATACTAACTTGACGCAATAAACTCACTAAACACGTAGAGCCTACATGTGCCTCCCAATGTTCTCCCTGCAAAACCGGTATTTATGGTAGCCGGTTGCTACCATTTAGTTATTATTAAAGTGTAGGTAGGTCACCCACAACAATAATGCAAAAATATAGGACTAGCAATCTATACCATAAATCTCTCTCTCTCTCTCTCTCTCTCTCTCTATATATATATATATATATATATATATATATATATATATACATATATATATATATATACATATATATATATCTATATACATATATATATGTATATACATATATATATATATATATATATATGTATGTATATGCCTATGTATATATATATATGCATATATATATATATATATGTATATATATATGCATATATATATATATGTATATATATATATATGACTATATATATGTATATATATATGCATATATATATATATATATATATATATATATATATATATATATATATATATATATATATGTACAACATTTCAATAAACTTTAATAAGTTTGGCGGAATAGCCATAATTGCTGAGTCTAATGAGACGGTTATTACTAAAGCAACAGAAAAAAAAACAGTGGATTAGGAATCTGTATTTTGAACTAAGATACATAGTTTAAAAAGACATTAATAAATGAGAGAGAAAAGGGTATTTTTTTTCTTCCGGGACGTTTTTTGACATTAAATATAAACATTTCACTTTGTTTACATCAATTAGTATTTGATTCTATTAGTTACATAATAAGTTAAAGAAATTTAGCACATGCAATTATTATAAATGTTATGATGCTGTACCCATGCATACATATTTAGTCATAATAGAGCCAACCATTACGCTTAATTATTTTTTTGTCAGTTATTTAATGTAATTTTGTGAAGACGTTTAAAATGTCAGGAAATTTGGGTCATAAAAAATAACGTCAGTGTCTTCTAACGTATTGGTATGTTGTGACAGTGAAGCGGCATTACAAAGTATCGAATGAAATAGTTAAGGAATTTTAGTTTTCTCTCCCATTCTCTGTCTTACTCTCTCGCTCCCCCTCTATTTCTCTCTCCCTCTCTCTCTCTCTTTCTCTCTCTCTCTTAAACCTTCTCATATTACCAGCCCCCTGTCAGCGTTCCCTCTTGTAAAAACATACGATTTGTCATTTTCTCAAAGCAAGTGCAGCGTTTAGCAACGAAGACTTCATAGAGGAAATATTTTCAATCGTTTAACATGAAAAAACTTAAAAGGTAAGTGTTGTTTTTATTCACGTTTTGGTAACCGACATCTTACTCAAGTTATTTAATGCTAAAATATATATTGTGTATTTATATATACTTTTTCAAAATGTCTTCTCTTCGAAGGTAATTTATTAATCGTTTATATGAAGAAAAGGGTTTCATCAGTTTAGAAATGGTCAAAGCTCATATAAACGCTTTAGGTGTCGTACATAAACATATATGTGTATATATTTATATTTAAATTTGCAAAATGTTAAATACATTTTTTATAACAAAATAATTTTATTAGCGAACAAATGTATGACTAGATCTGTACTAAAAATATGGTAAAATTATTAAAACCGTCGTGGACAAATTTTCATAAATTCACACAAAGACAGTTTTATTCGCATATAACTGTTTTAACCTTACACATGATATACATGATGTTCGAAATGCATAACCCATTTATTTTTCTTGAAGTGTTAAATATGATTCAGGGTTTTCCAGCAAGATGGTTTTCTTTTTTCGTAACATTGATTATGAAAATCAGTGTTCATAAAAAAGTTCATCATTCGGCTAGAAAACACTGAATTGCATTCAGCATTAATTGGATTTGTTTATATATTTATTGTTAGACTGTATAGTATTTCCGATATTATGATTTGTTATTCATTAATTTTCTATATGATATAATTCAATTGGAGAATATACACTAGAACATTCGAATCTCGGTATCTTCGTACCATGTTTTTATAAGTCAAACATATTTGCTTTACTCATAAACTATCGATTAATATGTATTCAGTATCCAGTCCGGGTTAATAAACTATCTGCTTTCTTATAACATATATATATATACATTCTCCTTCCTTCATCTGTTATAATTTTAGATTTTGTAAGCACTATGCATTTCTTTATATTTGTAGTTGACTTATAGCGGTTTAATGGTCAGAGTGCTTGCTGCCTCTCAGCAATAGTAGCGTCATAGTTGTGGAGACTGAGGCTAGGTATAGAATCTTCACATATGAGCATGTTCTTCAATGCCTTCTCTGACCGATTCAGTTACCTTATTTTCGCACTGATCACCAGTGTAAGCAAAAGTTTAATTCCGTGGGCCCTCTCTGATGTGATACCTGATAGGATCTTAATCAACCCGTATGTAGTATGTAGTCGTTTTTAGCAAAAACTCATCATCTTTGGGACGAAATTGAATGTGATATCAATCATTACGACACGTTGATCAGCGTTCCCGAGTATGCTATAGCCATTCGTAATACACGCTTTTATCATTGATGTAAAACACAGATCGAGATGTGAGGCTTCCTTATCCACACGATCAGAGGGTAAGTCGGGAAGGTGACAATCTGGTGAACATATACGTGGAGTTGCCAGCTGCTTCCTTGTAGCTGAGGGATGTGTATTAAAGTCGTCATATCGATTTAGAAACTCGATTTAAGTGTCAGTGTTTGATCTCTACTTTCAGATACAAAGTTAAGCATTGTTAAGCCCTGAGTCAAATGATAACGGTATAAGAAATAAAAGTAATTACCGCCCTGCTATAAGGTTAATCGAAAGCACATGTAGGCTTGACCATCTGATTCTAGCCTCTGTTCTGTAGTCAGGAGGAGGGTGTTTTGAACATACATTCTTAGACTGTGCATATGCTTGTCACAGTGTTTATGGTAGAGATGGAGGTATTCAATCATGTTAAAATTATGTGAGGAAATTGTGAATTGTAGGTGTTCTATAATATCTAAGGAGAAGAGAACCGGCATGTTTTATTTAGAATGTCTGTTTAACTAAAAGTTCAATTCTTACTTTTACTACGTATGTGTTGTTGGGTTCTATTTTCTAATCTCTACGTCGTTCTACCCACCTAGCCGGGACTGCAATCACATTTAAAATAATACACCACATTATTATTATGGTGAGGGATGCTAACACGTCCCTTTAAGAGGACGCCAGTAAGGATTTGTAGAGAACACGACACGCACGCTCGAAACAAATTAGAAATATTCAATTTTGAGCTGATTTGACTGTCGAATTCCTAAATTACACAACCTAATAACGGCAAATAAATGTAAATTGGACATTCAGTCACCGTATTTGGTTTTATTTTTTTTAATAAATAGTTTTCGTTTGATGATTGACCTAATAGCATCAATGTAATAGCCATTATTTGGCACACACTTCGTAATGGTTCTTATTTATTCGTCAAATTTTAATTGTGAACTAATCATAAATGATTTATGTATAAGGTTCTTTTTTCGTCTTCAAGCACATCAGGTATATAGTCCCGTGATCTAATGTTTACGATAGATAGTTGTAAGTTAACTCAATAGGGTTTTGTTACCAATATATCAAGGACCTCTAAATGGAATTGCGCTTTCCTATATAAGTATATTTTATGTGGGATGCATGTTATTGAGTAAATAGAACGATATATTTTCCCGCGTTTGGTTATTGAAGAAGCAAAATGTGTCATATACATATCGCAAGTCAACAAAGGAGTTCATGGGTCAGATAATAATTCCTTCACGTAGAAACTCACAACAATATTCGCCATTGTTGGTCCCAGGACTGAACCCATGGATACACCGTCTATTTACGTATACGTCGCTTCGCTAAGACTGAATAATGCTGATATATCAGCAAATTTAACTAACTTAACAAACATTCTTTCAGGAATGGAAGGGGCGATAACTGTCCACGATATATATTGTTTCCTGAATATATGCACAAGTAAATAAGTTTTTAATATCGTAGGAACACAGGCATTTACATGTCACTTTAGATATTTGAATATTATTTTAAAAATTAAATCTTTTAAGCAGTATTTATTATTGCGCTCTAATACTGGCTACATATATTAAAGATACACTTTGGAACTCTGTGTGGTATGCCTACACTAGAGAGAGAGAGAGAGAGAGAGAGAGAGAGAGAGAAAAAACAAAGAGAGACAGACAGAGAAAGAGACAGAGAGACAGAGTGACCTAAATGAGGTATCACCTTTGTGAGTTTTGGGTAATCAATATAAACGTGCGCGGATAGAGTTTTAGAGACTGGCTTCTTCGATAGGAGGTACACCGAGCTGTTTACTCACTTAAACAATTGTTTCTGGAGAGTAGTTTCGAAAATACGGTTGCATCATGGGTGCCGATAAGGTTTTATTTGAGAAATATTTCAGTATATAGTTTTGATTACAGAAAAATGTTCTTTTCAACATTTTAATTATGAATGATGTATACTCGCACAGCTGCTAGCAAGGTCATTCAATCCTACCTTTAGGCCCATTACGTTGGTATAAGAAGAAGATGGAAGTCTCACTTTTTGAAAATTGAGAATTTCAAATTCTGAAAATTCCTCTTCACGTTTAATATCAGATGGTGGAATATATTATGACCAATCGTGATCTAGTATGACAGTTTTAAAATACATCTTACATAGGGGTTTGTAGAGCAGCTAAATTCTTTTCACTATTGAATATTGTAACTTATTAAATTGAAGACCTAGTTTTATACGAATGTTCTAATTTATAATTGCAAGACACCCTGAGAAACGAATTTTATCACAGCAAGAAAAATGCTCACTCTTTATTTTCATAATTGTAGATATAACTGTTTGAGAGTTAATTTGAGTAAAACTAAATAATTAAAGATATTAAATATAAGTTAACAAATAAATCAACAATAGGGTTGCTTAGAACGTATACCCGCACTTTTAATCCTCTATTACCACTCAAATGTTATGTTTATTATGTAATTCTTTTTTTTTGTTCGGTTGTTTTAAATAAAATATAGCCTTTTTTTCTTTCCCATTATTAGAGATTTAATTATCAATAAATTAAGAATCATGAAAAAATATATATTTTCCATTAAAAGTCATATGTTTTAATAATAAAATACAATTTTACTTATAAGTTATAGTTAATTATTTTAGGTTTTCTTTTTTAAATACTTATTCGATATTCCAATTCAAATTAAATACTTTTTCAGAATTTGCAATTTTATATCAAAGTAAAATAAAATAAAAAAATATGTCGAATATTTTAAATTCAAATATTTATAGATTCAGAAAAAAATTAATTTCAGAATAATTTTCAGAATTATTAGAATACACTTCCATTTCTGAGTTTCAAATAAGTTCCAATAATTTATAACTATTCCAGAATTAATCAAAATAGTATAATTCAATTCATTTTAAACTCATTTTCATTATGTCTATTTCATTGTTTGAGATAAAATTTGATTATGTTTAAAAGGTAAAAGCTAAAAGTTCATCTAAAAACAAACTAATTCTGCGTGTCAAAAAACTTATAGAATGAGAACGGTATCACTATAGTTAAGAACAAACACAGAAATTCAGTAAATTTGGAAATTTAGAGAATTCTTCTCTGCTGATTTTTTGAAATATGAATAACCATTTTCTTGAACTATTTCAAAGATCTTAAGACACTGAATTAATAAATACATACATTTTACTAAAAATTAAATAATTATCCAACAAATGTGTGTGCAATCAAAAAATGTCCGAACGATCAGAATATCAACAATTAGTCTGTTGACATTTTATTAATTTCTATCTAGTATTGTTAATTTTGATACAGAAAGTAGGAATTTGTAATAAAACATTATTAGAACACATATTACAGATGGTTTTCTAATAAGGCTCCCTTATTTTTTAGATAAATATAAACAGTTAATCAGTTTTAATCAGATTTTATTTCTGATATTAAAATATAACAATTTTTCAAACATGTTTTAGTTTTAACCTTTGCTATTTTGGTTAAATAAAAAATATCAACTTTAATTGTGGAAATTACATATTTTTCCTGAAGTGAAACTGGATACCGAATGATTGTCTATAAGTACCCCTTCGATGACGTCGCATATTACTCGTGTGTTGCAGTGATATCCTGTGTGTTTAATTGTTGATTATACTTTTGCCCTACCATACATTTGAAATTATTTGTTAATACAATCTATACCACTTTTAAAATATTTGTTCGGTATGTTCTTGTTTCACAATTTTCCCGATTTTGTTTTGCTTTCAAAGTTAAATAAAAGGAAGTGTCTTACGCAGCTGAGTACACGTCGATGAAAACGACTTATTCGATTTACAATAAATGCTTTAATATCACCTTTCATGTCTTTTCAGAAGTTTGTTGTATATACAAGTGATGTTGTTGCTGGTTATTCTACAAAATGCAGTCGGTAATCATGATATATATTATATGATTAATATTTGTGTGTTGTCTATCTTTCTTCGCCTCTCTCTATCTTTTCCTCCCTCCTAATCGTATTTGTCTTTATCCACTACATCAATCCACACTGTGTATATGCTGTCCGTTTTTCGACAGAAATTTATATTCGTCTCTTTGATACGCAAGTCAGTATACGACTAGTGGATAGTTATAAGTGTCTCTATTGTCGTGACAATCGTGAGATTTGAGAATTAGAAACAGAGTTTTCTGATTAACTCTTATCAGGCTTTGTAATTGCATTCGCTTCCATGTACCTCTTAATTTTCTTCTTTTTTAACATAGTCCATCCCAAACAAGGCGAATTGTAACTAAACGTAAGGGGATAATGAAAATTCGAGTGAAAGTTTTGGGAATCGTTCAAAATTAGGAGATGTGCAGCGAAATGATTGTTCATATTAGTTTTACATTTCTGCATGTCGGTAAATTCATGGGGAACAGGAAGCAAGGAAAGCCCAAAGTCCGACAGCACAGGGTAAAAAGCAATTAAAGTAGAAAGCTGTCCAGCATCTTCACAGTGAATGGATGGTATCAAACTAAATGTCCGGTTGGTCGTGTGTATTCACGTCGAGGTAGCACCAAAGCAGCAAGTTCATCGAAGCACATTTCATTAAGGTGCTTGAAAAATAAGCACATGAAGGCGACATGAAGGAGATGGGACAGGCGATTGGAACTTCGTAGATAGTGAGGGACGTATCAGATTAACGACTCTGTTTTAGAGTTTGTCTAAAAGGGTAATACTAGTGGATGGTGCACCAATCCAGATATGACAACAGTACTCCATGCATTAACGGATGGTGGCTTTGTACATATATGATACTGTCAGGTGTGAGGAGGTTTTTAACACGGTGGACAGAAGCCCACTTTCTTTCCAGCAGTCTTAGCAATGTATTCTATGCATTTGTTCCGATTCTTTGTTACCTGTGAGGGTTATGTCGAAGAGTTTTAATGTTGGACTATCAATCAGTTGTTGGAGATGTTTCTTGTTGTTGTTTAAGCAAAAGAGCTTTTATGACCCCATTTCACCAGGGATTGGAGGTCATATTCTAAGTATTCAGTTATTGACTTTCCAGGTATCATTTCATTTATTTTATTATTTTATTATGATAAACAATGTAAGTATTCTACAGTTCACTTATGTCTGTTTTAAGACAATTAGGAAACTAAATCTTAGGTAACAAAACTGTAGGCAACGGGGAATTAGATAATATTGTCTGGGTAGGATAATTAATCAATAATAGAATAAATATAAATTGAGTATAGATTTTAAAATTGCTTTTCAGGGGGGTATAGTTTAACATACGGTATAACGCAGTGACCAACATAATATTTAAAAATAAATATTTAAAAATGTTTACTGTTGTGTAAAAGCAAATAAAACCGAGCATCGTAAGTTAAAGGAAACATCGATTATATTTATTTTAAAACAACAATAAATATTTACAAATATATATATATATATATATATATATATTAAATATTATTGAAGGCGGGGGGTGCTTATACCTATTTAAAAGTATATTCACCTCAAGAACGGTCCTAACATCTATTTTAAATGGATATTTATTACATTGTTGCATCATAATCTTCTAACTTTGCCCATATTACCTAATCTTTCGATGCCTTATTTTTTATTGCCTAATATTATGTTTTCTAATTTTCATAAATTCAAAAATATCCAAACCGCATGTTTAATCTAACGACGAACTATTTCACTGTGCTTTGTTTTAAAAGAGAAATACATGTTTAGTTGTCCGATAATCTTCAATCAATTACAAGGAAAACATCTGAGAAAAATATTTAGAAATATCTACTCTGTGTAATATAAGTCCCAAAGGTTATTTTCACGTTAGTAAATATATATATATATATATATATATATATATATATATATATATATATATATATATATATATATATATGTCTGTGTGTGTGTGTGTATGTGTGTGTGCGTGTGGTGATAATTTGGTATTTTGATATACGAACATTTTAATATATACATCTTTATCGCTGCTTTATTGTGTAGTTGATCTGTATATACACGCATATACTTCGGCCAAGCTTGATTTACTCGAACATAAAACCTTTGAGAATAGCTAAAGTTTAGAAGTGAAGGTTTTATTGTATCAATGATCTGATATCGATAATCGCTATAAATTCTGCTAACAAAGATACGATTAAGTTTCTTTATATGGATTAGATGTATATATATATATATATATATATATGCGTGTGTGTGTGTGTGTGTTGGATAATGGTCTTGTAAGGCCGGACGCATGTTGAATGGACGTATGTGAGGGGGTCGTTTGGTTTGGCTTGCGCGATTTAGTGAGGGTTGACCCGTACAACCAGGTGCAAGATAGGGCTGCTCTCACGGTCGGAGTTTACAATAATTGACAAGGCCACCACGTTGACGAGACCTCAGGTCAAGGGTCATGGTGCATCTGCGCATAAGGGTTCTGTGACGCCACGGGCTTTTGTGTTGGAAACGGAGTTTTGCCAGTCTCCAAGAGCGACAGAAAACTGACGCCTGAATAAAACTAATCAACATTTAAAAGACTGTTCGCCTCCTGAATCGTGTTACGAAGGTGTTCTTGTAGACACAGCGGACGGCGATGTTCACGGCAGTACAGAAGCGAAGAAAGAACTCAACAACTAGACGATATCGAGACGATACCTTTCCGCGACGAAGAATAAAAAGGTACGAGTAATTAAAGGGTATGGAACACATATATATGTATGTATATATATATATATATATATATATATATATATATATATATATATATATATATATATATATATATATATATGTTCGCACGTGTGATAACCATTATACGTGTATTTGTGTGTATGTTTATTTATATTAGATGATATTGCATATTTGTGCATTTGAGTGTAAGTATGAGGGACTTAATGATTTTCATTTGGGAAAATACTTCGATGCCTACTAGACACTATCTTTGAATGTCTAAGGTATCTCTGTCTAGCGATTAGTTAGGGAAACATAACTTCGTCTTACAAGTGTACTCAGATTGAATATTCAAAATAACATAATATTGGAAACCCAAATACGATAGTATAGCTTTCCCACACTGGTTTATACGAGGAATGGTGAACTTATCCCAAGTGATGTTGCATATAATAGTAGCACTATGCTTAATACTCCATCATATTAGATGAAGTATTGTCTTCGAAACCGGTAAGACCAAGATACCACTTAAAAGATATACAATGACATAGTAAACTGAAGAGATTAGTGATAGGAAAATAAGGTTCTTAACTTATTTACTAATTTAACGTTTGATAGGTAATGGCAAACTTTAATAAACTATTCGAATATCGATGTTTCTCATATAGGGATCAACGGTTAACGCCAGGAAGGTGCCGTTGATTACTGAGAACTTCGACTTAGATAAAATGAAACAACACATTTAAAACGAGACATACAGACATTTCTGCATTTGTATTTCTAGTGTATTGGCGGGTTTACATGTTTACATTTTTCTTGTGTATTTCTTTTTGCTTGTTTTATTTATATTTATATCTATGAATTTTACATTTTTATTTCTATAACTTTCTTCATGTTCTTATTTATTTATCTTTTGCTAATCTAATTCTTATATATATATATATATATATATATATATATATATATATATATACATAAATATATATATATATATATATATATATAATAAATATATATATATATATATATGTACGTAAATATATATTACGTATACGTATATATAAGCTGATATTCCTTTCTTTGTCACCGCGGATACATTCTCTCAACACTCCTTACAACTATTCCAAATTGCCCGTTATCATAAAGTTCATTTTTTTCATACTTAGGCCTCACTATGTCCCTGGTCGTATGTAGAAAAACATTTTTGTATAAATTAAAATATTCTTCTAAAATATACACATGCTTTATATCAAACAGGAATTGAGGTTACGCCATACTTTCTGCAGAGGAAGAAGATGCTGAAGGAAATGAAAGTTACACTTCACCCACGACCGAAAAACTCCGTTGTTGACAAATATTATTACAGTCACAACCAACCAAGCAACCATGATTATAATATCACAATCAACGAACCATATTTATGCAGCAAGCACAATCAAATATTCCTTCTTATCTTGATTCGAACCCATTATGCTCATGATAAATGGAGAGATATTCAACGGGAACTATTACATCATAAGAATTCAATGCCTCATCGAAAACGTTTACTTGTCAAGTATGTGTTTATATTCGGAAAAAGTGATGACCCAAATATTGAGAATTCGGTTCGTAATGAAAGTAAACATCACAGAGATATCATCCAGGAAGACTTTCTCGAGTCGTATTTTAATTTAACAAAGAAGGTGATAACAGCCTGGAAATGGGCAGTACATTTTTGTCCAAATGCTGAATATGTTATGATCCTCAATGATGAACTTCTCATTGACCTCGATAAAATAATCAATTTTCTTTTGCAAGATTATTTAATGGGTCAATACGACGATCACATCGCTCTTTGCTACTCACGAATTAAGAAGAAAGCTAGTCATCTTAATTTTCCTCAGTTCCGTGCTATGAATCCTAAGTATTTGTATAAAGGGGCGACGTATCCACCTTATTGCCATGGTTGGGGCTACGCGGCTCACGTGAAGATAATCACTAAACTATACAAGGCATCGTTTACGAATCCTGTATTCATGCCGACAGATGTTTGGATTGGGGTTTTGTTGGAAAAGCTCAGACTTAGAGTCCTCGATCACACGGAACGATATGTTATATTTGATGTTGAAAAGTATTTTGCTGATCAATTATACTCGATCCGGCCGGGCATGATAGCGGTTACAGATCAGCAGAAAAACAAACACCACGAGTTGCCAATTATGAAAAGTGTTATAAAAAGTATGCGGCGACATTGGAAAATCAAAGGCAACATTATCAGACATTTGTACGTTAACACCCATGAATTTAATCGAAATTGTAATGATTATTATGAATTCTATGTTGGTATTTCTATCTTTACGTTCATCGTCATTGTTATGTTGTTTACGATCGCCTATACTCGAGTATTACATCCATATTATTGCAGAAAATACGGAATCAGCAACAGAAAACCAGGAATTGCTCATTTGAAATACGTAACAATCTAAACTTATTGACAGTCTTTTTTGTATTACCGGGTGTCGAAATGGCGTACTTACATTACATAGAGTTTACAAAAAATTGATCTACAACAAAGTATCTATAATATATATTCTAGATCAATTGGTTTACAATTATGCCTCTCGTAAAATTGGTCTACACTGCAATCCAAATATGCAACTATATTTACTGATAAAACTCATATGTTCATCCCTTTTTGTATATTACAACTCTCTGACTTTGATTATAGTTCATAATTTCTTCAGAAGAGAATACTTTGTATATTAGTTATATATAAAAAATATGTAATAACAGCGAATAAACTTGGTTAATTGTCTCGTATATGATTTCACTAATGCCTGTGTATTCGCTTATTTGTGAACCGTAAATCTTCGATTGAAGATTGCGCTGATTAACAGAGAAATGTATAGTTAAAATTAGCTCAATCTTACTTTTATTTTAAAGTAAAAACGTAACACACTTAATTTAAAAAATAGATATTAATTAAATTGCAGTTGATTATATATTTTAAGATGAAGACAATAGATTCAGAAATAAATTTATAAAAAAAAATGAGCTAGTATATATATACATATATATATATAGATATATATTTATTATATATATATATATTTATTATATATATACATATATGTATTATATATATATATATATATATATATTTATTATATATATATATATATATATATATATTCATTATATATATATATATATTATATATATATATATATATATATTTATTATATATATATATATCTATATATTTATTTATTATATATATATTTATAGGTATATATATTTATTTATTATATATATATATTTATATATATATATATTATATATATATATATACATATATGTATATATATATTTATATATATTTTTATTTATTGTATACGTACATAAAAGTAATCCATGGCGCATACGTGTTAAAATAGAGTTCACCTATTAATTCAATCATTCACAAAAGAGGGTGAGTAACTCCTATACAAAGGAGAAAAGAAGAGGAAGTAACATTCAGTTGAACAGTAGTTTGTCAGAAGCCTTGTCATTGGCTGATAGAACATTTATCCGTGATAGGAAATAACAAAGAATATGATTGGCAAGCTGACTAGACTTAACACTACCTGTATATATGAAACACTCAGTAATATGAATTCCATAAATTCCATAACTAACGATCCCTTACGGGGATGAAACTAGGAAGCCTTTGTATAGCTTAATAGCCATAAATATATTTTCATAACTCACTATATATTTCTATCGAAATACTGCAGTAACTATTTGCACTTTGATATGAGTGCTATGTGAACGGTATATTATTACATATACGGCGTATTAATGATACGACATACTAACGTTGACACACCGGTACCCGTTAGATCACTGTAGTTAAGCGACATTGAGGTTGCTTAGTACTAAATGGGTGACTATTTGAGAATAGCAGGTGGTGTATGCGCTCCCCGCCTATCTTGCCATTATTTCCAGTCGTCATGAACTTCTTTTCGCTAATAGAATCAAGCAATGCCGACCCAGGAAAGGTGCTGTTAGGATTGCGCCACCCGTGCTTAACAACGACACACACAACCACCTTTACATGGGGTATCACTTGTCCAAGAGATCTGAGTAAGTATTACTGAATTTAGAAAAAACAAAGTAGCATGCTGTGAAGTAGGTCACTACACCTGATTGAACAAAGTATATATCTGGAAATAGTATGGTCGCTATTTGTACTTTATATACTTGTGTAGTGTAACTTAATCTACAAAAAAAAATCGTGCAGATAAGTAGGTAGGTTCACGTAATCGAACAATAGCGTATGTTATGCTTTAGTGGCTGCCTTCATAATCTATGCAATATTTCTTGGGGTGTCAGTCGTATAAATATCTTCAACGATTCTCGTATATATATATATATATATATATATATATATATATATATATATATATATATATATATATATATATAGAATTACTCATGGCAATATAGTTATAAGCTTAATTAATCAGTGCCTTTTAATTAGCAGTATTTTTGAAAGATTACGCTCGGTGATTGTCAATCAGTAACAACAGAGTACTTATAAGTCAGGTTCATATTATATTCCAATAATTTATATTTTAATTAGTCTCAAGTGAATTCGAATTTTTATAAATAAATGAAAGAATCTGTTAACTATTTTAAGGAATATTATCATTTTATAATTTTGTGACTTTTTTAAGTTCAGAGATAGTATCCCATGTTATGAAATGATAAAATAATAACATAAAGAATGGTTGAAGAGGTTTTTTTTACAAATATTGGTAGCCACTCTTTCAATGCATTTTTAATACATGGGTCAATTTATTTTCCAGTGGCCGTTTTCCATTTGCCTACTAGCAAATCATCCAGGAAAAGATTGTTAGTAGTTGTGTTAGTCATAGGTATATTTATTTCTGAGAGGAGTTTGTTTCCCCGTTACACCCCTCAAAAATAAATAATCTTAGTACACATCGCATAACGTCCAATGCCTACTCTCTGGGATTTATACAAATCTGTCGAGTATTGTTGACTTCCTCGGGACATTCATTCCCAAGAACGTTTTACTCTTAAATATACTTGAAAGTCATTCATTTATTGCTTTCAACGGTTCCACTCAAATATTTGAAAAAGTGTCTACAGGAATCAAGATGAATTTTGATTTTTCGTCCGGATAGCTTATTACATGGGAGGTAGATGTCCCTTTACTCTCTCTCATTCTCTTCTCTCCCTCTCTCGCACTCTTTATCGCTCTTCATATATATATATATATATATATATATATATATATATATATATATATATATATATATATATACAGTCTCGGAAGTTTCTCAACCATTAAAACTATATCAAATTTTTTTTTTTTTTTAAAACAAACTTTTAGTCCCAAGTCTTTCAGTGGAAAATCCCTCATGTAAGTCAATTTATCTTTTACAGTTATTATATTAGTTTGTTTGTACCACTATTTTAAGGGATCATCAGTTGTTTACTATGAAAAACTGTTTCGGGAATTTAAAAACAACACAGTACTTAATTTCATTGCTTCCCAGTAGAGTTGATCAGACCCCACTTCCCTTAAAAGACAAAAACATAAACGTTCCTAATACTAAATCTACGTTTTGTGCCATATAAATGTTTTGCAAACTTATATTGGTTATTTAAAAAATAATAATAATTAAAAAATAAATAAGTAAATAAATAAATATTTTTTTAAAAAAATGTCCCTTACCTGTATTGTTCGTCTGTCTAATAAAATTTATCCGTTACTTACAAAAATGTTGCTGCATTTTAAAGTGTTTAGACGAATCCATTACACTATTATTTAGGTGATTAATGTATTATTTTTAATTTTATATTATAAATATAAAAAATATCACCCATCGAAAAAAAAAATATTGATATATATATATATATATATATATATATATATATATATATATATATACATACATACCTATATATACTTTTAGCTCCTCCTTCTCTCCCTCCTCCTCCTTTGTTGTCCATCTCCCCGTTGTCGTCAACCTCAAATAAATACTAATCTTCCTTGTTCACTTACAGTTTTTCTAATCTGCGTTCACAAGCCAACTGTCGATTTTTTTCCTTTTCTCAGTGTTTCAAATCGGCGTTTATAAGTTAACTGTTATTTTTTTCTCTGTTTCTTCTTTTTCTTCTTCTTCTTTGCCCACTCCCAGTGTTTAAAATCAACGTTCATAATTGTCGATTTTTTCTCTTTCTTCTTCTTCTTCTTCTTCTTCTTCTTCTTCTTCTTCTTCTTCTTCTTCTTCTTCTTTTTAACATTTCTTTCTTTCTTTCTACTGTATTTCTATTGTTTTTCTTTTTCTCATTATAATTAGTATATGTGTTATATATATACGTTTATACATATTCTACATTATTTTTATTTATATATCCTATGATTTGTTCTATCAGTTTATTTTGATTAATTTGATAAGATTTAAAAGCATCAGGATGGCGAGTAATTGCTTTATTTAATTTTCTAAATATTTCATTTTGATCGACACCTTGGTTAATCATTCTTATTATTAGATCAGAAATTTGGGGCAGTAAATCTACAAATTTTCAGGTAACACGAGCAATCCTCAGAAATTCGGACATAATACTCTCGTAAAATATATACACAGGGCTAGTACTATTTTTATATGGCATTTGCACGATACGAAACGGGAATGAATTTCTTTTATCAAACAGTTTATAGATAAATATTTTATCTTCAATTTTTATATCCAAATCAAGAAAAGTAGCTTGTGTTCCCTTATGTTCACAGTTTAATTTAAACTCTTCAGAATATATTAAATGTTTAATATTTGCAAACTCCTCGCTATCATTAATGCAAACAAGGTCGTCAATATATCGCCTACATCCATGGTAACTATACGCTCTAGATATATCATTTTGTATTAATGATAACATATATATATATATATATATATATATATATATATATATATATATATATATATATATATACCAGTCTATGTAAATATAGATTTGCCCAAAATGGAGACGGATCCAAACCCATTGGAATACCTATTGTTTGGAGTAGTAATTTATTCCCTATTTGAAAGTAACTCTCTTTTATAAGGTGACTTATAAGCATTGTCAGACCAGTTTTGGACACACTCGTCTTACCATTTTTATTTTTACACTAAAAGGGTTTAGGTTTTGCAAAGTCTATGTATTTACCTTTTCCTCCTGCAAAAGCAAAATCTACAGTATTACCTAGTTCTTAAATACGTTCTTTATGTGATATTTTTATATATAATATACTAAAATCATATGCCGAGATTGATTTAGCCTGTTTACGAGAATTAATACGATCTATTTTTTCTTTTACTAGATCGGAATCATTTACCACCTAAAATAGGTTTATATTACTATAGAATTCACTTTTTTATGGAAATTATTTATTTGGTTTATAATTAATTAAAAGATTTTAGATACAACCTTACTTAAAGGTTTAGTGATGCACATTTTTGAGGCAACAATGAAGCGGGCGCCAACTGGTGTTTTATGCATTTTAGGTATCCAATACATAGATGGAAGTTTTTTGTATTTTTCTTCTAATTGTAATCCTAATTTTTCACAAATAACAGTATTGTTTATAGTAATATTATCGCTTTTATTATAACTTAATTTATAAGTATCTGAAACCTCACCTATTATTCCTACTTCTAGCAATAAGCGTTGCATATAATACTTTTTACAGATAAAAGCTATATTATGTGTCGCCTTATCAATAGGAACTATTACAAACCTATTTTGAAGCATTTCCAGCTCCGTAGTTATTTGTGGATTTCTAAGGAGGGGATTCGTTTTTTTAGCGTGTTTAAATTATTTTAAACGTTCTACTTTTTTATTTATGAATCTAAGTATTTTACTTTTCCATGCGTAAAATGTAGAGTGTAATAGTTTATGTTTTTGTTGTTATGGATGCAGTGAAATTATCTAACGCTTTATTTATTGCCTTAACACAGTATATATATATATATATATATATATATATATATATATATATATATACATATACACATATATATATATATATATATATATATATATATATATATATATATATATAGTCTCGGAAGTATCTGAAGCATTAAAACTATATAAGATTAAAAAAAAAATTAAACATTTTTTTTTTTTAACCTGAAGTCCGAAGTCGTTCAGTGGAAAATCACTCATGTAAGTCAATTTAATTTTTACAGTTATTATATTAGTTTGCTTCTTACATTATTTAAGGGACCATCAGTTGTTTACCATGAAAAACTGTTTCGGGAATTTAAAAACAAGACAGTATTTTATTTCATGGCTTCCCAGCAGAGTTATATATATATATATATATATATATATATATATATATATATATATATATATATATATATATATAGTAAGCAATGAAAATACATATGGCAATCAAACTACACAGAGGCTTCCGTGTTTCATCCCCGGGGGAATCGTCAGGCTAAATGCATGGTTTCTTGTATTTCTATGTTAGGTTTTAAATTATAACTAATTCAGTTTTTTATTTATTTATTTTATTGTTTATTTATTTATTTATTTATTTTATTTATTATGTATCATCTCAAGGTAAATTTATTTCTGTGTAAACAGCTGTTTGCTATTTCACTTCTAGAGTTTAAATAAATAAACAAATAAATAAATAAATAAAAAACTGAATTAGTCTAAATTTAAAACATAAAATAGAAATACAAGAAATCACGTGTTAAAATAAATTCGCCCACTGTATTGACAAAACAAAGGAAAGAGCATATAGGATAATCCATTGTTAACAACAACTAGGAGCGTCACCAACAAAGCCTTTGTCCGAGGGACGCCACACAGTTGGCTGAGGGAACCACAACGAATCTGATTAATTAACTAGCAAGCAATGTATATAAAAACACCTGACAAAAATAACTCCATGCATTTAGCCTGACGATTCCCCCCGGGGATGAAACACGGGAGCCTCTGTGTCGCTTGATTGCCATATACATTTTCATTGCTTACTACCTAGCTCTACCTACGTATCGAGCACTGTTAAAGTAAATATTGAAAACTGACGCATAAAAAAGTATATCTCTTTATAATATTTTATGTGGATACATAGTACTTATATATATATATATATATATTAAAATAAATATAGTTTGAGTGCCGGACAATTTTTTTTCAAAATTGCCCTTGATAAGAAGCTGACATGGCTTTGAAACAATTGTCGGGAACTCAAACTATTTTTTTAAAATATAAATAGCTCTAATATATATTGAGCACTTTTGAAAATATTGGTTTTGTTTATTTCTTGAATAATTGAACTGAATTTATTAATATATATGTATAAATATATGTATATATATATATATATCTTTATCTTTATCTCTCTTTCTCTCTTCTACTCAATCTCTTTTTTTTCTATCTCAAATTCCTTTCGACACCTGCGCTTTATGTTTTGTGTGATTCACAATATGTCAAGAAAATAAGAATCAGCCGACGCTAAATAGGTTATTTCAAGTAATCAAACAATGATTCGTTGTTAGGCTGCATAAGTAAACGCCTACGTCGAAAGAAAAGATAAAAACAGAAATTTAATATTTTAACCTTTTCACTTATGCGCTTAGATCGACTGAGTCAGTATTAAAAATATAACAAATGTTACATGAGGTAAGTAAGAGTCAAACAAAAGATCTGGCGTAACATTATTTGGTCACAGTATACATTTGTCTTTCGTTAAACATAACTAAACTAACAACTTACATGATCATGATCATTATCTTCATCATGATGATGATCATGACTCTCATGGTCATCGTCATCGTCGTCGGGTTAACGTCTATGCTGGCATGCGTTGGACGGCTTTAATAAATTGACTTCCACACTAACAAAATTTAGTCAGGTCTGTTTTATTTCAAGTATTAAGTACATTGTTATCACTCTATTGTTTTTGCTTGTCTTTCCACCTGCTACATCAACAGTTATAAATTGACTAACCCAACAATGTTGTCAAGTTGACTATATTATTGGAATATTCCATAGATTTAAGAAACAAAGGACATATGCATCTATTTTTAAGAAGGTGTCGAGTCATTTGATTCAAAACTCCAACATATTCTTTTCATTTTTTATATTTTTTTCAACATTTTACTTTTTTAAATACCAGTCAATCCAATTGCTCGATTTGATATTCGTGCATTGAAACTATAAATACACCATCACTATACGGAATTATGTTAAATATTGCCATAGATAGTACACAGAAATCCTTACATGTACAGTTGATTAGTAATTATATGACTTGACCTATTCGAGACTTTATGTACAATTTATAATGAGGATTAGTTATATGATATATACACACACACACATATATATATATATATATATATATACACTTCTATATATACACAGTCTATTTTTCGCACACGTACACACATTCATAAATACAGACATATATAATACTATTTTCATATATTTAGATAGTAAATACGAATATAAATAAGTATATAAATTCACTCATGTACACATATTCATACATAAACACATATGCCACACAAACTCGCATATACACATACACACACATATACAGTTATTAGCAAATAAAAAAAATACACTCAATCAATAAGATTAACTAAAAACATATTGCTGTATGTATTCCTGTATTCTGCTTGGACCACGCAAATATTATATATGGTCTAAATTCTAATTATAATTCTTGAATGCGTATTGCTAAAAAAGGTAGAAATGCAATATTAATGTTGATTTTTATCATTATAGTTACTTTTTAGGAGTAGAATATAATGAATTCTCTGTGTAAAACATTGGAATCTGATTGTAAATAGTTACGGTTTCAGATTTACAGAATAGGCGCGTTATTTAGGCAGGTTTATATGATGTAGCTTTCTTAAGAATCGACTACTGAATTTGGTACCGTACTTGCCGGCGTTTAAATTTCCAATGTATTTTGAAAGTGACGTAGCATTACTTCATTTTGGATGTGTAAATAGATTTCTGTCCGTTAAAATACTATGTGTAATTAGTGTGCAGCTTAAATCTATGGAGTTGAAATAATTCTTATCGGCAATGGAAATTATTAGTGTTATTATTATATTTGATGTTAGTTGTGTTGGTTAATTGTAATTTGATGTATTGGTGTTGCTTCTCGTGTTTATATTATCATTATATACTCTGAGATTATCTTCATTCTAAGTTATTTCACTAGTCGTGAACTGATGTAACAATGACTTTATTGATTACGTGCTTTTTGATTTACCGGAGTTAAACGCTCTTTTTATTAATGTTAGCCAAATTCTAACCAACTTGACCTACAAAGTGCTCTTTATCGAACTATCGTCACCCTGGGTTTAATCTGTCTCCTTAGGAAATGGCTGCTCACGAAATATTTTAATTGTCTTACGATATCTCGGTCCTCCGTTTGAATTTTATTTTACTCATAATATTGCATCTATTACAAGCTTTGATGGTAGTTAATTTACCACACTTCTTTTTTACTAAATTTCATTCGGATGCTTCAAAAAAACAAAAGTATGAACCGTCCACGTGCTTGCGTGATTTCATATGAAAGAGACAAAAATGATATCTCATTCGCCGACTCACACCAACAGAAGCTGGCTTTTAAATTACATCGGAATTTCAAACACACTGATAAGGCTAATTTTATTAGCGAAATATCTGTATAACTGTAAACTACAAAAAAAAATGATAGTTTATGAAAAAAAATTTTAAAAATCGGTTTCGATTTTGTCTTTACTTTTAATAAAATAAATATTGTATCTATTACAAGCTTTGGTGGTAGATAATTTACCACACTTCTTTCTTACTAAATTTCATTCGGATGCTTCAAAAAAAGAAAAAAAGTATGAACCTTTAAAACTATAACCGTCCACGTGCTTGCGTGATTTCATACGAGAGAGAAAAAAATAACATCTCATTCGCCGGCTCACACCAACAGAAGCTGGCTTTTAAATTACATCGGAATTTCAAACACAGTGATGATGCTAATTTTATTAGCGAACTATCTGTATAACTGTAAACTACAAAAATAAATAGTTTATGAACAAAAACGAAAAAAAAACCGGTTTCGATTTTGTCTTTTCTATTAATACAATAAATATTGCATCTATTACAAGCTTTGATGGTAGTTAATTTACCACACTTCTTCTCTACTAAATTTCATTGGGATGCTTCCAAAAAAAAGTATGAACCTTTAAAACTATAACAGTCCACGTGCTTGCGTGATTTAATACGAGACAGAAAAAAATAACATCTCATTCCTCGGCTCACACATCAGAAGCTGGCTTTCCAATTACATCGGAATTTCAAAGACACTGATGAGGCTAATTTTATTAGCAAAATATCTGTATAACTGTAAACTACAAAAAAATGATAGTTTATGAAAATAAAAGAAACAAAATCGGTTTCGATTTTGTCTTTTCTTTTTATAAAACATATATTGCATCTATTACAAGCTATGATGGTAGTTAATTTAACACACTTCTTTTTAACTAAATTTCATACGGATGCTTCAAAAAAAAAAGTATGACCCTTTAAAACTATAACCGTCCACGTGCTTGCGTGATTACATAAGAGAGAGACAAAAATAACATTGCATTCGCCGGCTCACACCAACAGAAGCTGGTTTTCCAATTACATCGGAATTTCAAACACACTGATGAGGCTTATTTTATTAGCAAAATATCTGTATTACTGTAAACTACAAAAAATAATTATAGTTTATGAAAAATAGAAAAAAATCGGTTTCGATTTTGTCTTTCCTTTTAATAAAATAAATATTGCATCTATTACAAGCTTTGATTGTAGTTAATTTACCACACTTCTTTTTTACTAAATTTCATTCGGATGCTTCAAAAAAAAGTATGAACCTTTAAAACTATATATATATATATATATATATATATATATATATATATATATATATATGCATATATATATCCCAGCTATTTTTAAAAATAATTTCCAATACTATATTGACCTTCCGATGCAACAATTAGATGCTTTTTAATCATCTTGGAAAATTATTCAATATATATTATAGTGCACACACGTACAAATACACACACACGAGCGCATACACGCACACACACACACACACATATATATATATATATATATATATATATATATATATATACAGTATACATTTTTTATTTATAGACACATTATTGGTTACATATGTACATACGCACTATAATATTTGCACTATATATATATATATATATATATATATATATATATATATATATATATATATATATATATATATATATACATTTTCTTAACTTTTTGTATTTTTCTTATATTTTTGGTTCGCTGGGAATGGGGCATCTTCTTGGATGCCAGACATTCACCCGGTGTTCCAGACACTCTTGCCGATAGATCTTTTTCAGATTTTAACCCGCCCTTTTAATTAAAATTATATTTATCTCTCTTCAACTTGGTTTCCCGAGTATATTCGCTAGGTTGTTTTAATACATTTTTTAATTAGTCTGGCCGCTCATATCATTATGTGAATGATGGAGATCTTCCTGAGATTCCAGTTTCTTTTCCTGCCGTACAGAAGACTTTGATATTTCGTTATATTTTCCTTTTTAGCTCTGTTTAAGCCATCATTAAGGACCCTGTATTCAACTAGGATTGCTACTTTCTTTCTTTTGTCTCATATCATTATGTCAGGTTTAACAGCTCCGTTTTCTATATATGTAGCTGTGTACAGTCCCTCGCGTCGCATTGTATAATAACTGGGTGTCAATTGGCTAACACTCCCCACTTCTGTGTAGCAAACCCTGCACTTGTTGCCGGTGCTGAGACCACTCATCCTTTTTAAAGGCATTGGTCATCATCATTATCACCACTATCATCATCATACTCATCATCATCATCATCATCATCATCATTATACAACTGTTTGTGTTGAATGTCGTTTCGTTATGCTTGGTCACAGAACAATACACCCCGTCGTTAAGGAATTTTACGCCACATTGTTGTTTTACTTCCGCTTACCACACGTGACCCTTGACGTAGATAATCAAACTGTTTTCTACCAGGAGCAATGCAAAGAGGACCACAAATAATAATAATAATAATAATAATAATAATAATAATAATAATAATAATAATAATAATAATAATAATAATAATAATAATAATAATAATAATAATCACAGGTAAACTAAGGATCACAGGTAAACTAAGCCTGGGCCTGGTGTTGCCACGAACACCAAACCATGATAAATGTCTAGAATTACAAATACACGAAGAAACATCTGAGTGTCATGATGGGCAGGTGCTCCCTCGATGGCCAACATGGGGGACCCGGTCCGCATCCCAACAGGCACTATCACAGATCTAAACAACTTGATACATGCAGGGGCAAAATCAATAAGCATGACACTAAAAAGGGAAAACAAGACTGACCAAAAGAATGGACATACGAAATCTGGATGGTAGATCAGACTGGAAACCCAGATCACCAACTTCAAAATAAAGCTAAAACCGTAAATAGGATGGAGGAAAACAGTAAACGATGGAAGAGCTGAAATCTGAATCGCAAGGAAAGACTAAATATGAAATACGAAGAACTAAAACTAAAGATAGCAGCAAAAGAAAGAAGATTGAGACGATACAGATACAAATCGGGACAGTACAAACAGAAAAGTACCTTCGAAACAATGAAATCCAGTTTTACAAAAAGGTAAACGGAGAAAGAACAACAACAGAAAACCGGACCTGACACCAACACAATATTTCTGGAGCTAGATATGGGAAAAGACTGAAGATCACAATAAACATGCTAAATGGCTGAAAGACATGAAAGATAAACTTCTAGAAATTAAAGAAGGAACGGAAACAAAAATTAATGAAGAAACTATTAAGACAACACTCAAGAAAATGGGAAACTGGAAAGCACCATGTCACGATGGAATACATGCATTCTGGGTCAAAAAATTCACGACCCTACATGAAAGGCTAGCACAAAAACTGAGAAGATGTATCCATAAAACAGACGTACCAGAGTGGATGACCAAAGGAAGGACAACGCTCATACAAAAAGACGCCAAGATGGGAACGACCCCAAACAATTACAGTACAATAACCTGTTTACCGACAATGTGGAAAATCCTAACGGCACAACTGATCGAGGAAATTTTTCCATTCGCTGAACAGTCGTGGACTACTTCCCGAGGAACAAAAAGGATGCAAGAAAGGGGACAGAGGGGCGCAGACATAGATCTAAAGATCCTGAAAGAAGTTAGAAGCAAGAAACAGAACATATCAATGACATGGATTGACTACAAGAAAGCGTAGGACAGAATCCTTCAAGCATGGATAATTGAATGTTTAAAAATGTACAAGATACCCGACATCAAGAAGGCAATGGAAACATGGAGATTAGAACTGACTGCTGGAGGGCAATACTTGACGGAGATAAAAATGCAGAGTGGCATTTTCCAAGGAGACTCCCTATCACCACTATTGTTTATCATAGCCATGATGCCACTCAACTACATACTCAGGAAATGTGATGCCGGATACAAGTTCACAGGCAGAGAACAACGAATAAACCATTTCATGTGCATGGACGACTTGAACCTATTTGCATAAAGCAACAAGGAACTGGAAAAGCTGATAAATACGACCAGAATCTCCAGTCAGGACATTCAAATGGAATTCGGAATGGAAACGTTTGCATTGCTCAAGATTAAAAACTGACAACTGAGGGCATGGAACTACTCAAGCAAGGAGTTTTCTTACCTTTTTTGTGGTTTTATCTGGAGAAACAAAAATGTATTTAACATTCTTACGGCTACTTATCTCTGTTAAGAGGCTTGAAACACTGAAGGAGAGGGTGTTTGTCACGTGTCCACACATTCCAGTCTTTTTATCGTATTTTAGACAATAATTTTCAAAAATGTCATAAGTAAAAATGATTTTTCTGTCAGGTATTTGGGTAATAACTCATATCTTACTAGTTTTAGATATTTAAAGCTAGGAGTTACATCTTATATTTTTCTTTTTTTTGGGGGGGGGGGGTGTTTTAACAGGAGAAACAAAAAGGTATTTAACATTCTTGTGGCTACTTATCTCTGTTTGGAGGCTTGAAAAACCGAAGGACGGGTGTGTTTTAACGTGTGCACACATTCCAGTTTTTATCGTATCTTGGACAATAATTTTCAAAAATTCCATAAGTAAAAAAGAATTTTTTGTCACGTCTTTGGTCAATAAATTATATCTGACTTGTGTTAAACATTAACAGCAAGGAGTTACATCTTACCTTTTTTTTGGTTTTAACAGGAGAACCAAAAAGTTATTCAACATTCTTGCGGCTACCTTTCTCTGTTTGGAGGCTTGAAAATCACACCCATCCGTGATCATTTAATTTTATTTTTACATAATTCCGTACCCGAATCGACATATTACGTTCCATCGGCAGTCTTTGACTTGCGATCGCCTCACCTTGATTGTCCGTATGGTCGGTTATTACAATTTTATCATTTATATAAACCACGCGGCTGAAATGTTAAATCTGTTGTGTCATCTGATCGACGCTCAAGTTCTTCGGTTGATTTCACTCCAGTAATTAGTGCCTTCTCCATTGCATCGCTTATTGAGCGTTCGATGACTTCATCACACCATGTTCTTCTATTTGGAGTCTGGCTAATCATTCCTAATCAGTTTCTGGGAATGTATCGTTTGCGTGTCTCTATTCATAAATTTAAATGTATCTATACGGCGCTGTCTTCTCTCTCTATTCGAACTCGGGTACCATGTTGTACCATAACTTGGCCTCTGCGGGTGATATTCCTCCTCTCTCAGCTATTGCTTGCATCGTCCTATGATGTCGCTTAACTATTGTATTCTATCCGGTCATTTAAGTTGCCCTGTAATATCTTCTTATCTTTCATATTTTAGCATCGTCTGGAGAAGTTCTTAAATAAAACTTTGACATTGTCCATTATCATTTCAATTTCTGGACTTCGTTCAAGCATCACCTTGTCTCATTCCACTGCAACCGCAGTAGCTGACTCAACATGTAGCTTTCTCTATATTGCTTGTTTCCCAGGTCGACAGTCAATAACGACAAGTATGCGGCCCTACGATAATGTATTAATGAATAACTTATCTTGTCCGATTGTTTGCAGTCTTATTTTTACCAGGAGTACGTATATTTCGGGAAGCATAGATTGATTGCCATCCAACGCAATAATTGACCACATTCTTAACTTTCTCTTGTTTATATGTGGAACAACTTTTAGCACCAATATACAATATTTTAACCACTCCAATGTGGTTCATGCCAGTCAACGTTTTATATATATATAGAAAGCATACTGGGACTTCCTTCCAACGTTATATATATAGAAAGCATACTGGGACTTCCTTCCAACGTTAATGTGATTATAGTCATTGTATTTTCTGAGACATTCCGCATCTTCTCCTACCAAACCAGTAATTACCACAACCACACCTGTTTGCAATACTGCTTGAATAACACCATGCCACTACTACTTTTGTTCATGTATATTCCAAGCTCAAGTAAGAGGGCCCTCTTTTTCTATATCAGCTAAAATCTTCTGTATTACTTTAACAGTTTGCCGTCAAATCTTTCCTCCCAGTCTACTTTACTTGCTTTTCGTTTTTGACATAACTGCATGCCAGTTGCAGTCATGCAGTAACCGGATAACAACCTGACGCCGACAGAGGACAACTGCTTTCTTCTGTCATGTCCGAGGTGTTGTTACCTCTTTTGAACATAAGCTCACCCATCTTCCCTTTTATTAGATCAAAGCTCAGTGCCGGTCCTTCTTCCACGGAATTCTGGCGACGTTGCTGCTAGCCAAAATCCTTTAAGATATTCCAGAACATCCTCTGACTATACCTTTGGCACATCAAGATTGCGTGTATTTCTCTTTTTTCGCCTATCTGTCACTTGGATTATTGTTTATGTTTACTAAACATTTCAGTAGAAATATGTTATCTGGAAGGACTGCTGAAAGTTATATAATAATGTGCGTGACTGAGATGAGATTTAACAAATATATATATGAATAAACGTGTTTAGTATGTGTTTATGTGTGTCGCTGTTTGTTTATTCAGTAAATTTAGTGATTTCAACACTCGCCTTTAACTTTCCTAGCGTTCAAATTTCACACTTGACAATTGTTTTTTGCTATAGCTGTCCAGTAACTTTTTAGCCAATATCGATCATCATTATAAACATGAATGTTATTGGGATTTAAAATGTAAAAATAGAGGTGCCATTAGAACTAACGTGTTTCATTAAAACAGATACATTGTTGAAAAACCCGACGTTAATTGTTACTGTGGTTAAGTGCCATTTGAGTTATCCCCCATTTGCAAATTGGCTGTTTGGAGTCTCTAACCGCTGGATGGCTCTGGTAGGGAGTCTATTTGCATAGCGGTGGATTTAACAGTATACACACTGTACTGTTGATTGAAGAGTGTTTGTTGCACAGTGAGCAATGCTCCTGGCCTTTTGGCCAAGATTAAAGTGTAGGATCTGTTCCGATGGATACTGCACCGCATAGACTGGTGTTGTCTTGGCCTTCGGGGCATGATTTACGCCGGTCTATGAGACTGTCCTGTGCAGTTGTAGGAGGTCCACCCTCCCAGGCTTAGCCTTTTCACTCTTTGAGAAGGGGTTAGTTTATTGCCAATCGCCTGAGGCGTCCCTACCGGGGAATGCCGACGAGGCTGCCCAGGCGATTTTTAAAGGCACCAAGTACTCTTCCTCTAGAGTGCACAATCCCACTTTCCGACATTGTGCCACATTCTACTCTGTGGGAAGTAGATAAATAGGTGTTGATCAGTCAACAAAGTGAAGTGGAGAGAGAAAGAGGTGCAAAAGGCAGTTGGCAGTCGGTGAAGAATACATACATTTTATTTTTCAAGAACTATACTTTTACGGATAGACCTGAGTTACATCATCTAGTATGTATATATAATACATATGTTATATAAAAATACGCGCCCTGCCTCTGTTTTAATATATATATATATATATATATATATATATATATATATATATAGAGAGAGAGAGAGAGAGAGAGATAGAGAGAAAGAGAAATAATACACACTACTTATAATATAGTAACCCTTTCATATATGTATATATATAATATGTTATTATATAAGCTGATGCTATCTCTATTGTCTCAGTTATTTGAGTTACTGTGTACTGATGTGACTATGTATTTATAAATTACGTCCTTATAGTTTCTTCGAGGTTATATTAATACGGTGACATATTGGCTGCCTTCCTTTTTAATTTTGGAAGTAATAGTAATAAAAACTAAGAACCTATAAAATATTTCCGTATTTCAATCTGGCTAATCTTATATATCATAGAACAATTTGATTTTTTTAAGATAATTGATATATTTTTGATAACAATATATAAGCTAGCTATGCTCTCATTTAAATGTTACTTGCATGGCAGTTAAGACCATTTTAGGAGATGCAATTTTCGTTTTCCCACTGGTAAAGGCGTGTGGTATTTTCTTGGGAAGATTAACATTAGGTTATATTTGGCATACATATTAGTTCCATAACAGTGTCCAAGGAAATATGTTGTCAATATAAAGTATTTTTCCTTATAACCAACAGGGAAGATTATCTTGCGTGCATCCTTTACCCGAACTCCACCGCGCTTGGTTTTCTCTGCACGAAGTTTTTTTTTTTAGCTAAGCTCGGAGTCCAACTTAACTCATTAAGTTTCATATTAACAAGCCAGGGGTTTTTACCTCCTCCTAATAAACCGGTATTTTCCGGGCCTTCGGGTCTGGATTTACGCCGGTCTATCGGTTGGCCGTCCGGTGCAGTTCTAGGAGGTGCACCCTCCCAGGCTTTGCCTTCTCACCCTTTGAAAAGGGGTTAGTTTATTGCTAATCCCATGAGGAGCCCCTGCCGGGGAATGCCGACGGGACTGCCCAGGCAATTTTTAAACAGCCAGAGTTCTCAAATTCTCGAGCGCTGGTTGTTTCCCACTTTTCCGATCCTGTGTCATATCTTACCTTGTGAGAGGAAGATAAATAGAAACAGTATTGTTTGCCTTTACTGGTTGTTGCGTTAAAGAGGTTTCAGAACTCATAGACTTGACATGCATTTCCAACGTCTGATTTCTCTGTTCTATGTGTCAAACCTTGTTCTCACATGATAAGGATGAGTAACCACTTTCAACAACTAATGATCAATATACATAGGATTAATTATTGTTTTTAGGTGCCTGTATATCTCTCTACATGCGTAAAGCGCTGCGAATGAACTTAAGCTTCTCTTGATTTGATAGGATTTTATTTTTTAGAGTGCTGGATCTCAATTACAACTGATACATGATGGTAGATACATTTGAGAATACACTGATACACGCAGCTCATTGGTGCACTTCGTGGCGCAAAGAGGGTTGTCTTACTGAACGTCTCATATATAAATAGTGAATTTTCAAATCAGATTAATATATGAACATTAGAAACACATATATTGAATAAATAAACAAATAACTAATAAAATCAAATAAAGAAATACCATGAAAAAGTAAAGACACATTCTAACAATGTTTTACATTCTTTTGATTTGATAAAAATTGTATTTGTTCAGAAAGCTCCATTACAAGTGTATATATATATATATATATATATATATATATATATATATATATATATATATATATATATATATATAAACGATAGATGAATGAGAGAATACAATGATGTACACAACAAATTGGTGAACTTCGTGGCGCGAAGCAGGTTGTCTTACTAAACGTCTCATATATAAAGAGTAGATTTCCCAGCCCAGTTAAAATAATAACATTGGGAAAACATATATTGAATAAATAAATAAATAAATAAATACATAAATAAATAATATAATCAAATAAGGAAAGACAGTGAAAAAATCAAGGGAGGCGCGAGAGCGCTCTATCCCTTAATAGACCTCACGAATGGCATATGCTGGACATCTCATTTATTTGATCAATCATAAATCAAAAGAGCAATAAACCAAATTAGTTAAAACTTTGCACAACATTTTTATTTTATAGGTTCTATAAATGTGTAGAATTTCAGCATCATTAGTCAAGGCAACCCAGAGATCCAGAAAGTTCAATCATGAAATCATGTTATATGTGTGTACGTACGTACGTATGTTCCACCTTGTATCTCATCAACTATTCGATGCATTCAGCTGATTTTTGGCAGATATAGAGGGTTTAGTGTCTAGTTGAGGGCATTGTAATTTCAGTTTACCATATACCTTAGTTTTCCAGAAATTTCAAAAAAACCTTTAAAATGACCAGTATTCATACACTTTATTCTATATCTTATCGACCATTTGATGGATTAAGCTGATTTTTGGCAAAGATAGAGGTTCTAGTGTCTAGTTGATGGCATTTTAATTTCAGTTTACCATATACCTTGATTAGTCAAACTACCAACTATATCAGTTATGAGAAAGCATTGTATTGAGACATAGCCTTTACAAAAGTAGTGACATTCCATGAAAAATGCCAGTATACTGAAATCATATGCCCTTAATTGGGTCAAGATGAAAATTCATATACACTAAATGTACAAAAGAAAGGACATTCCCACATTTTTACACTTTTATTGTCATTAAGTGTATGCGAGCACAACAGGGCTATGTATTTTACTGGTAGGATTTTTTTTTTCAGCGCACCTCACCCACTTCATCCACTCATGTATAGAGATTTATACTGTAGTGATGTGATAATGATATGGTTTGGTTGATATGTAGTCATACCCTTACTGACAATAAAAGTGTAAAAAATTGGGAATTTCCTTGCTTTTGTACATTTAGTGTATATGAATTTTCATCTTAACCCTATTAAGAGCATATGCTTTCAGTATATTGACATTTATCATGGAATAAAGATACATTTAAACAACAGTTAAGAGATGTTAGCAGGTAGACATTAGTTTAATTTGTAAAATATATAAAGACTAGACATACATATATGTGCATTAAATGTTTGTAATTTGTTTATATATATATAGTAATAAAACTGTATTACAATAACGATAATTAACAAAAGTCATACAGGGTGACAGGCATATCGAAAGCAGATGAAAGATTCACCTGGGCGAAGATAGACCACGTCTGGCAAAACTAATTCATCGATAAAAAAAGGTTCTGCTCACAGCTATTGATATACATCATAGTAAGTAATGTTTTAGAAACAAACAACATAAACGTGTACTAGCACGCAACAATTATTATGTAAATGTCCGTTTCAGTATTCAGATAAATGCGTTGTTGTAACCATTTAAAAGTGCACAATTTCATCCACGTCACTGTTTCATTTCCGCCGTATACAACCAAGAGATTGGCCAGAATGAAGTCCGCGCGTCTCGAGATATTGGTTTAGAAAAATCCAACCATTACGTTTATACTCTCGGTATTGTTAGCGGTCTCCATGTTTAATCCAGTTGTCGCGAATATGTTGTCGTTTGTGCGCAAGACATACCCGTCCCAGGGCAAACAATTTCACTTATTTTCTCTGAGATTTGCGAAACATTGTTAATGATGGCGAATATCGACATTTCAGTCGGTCGAGTAAGATCTGAAGTTAAATGCAACATCGTCTTTCAATAATCTCTTTTCTGTCTCTTTTGTCGAACGTCATCACTAAACATAGTACTAAACAACAGGTCCGTAGATCTTTAACTTGAGTCGATCAATGATTTATGGGCCACTGATGACAAGTAGGGATCGGTCATTTCACCCATGCTGTGTTGATTTGAGAGGTAATATTCACCGATGAAACTGCAGTTCCTACTGAAAGTCGAACGGACATATAATAACTGGTCCCGCAATAATTGTGGCGATCTATTTCGTTGATATTTTTTAATCTTTTTTATTTAATTAAAAAATATTGTTGAAAAACAAGATTATTAAATCCAAAATATGGAAAAAAAAAATGTTCAAACTTAGGCAGATAGAAACACGGTCACCTCGGAATATAAACGAAATCTTCGATTAGGGTACCGACACCCAATTTAAACTGAAACATTGATTTGAAAGAGAATGAGAGTAGACCAAATTCTAGCGTACAGCATTATCAACGGAATTTGTTATCTATGTTTGCAGATTAGCAACTTAACAACAAGTTGCTGTCGCAGCGCACATGCACAGAGAAGATGCACCATCGCCTCGTTCGTCTCAACAGAACAAGTGCAGCATTCTCTGTCTATGTCTTTACAGCCTGGAATAGCTTGCCAGACAGGGTTCTTATTATACCTACTATATGCAGGTTCAGTGACATTGAAATAACATTCAAACGTTGTATAAATGTTATTTTTACTGGCTTTTTATATGGTTTATAGCAAAATTCTTTTTATTACAATAAAATTGGTTTATAGATTGCGAATAGTTCCTAATGGCGATAATACCATTAAAACTGAGGTTGGAGTACGTCTCTGTCTGCAGTTTACAATTACGCATCGGAGGCGTTAGTCAAAGCAGATTCATGCATGATTATCAGCAGAATCTTGAAAAAGTTAGCATTCAGAGTAGTGTCTAATAGTAACATATAATAAAGAACATGGTTTGGAATTTACTTTCCATTGTATATATATACAAATATAACGCGTGCGTACTTTGATTCAAGGATAATATTAAAAGATAAAATATGATAGTGTGTCTTTGTACCGAGGCCAATAAAATAGATCGAATATTATTGTATGTACTTTGTATAATGTCTAATTTCATGCACTTTGTATCAGGAGCAATATAAAAATGTAGCATATTAGTGTACGTATTTTTATCGAAAGCAATCAAAATGTAGCATATTATAGTAGGCTATTTTTATCGAAAGCAATACAATTGTAGCATATTATTGTATGCTATTTTTATCGAAAGCAATAAAAATGTAGCATATAATAGTAGGCTATTTTTATCGAAAGCAATACAATTGTAGCATATTATAGTAGGCTATTTCTTCAGGGCAAATGGAAATTTAAATATAAAATTGAGATCGAAATCACTACAGTGAAAAGTAACGAAAATATTTGTAAGAGGAAAATTATATTTGTAAGATTTAGGTTTTACTACTTTTATAAAGATAATTGATTTAATTGCAACATTTAAAATACTTAATAGCATTACTGTTTTTAATGAATCTCTCTAAATATAGTTTTTGCGCGAGATGCAATGTTATTGGTAAAGCCAATTACACAAACTAGATATATTAAACAATTTACTTTTCTAATATAGTAATACATTTGGAAAACTCTTTGCTCTATAAGACTGATAACATGTTAAAATGATATTAAGTAAATTAGAAAAACAAGTAAAGGGTCATCAAGTGTAAATATGATTGAAATTGAAATGGTTTAATTAAGAAGATAATTTAAAACTGCACAAAAAGCAAACAAATAAAAGTCAATATTTCTCCAAACCAAAAAAAGGATCAACAGAATATTACTGTGGTTTCTTGTGGAAAGGAATAAATACATACTTTCATCTTTAAAAAAGTCTACTTGTTTTACTACAGTATTGTTTTCCTTTATCACTTACATAAATTACTGGTATTAGTTAGCAAGCTCAGATATTGATATCTGTCTATGACAGTTGTGTTCTTGAGTCTATCAGTTCATTTTTTACTAAGTGTGGGACGTAATGGGTGAAAATTTCAGATTCATGCGAGTAGTATTTTTTGTGTTCATTTATACATAAATAACACTAAACAATAAAACATTTTAATAATTTTGCAAAATTCAGAAAGTGCAGCCAAGAATTGTAGAGGCTTGGGAACCAATTAGGTAGCGTAAGCTGGATTTTGGGAAATGTTGGCTAATGCTGGTTATTTTTCACTAATTTTTGGCTATTTTACATTCATGAAAACCCTTTCACAGCCTGGAAATTGTCCTAAATTAAAGTACTATATAAGATTTAGCCATCTATATATATCTATAGCGTTTGAGGATGTTCTATGACCTGCAATGTCGCATGAAACCACTTTTTCACCGAACAATGATCGAATTTGAGCCCTAAGGGCTATTTGTGGCCTGCACCTTCTGGAATTTGCAAAATGTTCAAAATATTTGATTGTTTAGTGTTATTTATGTATAAATGAACACAAAAATACTACTCGCATGAATCTGAAATTTTCACCCATTACGTCTCACCCCTACTGGTATTCCTACGCTTTGTATTTTTTCGGTCAATATTTTGTTATCAACCACTTAAATGTTCGAACTTGAGTAAACACACACACACACATACACACACACATATATATATATATATATATATATATATATATATATATATATATATATATATATACATATATATATATATATATATATATATATATATATACTAGCATAGGTAGCCTGTGTTGCACGGGGCTCTCTCTTCTCTGGTGGCTCCATTTCACAGCAGCCTTTCGTAGTTGACCCCTTCTCCACGTTGCTTTGGGCGAAAGCTGTCTCTTTCGCGGTCGCGCCCCTCACCTCCGCCCCTCTTTCCGTTGCCTAGAGCAAAAGTTTTCTCTTATCGGGGCGACTCTTTTCCCCCGCTCCTCCTCTATGGTTACCCAATATTGTTAATATGTATATTAAAAGTATAACCTATGGGTTCGCCTTAACCTCCACCCTTTCGATGTGTATGTAAGTTATCGTTTAAAGAAAACTATCATGAGTCAGTTGGATTCATACGCTCAAACTCCTGATCGTTCTTTATCGGTAGCCGTTATGCAACCGACGTAGTGCACATCTATAGGAAAATATGTTACATTAACGTGGCGATGTTTCGGTCAATCCGCACATGCGCACAATGTACATATGACACGAATGGGGAGGAATATGATGAAGGTAAGGGGAAGAAGCTACCGGAATCTCAGTGAAACTTCTGAGAAGTGTTATCTGACAAGATGCACATGTATTTGCAACGTATGTTTCAAGTATAAACTGCCTAGGTCTTCAGCGCCACAGGGCTAGACCACACTCCTCACTCATAATCCTGCAGAAAGTCAACAAATACGCAAATGCATTTTTGATCCACCAACTGTATTTGCCCGATGTCTCGGCTAACAACTACGATGTATTCAAAAATTTCGACTACGTCTTGCCGGAGTAATTATTCACATACAAAGATGCAGCTGGAAATTTCGAATCCCGGACGTCAAAATGTTATGAAACTGAGACACTTGTATATGTTTATGTGTGGCGTAAATATTTATTAATAAATTGTATCCGCTGATTTACAACAATGTAGCGGGCGACCCCTAAAACCAGACTAATTAATTTAGCAACATTATCTAAACTGTAATATATGCGTAAGTGAATGCGTATCTTCCTTTTGTAAATGAATAGAATATCGATTAAACGCATATGACACAGAAGCATATAACTTCATTTGTCAATACATTTTCCACCACTTTTAACGAGATTGTCTAAATAGCATACAATGCATATTTGTAACATATATTATCATCAATTTCAAAATAATATCAATTGTTAAATTATAGAATTTCGCTTTCAAAGAGAGAAATATGATGTTAAATTATTAGAACATACTTTGTGTGTGTTTTAATATAAATTATAATTAGATCGCCTTAAAACCTTTTTTTTTTTAATGTATAACAAGAAATAACTTTTATTTGAATTCATATAGAAAAGATATCTAAAAAAAAGGTTCCTGACTAAATAAAAAAGTTCGCGTTTTGTAAATAACTCGTAAACTAATATGAAAATCGAGGCTCAATTTAGATCTCCATCCGAAAATGTCCGTCGAAATAAACGTAACGGTTTGAATTAAGCTTGCCCTCGTCATCTCCCTTTGTCCAGATTTCTACTACAGTATTGGGAGCAGGATCTGAAACAGATGTCGCAGCTGCTTGTTTAGCTGAATCTTCTTTTGATAAGAGTTGAACTTCAAAATCGCGAACCTTGTAGTCTTGTTGGAAATTCTTTATTTCAGACCAGAAATGTTTCCGAAAGGACAATGTGTCAGTGTTAACTTGTAGCGGCTCTGGATTCAGTTGCAGAACATTCTGAAATATCCACGGAATGAAACCACCAGCAAGGGCAACGAACATCTGATGCGTAGAGGAGATGTTGTATAATCCACCAAATGACAGGACTACAACCATTACAAATATCAGAAAAAGAAGAATAAAGGAAAACTTCACAAAGGCCTTGAAGTAACTCATCGAGCGAGGACCTGGACATGTTGGGACAGGCATTTCACACATTTTATAATAAAAGTCCTTCGGGATGAATGCATGGTCTTCCTGGTTGATAAACAGTATTAACGACGAAGCACGAAAATACATGTTACCTGATTTTCCAAATGTCAATTCACTAAATGGGGCAACACAGTCGTCAGATTTGATGAAGTAAGCTGTATCGGCCCAGTGATTTCCGAGCTTTAAGTCATTTTGAGCAGCGTCAGATACTTTAGTTATGATGGTTTTGTTGAAATCCATGTACGTGAGTCGTACATCTTTAACAGAGGTAGACAAATAAAGAACTATCATTAGCACAAATGAGAAATATGGCAAGACAGCATTCGTGTGTAAAATCAGTCCTATTAAAGTAAATGCAAATATATCGATCATGTAACCTAGGCACTCAGTTACTAGGATGGTAATCGCCGTTACAGTCAGAAGACATAATACCACAATTATAATTTGGAAATGGCGATGAACACAGTTTTCCGCGCGTCGGTCAGTATTGACTATTTTTCGATGTGGGGATAATGTATGGACTTTGAGGTGTCGTGATATCAAATGAGTTTTCTCGGCGTAACGTCTTATTCTTAGGTAGCAATTGGATTCTGTCGCACAATTCGGTAAACAAAACCAGAAAAGATGGAGAATCAACCGAAAGAAGACGCTGATTAACGGAATATAGTAGAAGCTAAATACAATCAAGACAATGGGTGTGACGAACAACCAATAGAAAGGAGCCACAAATATACCAAGCCAACCGAGATAGCTGAAAGGCACCAAATAGCGAGAGATGCCCCACCTTATGACTTCAAATGTCAAAGAAGAATTCATATCACGGAAACTTTCTTTAATAATCTTGAATAATTCACGTAAAACGCCTTTCACAAGGGTTCCAAAGATCAGCATATCAGCGGCATACAAAACGTACATTGCGATGAAGAACCAGTGAATTGGGGATATATAACCAATCAAATAACCTTTGAAGGTCAAAGATAAACCTTGATTTTTTGCAGTGATTCGTCTAATATCAAAATCATGTTTCTCATAATAGTAATAGACTATCAATCGCAGAACCCATGGCAGAGGAATCAGGCAGATGAAAATGGCTTTCATGAACACTTGGCAACACTTCAACCATGATATACATGAATTCGTAGAACTATGTTTACATTGCATATGCTTAGGGCAGATTGAACTGTAACAACACCATCTGAAACTCAAATCATGTCCGATATTACAAAGATAACATCTATCATATATCAAATCTGTAAGACCTGCTGGAATATGCGATTTTGAAACAAGTATGTTAGCTTTAATCCCAAGATTCAACGATGTCAATTCTAAATTATATACGACACCGACATCCATCGTATCTGGCCTGAAAGACTTCCATTTTTTGAAGTTAGATATCGGTAGACAAAATTTCCATTTGTTATCATTATCTTTAAGTTTCTGATCAGATATCATGACTTTTATTGGGATCTTTTGCTCAAGGTTTACGCGATACGCATTGTCCATATATTTGGAGTTGTATAGACTGCTTGGAATTAACATCGGAAAAAATAAAATAGCAATGAACTTGATGACGTTTATGAATATATTTAAACCACGTGACCAACTACCGCTTTCCAAATAGTTACAAAATCTAGAACCGCTTTTCTTCGTGATACCGTAGCACACCGGATTAAATACAGCTATACTGTCTAAATTCTGCATCGCTTCAGTACAGACTAGTATATCTTGGCTACTGCTGATCCCCTCTATAAAATGAAGGATATGTTCCTTCATGATGAAAATATACTCATAGTAAGTGACGGTTGCCAGACAGCCCAACGGTTTGTCAATCATTTTTGTAGTAAAATCTCTAAGTCCGACGTTCAATGTGCTTAAAGACAATACTTGAAAGTTCGGCTTCAGAGTGAGGAGTTTGTCACTGATGTGGCTTACGAGGAGTTTCCAGTGGAAAGGCTCATAAAAGTATGACGTGCTCGCGTTGTGTTGTTTCTGGTTACTTTCTAATTGGCGCATCTCAATTGCTTTTTGTGTAACTTCCGGAAACTCGAATGTAATCTTTAGTAAGTTCATCCCATCTGTATTCATGAAATTCTGTATGTAGTCGTGTGTATCGTTTGAAACCGGAACAATTCTGCATTTGGTTAAGTTAATAAAAGAAAGGGAATCGACTCTTGAACAGCGTTGCCCTGAAGCGAATTGGAGTGTAGATATACTTATCAACACCAAACACAATATATTTGCCATGACCGTGTTGACGTGCATAATTTGCGATTGATGGTATGTTCATGAAGTTTTCAAGTTTGGACGTTAGATCAAATATCACTGGAAAAATAAAAGAGAAACATGTTAAATAATCAATCGCATAAACATTTAGTTCATTTCATATTCATTCTACGATTAGATACATATGACACAATCCTGTAGCGGTCAGGTTAGCTTAAGTTAAGGTTTACGGCATATCTAGCTGTTTAATTTTTCTAATGGCAAATCTATTTTTGTAAAGTTCTTAGCATAATAAAACGTGTATTCATTGTATTTACATTTACGGGTAATCCAATATGTAAATGTAAGTCTATATCATAGAATTAAAATTAAAGTCACATCAAGCTATGATTCTATTTTACCTATGGATGAAACAAAAACGCTTGATGTGAGTTGACCTATGAATAATAACGACTAAGAAGCGATTTTCTTATTTTATACCGAAAGTTATTGTCGTATTTGCATCTCATCTAATCTCATGTACGTTGGATGGTATTCTTTCATATTTCTCATATTGAGTACCTCTATTTTGCTCATCAGCTCACAATCCGATTTCAACGATGTTCTTAGTTTACATATAGGAGTCATTTTCCTGCCAGATAATCACAGATGTTCACCATCTTGTAATAACCAGTCCAGATTTCGCATAACCTCGTTTATCTAACGTAAACCGGTCTACCAACGTGATTATGCTGTATATAGTTGTGTTTAATTAAGTAAAGCTTTTTTGTGTTTTACAGCATAGCACTACAACTCTTTTTTATGGATATCATATATGTTCACTCAGTTTCCGTCGATGTGTATAATAGGCAGCTGGCGTCTTAATCCCATCACCACGTACCGTAATCAATCTTTTGCAGCCTTTACTAGATTGTATATTCTTATCCTATTTCCGAACTCTCCTAACAACTTAAGCTTTGCCAACGGTTCTGGTTATGACACAGCACTTTACTTAGTAGTGATACCCAATTTGGTGAGTGCAGAATCATATATCATATAAAATTAATCTCAGGTCGACTTTGTCTCAGATAGCATAGATGCATCACTCTCATTAGATCCAAGCACTCAAATACATGTATTTGAGTATCCTAATGTCTTCCACATATACTGGCTATGATTCTCGAGCTATACAGGCGCAGCTAGTAACAGCACGTATAGTTTCTCCATTGATCATTATCTTTCACAGATCATCACTTTCCTGACATACCTCACAGATCGTGAAGATCAGGAGACATCATTTCTTGACCTATTCTTGACCTCCCTGTCAGCGGCTTCAGTAGCGAATGCCCATAGTCTAATTGCGAACTCTTGTATAGCTGGTCCCATACTCCCTAATGGTTCACTTTGGACAGTGCAGTTTCTATTGCAGAGAAGCAACAAATATTCCGTCAATTCAACTGCCATGAGTGAACTACAAATAGACAACTGTATAGCGGCATGAAATCATTGTAAGACTGTAATAGCCGTAGCTACACAGAGATCACCAGTAAAACATATTTAGTACCAGAAATTAGGAACTCGCGATTTATGGAAATTCTATAATGATGTAGTGGGCAGTAGGAACTCAACAATACCGCCGCTATGCAACAACGTTTATGCCGTTTGCACAGACACTAATCAGGCTAGACTACTTAGAAACATATAGTTAAGAGAAAACTTTTGCTTGGAGCTGCTAATTACCGAGTCATATTTTTACGAATTGATATATAATTTCAAAACACTAATTATTTCCAGCACTCAGTAAAATGTTTCTGATTCAAAATATTTGTTCATTTGTTTAATATAATTGTGTTCATTATATAAGTGGAATCTGATAATTCAAGAGAGGAAATCCTATTTTATAACTTAGGGGTGGTTATCTCATTATGATTTTATTTGGAATAGTGTCAGTCGCTGAGGTCAAACATATGGTCATCGTTATTATATGACTTAACTTGTCGTCGGTAACCTATAATTATTAGTTTAAATCATACATCTAAAATTCTATTCTATTCAAGGTCAGGTTATTTATTTGTAATATTTACCTAAATCGTGTGTCTAATGTTTTAAGCTGTTTAAATATGTCTTCATCTACTTGCCTCCACATGAGTACAAGTTTAGATTTAAGGTCCGTTTTTGTTCATATTTATACGTTGGGGAATCCACTTTCCCTAATTGGAACATCTCCTAATAGTCCCAAGAAACATAGAATACAATATTTAGATAAATATAAGCAATGCAACACCTAGCTATATGAAGAATAGTATAGAAATATTTATATACGATTAGGACAACATTATAAGACATAGACTAGATGAGAGGAACATAATTGTAAAAGTTTTAAATATAAAGATTTAAACAGGTGTGTCTTACTCGGACTAATATATAACTCATAGTACAAGTTGATCCTGCTTAGAAATTGATCCTGTTTATTTTGTCATGTTTCTAATGTGTACTTAGTAAGTCATTAAGACTTACCCTATTAATTTACTTCTCTTTATCTTAACTTAAATTTGTAATTAGGTTACATTTATTTTAAGTGAAATTTCTAATCGACGTTATGTTAGTTTTAAGTTTGTTTTCTGAGTTGAGCTATATAATATTCAAAACTGGGTTCTTAATTTAATTTTGACGTGGTGTTAATCATATTTTTTCCAATTGAGGAGTTTATTGAACCCTTTATCTAACATTACGTTCTGCGATTCATTGTTGACGTAAATTATGCGTATGCGTGTTTATTTATATGCAGGCAACACTGGAGTACTTCTTATCTCTTATTGATCAACGTGTTCTTTAAAGCTATTATGAATAAGGTCTTATGTAGGGCATAAGCTACATTTTTCAAATCATTAGGTATAAATTACTTTGTATTTTCAAAAATAGACACTTTCAGAACATAAGCTCAAGTTATCTGATATATTCAGATAATTATGTTGACTTCTCGCTTAATCTCTCAGGTTGTCATTTTCTGGAGAATATCATGTGGTTATTATAACACCGGAATCACTGCTGACAGCCACACAGAACAACGCAATCATAACAAACTATATCAACGCTAAAAATAAAACACCTAAGGAATATGTAAATTTAGACTCTGTAGATAAAGAGATGAAACGGTAAATCACATAATGGAATACAGCAAACAAGACCAAAAAAGAATAAAAAAAAATACGACTGCGTGGAAAGGGCAATCAACTGACAACTATGCAAATGTCTGCACCATGAGCATACAGACAAATAGCATGGACACGAACAAGAGAGATTGTTGGGAACTCCAAACTACATTTACAGAAACATTTATCCAACTGCTTCATATATGCCGAAAAACAACACATACCAACCCTAGCAACCACTATATGTGCACTATAGAAGTTCAACACTCTTTATTAAATACAATTTGTGACATATAGTTTTGTAAATACATAATTTGTATTTAGTTAACTTTTTGCGATCGAGAACTGTATTGATTGTTTTCAACATAACCTGACGCACTATATATGATGTCGATTTTTTCGTTTGCACTAAAAATAATAAGATGATAACCGCAACTTGTATACCTTAATATGTTTTGCAACACAATTAGGATTCGCCGTCATATGTGTGTTTAGAGAGTATGCATCTGTTTCGTCTTCTTTCAATATTTATGATATCTTCTCCGGATTACTGAACTCTCCAAAATAAACATCCTAATAAGAAAGTGGCATCCGCTCGCTACTATTTATCTATCGTGAGATTATAGTTGTTGGAATACAAATTAAACAAACAACATTTATTCAATAATAGTTATCTTTCACATTCGCATACTTTATAAACAACAACTGTTCACTAAGTGTTCAGACCTGTGCGGATGTTTTTCAATGACAGTTAGTATTTTGTGTTTTTATGTATTCAAGTGAAACAAATAATACCTACTATGTATTAAGACTCAAAGACTAAAGTTGTGTCACAGTTCTGTTAGCATATTCTGTAAATATTGTTTTCACATTTTAGAATAGAACGGAATATATGAATTAACAGACATATTTTACACATGAATTCAATAACAATTCTGAAATACGAACACAATAATTTTCTAAACTTAAGAGATGAACTAATTGCGAAGTGCAGACATAAATGTGAATTTAAAAATGACAGCTTCTCAACATGCCGGTTTTTTCTGTCGTCTATCGCGTACGTAAATGATGACCAGTTTATACTTTTTACATAAGACAAACTACACTTTCGAACTTTTTAAAAGATCAGTTGGATTTTGTCTATATACAAGCGTTTGTTGTTTTTTTAATGTTTGGCCGCCTTCAGTCTCCACAAAGACGTTCGATGCCTCTATTCTGGACTGGTTGTATGTAAACTTGTAACGTTAGCCCACGACTACTTTTTGGAGTCCAATTTACTGTTTTTACATTTGTTGCATATGTTTTTTTATTATTACGAATAGTATTAAAATGGGATCTTGTGATCTTTGAAAACCGACCCCACTTCAGTGTAATTCAGTTGCTTAAAATAGGATTTATTCATGTTAGCCCAAACTTGAAACTTTAGAGTTAGCGTTAAATCGCCCAAAACGCTGAGAAATCTATTTTGCTTAATTAAAAACGTTAAATACTTATTTTCCAAATCCTATTTAAATCACCTCAATTATTTACAGTGGAATGGATTCTTTTCTGATTTTTATTTTTACTTTCAGAATTTCACCTCTAAACGAAAACAAGTTGGTTTGTAAAAATTATTTGGTTGTTTACACATACTTCAAATGTGTTCATTAACCCAAATACAGAAAAAATTAGTGATATAAGTTTACATGGTAGCAAAAACAAGTAGGTTTCAAACAATTATTTGTGGTTTACTAATACGTAATATTAATTACACACTTATTTTACAAGTTCTACGACCACCCGTAACTTGAAAAATCAGACTCCACTTACTTGAGTAAATTAAGTGGAAACAACCTGTAAATGTATTTGAAATGAAAAGTTTATTTAATAATTTGAACATATTTTATTAGAGAGTTGATTAACCTTTTCGTATATCAGAAAATCAACAATCAGTTTTTGGCCAGTTAGGGGTAAACTAAGTTCTAAGTTTTGTCTTAATATTAAAAAAATAAGTACCTATATAACATATATTACTTTAATCACCGAAATTACTTACAGTGAAATGAGTTATTTTGTGATATTTTTAAAAGTAATACCCTAATTCTTATATATTTTAAATAACATCCTTTGTTTTAACATTTATCCCAGGCAAGGCCAAGGTTTGTGTCTAGTTAGTACATACACACATACACAAATACATATATATATATATATATATATATATATATATATATATATATACACGTTTATGTAAATGGCATTAATTACTGTATGTGTTGAAGATTATATATATATGTAGATATATATGTGTGTTTGTGTGAAAAATGAAAAACGGAAAACAAGTTAAAATGCAGGACAAAAACAAAAGCACTAAATTTGACCGGTTTCGTTCATGTTAGCGAACGTCTTTAGGACGCTCGCTAACACAAACGAAACCAGTGAACTCTCTTGTTTTTGTTTTTCTCCTGCCTTTTAACATGTTTTCCATTTGTCATTGTTCACACATTTTGTCTACCACGGCATTTTATGTTCATGACTTATCGTGTACTTTACCCCATATATATATATATATATATATATATATATATGTGTGTAAAGTTAGAAGAAGATAACGGCAGCCTTCTGTGAATAATCATCCGGCCTTCCCTGTAAGTAGAGCTACGCTGCGAAACCAATCGGTGTCAGGTTAGCGGGCTGACCTCCGCATATGCTTTGGGGTGTAAAAAGGATAACCCATTGACCCTCAGTAACTATGTCTACCCTCCATGTGAAACCTAGACCAGGCATCAGGCACATCAGAGCATATCCTCCACCGTGGGAGTTTGTCCTTGGTAAATGGAACGTCTGCGACTTGTTTGCCGCTCAGAAAGAGATACACTAAGCATAGACTGTGAACGCTATAACATCAACATGTTGTGCATCCAAAAGACAAATAAAAGACGATTGGGAACAGACACTCGAGTCAGGGCACAAGCTTATACTCATAGAACAGAAGGACTCCTTTTATCGAAGCCTTGGCTTTGCCATCAGCCCAAGACTTCTCAACTTCATTACCTTATACAAGTACATTAGTGATCGGGTTTCCACTATAGACTTATCGCTCCCCACCAGAAGTGGTACAGCATTGAAATGCTGAGCGGTTAATACCTATGGACCCACCAGCGAACGTGCAGCAAAGGATCCAACCGTCCGGGACAACATCTACACAGAAATGGATTCCGTGATAACCATCTCTGCTAGATGGAAGCTATTCATCTGTGGTGATTTCAACTCCAAGTGAGGGAAAACTCACCACTGAAGATGCTGAGGCTGGCGTTCACCTAAACATAAGCTACTACGGTATGGGCACACGAAACTCAAATGGTGAAGCCCTTCTCGACTTCCTATTAACAAACGGTCTCTTTGCCAGCAACACAGCCTTCACACATCCATGTAGACACCGAACAACATGGACCGGTAATATCGCTGACAGGAACCAAGCGACTTGCTCCAAAGTCACCAAGGCAGTATTCAACAAGACCGACTTTGTACTATGCCAGAAGAATTTCACCGCAATACTAAAAGAGTCGCCCTCCTATGGAGGTACTGACTTGAACTCTGAGCACAAACCTGTCGACACACGACTCAGGATGGACATATTACATCTAGTGCATAAACATCACTCGAAAGGCACAGACCAGGCATGTATTGCCATTGAAAATCTCTGCAATAATCCCTCAGTGCAATAGTCCTACCAGGAGCAACTGCAAAACTCACTGACTGAACGCCACCAAAGTCAGGACCCCAATGAAGCACTGAATGACCTGCTGGACTGCATAGAACCCTCAGCAGCAAAGACAGTCAGCGAGATCAAAAAATGGAAGAGCACACAACACACAGCTGATCCCATAGTCAGCAAGCTGTCAGAACATCAAAAATCACTCAAGAACTACAAACATGACAAAAGTGTAAACCGCACCCCACTCCGAAGGGCGCGCAGCTCCATCCTGCGCCTCATAACAAATATGTTGAAAGAAGTCGCAGTTGAATAGGCAGACGCCATAGCAGATGAACTCACCTCAGCCGATGACTGTCGATAAATGTTCTGTGCAGCATAATAGTTTCGTTCAATGAAACCCACCCCACCCATCATTGCCCAAGACACTGACGGCAACCTCATGGGAATTGATGAAGGCAAAACAAGAATCATCAAAGACTGGTCTCAGCAGCAGTTCACCGACCTACAGGATGAACCACTTCAACCATTTGAGGATTCCCCAAGGACACTCCAGACTTCCATAACAGAAGAGAAAGTAAAAACTGGCATCATTGCACTTCCAAATGGCCGTGCCACCAGTCATGATGGTGTGAATAGTGAGCTGTTTAAGCACTCAAAGAACATTTTTCCTCTCCCATTGGCTAAAACCATCAACTCATCTTTCGAACGCCACACACTAATAGAGACACTAGTAGAAGGTACACTTATCACCTTACCCAAGCCAAAGAAGGCCCTGGGCCACCAGCCAACATGCGGCCAATAGCCCTGCTGAACAACATAAAAATATCCTGTCTACAATTACCCTGTGCCGCATAAGAGATAACATCGACTGCTTCACTGGACCCTACCAAATTGGTTTCAAAAGAGGTAGAAGCTGCGCAGAAATTGTATGGGCACAACGTATGCTGACCTCAGTAGTGATGACAAAGAAATGGGATTTCTACAAGATGGGCATTAATATGTCGCGAGCCTCTGATACCATCAAGCGACAACGCATCCTAGATGCCCTACTGCAAGCAGGCTGCTATGATGACGAATTAAACTTGTAAGATTACTATTAGCAGGAACAAAGCTAATAGTCCGAGTGCAAAACGAGCTGCCCCACTTATTTAAGACCCCCATAGGCTCCCCCATGGCGACAAACTCTCGCCGGTGCTCTTCACCTGCTACCTCGCCGCAGCACTCTCATCCTCCCGAGAAAGCTCTAACAGGCCCAACCCACCAGTCTCCAGGCTGGGTCTGCCATTAGAAATGGAATATGAAGTCGACGTTGATTTCCTGGACGTAGAAAAGAATCCACTGGATAAGCTCCAGCCAATAGCGGCAGAGAAACAGAAATCTCTTCATGAACGAGATTAAAACAGAGTTTAGCCATGTATACCTTACAAAAACCACATAGTTGGACCCACAAGGCAAGACCCTCCGCGGCTATCAAAGGTGGCGCAAGAACAAGACCCTGCACTCCCTGCTGTGCAGCACTACAGACGTCACAGCCCGCAATGTAGCGTTTCATTCATTACATAAGCTCTGGAGCCGACGAACTAAGAGTCCGTGTAAGACTAGACTCCGTCTCTATAACGCGTACTGCGTGCTCATCATGCTCTACAATAGCAACAGCTGAGCTATAACAATAGCCATACTTGACAAGCTGGATGCGTGCCATGGCAGACACCTCCCTTCAATCACAGGTCACTGCTGGCGGAAAAAAACTGATCAGCAACAAGGCATTATACAAGCTGTGCACCGAAAGCCCCCTCGGCACAAAGGTCGCTGAACAAAGATGGTATATGTTAGGCCATGTCCTACGAATAGAACCTGAAACTCCCGCACAAAGGGCAGTAGACGTTGCCGTTACTGGCTCGCAAGCCTACCAACTGCGACTAGGACGGCACTGCACAAATCTGCTGGACACACTACATGCTGACCTCATCAGGCGGGACTAGGGCCACTACGTACAGCGAAACAAATTCATTGCCTACGGCATCTAGCGCATAACAAGGCCAGATGGCCTGGGACTAGCATGGAGGACTTATTGCAGCTACGTGATGTCATTTGACTACAGTAGCCGCAGAACACAGTTTAAAAAAAAATGTAAAGTTAACTGTTTATATATGCTATAAAGGTATTTATGTATAAATGTATACATGTATATATATTTATATAAAGAGAGAGAGAGAGAGAGGGGATGATGTGAGCGAGAACGACATTAAATCAATATAGACTTGCGAATAATGTATAATCACTTAGCCTTGACGAAGCAGAATGGTGTAAAACCGTAAATGGCTCATCAACGTTTTGTCTTTATTTTTCAAAGACTTTCTAAACATGCTTGGTTTAAAGAAAAACATATTTATTAAAATCAAAAATAAGTTAGGCGTTTTTATTTATTTTTGCGAACACCTTAAAATTAAAAATGGGTGGTGCTTCTATGAAATTTATCAAAAACTATTGTCGTTCAAGTTCAAAATATGTGATACGTCTATCAAAATGAATTAATGTTTATTTCGAAAAAACGTGGTCTTTAAATCTCAAAATATGTAGTGCGTTTATAAATGGTAGGAATGTACTTTCGACAAAGATGATACGTTAAAATTAAAAATATGTGGTGCGTTTATAAATGGTAGGAATGTTCTTTCGACAAAGATGATACGTTAAAATTAAAAATATGTGGTGCGTTTATAAATGGTAGGAATGTTCTTTCGACAAAGATGATACGTTAAAATTAAAAATATGTGGTGCGTTTATAAATGGTAGGAATGTTCTTTCGACAAAGATGATACGTTAAAATTAAAAATATGTGGTGCGTTTATAAATGGTAGAAATGTTCTTTCGACAAAGATGATACGTTAAAATTAAAAATATGTAGTGCGTTTATAAATGGTAGGAATGTTCTTTCGACAAAGATGATACGTTAGAATTAAAAATATGTGGTGCGTTTATAAATGGTAGGAATGTTCTTTCGACAAAGATGATACGTTAAAATTAAAAATATGTGGTGCGTTTATAAATGGTAGGAATGTTCTTTCGACAAAGTTGATACGTTAAATTAAAAATATGTGGTGCGTTTATAAATGGTAGGAGTGTTCTTTCGACAAAGATGATACGTTAAAATTAAAAATATCTGGTGCCTCTATATAACTGAATAATTGTTTTTTTTTAAAGAAGCATTGATGTTTAATTTTTATGTGTGTTTTTCTTTTGTATTTATAGCAATCCTAGATAAACAGTATTGTCGGGATTCGGTTTTAAAATAACTAGTCTGGATCTGAATTCAAGTTTTATTCGTTTCGAATTATTCGCTGATTACAGAAAATAAATTGGAGAAGACAATTCGTGCTGTAATTGTGTCGGACTTTATAATGAGTGCTCATTCAATATTTATTTGAAAAGAATCTTACGAGGCTAGCTTACTTAAAGTTAAATGATTGATCACGCTGTAATGTATTAACTTTAAACAAGCTACTCGTTAAAGACTTCAGCAATATCTATCTCATCTCTTTTCTCTCTTTTACTCACGGTTACGAGGGAAGAAGGTCAAGGTATTTAGGCTATTACCTGTTGTTAATAATAGTTATTATTATTATGTTTTTACCTGTAGTTAATAATGGTTATTTTTAGGTTATTACATGTTGTTAATATTGGTAATTATTGAGGGTATTACCTGCTGTTAATAATGGTTACTATTTAGGTTATAACCTGTTGTTAATAATGGTTAATATGTAGGTTATTAGTTGTTGTTAAAATAGTTATTATTTAAGTTATTAGCTGTTGTAAATAATGGGAATTATTTGGGTTATTAGCTGTTGTTAATAATTGCCATTTTTGTGGGTATTACCTGTTGTACATGATAATTATTATTGAGGTTATTAGCTGTTATTAATGATAGTTATTATTAGGTTATTCACTGCTGTTAATAATTTTTATTATTTAGGTTATTAGATGTTGTCAATGATTGCCATTATTTAGATTATTACCTGTTCTTTATAATGGTTAATATTTAGGTTATTACTTGTTGTCAATAATGACTATTATTTCGGGTATTACCTGTTGTTAATGATGGCTAATATTTAGGTTATTAGCTGTTGTTAAAAATAGTTATTATTTAAGTGATTGCCTTTTTCCAATAATTGGTATTATTTGAGTCATTACTTGTTGTCAATAATGGACATTTTGATGGGTATTACCTGTTGCAAATGATGGTTATTATTAAGGTGATTACCTGCTGTTAATAATGGTTATTATTAAAGTTATTACCTGTTGTTGATGATAGTTATTTTTATGTGTTCACCTCTTGTTAATAATGGTGATTATTTAGGTGTTTACCTGTTGTTAATGATAGTTATTAGTAGGTTATGCTCTGCTGTTAATAATCGGTAGTGTTTCGGTTATTAACTGTTGTTAATGAGTATATATAGTTAAGGTTATTACCTGAAGTTAATGATGGTAATTATTTAGGTTATTCCCTGCTGTTGATAATGCTAATTATTTAGGTTATTACATGTTTTTAATAATGGTTGTTATTTAGGTCATTACCTGTTGTTAATAATGGTTACTGTTAAGTTATTACTAAATAATCGGGATTATTGAGGGTATTAGCTGATGTTAACAATGTTTATAATTGACGTTATTACCTGTTGCTAACAATGGGTGTTATTTAGGTTATTACCTGTTGTTGATAATGGTTAATATTTAGGTTATTAGCTGTCGTCAAAAATAGTTATTATTTAGGTTATTACCTGTTAGCAATACTTTGTATAATTTGGGTAATTACCTGTTGTTAATACTGGTAATTTTTATGGGTATTACCTGTTGAAAATAATGATTATCATTAAGGTTATTACCTGTTGTTAATGATAGTTATTTTAAGGGTATTACCTCTTGTTAATAATAGTTATTATTCAAGTGTTAACCTATTGTTAATGATAGTTATTTAAGGTTATTATCTGTTGTTGATAATCAGTAATGTTGTTCATAATGGTTATCATTGAGGGTATTACCTGCTGGTTACAATGGTTATTATTTAGGTGATTACTTGTTGTTAATAATGGTTAATATTTAGGTTACTAGCTGTTGTTATGAATATTTATTATTTAGGTTATTACTTGTTGTCAATAATTACTATTATTTGGGGTATTACCTGTTGTTAATAATGCCAATTTCATGGGTATTACCTGTTGTAAATAATGATTATTATTAAGGTTATTAGATGTTGTTAATGATAGTTATTTTTAGGGTATTACCTGTTGTTAATAATGGTTATTATTTAAGTGGTTACATGTTGTTAATGATAATTATTTAAGGTTATCACTTGTTGTTTATTATGGTTATTATTTAGGTTATTACCTCATGTTAATAATGGGTATTATTTAGGTCATTACATATTGTAAATAATGGTTATTTTTTGGTTATTACCTGTTATAATGATGATTATTTTTAAGGTTATTAGCTGTTGTCATTAATAATTATTATTTAGATTATTACCTGTTGTTAATAATTAACTATTATGTATGTTCTTATAGAAGAGATTTTGATATAATCGGTATAGAATAATGAACAGGTCTTACATACGATACAATAATAGGGACACCTGCAATTGAGAGAAATTGGTAAAAATTGGTCACTTGGTGAGTTAATTGCAAATCACGGCGAATTAGAACAATTAGTAATGTAAGTAAATTCGTGTGAATCAACATAGTACAACTTTGTTGACCGGCTTAACTCTGATGTTTGCATCTTGCCCAAAGGACCACGCGTAGTTGGCAACATCCCTAAGTAAAAGTGATATTATGGAGCCGGCTGGATTCGAACTTGGCACACCGAGGTCGTCAGTGGGAATTAAAGCATGTAGACCAACAGCCTTAGAAAAACAAACATTGATTCACGTTTATGCTCAGAAGAACAAGAAGAAGAAGAATAGTATAAAATAACATAAGGATATCTATTAATAATGGAGGTTATGTATCTGTCTGTCTGTCTGTCTTTCTGCCTGTCTGTATGTCTGTCTGTCAGTCTGAAGCCGAAATCCTATCAGAGTAGTATGACTATTTTATAAGTCCGCCACCTTCATTATATACTATTAAAACACCGCCGTAAACACTATGTGCATTTCTCAATTTACATAATCAATTGCCTTTGAACTTCGAATAAATTAGTATTCGCAAATATACATTCATGATTGTTTTCTTCAGATGTCCACATGTATTTACGCTATTTTGCTCACTTATGAGTATCTCTTTTATTATTCATATATATACATACATGAAATGCGTTACCTAGTTAATATAACTATGACACAACTGATTAAACAGCCAGGGTTAATCCATTGAATTGCTTCCCTCCTTCCGTTAATTGAATATTTACGCAAGATAAATAAAACGCTGGCATACACCGTGCCCTTTTTATTAAAACGTTCTGAGTTTGTTTATGTTCTTAATCTTAGTAGCCACCATGTTTAAAAACACACATTCACTGAATCAAATTGTTTAATTAAAATAATAATTGATTTAAAAATTACTATTTCAAAACACGCACACACATATTATAACGAATTTAGTTCAGGTAAACATTTTCTTTCCAAGAATTAAAACACTATTAGTGTTAACTGTATTTGATTTTTTAATACTTTCATATCCAATATTATCATTTTTTTTCACGAACTCAACTGAATTTATGATTACACCTTATAGGCTTTTATTTACAAACTGTTTTTATTATTCCATGTGTTACTTATTAAGAAAAAGATGTGATTTTTGTTCTTTACTGTCAACAAAACAACTAACACATTGTACTGGAAAACTATACAACTGAATATTATGAAAGAATAAAATTGTTTAATTAAAAAAGGTCATTAAACAAACACACACACATCGTATTCACTGTATTTTATTTTTTGGTGCTTTTGCACTTTAGGACCCGCGCTAACTTTGACCCCGTCGTTAGGGTAAGGGTAAAAGTCAAAGTGGAGGTTAGGGTTAGGGTTAGGTTTTTTTTTTCCTTTTTAATTAAAACTATTTATATGTATGGGGGGAGGATAACAAAAATTTGGCGAAGGCGGTCAAAAACTTTTTTTTTCTTTTCTTAACTAAAAATATTTCTTAGTATGGGGAGGGTAAAATGAAAAAAAAATTGAGTGGGAGTGCACAACATTTATTTTCTTTCTTTTTAAACTAAAAATATTTCTGTTTAAAAAAAAAATCGAGGTACGGTCGAATTTCTTTTATTCTTTATTTTCAACTACACACATTCTTGGTCATGAACAAAGAAAATCAATGTCTAGCCACCCAAGAAATATGACTGGGGCTCCATCGGTTTACGCGTGAGCGTTCATTTCTGTGCGGTAGCCTAGCAAAAATATGCGACCGGAGGAAGCATATATTTGCTAGTAATAATAATAATCTATATATTAATACGATAACTTGTGTGTTCGTGTGTCACGCTTCCGGCAAAAGCTCTGCGCATGCGTGCCGCACCTAAATTTTGAAAAACAGTCAACTAGCCTTCGTTTAGTAATATTTTTATGTGTTTCAATCTGGCGTAATGGTTAAACAAGGTAGTGATTTAACTTCGGCCCGACTGGTTTATAGTTCGATCCCAACCAACCTCTAAGATTTTTATTCTACATTTCGAGGGGAAGGGGAAGAAATAATACATTTTTTTTATCACCTGGTTAAAAACTACTTTTTTGTGTTGCTTAAAACTTAAAACTATTTTTTGTTTTTATGTTGGCGTTTTTTATGGCATTGTCTATTTAATTACGTTGACTGCTTAAAAAGTAGGGTATCGGCCAGTATTATTTTGTTGTTGTTTTTTTTTTTTTGAACGGATGGCATATCAACCTTTTTTTAGTAGATATGCGCAGTGTCCATCGTACACGAGTTACTATTTTAAACATTATTTCACTCTTATCCAGAAAGGGGAGGGGTCATAATAAAGCAAGCGTAACTTACTAACAAATAGAAGGTGCTTTGTTACATTAGGACCCGTATTGAAAACATTATTTCGTGTAATTTACACGGGTTCCGCTAGTTATAATAATAATAATAAGCATAAAATAATAATTATGATAAAATAATAATAATAATAATAATAATAATAATAATAATAATAATAATAATAATAATAACAAAATAAAAAATAAACAAAAATAAATGAAAAAATGAAAGAAATAAACAAATACAAATACAAATAAAGAAAAAAAATAAAAATGGTTCTGGCCTAGGCTGACACAAGACAAACTATTTGAGTTGAGGAGGATGAGAAAACCGAGGAGGGACAGTTCAAGCTAGACCTCTACTGGAAAAGTGCGGAGAATGCTGTGACTATGTAGAGCCTTATTGTCACCCAAATCCTAGAGAAGACCAATGGTCCTTACCAGTGATAAATCAATGACAAGAGGAAGTTGCGATCTCGCAAGGTTATTTGCGGAGGTTATCGAAGAGAATTGAAGCACACTGGAAATCTGGGGAGGCTTGTTGTCACTCAAACTCCAGGAAATACCACTGGTTGTTGTCGGTGAGCAATCACTGACGATGATCTCTGTGAGAACTCTTAGTGAGTACAAATAATAATAATAATAATTATAATAATAATAATAATAATAATAATAATAATAATAATAATAATAATAATAATAAGAAGAAGAAGAAGAAGGAGAAGAAGAAGAAGAAGAAGAAGAAGAAGAAAAATGTATATCTCTCTCTATATATAAAGTTAGGTATCTGCATATATTTGTATATGTCGTTGTACAGGATAAATTCATAAACTAATGAGCAGATCATTATGAATTGTCGGCAAGTTACATGGGAACATTATTCTTTTGTTAATTAAAACATCAGGAGGGTCATGAATATACAGTTAGGTGTGTTTATATGATTATTTCGATGTATGAGATAAACTCCTGAACTAATTAACTAATCATTATGAAATATGGGTCACAGTTATAAGAGTAAGAGTGGGGAATGTGGGTTATATTTAGTTTCAGTTAGTTTTCGGTAAAGGGGGAAACAGTATGGGAAAGACATTCGTAAAAATTCAAGTAGTATCGTTATTTTACCTTTTTAGACATAAATTAATATATATTATTCCAAATTTAGTGTGGAGTATTTTAATAGGAATTTGCGGGGGTGGGGGGCACAACCACTCATTTTAAAATTAAAATATTTCTAGATTTGCATTTTAAGTTATCTATAAGTAAGATTAACTTATTTTTAATTTCTTCTTAAGACCGTTTAAGCTCATGTCTTACAGTTTAGACATTTTTCAGAATCAAAATCAGATAATACATTTTAATCACAATTAAAGTAAGCTTGTTAGCCATGAGGTTGGTATCATTTTAATCTTCGTAAGATGGCATAAAAGTGGTGCAAAACTGTTATTTTCTAGGAATTAATTTTATCCGTTTCAGGACGGGTATTAATCTAGTATATATTAATGCATTATTCTCTCTTTCTGTATATATATATATATATATATATATATATATATATATATATATATTATGTGCGTGTGTGTGTGTGTGTTAAATAAGTATAAAACGAGGTATCATAAAAAAATATCTAGTGTAGAGAAATGGATAAAACGAATTGTTTTAAAAAATATATTTACCTTTCAATAGAAACGGTTATATTCCTACCCCAAACACGTTCGACATTAACTAGCGGAGTTGAATTCAACTTTACTTGTTACATCCGACTAATTAAAATGCACCAATAATTAATGGGCATAGCACATATATTAACCCACTTAATGAATACAATACCTAACACATCTAGAGACGGTATTTTCGTCTTATACTCAACCAGATGTTACCACTTATATATAATATTGCTTTTTATAATCTAAATATCAATAAAATTATTCCATAAAAATTATTGAATGACATGAATATTAGCGACACTAATATGAATGTGAGCCTTTTTACAGATACATATGGTTTGCTTTATTTATGTATGTATGTTTACATGAACTTACATAAAACAACGATGACAAATAACATTTGTGTTAACAGTAATTGTGACATGTTAACACTATAACACATTTTCAAACGGATATAACTTATTGTGTTCGGAGCGATGGCCGTGTATTTGTGGTTAGCGGAAATACACATCCTACGTTCATAATTATAAAAAAAAACATGTGGCGGAATTATTAACTTTATTGTAAACTAGCAGTGACGATCTAGAGTTGTTCAAGGTCCCTTAAGTTCAATTTTTTGCAAACATTGATATGTTCTATAATTGCAGATCAACTTCATCACATAAGAAAAAAGAAATGAAAAAAAAATAAAACACTTACTGAATGAATAAAAGTAATTCTTTCAGTTGATTTTTCTGTGTAGGTTTTTATTAAAAACTACCTAAGCTAATAGAAGCAACAAATAAAATTCTTACTAAAAGAATAAGAGTAATTCATTATAGTTGATTTTTCTGTTTAGGTGTTTATTTAAAAATACCTTCATATTAGCAAGATCTCGAACCAAATTATGTCTTTTAAAAAATAAATTGTAGCGAAGTTCGTTAATTTATTTCCAACATACTCCAACAATACCAAACAAACACGAGTTTGTCAGTATTACCTAAGCTAATATAGGGTGGGCCAAAACAAGGGACCTATCTTTAAATTTGAATAACTTGAATTTGAATAACTTCCACAAAATAAAAGTTAAACTCACCAAACTTTATGTGTGTGTAGACTGACCCTTCCGAGATTTTTTGAAATAAACAAAACAAATTTTAGCCGAAAAACACTTCTTAAAACTTACAAAAACTAAAGTATTGTTTTTTACACTGTTTTGAGTTTTTTAAGCAAAAATAATGTTTTCTAAATGAGGGTACGTTCCTTAGGGCTAATACGGCTCATGCTTGCTTCGGAAGGGGTTCTTTACTTATTCTAAAAAAAAAAAAAAATCAATAAATAAAAAAGTTATGAATTTTTAAAAATAGGACCCTTATTTTTGCCCACCCTGTAGAAGCAACAAATAAAATTCTTACTAAAAGAATAAGAGTAATTCATTATAGTTGATTTTTCTGTTTAGGTGTTTATTTAAAAATACCTTCATATTAGCAAAATCTCGAACCAAATTATGTCTTTTAAAAAATAAATTGTAGCGAAGTTCGTTAATTTATTTCCAACATACTCTAACAATACCAAACAAAAACGAGTTTGTCAGTATTAAAATTTGATATGTCAGTTCAAATATTATTAAAGTACGGTAATTATTATATCAATATAGAAACAGAAACATTGTACTCATAATATATTCCATATAATAATTCGTAATTTATATTTAAAACGTATAACTTTTTCCATATAGCAATAAGTAATTTATATTTAAAATCACTTCATATCTAATATTATTATATATTATACCATAAGCACTTCTAATTTTACTGAATAATTTGATAACTTAATCCATTTTAATGGTTGAACTAATATTTTCATGGTTTAACGTTTTTCTTTCTATGTAAGATTCCTTTTGTGTTTTTGTTTGACCACGGTTATCTCACTTTCACTGTGAAATTCGTCTCTTTTATAACGGGAGATCTGTGAATTTTTTTGATTTGATTTAAATGGAAGCCTCACAGTTTCATTAGTATTTTTTTTTACGGATGTTTCAGGACATTTCTGAAATTAGCCAGGGGAATTGATTTCATCCTGAGAAATGGGTAAAAGTTTAACTGGTGGAATTTACACTCTTCTGTATTCCGGAATTACAGAATTCTATCAAGTTCAGATAATTAGTAAAACTACAGAGAAACATAAAACGCACATGCATTTAGTTTTCTAAAGAATTCAAGATTACGATTTAAACTAAAAAAAGACATTAGGATTATGTTATTGAACAAATTAAACACCTGGAACAAATCTTAGACTAGTATGGGAGAAGACTCGACCCATAGAGAGCAAGTGAAATAAAGAATATGTCAGCTCCGGAATACATATGATCGTTGTAGAGTTTACTTGGGTTAGCGAATTACTATGACGTATTTGTCACAGGTTTGTGGAACCCACGAGCTCCTCGAGACGAATTATTGAAAAAGTAGAAAGATTCGATTTTAATGGCAGCATTTGAGAAAATAAAGAAAATTCTCACGTCTGATTTATTTTTGAACCATTATGATCTAGAACACGCAATCGTTATACCTTCTAAGGCGAGTAAATACGGAATATGAGTTTTTATATTACATAGAATAAATAACGGTTCGCTGAAGTCGAAAGTGCATGCGTCTTGTACACATTTACCAGCAAAAATGAGCTACTCGCTTATAGAAAAAGAAGCGCTGGTTATCATTTATGCGGTAACAAGTTTCGCCGTTTCGTGCAGGGAAGAAGATATTCATCACAAATCTACCATCAAGCTTTAAATACACATATTGTGAACAAATTACAGATATGAAAACTCATTAATGTAAATCATTTCTACAAGATGGCTAATCTCCAACTTTTAAAAATCAAGTCAAGGACGAACTGTCTAGATTGATACTGAACTCTTGTGAAGCCCTTTGGGCACAGTAATTGCCTCGCTACGAACAGAACTTGAGGTGAAAAACCCCGCTGTGCTCTAACGTAAGAAAACTTGCATGGAAACTCGGAGAAATAAAGAAAAAGAGATGAACGATGATTTACAAAATATATTATAATGGACATAATAGAAAAATAACACCAAACAAATATTATAATCGACATAATAGAAATGCCCCCCCCCCCAAATATTATAATGGACATAATAGTAAAAGAAACAAGAATATATTATAATGGGCATAATAGAAAAAGAACCCCCCTAAAAATATTATGATCGACATAATAGAAAAAGAACCAAAAAATATTATAATCGACATAATAGAAAAGTAACACCAAAAAATATTATAATGGACATAATAGAAAAAATCTCATAATGGACATAATAGAAAAAATATTATAAGGGGCATATTAGAAAAAGAACCAAAAAATATTATAATCGACATAATAGAAAAAGAACCAAAAACCTATTATAATCGACATTATAGAAAAGTAACACCAAAAAATATTATAATGGACGTAATAGAAAAAAATATTATAATGGACATAATAGAAAAATACCCCCCCCCCCGATATTATAATCGACATAATAGAAAAAGACCCCCAAAATATTATAATAGACATAATAGAAAAAGAACATAAAGAATATTATAATGGATACAATAGAAAAAGAACTTAACATTTCCGGACGCACATTCCATCTGCAACGATGTAGTAATGTACAGTGACCGGTGTGTCATTCCGGCGATATTGCAAAACCGTATTCTCAGAGAGTTTTATGTTAGGCATTCAGGTATATCCCAGATAAAGAGTATTAAGCGAAGTTACGTCCACTGAACGAACACTGACAGAGATATTAAGAATAACGTTAAATCATCTAAAACGTGCACGTTAGCAGTAAACGCGACTCACATAAAATGCAACCCCTTGTCTACAACGGAACTGAATTAAAAAAAAATCTTTAAATATCTATTTTTATATATTTTATTTATTGATGTATTTATTTACTAATTTTTACGTATTTAGATGGTGGGGTAATTTTATTAATTAATTAGCTAATACGAAGGAATATTGGAATTGTTGTGATGGGTCAATAATAGTAAATTGATTAGGCGTTTCTGCTGGTAGAGGTAGGTTACCCCCCCATTGTGACAGAGGGTATAACGAAATAAATGTTTAGATAGGGGAACTACTTGGATATTACAGACAGTGGAGGGGGCCTACTGTAATAGGACAATAGGAGTGAAATACAATTAAAAGAAGAAGATCGATTTGTCTTAAATGTTAGGAGTGTTAATCCTGCCGTGACGAAGGAAATGAGGAGAGTATAATTACATTTAGTATGTCTCATTGGAAAACAGGTTAGAAAATGAAGTGTATCATAATTAGGTCTGAAATAAGTAAATGGTGTTCGTGGGGTTGGTAAGTGTTGGGTACCCGTGCTATTGATGTCTATAGTATCTCCTACTATGAACACCAATAGCAGAGTTCCCCTACACTTACCAACCCCCACACCCCATTACTTATTATTTATGTGCTAGTAAATAGAAGCCCAATGTCATGGTGACTATGTCAGCTACTTAAACCGCTACCCCCACCTTTCCCGCACATATCAAAAGATCTGACAAAGTAATTAGTAGACTACACTTACTTCAACGCCAGCAACTACAATCAAATAACTCTATATATCTAGAATTGAGTTGTCTCCCTTTACATTTTAATACACGCATATTTAGCTATAGATCTCATCACTGACCACATATCCTCCTCTGACAACCTAGCCATTATCATCGACAACACCTTCTCTACTTTCCAACGACACACATTCAAGCAAATCCCGGCTCCTCCATGGGCCCTAGCGTTTCCGGTTTCCTAGCCATCACTTACATGAACCGGCTAGAGCAACGGGCACTAAGCACCTGCAACTGATATATATTTTTCACTAGATATATAGATGTCATACTTATCCTCACATCCTCTCGTGATGAAGCCACCAAAATATTTAGCAATTTTAACAACACCGACTCCCACATACAATTCACCATAGAACATCCCAACGATTCTCTCTCTCTCTCTCTATCTCTCTCTCTCTCTATCTATCTATCTTTATATATATATATATATATATATATATATATATATATATATATATATATATATATATATATATATATATCCTCTTGACTTCAATCCAAACACAACTTAACATGGTTCCATACATACCAACTTCTATAGGAAACCTGCCTTCAAAAAACGTTTTTGTACACTTTCAGTCTGCCCTGCGCCTTGACATTAAATAATGTTATGCCCACAATGAAATATAGACGCTGATTATTTAAGGGCGAGAGTATATTTTGGGTAAGGTATTTATGAGTAACGCGTTTTCTTATTTATAGAATGAAAATTAAGGGTTTATAAAACATTGTTTGTAATGAGATCTGACGTAGATTATTCATGCATTTCGTATGAATCAGACTATTCTGATGTTGGTATTTGTTTTCGAGATTGAATTCCTCTTAGAAAGACATAAGGTACATACAGGAGGAACCACGTGCCGGTTGACAACATAATAAGTGACAGTGTTTCTGTGGAAGTAACCGGATTCGCACTTGGTACACCCAGGTTGTCAGTTGTTATCCTTAACTACTTAGCCACCGCCGCCTCCCGCCTGACGTAGATTAAAAGCAGAAACCCAAGTGGTTAAACCCTAGCGACGCATTGTGTCTGCGAGGGTGGAGCAGCGTAGCATGATAATTGCTTTAAAGCCGTTCGAGACGGTTGGCTGCCTCGAAGGAAAATAAAGCGTGATGTCTAATAAAAAAAAGGAAATAGAGGTGAAAAGAGAAAACAGATAATAAAACCCCGATCATGATCGTTTTTTTTTCGTGGTGACTTTCTGAATAAGTAAAGGGAGTGGTAGTCTCCATAACAATATTTCACCCGCCTTCAAACTTTTGTTATAGAAAAATGTAAATGACATCATTCTGTGTTTGCCTTCAATAAATACGTGAATATCAAAAGTTGAAATGTAGTTATTTAATACTGTGTGCTTATGATACATGAGAAAATTCTTGTTGTAATATAAATTGACCAAGTAAGTAAAATTAAATATGGAATAATTAATTAAAATAAATTGAGGTTCCACATACGTTAGGGTGATAAATATCGCCAAATTTTATTGGACAACATATTTAATGTAAAAGTCCTACTTTTATAGATAAGTAGAACTCAGAAGTATTACTTTTGTATATGAAGAATGAGAGTTAAAATCGTTTTATTTAATAAATAGCACTCTATAACTTCTTGACGGGTACGTATATTTATAAGTTCTTGAAAATTCCATTAAGTTGACACCCATTATTTACTGTAGTTGCCTATTAAACCCGTATCAAAACTTTAAAAAAATAAAGATTTGAAATTTTAAATTTTGTGTAAATATTTTTCTCTTCAGAAATTACGACATCCGACAAAACGCAGATAGGTTGCATCAGACAATTGTAATGTTTGGTTTGGAATTGTTGAAGAGGGATAAGAGGGAGAAAGGAATTAAGGAAAAGATGAATGAAAGAATTAAGGAAGGAGACTGCTAATCCCATTGCACCGGTATCTCCCCAGAATTGTTCTTTTTGATTTAACTCCTCTATCTATGATAATATACAATTTTAAAAGAAAATAGGCATACAGAGCCCTTTTAACACAACTCCCCCGTTACCATTGTAAAATAATTCTCTGTTTTTTTAGGAAAGAAACAAGAAAATTAAGCACTATTGAAACATTCAAATATAATTATGGTGCTCTGCGGAGCAGTAATACACCATGTGTGTTCGAAGATAAATAATTATATTCACAATAGTTTAAGTACTACGTATTACATCGTTTTAATAGATAAAGTATTACATATCACATTAATTTATTTTAAAAAAAGTAAACAATAACGTTGAATTAAAAACGAACGTCTATAATACTTCCTTCCCCCTCTCGCGTGTGCAATACCGTAACAATATATAAACAGTTCTGTGAGTCAGAACGCAACCCATCTCGATCTTGGATCTACGATCGTGGCCACTTAACCACGAAATCTAATCGAACTCTATTGAGAAATAAGTCACTTAAACGAAGCATGTAAGCCGGCATATGTTATATGTTGTGATCCGGCCGAAACCGAGCAAATGTAGAGTCTACAAGTTACACGTTTAGGGTCATTTCTATACGATGAAATCGATTTTTTTCCAATTATTGGATATTTTGTGTGTGAATAGTGTAAACTTTAGAACACACTAATTTTTGGGGGGTTGTCCATTATCTTAGTGTATATTGAATTAATTCGGAAGTTGAGTTGTGTAAGAACTTGTAAACGCCATGCCGAATGGTGAAATACTGCAAGGAACTAGATTCGTAAATTGCATTATCTAAAAACCAGAATGAGTATCAACGTAAACGTAGAAAATACGTAATACGATATTCTCGAACATCAGCGGAATTAGTGAGAGCGTCCATTACATGTGTACGTAATGTTTTGTAGCATGTAGAACATTTTAAAATTAGATGTCTATTAGTTCCTGGTGTCGATATAAGAATGCCAGTAATGAAATGTTACGAGATAAAGTTTTTGCTACAACATATGTTTTGTGAAGAGTCGAAGGTAGTGGGCACACATTTATATTTAGTGTTAGCTGGAGAAAAATAATCACAAATTTACTAAAACACGCTCGAGTGAATAAGCGTAATATAGTGCTAGTTTAGTAGCCTGCGATGCAGGTGGTTATTTTTCAATTCTTCAAACATGTACAGGGGGAAATCGTCTTAACTTTTTATATAAGATATACTAGACTGAAAAAGGCGGGCACATGATTATTAATATTCTTAAATACACACCTAAAAAGTACAGGAATTAACTCTTTACATATTGAAGTTAGGATTTAGATTTGAGAAAGTAAATCTACAATAATAAAATCACACTTAATTACAAGGTTGCTAAAATAGCAGATGTATGTTATTGTTTTTCTTATCTCTTTCTCGGATATCGGTATTTTCACTAGCACAAGAATAACATAAAACACTCAAAATAATTATTCCTATAATTATATAATAGATTTCCCCTCAGATAGTCACTTCACGTAAATAGAAAAAGTGATGACTTAGTCAAATTAACAAGTTAAGCTAACTGATTTTGTGAATTGATTTAGTAACTCAAACATTTAGTGATTTGATCAGTATACTTTGATCACTTGATCACTATTTTGTTTTTTAGTGATTTGATCAGTATACTTTGATCACTTGATCCCTAATTTGTTTTTTAGTGATTTGATCAGTATACTTTGATCACTCGATCACTAATTTGTTTTTTAGTGATTTGATCAGTATACTTTGATCACTTGATCACTAATTTGTATTTTAGTGATTTGATCAGTATACTTTGATCCCTTGATCACTAATTTGTTTTTTAGTGATTTAATCAGTATACTTTGATCACTTGATCACTAATTTGATTTTAGTGATTTGATCAGAATACTTTGATCACTTGATCCCTAATTTGTTTTTTAGTGATTTGATCAGTATACTTTGATCACTTGATCACTAATTTGTTTTTTAGTGATTTGATCAGTATACTTTGATCACTTGATCACTAATTTGTTTTTTATTGATTTGATCAGTCTACTTTGATCACTTGATCCCTAATTTTTTTTTTAGTGATTTGATCAGTATACTTTGATCACTGGATCACTAATTTGTTTTTAAGTGATTTTATCAGTATACTATGATCACTTGATCACTATTTGGTTTGTTAGTGATTTAATCAGTATACTTTGGTCATTTGATCACTAATTTGTTTTTTTAGTGATTTGATCAGTATACTTTGATCACTTGATCACTAATTTGTTTTTTAGTGATTTGATCAATATACTTTGATCACTTGATCACTATTTTTTTTAATACAGTTGAATTTTATAAAACTTTCTTGATTTTTTAAAATCTATTTCTCACTGTCAAGAAATGCAACCATTACTACAATAAGAAAAAAGTTGAGCAATAGAAGTTGGAACAACATTTTTATCACAATTACAGAGAGTTAACTATTAGGAAGAGTTGCATGTAATTCTAAGTATGTTAAAATTGGTTTTAATGTTATTTTGATTAAGGAAAACACATGTGTGTTTAATGTAACACAACAAATCAATCTTTCCTGATATTTGCAGTATCGATGCATTTTTAAATACAGGCAGAGTCCATCGTAAAAAAAGAGTCAGCCACATAATTCACCCCACCCGAGGTAATGTGTTAATGATCAATCGCTCATAGATTCTTCCTATTTAGAATGATGCCTTAAACAAATCATATTTTATTTAATGAATAACCTTACTCATTACTGTTTATTATTCTCTTTACATTGTTAATTTTACTTTACATCTAATTCTTCAAATCTTAATTCCACTTTCATTATTTTAAGAGTTAATTCCACTTGTTTTGTACATTTTAAGTTTCATATGTAACAACATTAAAAAAAACATGCAGCAGAATTTCTCAGTCCAGTCCAGTTTGCTTAAGACATTGCACTTTCAAATTGTACGATGTATTTTTATTATGATGAAAACAATTACAAATAACAACACCCCGAAGAATCGGTGACCAGGTTCACCAAGGCATTTAGTTGGTGTAAATATTAGTAACACTTGCTAATTAGGTTAACCAATAATCAGTATGCCATCTCAATAATGAAATCATCATATTTACTAGTTAAATAGACTGGCATTTATTACTTATTATCCGCTGAAAAATAATTAATCTAAACTTACTTTTGTTTTCTTGCATAAAAGCAATAATAAGAAATTTTAACTAACTCACTTATTATAATTCAGAAAACAATTAGTATATTTAGTATAATTATTTACACATCTTCCTTTTTTGGACAGACCTACTACATAATTGTGTACTGCCTATAGAGAGAGGATCACAACATAATTATACTATAATAAATTCAAAATTAAATTTAAACATAAAGCTAGCAACAATAATAACTTTACTTGTATATTTTAAAACAACAAATGGTGTTAATAGAATATAATAAAATAAAATAGTTGCCTTTTCACGACAGCCCTACTAAATGATTATGTACTACCAATAATGGCAAATCACACATGACTATACTCTATTCATTATCAATTTAAATTTTACAAATGCAGTTATCATAACTTTATTAATAAAGCTTGGAATGAAAATGACTTCACTTTTTTAGTGTATCTATTATATAGTATGCACACCGGGGCGGAGATAGGAACGTATTAGTATGCGCACCGGGGCGGAGATAGGAACATATTATATGCGCACCAGGATGGAGATAGGTACGTATATAGTAAGTACACCGAAGCGAAGATAGGTAGACATATAGTATGCACACCGAACCGCAGATAGGTCGTATATAGTATGCCCGCGGGGCGGATATAGGTACATATACAGTAGGCGCACTGGGGCAAATATAGGTATGTATATAGTAGGCGCAGCAGAGTAGAGATACGTACGTATATAGAATGCGCAGACAGGCGTGGTACTTTTAATAGAAATGTGTCATACTGTTTCCATGGGAAAAGGAAGAAGAGTGGTTGGAAAGAGACAGCTTTCGCCGAAGGCAACACCGAGAAGGTAGCAACGAGGAGAAGCGACGGTGAAATCGGGCAACCAATGAAGAGAGAGCCATTGGAAACGCCGGAAAGTTCTGGTAGTCTATTATATGAAGGGAAGACATCTCTGTGTGTGCGTATGTTTGTATGTCGGCAAACGGCTCTGGCCGCACGCGGCATATGTCCTCCAACTTGATATTTTCGGAAACAGCGTACACTCGGACATATACTATCGAAATTAAAGAATAAAATATTCATTCTAAGATGGACAACTGGGCCGATTTTCGTGAAAATCAATGTAATATGTAGTAATTTTGCTGACTAATCCTTGCGGGTCATTCTTAACATTCAACCGGAAATGACGTCAGAGGGAATATGCGACAAGGGGGGAATTAAAAATTAATAGACGCTCATATTTATGTATTTCTTTCCTTCCGAACTTCTTTCTTATGTAGTAATTTTGCTAAGTAATTATTAAAATTCAACGAGAAATAACATCATACAGAAGATGCGAGGTAGGTATTCAAAATAATTAGTCACTGATAAGTTTATCTTTTGAACACAGGTGTGTAGTGAAGCAAGTGTTACTCAATCTTAAGCAACAGCTCTTTCTTCCTTCTTGCCTTCCTTGCTTTCTTCCCTCCTTCCTTCCTTATCTCCTTCCTTCGATACCTGTCCTTCCTTCCTATCTTCCTTGATTTCTTCGTGTCGGAATTAACCGGTAAAGGCGACTCAGGCCAAACCTGAAAGGAGAGTGTCTGTATTCGCGGGTGGGGCCACCTCAGGCCAAACTTGAGGGGAGAGGGTCTGTATTAGCCGGTGGGGCCGCCTCAGGCCAAACCTGAAAGGATAGTATCGGCATTCATCAGTAAGGATAGTCCTGGTCCTATCCTATCGGTCTCGTCCAGATCCCAAAAAAAGGAGATCCTCTCTCGAGCGAAACTGGGTGCATGAACCGCAACGACCCTGAACACAGAATCCTTCACGCCAATATCGGCCACGCTGAGCCTTCCCCCGGCATTCCTATGAACAACGTCTATCGTCGCGGACACGGTTCGTATCACAGGCAAGGAGACAGACTTCCCTTTGGGATTCGCATATGCTGAAAATACGTTGTAGTCTCTGGTCAGTACCTGATATTCCTCGGATGAAACAAAGTGCGTCTCCTGGATCGCAGCTACATCCACTTCCAGAGACAAACGATCCCTTCGAACGCGAACCGCCCAGTTTGAATACCTCAAGCTCCGCGCATCCTAACTGGCCATGCACAGAGTCATGGACTTACCTTAAACAGTGACGCACCCAGTAACCAATCTGCTGGCAAAAGGACGCCGATGCTATGTGCCATGTACAGTGTGGCCAATTCTTGGGTATCCTGGCTGCTGCGTGCAATGTCACCGACGTCCAGGGGAAAAGTTAGTTTTAAAGCCTTATAGAGAGAAGGATGAACTAAAATTAGGATCCCACCCTTGCATTTTGGTAAACATTCGACTATTTAACTTGGTGAGTTGTATTTCCGGTATGGCGCCCTCCGTTGACATTAACATTCGCAAGACAGAGTTCTTGAGACTGGTTGGAAGTCTTACTAAAGTTGTTATCAAGGGAAATGTGTGGGGTCTTCTATGTCGCTATCCTTTATCCGGCTGAAGTCCAACAGAGGTTTTAAATTCTTCTTCTGTCGGAAGGATACATCAGTGCCGAAAAATAGGGGGGTCAATTTTACAAATCTCTCTCCCCAATTTAAAGGGAATGGGGTATTTCCTTCATTTTTATTTGGGTCGGAGAGAAAGATTTGCTCCTTTTTGTTCCCTGTTCGACATGTGATATTGCTTGTGTTGGCGTGGGAGATGTTGAAGTTGTTGGTGTATGGCCGGGGCTTGCACAGTAGGGGTATGTGTTATTTTCGAAATTGTTGTTCTAGGAATGGGAGTTAGCTGTGTGGGTGTAGGTGTTGGAGGTGTCGGGGATGGTGTATGCTCCAAAAGGGGATTGACCAACCCTGTCCTCCCTTATACTTTTTTTACTTTTATTTTGTCTGAACTGGGGGGGGGGAGCAAATGTGTGCGCATATCCTCCTCACCGCCTCCTTCCTCTTCATCGGAGTAGTTTTTTGGTTTCCTTTTTACCCTCTGTCGGTTTTGCAGCCTGGGGGCAATCATTTAATTCTGTTATTGTCTCTGCTGATGTTGCTCCTTAAGTTGGACTAATAGTGAGATCGTGACGGAAGAGGTTACATTCTTTCTCCTTTTCCTCACCACTGTCTTCCATACCTCTTCTGCTCTTCTCAAGGGTGTTTCTGATCTTGGTGCTGGTGCTGGAGCAGAAGTTGGAAAAGTAGTTGCAGTTGTCTTCAGTACCGGTAGAGGAGTAGCTGGCGAAGTTGTTTTGTTGCAAACTGCTTTTTGGGGGCAGTTCTCTGCAATGTGACCTATGTTCTGGCAAAAACAGCAGTGCCAGCGACGGCTTTCTACAACGATCGGCCTGGTCTAGATTTTATATGTCAGCACCGGTGAAATTGCGAAGAAGTCTTGTCGCATCAGCTTCATGGTAATCGTGTAGTCGGCCATGTAGAGTCCGTTCCTGGACCTTACCAGGTCCACTTGCTCCGCATACCCAAACTTGCTTCCAGATAGTCTGCGCACACCTCAGGTGGGTCATTGTAAATGCGGACCCTGGTTCTACTTATGTGCTGGTATTCGGGCTGTAATTCATGAAGAGTCGTTCTGCTTCCTCTCGAGAGGTGAGCAAGATGTCTCACATGGCATGACTACTCTGGCAGATGTAAGTGTCTGGAATATTTACCATCTTTCGGAGTTCTGCCATATCCTCCTTTTTGAGTCCCAGGACACGTTTTCCTTAAAGTCCGAGGGTACAAAGGACTAGACCCTGTCCTCATTCGCTCCTATGAACCTCACAGACTGTAGTATACTCTCTACGATGTACTGTTTATATTTTTTAAAGTACACATCCGTGTATTCCTGTGGTGGCAACCTCTTCCCTAGGTTCTTCATCCCCCAAGAGGACTCGCTCGGTGGTGCTGTTTTGGCCTTCCCCTGGTTCTTCGTGGTGGAACCAGAGACGCGTTGGCTCCTGGAAGCGGCGCGCCTCTTCTGATGAGTCCGGAGGTTTTGGAAGTGGAGAGAATCGCCACATAGGGTGAAGTCACCACTTTTCCTTTTTCTGCTCCTTCGCTGGAGGAAACTCAGACTATTTGTACCGGAGCCACTCACTGAGAGAGCCATGCTTTCCTTAACTGTAAAGGGCACACCCACATTGGGTTATACTGCCCCCTTTTCTTTTACTGCTAAATCGTTGTGGGTGGTGTCATTTAGGGGAACATCCCGATCACATTTTGGGATAAGATCTTGCGTTAGAAGCTGCGGCGCATTAACAATAGGGGAGTTAATGTCTTCTGCTTTCTCCTCTTTTTGGATAACTGTCCTCTTCGATAATCAGTCCTGCTCTTTATTGGTGTTCGGTCTCCGTTGTAGGTTTGTGGTTGCGAACCCGTTGTGTTTTTTTTTTATCTGACGGTACGCCTTGTTTTTTTTTATGGCTCCATTGATGGGAGAGTACCCCTCTTTGGAAGCATCCTCGTTTAAGTTTGGTTTATCATCAAGGGAGCCATGGTTAGGTGTTTGGAAAAGTCACCTTCTAGTGTAGCCGCAGTCTTAAAGAGATTTGCCCCTATGTTGGGGATTCGCTGGACTCTTAACTGCTTCTTCTTTTACTGTAGGGGTGGGAGCTAAAACACCGTTTTGACAGGGGTTGAGTTCCCTTCTAGTGCGGAGACAGCTTTGGTGCGTTCTAAGGGCACCGAAATTAGCAAGAGGGGGAGATACAACTGGAGAGAGGGAGGGGGAGAGTGTTAAAAGAAGAGTGAAAGTGTGTTTGACCTCCCTTGTCGCTCGAGGCTTACGGGAATGTCAATGTTTCATCTCAAGAAAAACTACAAAGTGGATCAAACAGTTAGGATGCTACTGACAACAAGAACAAAGCATTTCCGTCAGCGCACTTTGATCGTAGCCAAACTATATTCTTTTTGAATTTTATGAAATTTTATGGTGAATTTATAAGATAGCGACCCTCCTACAGGCGTGAGCGGCGGTATTTTATAAAATCGTAGAGAATTCATCAATAATTAGATGAGTATGGTTGAGTTTGAACAAAGATTATGGAGATGTCCCAAAGTCTTCTTCTTCTTTCTTTTTCTTGCTCAATGAACAGCCGCACCTGTTCTGAATATTGATGTGTAGGGAAGCAAGTGTTGCTCAATCACTAACCCCACCTTTTCTAAACAAAAGTGTGTAATGAAGCAAGTGTTGCTCAATCACTAGCCGAGCTGTTCTAAACAAGAATATGTAGTGAAGCAAGTGTTGCTCAATCAGTAGCAGAACATGTTCTAACCAAAAGTGTGTAGTGAAGCAATTGTTACTCAATTACTAGCCCCACCTTTTCTGAATATGAATATGTAGTGAAGCAAGTGTTGCTCAATCAGGGGTCGCACCTGTTCTGAATATGAAGGGGTAGTGAAGCAAGTATGTTTAATAAGCACCCACACATTTTCTGAATAAGGATGTACAGTGAAGCAAGGGTTGCTAATTAACACCCCCCCATTTTCTGAATAAGAATGAATAGCGAAGCAAGTATTTCTAAATAAGTACCCACACCTTTTCTAAGCAATGCTGTATAGTGAAGCTAGGGTTGCTCAATAAGAAGCCGCACCTGTTCTGAATAAGAATATGTAGTGAAGCAAGTGTTGCTCAATAACATCATCATGAATGAATTGATGTTCGTCCTTTGAGATTTCAGGGAAGTATGCAGTATAGCGCCCCTATGGGAAACGCTTATTTGCGGATTGTGCAGTTTAGCGCCATTATGGAAAACGCTTATTTGTGGCTTGTGCAGTTTAGCGCCGATATGTAATACTTTTTAGGGGGCTTCTGCAGTATAGTGCTCCTACAAAATTCACTTTTCGAGGGATTGTGCAGTTTAGCGCCTCAATAGTAAACGCTTTCTGGGGTATTATGCTATATAGCGCCCTTATGGAAAACACTTTTCGGGGGATTTTGGAGTATAGCGCCCTCATGGAAAACGTTATATGGGGGGGGGGCTTTTGCAGTTAAGGAATGGAATACGTGTTTAGTGTGCTTGTGCAGTATCGATGGAGAACGCTTTTCGTGGCCTGTGCAGTATAGCGCCTGTATGGAAAACACCTATGCAATGAGTGTACCGTATAGCGCCCTTATAGAACAACCTTTTAGGGGGATTGTGCAGTTTAGCGCCCCTATGGAAAACGTTTACTGGAGCCTTGTGCAGTATAGCGTCCCTATGGAATACGTTTTTAGGGGGTTTGTGCTGTTTATCACTCACATAGTAAGCGCTTTTTGGTGGCTTGTGCAGTATAGCGCCTCAATTACATACCTTTTTAGGGGGAGTGTGCAGTATTGCGCCCCTATGGAATATGTTTACTTCTTTTTCTTCTTCTTTTCCTTCATGAACAGGGGCAGAAATGCACCACATGGGCGCATTAATATAAGTATTTTCATGATGATAGTGACACTACTTAAAAAAGTACTGTTGTTCTTTGAAACGACATGAGCGAAATATAAGTTATTTTTATGATAGTGACGCTACGTGAATGAACTTAATTGATGTTCTTTGATACGACAGGGACGCATTAATATGAATTATTTTTTGCGATAGTGACAATACATGAACGAACATAATGTTGGTTCTTTTATACGACAGGAGTGCATTAAGATGACTCTTTATGTATGCGCACCGGGGTAGAGATATGTATGTATATAGTATGCACACCGGGGCGGTTGTAGGTGCGTATATAGTTTGCGCACATGTGTCGAGATAGGTACGTATATAGTATGCGCACCGAGGCGGAGTTAGGTACGTATATAAGCCGTGTTCGAGTGGTTAGGGTCTTAATCTGTCATCTTAATCCCGAATGGGTTAATCAGAAAATGTATATAATAACGTAGTTGTTTTGTAATAAGTTTACGTCAACTATACACTATGACAATTCTAATTTACAATACTTATATGAGAAATATTAGCCATATACGTTGCCCGTATAAACAAACCCACCCCAGCTTCTTTATTTTCTTACCAGTTTTTTGATAACAAAGAAACAAAGAAAGCACAAATTTAAACAATACATATATTTTTTGTTGAGTTTCATTTTTACTAGTATTGATGGGAATGAAACAACTCTCGGTTTTATCAAAAAATAAATGGCCTTCAGCTGTATTTTGTACTTTAACGGTAATAATGAACCAAACAAAACACAAATTAAACAAATAAACGTGTTCTTTTTTAGCATTTGGTATATTCGGATCACTTTTCTCATCTTGGGTGTTTTTATCACAACGTTACGGTCGATGTAACCTCCGACCTTTTTCAGGTGTACTTTGTCGAACTCGGGAATGTTTCTGTTAAAATTGGGAATCCGGACGGAATTTCGAACGGAACCTTTTATTAAATCCACGAGGGTGTCATGCTCTCGTTCCATTTGCCAGGAGTGGAAAGAAATCTTCAGTAATTCGCAATTCTTCGTATCGCCCGTACTACATCCACTTGCAAGGAGCCGTGGCGCAGTGGATATAGTGCTAAGTATAATTAAGTTCTAAGTGAGAGTCATTTGAAGGTTGAAGGTGCAATCCTCAGTGCCAGCGATACGAAGAATTACGAATTACTTAAGACATCTTCCCAGTCATGGCAGATGAAACATGTTACCCCCGTAGATTTAATAAAGGGTTTCGTTCGAAATTCCGTCCGAATTCTCAAGTTAGATTGAAAGATTCCAGAGTACGACAAAGTATACCTAAAGAAGGTCGGAGGTTACATCGGTCGAAACGTTGTGATTAAACACCCAAAATGAGAACAGTAGTCAGAATATATCAAATTCTTCAAATTATCAACCCTCATCTAACAAAATCCGAAACATTTTTGTATTTGTTTTTTTAATTACTATTAATAGGAATATATTGCCGTGTTTTTGTACCTTAATTAGCTTGAGAATCTATATTTAAATTCTTCACAACTCTTGGCGGCGATATTGTTATAGCAGTCTGGACCTTTTTCGTTCCGTGAGTTTCTCGCATATTTAATTATGACGCCGAGGAAACAAATTCGTTATACATATTTAAAAATGGTAAATATTGAAAATGTTTCGTTCATATATGGAGATTTCTTTATAAATCTTTTGTATTCGCTGAATCTAAATGTTAACTGTCGTTGTAAGTAAAGAAAAATAATACAGATTTAAAAATAGAAAATAGTTTTATTAGCTATTTCAGGTCATGAGAATCAAACAGAACTAAAATTATTGACCGGTGAATTAAACACAATTGTACGAATTAATTTTTGTCGTCCATATATGGAGATTTTTTTAGTAAATCTGATGAGCTATGAGGATCAGAATATTTATGCAATTATTGATGTCGATGTAATTGTTTTCTTGGTGTTCGTGTTATTGCCTCCTTCAGGGTGTCAGCTGCCGTGTTATTGATTGTTTAGATACGAGTCAGGATGTTCAATGATCATATGTGTCTCATCCTAGATCTAGCTTATCGTTCATCTACTCCGCGGCTTCAAATATATATCTATTCTGAAACAGACGACGCCTGGATGTGCCCTACTGTTACATGAAGTAATCCAATATTGTGAGGTAAAGTATTTATCATAGTCGCTTAAGTATACACGTTCTAGTGGCCAGTTGCCCAATCCGACAAAACACCTTAAGTGAGTGAAGTGTATGTTGATTATCGGGTTTCACTGAATGAAATGATTTACGGCAGGAATGAAGTACGCAATACGCTATTAAAAGCCCAGCGACCTATTCAATTATTTACCGCCGAAACTAGTATTAAAAGAACAGTAAAAGCATCATGTCACTTCATTCCTGAGCGACGAGAAAGAGAACATTGCAGAAATAAAGAGAAAATGAATCAGCGGATATTTCGTGTCAACCTCATATTTTGATTATGATTATTATTATTATTATTATTATTATTATTATTATTATTATTATTATTATTATTATTATTGGTTAAATCGTCTAATCGAATGCAATACTCATCGTCGATGTGCAATGAATTGTAACGAAATTCTAAACCAAATACATTATTTTTAAACGAATTAAATTAAAATACGAATCAACTCATTTATCTTAGAAAATGCTACAATTAAAGTTCAAAATTCATCATACAATGTGTACTAATGAAAATAAAAATAACTTTTCCGTATCAATAATCTAATCCAATTGTTTCTTTTTAGAAAAGCGGATGACATAATAAAAAGAAAAAAAGAAGAAGAAAAGAAGAAGAAAAAAAGCAGAAAGAATGTAGAAAAAAAAGAAGAAGGAATAGAAGCAGAAAGAAAGTAGAAAAAGAAATAGAAGAATAGAAGAAGAAGAAGAAGAATAAGAAGAAAAAGAAGAAGAAGAAGAAAAGCAGAAAGAAGGTAGAAGAAAAAGAAGAAGAAAAAGAAGCAGAAAGAAAGTAGTAGAAGAAGAAGAAGACATTTTCTTCTTATTCTCATTAATTGCCTGAAGAGTAAATGATGGAAAGCGTACAGAGAAAAATAAAAATGAAAATTTCTCTCAGATTACGAAGAAGACCATCGGCTGTCATCTGCAAGTTCCAGAACGCAAAGTGATCATCACTGCTGATCAAATGAAGCGGAGAGTTTTACAAAAAATACACACACACTTAATTTCACTTGATCTCACGGGAATCTGTTTTAGCTAGCGAACGATATGACTTGTATAAGCACACTTAATCTGTAAAAAATAAAAAATAAATCCATAAAAATGCTCCCTCCACCCCCCGCCCCACATTTTTTTTTTAAATATAAAATTTTTTTTTTTTTAAATGAAATTTAAAAAATGAAAAAAAAAATGGTACCAGCCTAGGCTGACACCACACAAAATATTTGCATAGGGTCAAGGAGGATGAGAAGACCGAGGAGGGACAGCACACACCAGACCTCCACTGGAAATGCAGAGACTGCTGGGATCTTAGGGAGGCTTATTGGCATCTAAATCCCAGAGAAGACCAATGATGCTTACCAACGAGAAATCAATGGTAAACGGCTGTTGTGATACTGCAAATGTATTTGCGGTGGCTATCGAAAAGAGGTAGAGAATACTGAAAACCTGGGGAGACTTGTTGTCACTCAGACTCCAGGGAATACCACCGGTGGTCGGTGAGCAATCACTGATGATCTGTGTGAGAACTCCTAGTGAGTTAATAATAATAATAATAATAATAATAATAATAATAATTATTATTATTATTATAAATATAACAATAATGATAACAAAAAACAATAATACTAATACTACTACTACTACAACTAATAATAATAATATTAATATGAATAATAACGAATTAAAAAGCGAACAGCATAAGCTTAACAGAGATGACAAAGATAATAAAATAAGAATACTTTAAAGAACCAGAAAAGATATTAAAACTAAATTACGTAACATAAACCTTATACCAAACATTAACATCATTTGTAAGCTGCCCTGGGACCTTCTTAAACTGGACAAAAGAAGAAATCAGGAATATGGATTGAAAAAGCTGGTGATTTATGTTCATGTACAAAACGTTGCTTTTAACGATTGATTTTGCCCGATTTTTGAAAGAAAATAAGGTAGAAGTGTAATAGTAAGTAGTAAAATATCATATCGACGACGCAGTCAAATAACTAGAACAATACACAGCAAAACATACTAAGAGATTCATTACCGTCGACAAAAAAAAACACGCCATGGTTAATAATACGGAGAATAGTTAAGCAGGAACCAAGAAAGCGAGTAAAGAAAATTGGGAAGACCAACAACTACACGGACGATGAAATGGAGCGTATAAAAAAAAAAACAGATGGAGAATGGTCACTAGTAGTCCGACAAAACAACATTATAAGACGTAACTGCTGAAAAGTCAATATACGCAAGACCGTTAAACACAGCAAATGTACACTGTGAACAAAGAGAAGACTGAGTGAAAAACAGTATACATAACTGTAGTTAAATAGCCCAAAATGGATATGAAAATAGAAATGAATGGGTTGGAACGGTAGTCCACTGGGAACCGTTCAAACATGCACAATTTAAACGTAAACACACGAATGCGTGTTAGCATTGTACAAATGAGATGCTTTAAACAACCTGAGTCAATTAAATATAAACTGATAATCTTTTACCAGCCAATAAATCAGAAATGATAATACTCAACGATAATAAACGTGTTAAATGTAAGTAGGCAGAACATCTAAGGAACACTCCCGAAAACGTAAACTAGTATGGAACAAGAACTACCGTACTATCAATAGTTTTTTGGAGCACTAGAGAACACTTGAGAACGCATGGATATAGAAAGGACTAGGAGAAATTTGAATCCGAGAGAGGGTTAACACCATACTAAACACGTCACTGATAAAACACAGCTGGGATATTAAGAAATATCTTCGAGTGCGGAAACCAACATATATAGTCATGTGACACTGAGAACACACAAGTAAGTTGAATTAAGATGCCGTTTCTTAAAAACAACTAGAATTATTGAGACGACTACGACTTGCATTAACTGTGCAGGTTTTTTTTTGTGATCATGAGTTCAATCCTCAGCGAAGGCAGCAATAACATTAAACAAGAAAACTCAATGAATGTCACCAAGGCTGGAAAATGGAAGGAGAACTGTATGCCACCTAATGATATGTTGAGTTAAGAATTCCATGACCAGATACATATAAAGAAGTAAAATAAGAACGGAAGATACGTTATTATAACAACAATCAAGATAAGGAAACTGGCCTGGAAAGCTCTCTATATGAAACCCAATACCTGTGTGTACGTGTGAGTGATGTTTTGGCGTTCCTTATAGAAAGAAATGTTAGAAAACTTACATAACCCTTTAAAGTGTATTCTCGTGTAAATTAACCGGGGAAAATAATAGGCGTGTGAACACATATCTAAGTGCATGTCTAACGGGGCTATGAGAGCATACCCCTCCTAAAATTACGAATATACCCTATTTTTCATAAAACTTAAGTAAATGTATAATTTGGGAGGGGGTAAGACAATGGAAGTTGTTCCAAATGTCTAAGTGCCCTATAAACATAAACGAGCTATGCAAGGCGACCTCCTTTAAAACTTATTTTAAGAATATGAAACTTATGTCATACATATGAAGTTATCTGGAAACACAATCTAAGTTGCCCCGAATCATTACGTTACACTCTAAGTGACCCATGTCCGTTTGTCCGGAAGTTTTTTCTGTTTCTTTTCGATTTTTCTTTACCTCAAGTATCTCTCTCTCTCTCTCTCTCTCTCTCTCTCTCTCTCTCTCTCTCTCTCTCTCTCTATATATATATATATATATATATATATATATATATATATATATATATATATATCTATATATATATCTATATATATATATCTATATATATATATATATATATATATATATATCTATCTATATATATATATATATATATATATATATATATATATGTAGATTATAACTAAAAGGTAAACTTTTAGAGAGTTGGACCTATTGTGAAATAAGGAAAGCTCAATATACTGGATAGAGCAAAAAATATGGTACGTCAATGAAAATTAGTAAGACCTGCAAATGGAAGCAAATCGGTATTTTCAGTTGTTCAAAACAAGGAGTAGTTTAGTTAATAAAAACATTTATTTTTCATCTCTTTCTTTCCTTAAACCAGGCTTTTCAAAGATTAAAATCTTATCATCAGAGGAAAAATTATGATTGATAAGTTGACAGGGTGGGACTGTCAAAGTTCCAAATTTGAAAAAGTTTTCTTTTAAAATTAAAAATTAAAGAAATTCAAAAAACTTCTTTAAAAAATGTTTCCAAAAGGTTCAGACGGGCATGGGAATCACCAATAACGAAATCCAAAAAACGTAGGGCTCAGAAATATTGGTAAATCCGGGGGAATCTGCATAAAAATCCAACGACGGCGATTTCACTCAGGTCTGTTGTCCACGGAGAGGAATCAAATAAAAACGGCCATTTCAAGGAAAACAATATTCTTCCTGTTTTCAGTTAAGCGTATTCCAAGGCAAAAAGCTCTAACTGGTTCAAAGACGAATCGTCGTACTGTATCAAAATTATTTGGGAATTGTATAAATAAAGAAAGACAAGAGAAGAGAAAGAGAAAAGAAAAAAGAAAAGGAGAGAGAAAAAGCGAAAAGCGATCGGAAGTAGAATGTAATCTAACAAGTGGGGGGGGGGTTAAGGGATTCAGATCAAAATGATATTTAGGCAGAAAGAGATATGAAGGGTAGATTTCAAATTGGCCACACAAAGTGCCGAGTGCTGGTCAGCTCAGTTAAGTTATATTCCCAGGGGATATTTAGGTAGATTAAATACAGATAAGAGACAGAAAGCTGTCTCCAAAGAAAGGTTAGTTTAATTTTGCAAGGGGAAGGGTATATGAGGGATGGGCATTACACTGGTGTCGCTAATAGAGTTAAGTCTCATTTTATATTTTAACAAGAAATTGGATTATCTGTCTTATTATAATTCTTAAGGTCTGAGTGAATTTCTTTAAGATGTTTAAGGAGTTTTGAATCAATTTATGAATAAATCGACAATGTAGGTAGTTAAGAACAGGAAGATGGGGGTATTAAGCAGATGTAAAACACCTTAGGCTAATGGATAATAGTAAAAGTAATAATAAAAAAATAAAAATAATAAAAGTAGTAATAAATAGTGAAACCTAAAGAATAGATAATGGGATTTAAATATGGGGGTGTATATCTATATATTTGCAATGCTGCCTTCACTTACTCGCGGCTATGGATTATTGTTCACTACATCACTGGACATCCACCGTAATCTGGTATGAATTGTTAATAAAGCACATGTAAAAGCCACGCGAGCAAAGCCGTATATACACACACATGTGTACATACAAAAAACCAGCACATACAGACAAACACATATGTATATACACATACATACACACACACAGATTTATATATACATATGTACACACACATACATACATACATATATATATACACACACACACATTTATACATATATATGCACACACACACATACATATACATTCATACGCATATGTATACATACATATATACACACACACATGCACACACATACACACACACACACACATATACATATATATATATACACATAAAAGTACAATAGCCACAATCACCCAAGTGTACCCAGCATACGTGCACAGCAAAAAACCGCTTATATACACAAGTGTGGTATCCATACATGTACCTGTTATTCCAGAAAAACTACATATATATATACACACTCATACATAGAAGGCAACTACTCACATACTCGTTCGCATCAATACATGCATCTGAATTTTCAGAGTATCCACTAAAGGTACGCATATACATAAGTATAAAAGGGGACTATTAGATGTTAAAACTGAAAGGAAGTCTAAACAAATGGGTAAGGAGAGGGTAAATAGGAATGTATATACAGGGAATTGCAATTGGATAAAACGTAATTGGAGAAAGACATGCAATTGGAGAAAAAAGCGACGGTGGATAGGGTGTAATAACGAAAAAAGTTTTAGGGGATGGCCAATCAGTATCAACATCAGCGACACTGCTAGTTATAAGTCTGGCAGCAAAGCAATTCAGTATTATATAAGTATGTTCTAAAGGATATGTTTAATGTTCACAACAGAAGGGATTGGTATAGGGGCAATCATGGAAAGGTACATAGTAAGTGTAAAGAATTATAAGATATGGGGAGGGGGAAATCTATTGATTATTGTTAGGTGGGGGTATATCTGGAGGGGCCAAGAAGTTAGCATATTTGTATTTACGCTTGTGTCTGCAATGGGAGATCAATTCGTTTTTAGAGTTAATAGTATTTAATGATTTATTAGCTGTGGCTATTGCGTAAGTTTCCAAAGTGCAAAGGCTGCAGTGTGGAGCTCCTGGGGTGTATGATCTAGATTGTTTCAATATGGACCAATGTAAGGAGTAGGGTGTATTATTGCTTTTAAGGTTTCTAATTAATTTAGAGAGCGAGGTACTAGGGTTATTGTTATTTAATTTAAATGATTGTATGTGGTTTGAGATCCTTATCTTAATTGGGAAGGCGCTAAGACCTATATATGTGTGAATTTTGCAAGGTGCAGAAATTGCATTTGAATAATTAGGGTCATTGGTAACTGTTTGAGAGGATGGATCTGATACTATATTAGCCTGGGGTCTTGGGGTAGGGTCTAGAATAACCGGTGTATTACTGCTAATTGTATAGGGTTCAAAATTACTTGGTGAAGATGAGGAGTAAGATCTAAGGAGGTCGTTAGTTGTATTTTGAGATATCGGGGCAGAGGAATGGGAGGAGGTACGTAAAGGTGGTAGGGTTGCCGAATCGGGGTTCGAATTATAGTTAGAGTTCTGTCGGAATTCCTTAATAGTGCACGCGTATACAACATCACTATGAATGCAATCACCATTAAGAGGACATTCTCTGGGTCTACGGCAATTACAATTATTTTGGGAAGGAAGGGTGGGAGATTGTTGGGCAGTTTTTATTTTTTTATTATTGGAGGAAATTATATTTTGTGCTATGTTAGGCATAGTGGAGTAGGAAATTTTAATGGAGTTTTTATTTAGTATTGTGCAATATTTATGGGGGTATCTAAAACATTTGTCTAAGATTTTAAAAAATTCTTTCGGGACGTTAGTTTTTACATTGCAATTGAAAGGAGGGTTAAACCAGATATTATTTTTCCTTCTTGACTTTTTATCTCCCCCAGAGTTCCGGTTAGTATTTATAGTTTCCAAGCTGTCTGTATTGTGAGGGTTAGGGTTCGAGGGGATATTAGAATTACCTCGTCTTCTGGGGTTTAAAGCCATATTATGGGTAATTAAGCTAGTGTGATTATTTTTACGGGTTGGGGGAGTATTGTTGTACTTAATTTTAACGTTGTATCCTGAGGCAAGTAAGGCATTGTTATAAAAATTACAATTCTGCTCAAAAATAGATTTATTTGCAGAAAGTTTAGAGATTCTATTAGAGACCGATTGGGCAATTGAGTTGGTTATTGATTTGGGGTGGTTAGAATATTTATGCACGTAGAATAAAGTTAGGTTTGGCTTATGATAAGGGCTAAAAGTTTCAAAATTAAGGTTAAGGCTTAAATCTAAGAAGTTAGAAGTTCTCTTTTCTGGCTCAACTGTGATTGTAAGAGCAAAATTTTTAAAGAAATTATGGAGATTTTTTATGGTGTTGTTGTATTGTCTTGATCTTTCTCCAGACACAAATAGGGCATCGTCCCTGTATAGACCACCTCTCAAATGTTCGAAGTTATATTTAAGTTCTTTCATTAAGTAGATACCCACTAAGTCAGTGACTTGGGCCGAGTCTGAGGACCCCATTGTAATATCGAAGTTATTGGGGTGATCCTTCCTTGTCCAAAGTTTGTTGTCAAATTGTATAAGGGATTTTCTAGCTAGTTTGATCAGATCAATTTCTAAGTTAGTCAAATCTGAATTATCTTTAGCGAATATTAAGGCTTTATTGAGAAGAATGGGGGTAATAGATTGATAATAATTATCGATGTCAAATGTAATGAAGTTTAGATTAGGGTTTGACTTGTTTTTAAGGTTAAGGAACCAGTTAGAGACCTCATCTGAGGATTGCCAAAGGGTATATGGGATTTTAGATTTGAGGTTTGGAATTATTCTGTCTAATATGTTTTTGCTTATAATGCCTAAATCTGATTTAGAGGGGCAAATTAATCTAATGGTAGGGTTTTCATGGAAATTTCTTTTATGGTCCTTTAATGTGCTAGATGCACATTAAAGGACCATAAAAGAAATTTCCATGAAAACCCTACCATTAGATTAATTTGCCCCTCTAAATCAGATTTAGGCATTATAAGCAAAAACATATTAGACAGAATAATTCCAAACCTCAAATCTAAAATCCCATATACCCTTTGGCAATCCTCAGATGAGGTCTCTAACTGGTTCCTTAACCTTAAAAACAAGTCAAACCCTAATCTAAACTTCATTACATTTGACATCGATAATTATTATCAATCTATTACCCCCATTCTTCTCAATAAAGCCTTAATATTCGCTAAAGATAATTCAGATTTGACTAACTTAGAAATTGATCTGATCAAACTAGCTAGAAAATCCCTTATACAATTTGACAACAAACTTTGGACAAGGAAGGATCACCCCAATAACTTCGATATTACAATGGGGTCCTCAGACTCGGCCCAAGTCACTGACTTAGTGGGTATCTACTTAATGAAAGAACTTAAATATAACTTCGAACATTTGAGAGGTGGTCTATACAGGGACGATGCCCTATTTGTGTCTGGAGAAAGATCAAGACAATACAACAACACCATAAAAAATCTCCATAATTTCTTTAAAAATTTTGCTCTTACAATCACAGTTGAGCCAGAAAAGAGAACTTCTAACTTCTTAGATTTAAGCCTTAACCTTAATTTTGAAACTTTTAGCCCTTATCATAAGCCAAACCTAACTTTATTCTACGTGCATAAATATTCTAACCACCCCAAATCAATAACCAACTCAATTGCCCAATCGGTCTCTAATAGAATCTCTAAACTTTCTGCAAATAAATCTATTTTTGAGCAGAATTGTAATTTTTATAACAATGCCTTACTTGCCTCAGGATACAACGTTAAAATTAAGTACAACAATACTCCCCCAACCCGTAAAAATAATCACACTAGCTTAATTACCCATAATATGGCTTTAAACCCCAGAAGACGAGGTAATTCTAATATCCCCTCGAACCCTAACCCTCACAATACAGACAGCTTGGAAACTATAAATACTAACCGGAACTCTGGGGGAGATAAAAAGTCAAGAAGGAAAAATAATATCTGGTTTAACCCTCCTTTCAATTGCAATGTAAAAACTAACGTCCCGAAAGAATTTTTTAAAATCTTAGACAAATGTTTTAGATACCCCCATAAATATTGCACAATACTAAATAAAAACTCCATTAAAATTTCCTACTCCACTATGCCTAACATAGCACAAAATATAATTTCCTCCAATAATAAAAAAATAAAAACTGCCCAACAATCTCCCACCCTTCCTTCCCAAAATAATTGTAATTGCCGTAGACCCAGAGAATGTCCTCTTAATGGTGATTGCATTCATAGTGATGTTGTATACGCGTGCACTATTAAGGAATTCCGACAGAACTCTAACTATAATTCGAACCCCGATTCGGCAACCCTACCACCTTTACGTACCTCCTCCCATTCCTCTGCCCCGATATCTCAAAATACAACTAACGACCTCCTTAGATCTTACTCCTCATCTTCACCAAGTAATTTTGAACCCTATACAATTAGCAGTAATACACCGGTTATTCTAGACCCTACCCCAAGACCCCAGGCTAATATAGTATCAGATCCATCCTCTCAAACAGTTACCAATGACCCTAATTATTCAAATGCAATTTCTGCACCTTGCAAAATTCACACATATATAGGTCTTAGCGCCTTCCCAATTAAGATAAGGATCTCAAACCACATACAATCATTTAAATTAAATAACAATAACCCTAGTACCTCGCTCTCTAAATTAATTAGAAACCTTAAAAGCAATAATACACCCTACTCCTTACATTGGTCCATATTGAAACAATCTAGATCATACACCCCAGGAGCTCCACACTGCAGCCTTTGCACTTTGGAAACTTACGCAATAGCCACAGCTAATAAATCATTAAATACTATTAACTCTAAAAACGAATTGATCTCCCATTGCAGACACAAGCGTAAATACAAATATGCTAACTTCTTGGCCCCTCCAGATATACCCCCACCTAACAATAATCAATAGATTTCCCCCTCCCCATATCTTATAATTCTTTACACTTACTATGTACCTTTCCATGATTGCCCCTATACCAATCCCTTCTGTTGTGAACATTAAACATATCCTTTAGAACATACTTATATAATACTGAATTGCTTTGCTGCCAGACTTATAACTAGCAGTGTCGCTGATGTTGATACTGATTGGCCATCCCCTAAAACTTTTTTCGTTATTACACCCTATCCACCGTCGCTTTTTTCTCCAATTGCATGTCTTTCTCCAATTACGTTTTATCCAATTGCAATTCCCTGTATATACATTCCTATTTACCCTCTCCTTACCCATTTGTTTAGACTTCCTTTCAGTTTTAACATCTAATAGTCCCCTTTTATACTTATGTATATGCGTACCTTTAGTGGATACTCTGAAAATTCAGATGCATGTATTGATGCGAACGAGTATGTGAGTAGTTGCCTTCTATGTATGAGTGTGTATATATATATGTAGTTTTTCTGGAATAACAGGTACATGTATGGATACCACACTTGTGTATATAAGCGGTTTTTTGCTGTGCACGTATGCTGGGTACACTTGGGTGATTGTGGCTATTGTACTTTTATGTGTATATATATATATGTATATGTGTGTGTGTGTGTGTATGTGTGTGCATGTGTGTGTGTATATATGTATGTATACATATGCGTATGAATGTATATGTATGTGTGTGTGTGTGCATATATATGTATAAATGTGTGTGTGTGTATATATATATGTATGTATGTATGTGTGTGTACATATGTATATATAAATCTGTGTGTGTGTATGTATGTGTATATACATATGTGTTTGTCTGTATGTGCTGGTTTTTTGTATGTACACATGTGTGTGTATATACGGCTTTGCTCGCGTGGCTTTTACATGTGCTTTATTAACAATTCATACCAGATTACGGTGGATGTCCAGTGATGTAGTGAACAATAATCCATAGCCGCGAGTAAGTGAAGGCAGCATTGCAAATATATAGATATACACCCCCATATTTAAATCCCATTATCTATTCTTTAGGTTTCACTATTTATTACTACTTTTATTATTTTTATTTTTTTATTATTACTTTTACTATTATCCATTAGCCTAAGGTGTTTTACATCTGCTTAATACCCCCATCTTCCTGTTCTTAACTACCTACATTGTCGATTTATTCATAAATTGATTCAAAACTCCTTAAACATCTTAAAGAAATTCACTCAGACCTTAAGAATTATAATAAGACAGATAATCCAATTTCTTGTTAAAATATAAAATGAGACTTAACTCTATTAGCGACACCAGTTTAATGCCCATCCCTCATATACCCTTCCCCTTGCAAAATTAAACTAACCTTTCTTTGGAGACAGCTTTCTGTCTCTTATCTGTATTTAATCTACCTAAATATCCCCTGGGAATATAACTTAACTGAGCTGACCAGCACTCGGCACTTTGTGTGGCCAATTTGAAATCTACCCTTCATATCTCTTTCTGCCTAAATATCATTTTGATCTGAATCCCTTAACCCCCCCCCACTTGTTAGATTACATTCTACTTCCGATCGCTTTTCGCTTTTTCTCTCTCCTTTTCTTTTTTCTTTTCTCTTTCTCTTCTCTTGTCTTTCTTTATTTATACAATTCCCAAATAATTTTGATACAGTACGACGATTCGTCTTTGAACCAGTTAGAGCTTTTTGCCTTGGAATACGCTTAACTGAAAACAGGAAGAATATTGTTTTCCTTGAAATGGCCGTTTTTATTTGATTCCTCTCCGTGGACAACAGACCTGAGTGAAATCGCCGTCGTTGGATTTTTATGCAGATTCCCCCGGATTTACCAATATTTCTGAGCCCTACGTTTTTTGGATTTCGTTATTGGTGATTCCCATGCCCGTCTGAACCTTTTGGAAACATTTTTTAAAGAAGTTTTTTGAATTTCTTTAATTTTTAATTTTAAAAGAAAACTTTTTCAAATTTGGAACTTTGACAGTCCCACCCTGTCAACTTATCAATCATAATTTTTCCTCTGATGATAAGATTTTAATCTTTGAAAAGCCTGGTTTAAGGAAAGAAAGAGATGAAAAATAAATGTTTTTATTAACTAAACTACTCCTTGTTTTGAACAACTGAAAATACCGATTTGCTTCCATTTGCAGGTCTTACTAATTTTCATTGCCGTACTATATATATATATATATATATATATATATATATATATATATATATATATATATATATATATATATATATATATATACGCTGATTTTGTGTTATTACTTTTTGGGCATAGTCGACCGGTGTAACCCGGTGCGTTTTTATTATTCGTCGCTAAAGTAAGCGTTTATTTATTTTTAAAAATATGCAGACGCCCGTATTTTTTAATCCGCTCTTAATCGGACATGTCATCATTTTTTGTGTATATATATATATATTAATCAATTTACAAAATAATGTTTGTATAAATACATTTATTTATTAATTTATCAATTAATCTTTACGCGCACAAGAAAAAGACATATTCTTTTTGTGCACGCAAAAATTAATTCATTAATAAATTAAAGAAATCTATATATACAAAAATTGATTTGTAAATGAATTATATATATATATATATATATATATATATATATATATATATATATATATAGTAACATGCAATTACATAATCATCGATGCAATAATTTATTTCAACCTTGTGATATTGTCAAGCATCCAATTAAGATGATTACATTTTTGACACTGAAAAAAAGGGTTAATTCACACTCGACAATTCAAATATAATCAGAGAGAGAAGAGGTGACAACCTATTTAATACATATTTAGAGAGAGGAGGAAATTTGAAGCATATTTAATCTATGATTTTATAAGGAGGGGGGGAATTGTATTATTTATGACGGAGAGGGAAGAATAATCCATAAATAGAAATTGGGAAATTGTAAAAAGCGGGTAGGGAGGGTATTCAATGTCCCTCAAGAAAGCAGGTCGTGTCAAAAATTACCAGTTTACCCATAAAAAAGGCTATGAGGGCATAACCGCTTTACAATATAAATATACCCTATTCTCATTAAATGAACATCATATGTAAACACCTTTCTGGAGGAGTCAATACAAGTAGTCCTAAATCTCATAAGTATTCTCGTAACCTAAGGAAGCTATGTGAATCGGACCTCTTTAAATCTACAAATATAACCTATTTTGTTGAAATTTATATAATACTTAATTAATTCTCAGGTATGAACAATGTGCCTGATCCCGAATCTATACGTTCTCCGTAATGTGCCGAATATTTACATTTCATTATTACTAAATGACCCATGAGTGCAGAAGCTCTTTCGAACTTCAAATACATGAATCTGATTTTTCTTAGTGCTATTTTCTTAAAGTCTACGTACCAAATGCCCGCATTTTTTTAATTGAAAATGTATCAGATTAAAATAATCCCTTGTTCGGTTTCAATTCTACATTTTGATATATTAAAAATAAAAATCAAGTATATGAAATTAAAGAATATAGTTTTCTATTTTAATATAATATAATTTTAGTGACGAATGTTGGTATATTTATTACGTAACGCCTAGTTTCTGTTTTTATGTCTGCCTCTCTATTTCTCTTTTTCTCCATCTGTCGCTATCGCTATCTATATACCGAGATCTAACTATATTTTGATTAATACTACACTATCTCTCTCGCTCTCCCTCTCTCTCTCTCTATCTCTCTCTCTTATATTAAAAGAGTACACCACAGTCTGTATGGGCCTTTCTGCCCCTATAAACTAAGACACATAAGGTAGTGTTCCTTAAATGTTTCTATATTCACATGCGAAATCAGCAGGTGAACATAATGGAAGAAATTAAACGTCTCTAGCTGTCTATTTTAAGTAGTTAATGACACTTTCTGAACATGTTGCCTCATGAAATTGATTTTGTTTATTAGCATTAGTTCAAGAACATTAACATATCTCTAAATAGTCCAATGGGTAAGATATCAAGCTGACAACACCAATGTTGCTTTTAATGTAACACATTTTTGATGTGATATCTTTTATGATGCTATATCCCACTCTAACCCGAACAACGCCAGATCACCCTAAATAAATAGGGGAATTGCAAAACAGACCCTTCCATTTTAATTTATAATATATGCTGTATTTACGCCAAGTCTTTAATGATGTTCACACGTAATCGCCGAAAATTTATAATTTCATTTTGGTGAGAAGGGTTATTTAAATGCTAAAAGGTTTCTTTTACTCCAATTGAAATATATAAATTCAAAAAGAAATATATGTATATGAAAAAAAACGCGTTTTTATATCTGTTAATATTATGTTCATAATAATGTTCATCAAAGATAAATCTTAATTTTCGAGAATAATTTCAAAGATAATAAGCACATTAAAAGTAAGTTAATACAATTGATTTCCGAAGAGAATTACATTTCATAAGAAAATAAAATCATTGAGAAGCTGCGAAAGACATAGTCAAACGGCCAGGGTTTCATAACTGCAGTGAAAGTTTGAAGACACACTTTTAGAGACGATGAAAGAACCAAGAAAATATTCATAGAAGAAGCCAAATTAAGAAAAAAGAAATAGAGTTTAAAACCAACAGTGTAATTACCCACGAAAACAGTAAATGTCACTGTGTTGGACATACCCCTTGTTGAATTATGTGTTTGATTTACTATTGATCGAATATTTATTGGAATCGAAAACAAAAAAAACAAACCCAGAACCATTTTTGTATTCTATCTATTATGAATTTAACAGTGTAAAAAGATCTGAAAGCTGTATGAATATAAAATTACTAAGCTAAGTAATACATATTGAATTAAAATAATAATACAACATACTTAATTATAAAGTTGCCATAAATAGTTATGGTCAAATATATATTTTTTTGTAAAATAATCAAAGGAACGTTTAATTTTTTTTTTCAATATCAAACATACGTTAAAAAAGCTACGTTCAAAAAAACCTTTGAAAGAGCTTTAATGTGAGAGGCGGGGAAGTAGTTAAGAGATACAGACATCGTGGTGACGGTGTGGGAAGATCGAGTGCTGAGCAGCCACCACTGACATGCGCCCGATTTATTCACAAAGATAGCCAATGCAGGGTGATATCAGTATAGCTCATGGATTAACTAAATGGTTTACTTCTTAAATACCCGAAAAGGGTAAATTAAATTAAAGTATCTAAAAAAAGCCGGGGTGTGCAACTGTCGAATCTTCTCGAACACATGAACAACACTTCTGCGCATGTAAATAGAATTAACAATACCTTATATGAGAAATGACGTCAAACATAATTTTCAATAGAATTCTCGACCCGGATCTTGTATATGTTTTCAGATTTACGCTACAGCTGTTTTTATAAATATGTTGTGAATCCAGTTTAGAAACAAAGAAAAGACCAGAAAAATATAATGACATTGCATTGCTGAATTGTAATCAAATTGACAGTCGTAAATAGAAACCCACCCAATGTATTTCATGCTTGTTAAAAAAAATATTGTCATTTTCGTTTGTGTTTACACCCAACTGTACAAAGCAACTATAAAAGGTTTAAACATTTGCATTTAATACTAATTGACATTGTGTGTGTTTTATATATCACTATATCTGTCAGATATTAATTGTGTATGACATGGTCCAAATAACTATTAGAATTGTTAAATTATCAGGGGTTCCATATATGAAGCTGGTCTTAATCAACGTCAAACATCAGGATAATAATCGAGTTAATTTCCAATCGATTAAGAGGAGAGATAATCAATATCATTTTGCCTAGGTTGATCAGGACGCTTTGGCAACTATATAAGAATGTAATTATAATAATGGTGTATATTTACTTCTGACATGACTGTGCATATACACATGTCTATGTACAAAAAAACATACTGTTATTGAAAAAGAAAATCATGATGTTATAGTTCACATAATTTTAATAGTTATTTCTTAAAGACATTGCTTCTCACACCATCGTGGTTTTTGAATCAACGCTGTTTACCGGCTGTTTGATAGCTGGAAGAAAGCTCATGTATTTAAAAAGATGCAACGCATATTCAACTAGATGTGTATATAATATATTGCTTAACTAAGTGTACTACTATATATATAATATATATTTATGTATTTAATAATTAAATATTATTTAAAGTCACAGTAAGTTATTTCACCCTTTGAAGGGTAATCAGATTGTCCCGAACTGAAACGTCGACCACTAGGTTCGAACCCTGGACATCAAGCCATGTAATCCGACATCTATAATCGGTGGGTCAATAGATGAGCTGTGTAAATGAGACGTGTATATACTGTTTTTATCAGTACACTTTACACTTATCTTTTGCTTAACTGCTTTGACTGAGTGTTTTGTCTACCTCTTCGTGTGTTGAGCACTGTTGGAAATCAAACTGCTAGCTGTTATTATAGTAAACCAAAGCTCTTCTTAAACACGAATGGAGTTGTCTTTTAGTCGTGATAACGTTTATATAAGTAATAAGATTCCCCTTCCTTGTTTTCATCCGATTGGACAGGAGATAAAAACTGGGATGTCGAACAACACGGGCGGCTTTGTAATTTCAGCCTCAAGTACTTTCATGTCTTATCATACTGAAGATCTCTGATGTACCGGGAAACGTTGTCATTAAAATGTATTAAGTGCTTTTTTTTCTCGATTTACCGATACTAATTCAAATTTCAAGTGTGTGGTTGACTAATCCCTAGAAATCTGACTCAAATTAACAAATTATACCCTAATCATTAAAATTAATTTTTAAAATCCTATTTATGAATGAGATTTAAAACTATGAAACAAAAATGAATTTCTGCAGTAACACTCTCTATTATATCTAATAGCGGCTTTTAGTTATGTTTGAGAGGCAACAACATATCTTTATAATCCTTCATAAAAATTACGTTTACGTTCCATAATTAAACATGTAATTATTATTTTTATTATTTACTATTAATTGACTTATTTGGAAACCATAAATTCATTAGCGGAGAACAAAATAAAAAAAACAATAATAACGGTAATGGATTTATTTTGAAGGATTTGAATTGTTAAATATTAAGTCATTTTTATTTTTTAAATACTTGGCGAAAATTGATTTACTTCTATAATTTTATGAAATATTATACGTCATAAATAAAAAAAACGTATTTTTAATAAATAATATACAAGTTGTAGTCAATAAAAGGACAGTAAGAATGTAAAACATTCTCTAATTTTATGAAATTAAATCGTACATTACTCTTTTTATAATAGATAAACGAACGGCCTCCTAAGCCGAGAATTTCCATTTCGGAGGATAAACCTTGTCTATTTGACATTTCTTCATAACAAATTCCGTTTCACTTCGATAATTACACATTGAATTATTGTTTTTATCATTATTTATAGAACACTATGTATATGTATTGTATATGTGTTCCAGGGATCCGTGATTATGGGTGTTTCTTTAACATAATTGACCCCAAAAAGACAAGCCGTCACTGTAGATGTTAGTGGCTACTGAGACAAATGGTGAAGGCTTGGGTGTATATGTACGTATACGCATCGATTGGTAGTATGTTTGCATGAGTGTACGTATGTATCTATATATGTGAATATACATGCATGTGTATGTATGTATATATATATATATATATATATATATATATATATATATATATATATACATATATATATATATATAAATATATAAAGAGAGAGAGAGAGAGGGAGAGAGAGAGAGAAAGGGTGAGCCAAAAGTAGGTGGACAGTAAAAAAACATTAATTTAAAGATCACGTATACGTAAAATTACATGTAATAAAACAATTATATTAATGAAAAGTAAATGTTATTTATCAACGCGAGTGCTCAAACTGTTTTCCTTATAGATTTACACAGCGTTTAAGTCTGCCTCTTACGCTTCGACAAAAAATGTGTTTTTACTGTCCACCTACTTTTGGCTCACCCTGTGTATATATATATATATATATATATATATATATATATATATATATATATATATATATATATATTTGTATGTGTGTATATAGGTTTCTATCTAAATTCATGGTTAGGAGTCTACATTTGATGTGAAATGTATTTGTGTAAATCTAAGTTCGTATGTGCATATGAATACACCATAGATAACTAGATAGATAGATAGATAGATAGATATATAGATAGATGTACGTGCGTATATGTTGGATAATTATGCTGTTCAATTTGTGAGTACACATATGTAGAATTATTTTATAGCTGTATGTAGGTGAAAATGCACAATATTCGTTTAGATATGGACGTATTCATAAGTGGAAGTACATGCGTGTGAGCATATACATTGAACATGTATTTATGTTCGGTTACATTTTTTCGGAAGTGTCTATTTATGCAATCTATATAATACAATAATGTCGATTTTTCTCTGTAACTTCAGTCATTACAAGAAAAAAATCCAACCTCTTTATATGCTACACAGTTAAGCTAATCACAACAATTAGGAAATGTTAGTTTCACAACATTAAAATTACATTGACTTTCTTAAAAAAAACTTAATTTAGTCCCATGCATTTGCTTCTCACAAATACGTCTCCGACAACGAAGTTAGCAAACGTTTTTACTCGCTTGTATTTATCTCCTCCAAAGTTACTCAAAGATACCGTGTTAGTTTATTACGATTTACGTACCGTTATTGTTTAAGCATACTTTATTTGTACTTGTCTCTCTCTATATATGTATATAACACTACCCATTAACTAGAAATAACACACGGTCCATACATTACATATTCTTGTATTTATTTCATCCCACGTTACTCAAATACACCGTGTTAGTTTATTAATACGGTGAATACAATTCTCGCACCGTCATTGTTGTAACTTAATTTATGATACATTTCTTATATAACACTACATATAAACAATAAACAACTAACGTTCCATCCTTTTCATTTCCCAATTACCATTATTCCTGACTGTATTCGCGGAATACAAGAATATCGAAATACATGTGTAATACCCTGATCGCTTCTACGACTGAGTAATTAGATCACATCTGTTTTCATTCCGGAATTTAAGATTCCATTTGCAAACACCTCGCATAGTACGTGCAGTCAGTCTCAATGGCGTTTTTAATAATTCGTGATTTATTACTTTTATACACAATTATCATTCGATGTTTGTGTAAGTTGACATTTGTAAGTATTATAAGCTATATTTTCTCTTACATGAAACGTTTCGTGTTGGTTTACTCCACAATAGGGTAACTACTAACAATGTTTTCCAAACAAACCCATTTTTTTCATACTATAGAATATGAAACTTTGAGATTCTTTTTAATATGCCCCACCATCTGTTCATATGTTCGTAGGTGTCATCCGTAGCTATTTAAAATGTAGTTTAAAACTGTTTCTTTTTCCTATTTTAAGTTGTCTTTCTATCCTTCACCATCTGCTTGTTTCCGTCGTCATTTTACTCGGGGCAAAGGTAACTATTTAAGATGTAGTTTTTCACAAACCAGAAACCATTTATCTAAACAACAACAAAAAACATTGCCTTTCTTCTCATGATATCTCTTTCAGAGTATTCAGTCAAGCAAATAAGTCACAGTTTATTTTTCGACTTAAAAAAAAACATTTTAAAACAAAAATGACAAAAATTGATTCAGTCTAGAATGATTTCTTCCAAGGATTAATCTTTGTTACAATTTTACTTTTAATGTCTTCAGTAAGGTAATTAAGTCATATTTCTTTGTTTAAACATGATAACCAAAAGTGTGTCTTTAGTTTAACAAGAGACACATTTATTTTTTCTGACCACCTAAATTGTGTAAACTCCCTTACATTCGGCGATTTTCTCTGGACAAAGGAAACAATTTAAAATGAAGTTTCAAATAAACTCCTTTTTTAGACGTTAAAATAAAACGTTTACTTTAAAATAAAAAATAAATGCACATTGCTTCAGTCTAAAATTGATTTCTTCTCGTGATTAATTATTCTCTGGATTTCGCCTCCGTCTTCAATAACGAAAACTACTCAGATTTTTTCAACAATAATCCCCAAAGTTTGTTTTTTAATGATTTCTCGAATTTAAAACAAAACACTTTTTCGGCAAAATCAAGTAAACATTGCCTCAGTGTAGAAGAATTTCTTCAAGGGATTACTCCTTCAATGTATTCAGTTACGCACATAAATCATATTATAATAATGTAATACAAATTATATCTCTTTTATTCACAGCTTAAATGCTACTCTTACCCGGGAAAGGTAAACATACTGATTGGAGCACACTGGAATACTGAGAAAAAGAAAACATTCTTGAAGAATTTAGACTGGAAAAAATTTATATATATTCAATGCAAAATGTTCCCTTTTTAAAGGTCGTTTAAACTTCTTAGTGCAATAAACCAAACATAGTTTATCACTTGCAATAAGTCCGAGTAGAAATGGCAGTAAACCAGATGTAATCACCTTAAAAATCTAGCCTAATCTAAAAATAATAAACGCAGCGGATTTAGATTCAATGAGTAGGAGATCATGTGATATTGAATGTATTTTTTGGTAAATTATTAAATAATATTTTGATGTCCACCAATTTTCACAGGGTGTTCTTACGTAATCGCCTAAAATAGAATGTCTTTGTTTTTTGAGGGGGGTAGCAGAGGATGTTAATCGACAATCATACCAAAATATGAATCATGTTCCTGTAAGTTAATCAAATAAATGTTACTGAACTTTTGTTTTCATTTGTCAATGAAAATAGTTAAAAGATTTTCATAAACACTAGTGTACTATCACAGGAATCGTCGTAAGGCGGTCATTATTTTAAAAAATATAATACAGTCGGCTGTTTTTCGATTTAGCTTGTGTTTCCTGAGTTTTGTTAAGCGGTGAACAAAGTTACATATTTTATATTTTTCTCGGGTGGAGTTTCTTACATAGACCAACCCTAATATCTAAACTTATTTTAACCTTATCTAACCCTAAACTACTCTTAGCTAAACCCTTTAACAACTATAACGAAGCGATGTAGCCGAATGTCAAGATTCATCTTTATTCATAAATTAGGTAAACTCCTTTTATTTTTTAATTGAATAAATAAATCATTTGATTTTATTCACCCACTAGTCATGTTATTTACTTATTCGACCTGCGCTACGAATAAAGCTTATTTTTAAGTTTCTCTTGTCTAACTTTCTTATATATAAACATGTTGAATGTTCTACCTATCACACAACAAACACAAGTTTTTTTGTTTAGTTTTGTATATCGCAATCTTTTCGTTCAAGTTACTTTAATGTTCAAGTTTTGATTTTTTCTCTTTTCGAGTCCGATTCTTCGGAATCAGAAAACACATGAATTAGTCATCTGAAACAGCATTATTTTGGTAGTACTAGAAGGATAGTTAGCTCTTGAAAAAGAGTAATGAACAACCTATATACACTAAATTATTTTGCCTGCAATAAGTTGTATAGAAATAGTCAAAACATATACATTTGTGATGGTGAAAACCAACTCAATACAGGACCATGCAAAAAAAGGCTTAAATAACTGATTTGTTACTAATGGTAGTACAAACACAGCATTACGTCACTTGCTTTATGATGCATCATTCCTTCCCTAATAGAAGTAGAATGCCTGGACGTCAAGCCGCTTTAAACGTGTTAAAATTATCATTGTTTATCAGCTATTTAAGATTGGCCTAGCGGTTAGCGACGGTGGATTTTAGTTGCAAAATACTTGTGATACAAGGTTGCGAATCGCATGACCGGTAGTGAATAGTCATATCTCTATGCTGATGAGTCCCGGTTTAAGGACGAAACGTATACGTACATAGATACTAAACAATAACAAATATTTATATATATATATATATATATATATATATATATATATATATATATATATATATATATATATGGGAAAATGAAAAAGGAAAACCAAAAAATGGATGTTTTTTTATGTGTACATCAACGTTTCGTCTTTATTTATAAGACTTCATCAGGATGATGAAATCGAGAAAAATGTCATGCAAGTACAAATACATGTAGGGTAGACATAGTGGGAGGAAAATAGAATGAAATAATGGCCACTGCTGGGTGGACGTCCGTATTTGTTGGAGAGATAGAAATGAATGTTGAAGAAAATGAGTGAGGAAAAATGGAAGGATGGGGTGAGCAAGGACTACTGTGGCAGGTGGTAAGAGAAAGAGGTGGGGATGAGCAAGGGTAAAGTGGATGGCAGAGAGGGAGTGGGGGGAGGGAGGTGTTTGACCAGATGGCTGCGGTCAAGATTGAAGGGGAAAAATAAGTTGGAATGTTTGTGTATGGGGGGTGCAGGGAAAGGAGGATGGGTAGAGAGGGGGGGTTGTGATTTTGGTGGATGGACGAAAGTTATGGTCTTAGAGAGCGTATTGAGAAAATGAGGGAATTTAAGAAGGTGTATGGGAGAAAATAGTTGAGAGGGGGAGAGGGAGGATTTGTTGTGATAAGGTGTGAAATATTTGAAATATTTGGAAAATGAGAAAGTTTATTTGGACTGCAGTATTAAAAGTGTGAGGAGAAAGTAAGGAGAAAATAAAGATTCAAGGAGAAAAAAAGGAAGGGAAAAGTAAATGGAAGAGTGTTATAGAGGTTGGAGAAGAAAATAAAAGTTAACCATGATCAGGCAAGAGTCTTTGTTCTGTGAGGATGATCTTGCTTATTATGGGTGATAGGTTAAAGAAACCATTTCGTTGCTTGATGGTGGTGGAGGCGGTGATGAGGGCAGTTTCCAATAATCTTCGCCGAGATTTGTTGTGGATGTATTTGGTGATTTTGGCTTGTTCAAATTTGAACGCATGACTATGTTCTAGTGTATGGGAGAAAAGTGCACTAAGAGGGTTGTTGTTTTTTATGTCCCTTTTGTGTTCATTTAATCGTTTCTTTAATTCACGTTGTGTTTCTCCCACGTAAAAGTGATGGCAATCATTGCAAAGGACAGTATATAAGCCGGCATGGGATGTGGGTGTTTTTTGGAAATGTCTGGATGTGTTTAAAGTTTGTTTTATGGATTGAGATGTGGTTTGTACTGTTGGAATGCCTAGTTTGTTAAGCATGTTGCATATGGATGTGTTATTGGAATGTGTGGGTAGGAGAAGGGGTATGTCTATAAGAAGGTTTTAGGAGTTTGATTTTATTGTGTGGTGTTTCTGGAGAACATTTGGAAGGCTTTTTTCTTGGCATTTAATATAAAATGTGTGGGGTATTGCAATGTTTTTAGGGAATTAAAAATGTACTTTATTTCTTCATCTATGTGAGGGGGGCTACATATTCTAAGGGCGCGTAGGAAGAAGCCTATAATTATACCTGTTTTGATCTTGCTATGGTGGCCATTATTTCATTCTATTTTTCCTCCCAATATGTCTACCCTACATGTATCTGTACTTGCATGACATTTTTCTCTATTTTATCATCCTGATGAAGTCTTATAAATAAAGACGAAACATTGATGTACACATAAAAAACATCCATTTTTTTGGTTTTCCTTTTTCATTTTCCCATCACGTCGGATTACCTAGGCAGCATGTGTTCATCTAGGCATGTATCATTATACAGGGTGTTTCAAAAGTATTAGGAACATTACAAATGCGTATATCTCATGAAGTATTCCAGGTAGAAAAATGAAACTGGTGTCATTTTAAAGCTTGCTTAATAAGGTTTTGGTCATACTAATGATTTTCGTGTTATCTTTCCAGGTGCAGTAATGGCGTTCTCTAAACAAGACAAGGCCTTTTGCGTCCTCCAATTTGCAAAGACTGAATCGTGGACATGTGTTCAGCGTGCATTTCGCAGGAAATTTAAAAAAGAAGCCCCTGAAAGACAATCCATTGTCAGATGGCATGCTAAATTTGTGAAAGATGGGTGTTTGTGCCCAAGTAAGCGAACAGGTCACCCTTCAACTTCAGAAGATGCAGTTGAGCAAGTTCGGACAGCCTTTCAGCGGAGCCCCCGTAAATCAGTGAGAAGAGCCAGCAGGGAACTTCAGCTTGCTCCAGCAACTGTCTGGCGTGTCTTAAGGAAACGACTGCAAATGGTACCTTACAAGCTCAAGTTGGTCCAAAAGTTGAAAGACACTGATAAGCCACTTCGCCGTGACTTTTGCATTGCAATGCAAGAGAAGTTGGAAGATAACGGCTTTGATGACCGGCTTGTTTTTAGCGATGAGGCGACCTTCCATCTGAATGGCAAAGTTAACAAGCATAACACTCGCATATGGGGTACTGAGAATCCTCATGAACTTCTTGAGCACGAGCGAGATTCACCAAAAGTGAACGTGTTTTGTGCAATTTCCAAGAAAGGTGTCTATGGACCGTTCTTCTTTGAAGAGGCAACTATCACTGGTGAATCCTATTTCAACATGCTGGAAGACTGGTTAATGGCTCAGTTGGAACAAGCAGAATCTGATGACTTCATTTTTCAACAAGATGGTGCACCACCACACTGGAGTCTTAGAGTAAGGCAGTTTCTTAACACAAGGCTGCCTGGTAGATGGATTGGGAGATCTGGGCGAGGTGATAACGTTCTCATGCCCTGGCCTCCTAGGTCTCCAGATGTGACTTTTTCCTTTGGGGCTTTGTCAAGCAACAAGTCTATGTGCCGCCCCTTCCAAGAGATATTGACGAACTAAAGGCTCAAGTAACGGCAGTTGTCGGAACCATTGACGTCAAGATGCTGGAACGCGTTTGGCAGGAAATGGACTATCGACTAGATGTCTGCCGTGTGACGAATGGTGCTCATATTGAGCAACTTTGAAGATGCTCCACAAAACCTGAAACTGTAACCTTTCCAACGGTACCAATTTCATTCTTCAACTCCTAATAGTTTTTGAGTTATTAAAAATCGTTATGTTCCCAAGACTTTTGAAACACCCTGTATTGCACGACATTTTAAATCATTCTTTTTTATTATCTTGATCTTTCGGATAATTCCCCTTGTATACATGTTTAATTGTTGGATGTGGGGTTCCTAGGGGTTTGTTCCATTTTTTTTTTCGCGAGTAGTTTCGACTGACTCTTTCAATCGTCTTCAGCTGGAGAGTTGGAGTTGCTTATTCATGACTGGTTATATCAAGCTATTCGGTACATTTATAACGTTTATAAGTAACATGTGTTATGGGATTCCGTATTTTGAACGTAAGCATGTACTAGGCGCGTGGCTAATTAAAATGTACACTATATATAAAGTTTAAGATTTACAATATTTAAAAAGGTCAACCGTGTATATTAATAATAAATTTTAACCAAGGCACTTAAAAATAATTTGATTCGTACTTAATAGTGAGTAGTGTAGGGGGTCTGGGGTTAATGCGCAACGCCTCTAGGATGTACAGTCTTTTTACATTCGAGTCGTACCGAAGAATGTTCGTGTTATCCAAAGATTGTCTAAATTGTGAATAGGTGAACTTGTGTTACTTCAAATGCTGGCAGATTGAACTTGAGTCAGCTAGGTTACAAATTAATTATAATAAAGTTTATTACCTCTTTATTTCTGGTGATTTAGACTAAATTTAAGCTCTCTTCAACTGGGCTTGTCGAGCATATATGTTGTGTGAACAAATGCTGGATTCCCTAGTGAAACTATAACTTTCAAACGTTGAACAAAATAATATGTGAACGTATAACTTGATTCAGTATCGTCTAATAGGAATGAAACACTTAAATAAAAGGCGTTAAGTTCTGGTCCTCGTCATTTGGTAGTCATCTGCTAAATACTGATATGAAAATAGTCTGGTCATGATAACATATTTTCATCAAACTTGTTCATAGTATACATCATTGCTTGATAACAATCTCCATTTATTATGTGGCAAAAATGAGAATCAGAAAAGAGTAATTGCAATCTACCTATTTAGCCGGGTATTAATAGTAAATTGTTTCACAAATTAGGGTTTCAAATAAATAGTCTGAAACATATTTTTACTAGTGAAAGTATTAGTCTAAACTATAATTACCTTTGCTGGTATCCCTGTGATAAAATGCCTGAAATAGAAAGTCAAAGTGCCAGTGGGATAAGTACTGTGAATACCAAACTATGTACAATATATACAGAAAACATGAAAGGTTTAATAACAAGAATAGGGATACACAAATGTCCCGCGAACTTATAAAATAGGTAATTTTGATTATTAATGTGACTTATAGTTACGATATGAATAAAGTGTTTTTTCAATATAGTGATATACATAGAAAAGTTATCTTGACAATTATAGACATTTCACACAAGATTAGATCTGTGTCTCAGGTAAGAGTCTGAATATCATTAAATCGATAGGCAAAATAAAATGCTATTTCTAAAATAAGAGGCTTTTTTTAGAAATAGCATTTTATTTTTTATGTCATACGTAAGTTTTAAATAGTAGTGTTCTCTGTATGTAACTTTTGTACGAAATAGCATTTTTGTCGATATGCAACGTTTAAAGTCTAATTGACATTTATGTTAGTGTTTCCCTTCTTCGTTTACATAGTTTTGGTTTGCATTTATATAACCATAATTGCCCTTTTACGATATGTTCACGTATCTCTATACAAGAGTAGGTCCGTTCAATATTCGCGCAATCAATCTAGGACGAGTGTAATTAGAAAACCGTGTAAGATTGTCCTGCGTTTGAAATATATTTATCTTGTATTGATTATACGAATGTAAGAAATATTGTAATTTTTTTCTTAATCATATAAAAGCTGTGTGACTGTCTTTTTCTGCATGTATATAAGATGAAAAACGTAAAATGTAAGACATAAAACCGTGGAAGTGTGTATGTATGATCACTTTTTATGCTGTACGGTAACCACATTTTTAAAAGCGTCTGAGAATGTATGAACCAATCCTACTTAATTAGTGTTGTCCTAATTGTTTTACATAATGGATGTATGTATGTGAAAAACTATAACATCAGCTAGTATTGATTTAGTATCTAGGTGTACAAGTACAAGTTACTTTTAACGAAAATCGAACACACAAGTTCGTTGTCGAACTAAAAGTAAACACAAGCGTCTCCTCAGGTTAAGAGTTCAAGGAAAGGTCAAACAGTAGCGTTCTGACAAATTCAGTGCAACCCTTTCAGAGTGACGTCACGATATCGTGAGAATGAAAACAAAAGAGGTTCAGTCTGTTTGTTTTCTGGTTGTGTACCGAGTTAATGTAAAATCGATATGTAATTCGAAAGAAAACAATTTGGGGATTTTATTCCTAAAAGAGTTGATAGCGACGAATCTGTCCCCATCTTCCTTTCTCTGTAACGAAGAAAAATTAAGTTAAGAAGAACAATTTGCTATCTCTCTCAAAATGATAAATGTGTAACTTTTATTGGTATGAGAAGAACATCTCTCCCAAATAAAGACCCGGTTAAAATCCTCGTGAGCTTAGCATTTCCTTTACTGTGCATTAAAAAAAGTACTTAGTTTGAAACCCACTACAGTGATGACGTCGAAGTACAACGATGACAAGGAAATGCAGAGCACTAGACGACGATGATGATGATGATTGTGACGAAATTGAAACACACTGCGATAATGATTATGATGATGGTGGTGACGTAATGCAACACACTATAATGATGATGACGTAGGGCGACAGTATACAAACAGAGCAAAGTATACGAGAATACTGAAGTGACGATTGATTGAACAGGAACTGATTTTAAGAAGACACTACGTAACAATTTCAACGTGATTTGAACAAGAGTTTAATCACAGAAAAGTTTTCCGATTTTAAAAATGTGGTCGAACTTCGATCATCATTATTGTGTTTATTTGTGTATTCTTTTAATTTTAAAAACGCGAAAAACATGGTCAATTTATTACATTTTAATAACTAATAAAAGTAAACAAAATGCTATCCGCACTCATATGAGTCACGTCTGTTGGTTAATTACTTGTATGCGTTGTGTCGTCGTCGTCTGAGGTAGGGTTAACTCATTTTTTTTATTTCACGCATGGACAGGTGTTTGAGACGAAATAATTACAAAAAATGACTCGGAAATATCGACGTAGATTGCGGTGGGCTTTCGCATACATTTATTCATATACTCATATATCACACGGCATTGGACAGAGGTTATTGTAAAGAAGTCGCCGCTTTATATATTTTCTTGTCTAGACAAGTTTTGAATTGGGAGGGACTGTCTCACCTATCGCGTGTGCGGCTTCACACTTAATTGTGACCCAGCAGGTCTCGCCCAACTCAGCTGATAACAAATATATGCCATTATACATATGCATTTTACATTTGGTAGTGATAATACCCTATCCATGTAGGGTTGTCATCGTATAGTAAGCTTATTTTTAATAAAAAAGATTATAAATCTCGCACGAAACTAGTTAAGTAAATTCGTATGAATCAGAATGGTACTAGTTTGTTGACAGGCTTTAATTTGTCGTCGGCATACTTGCAGGAGGGGCCAAGTACTGGTTGTCAACATTACTAATTAAAAGTAGTATGATAAAATCGACTAGATTTGAAGTTAGCATACGCAGGTCGTCAGTCCTTATCGTTATCAACTAAACCACCGTTAGCTTCTGAAATATTTAAAAACTTATGTTAAGGTGATTGAAACGATTATGACTAATGTCATGAATTTTAACACATTTCTCATGATAGTAATACATGATTTAAAGTAGTTAGGTATCGGATTCATTGTATATGCTTAGGTAATTCATATAGGACTACAACAACTCCACCACTTAAAAGAAGAAAACACTTCCGATGTTAATAACCTTTTTAACATTGTTAATTACATGATAATTTACTTAATCTGAATATTTGGGCATATTTCATAATTTTAACATGTTGTGTGTATATTTAATAGAAGGGGCATTGTTGTATACCCATCAATTAAGTCGTGCAATATAGGTTTTTCACACATATTATAATTTGAACAACATGTTATTTGTGTGTGTATTTAATAAAAGGGACATGGTTGTATACCCATCAATTCAATCGTGTAACATATGTTTTCACACATTTTAACGATTGCAGTGTATTTTAAATTACTTTAAATAATGTTGCGTTGAAACTTCTTCTACATATTATAGACAGGATAATGACTAAATCCTGAGGTAGATACTCTATTGTATATTTAATTCAGTTTGTAAAACATATGTTGACAGCTGATGAATTACAAAGCTTAAATTATCATTATAATAGCGTGACTAACTAGCCACTGAAAGATCAAAGAGTAAAATATATATATATATATATATATATATATATATATATATATATATATATATATATATATATATATTGTTAGTTTTAATTGTGTTATTTTCCTTCACTCAAATTTAATAAATATTATGTAACCAAATGCACCAACAAGACATGATGATAGAAGATAGATTTCCGGCAATAGCCGTTGTCTTTTTCGTACTTTTATCAGAAAAAATGCCAACATTTGCCAAATTAGGTTGTCTTTCCAAATAATGTCTCTATATGCGCAGAGTCTTAGCACGTATATTCTCAACAGTCGACGCCCTCCTAATATTATAAACACGTGATTGGACAAATATTCCAGTTAGTTAATATATATCAGAATTTTCAGAGTTAGTAGAATATATCATAATAAACAATTAGAACTCTTGCAGGAATGATGTGTTAATATAGATGAATATATGAGTGATACTGAATCCAGATTTTCAATACGTATTATGTGATATGATGGTGAGCTTAACTGGTGCAATATTAAAATTAATTTAGTTTAATTTATTATGGCCATATTAAATAAAACAGTATTGAAGTCAGCGCACCTATGGGGCAACATGCATCGACAAATCTTATTTTTATCGGAAATTAATATTAGGTCATATTCAAATCATACTTTTGAATTAAATGATCAAAAACGTATTTATAGGCTGGCTGTTTTATTATAAACAATTTGTTTAGTTCAGAAATGTGTGTTGGAAAAGGACACGAAGGTGCATCTGTCATACTTAGTAATTTCGAAACGATAAATTTTCATAATGATTTTAAAAGGTAAACATATTAAACCGGAGAATAAATTGTGTTTACGATTTGTAAGTTAAATGAGAACACCAGTCCTATCTTATAACATAGGTAACTGTCTACACATTGAATGAGATGCAGGCCCACATATTGTGGATTAGTGTTAGGATTCATATTTCTGGGTTAAGTAAATGATTGAATTGACCTATCGTTCGTAAGACAACAGAATAGGCGAGATAAATTGTGATTAGTACTCCTATTCTAAAACTTACTTTAAATGACTGTTCCCAATAAAAGAACTGACGCTTGGAAGCTTCAACACTGGACAGCCATTCTGAAACAGTCACCCACTAAATGAGACTGACCGAAAAGGGTGACCGATTAAAAAGTTGGAATACCAAATATAAAGGAATTATTTCCAATTCGACCTCGTCTAAGAGACGAAATTAACGTTCAAAGTTTTCCAGTCAAATCCTTCAAATTGTGTTTCATGCACACTAAAATGCACACCATTTTCGTTTTATTACTTTTATACACATGTGTTTCAATAAGTTTTTTTTCATTGTTAACCTCTATTTTTTTCTTGATTTTGGGGTTGCCGACAGAAACGACCACTTAGCCGCGTTCTTGACTTAGTTGTCTTACCATCAAAGTTAACGGTGAACGATTAATAGAGCAACGGTTCGGAGCAAATTGTTTTCAGAATATGTTCTAATGTTTTCTTTCAAGTAGACAGAACATTGTTCGAAGCATCAAATTATATGTGAAACAAAGTAAAACCGTGTATATCTTTACAAAATAAAATGTCATCGCACAATGTGTCTCATGAGCAAGAATTAGAAGGATAGTCGTATCTGGACAGGGCCTAATTATTTATCCGTACACAATGTCCTATGTTGTTCACATCTAGTCAAATATCCAACAACGGCTTGAAGGCATTAGATAACGTTTCTGAATCGGAAAGTAGACGGATATTTTTAACAGCTAGCCGAATACTGGTATATGAACACTAACTAGTGACTATAAGCAGGTTGGGTGTTATTAGATGGGCGCTACTAATAAAACAGAAGATTCGCAGAATAGGAGACAAGACTTGCAGAAAACTGTGAAAGAAAGATGAAATGCAATCGTTAAGATATGTTATAAATTATCAAGATTATATAATTTTGTTGATCGTAAATATTAATATTTAGATGTGTTTTATTGTTTATTTTTATTTGTTTATTATTGCAATTTCAAATATAGGTTCGGATGAAAGGCGGTGGAAAGGAGAAACAACATTAAATAATGATTAAGGGGGTAATTCGTGAAGTGAAGAGATCATCTCTAAGATGACTGAAGTTAGTGATGGTCAAAGGTGGATATTTAAGTAAAGTCAATTAATGCATGGGCTGATAAAATTAGTTTATCTAAAACCTACATCTATTCTATCACGCTCAAGGACCTAGACTGTGGGAGCCCGAGGTTGTTAAAAGACAAGGGAAAGGGAAATGGTTTATATATAATTAAACACAACATTTAATTACAAGGTTATTTAATATATTATTTCATAGTGAATGAAACTAATTTTGTATACGTATAATATATGGGGACTAACTCTAAATGCTCTAAGTTTGGGTGGCTTAGTCTGTGAATGACAGGTTGTAGAAGTTGTGGGGAAACTATCGACAAGAAAAGTGCATAAAGACATATACGTAAGGGAACATGGGTGTGGGTTAAGGGGGATAGAGGAAAAGGGTGCCTGAATGAAATGGTATAAGAGGAACAAGGAAAGTGAGAGCGTGGATAGGCAAGATCTAGACTGGTTAGGCGGATAGATGGTCGTGATCATTCGGATATGGCGTAGGAAAAGGAGCAAGGAGTATAAAGCATGGCCCAAAGTGAGTAGAGGAGGGATGATGTAGGAGAAAGAGTGGAGTTAAAGAATAAAGAAAGAGGATGTGTGTTTAAAGATCACAATGGCCTCCTATATCTGTAGGTTACCAATATCTCTAACTGAAGCGAGGATACGGACATAAATGATGATATGTTCTTGTAAAAAGAGAAATGCAGATGGTTAAGTGTTATTTGATGCGTTGGTGCAGATGCCTTACAGTGGTACCGATATACAAATTCTGGCACTTAACACATTGAAGTCAGTAAACTGTATGAGTACTAAGTCAAGACCCAGAGTTGGGAATGAGGAAAAGAGCTAGGGAGCAGAGTTCAGGGGTGTGGTTAGTGCGGTTTTAGCTAGTTGTTGTCGGAGTGTAGTACCTGTGTAGGTGAGTTGAATGTTAAGGTGTTACATACATATTCCTTTGCGGATCGCGGATGTAATGTTATCGCTAAAGAGACTGAGTTTGAGTAGCAGGTGTTGGTAAGGATGTGGTGGCTGCGTCTTTTAGTGTTACTGAGCCTGCCTAGTGTAGAGGGAAATGCCGTTGGTTTAGAAGTTCTGGTGGAAGGCCTTAGTGTGTGTTGTTTTATCAGTAGTCGACGAGCATTTACATGTATACGGGTGATCTGTGTGTGTGCAAAACTTAGTTTTTCTGTAAGGAGTAAGACGGATTTAAAGTGGATGTAGACTTTTCTGCGGGCAGGTTTTCTGTAAAAAGTGTGTATAGATCTATCCTCAGTGATGCTAAGATTGAATTGAGCCTGAGCTGTTGGGGTGCTTGTCAGTGAACTGTAGGTGAGGAAAGTATTGCTAAATGTGTTGAAAATAGATGTGCCTTTTTCACAAGACGATGTGAGGATGGGAATATCCTTAATATATCTCGTGAATAACATGTAGAAGGTGCTTAGAGCTTGTTGCTTGAGTCAGTCAATGTAAGAAATGGCTAGGAGGCTGGAAAAACTGGAGCCCATGGGTAAGCCAGATACTTGTTGGTATGTATTATGCTGGAGTGTGAAATAGGTATTGTTGACAATGATATCTAGAAGTTGGTGTACATCTGTCGAGGTAATCCCAAAGCAGTCGATGTTATTAGAGGAGATGTGGTCGGAGATGAGGTTGATAGAATAGTGTGCGGGTATGGAAGTGTCAATGAAAAAACATCAAGGCTTAAAATGTAATTGTTGAGGCGTAGCTGTTTGGGTTGAAGTAACTTTCATCTATTTAACACTAGGTAAGAGCTGTTAATATATGCAGTAAAGCTGCAGAGTAGTGATTTGAGTAGATGTGAGAGGAGCCAGGAGATCTTGAAAAGGGGTCCCTTAGTACCGGTGACGATAGGTTTGATATGCGTGTACTTGCTAGTTATGTGTGTTTTGATGATGTGATGAAAGTTATGGGAGTCTGCTGTTCTTAGTAGTGAAGTTGTGTCTGTATATTGGAGGGGGGGAGAGATTCGGTCTAACAAAAATTTGGAACCAAACGTTATTGATAGAGGTTTGTATTTGGGTAGCTGATATGTTCTAACCGGGCGTGTATAGGGTTGAATTGATGAGGTGTTCAAGGACGAGGGGGTTGTAAGCTTCTTAGAAGATGATGCAGCACTCCTTGCCTTTGTCGGAGGGAAGGTCGACTATTTTTTTCCTTAAGACCGTGCAGGGTGAGGTTTTCAGAACGGGAGATAATAGGGGTGATACGGTGTTGTTCTCGTTAGAGAATGGATAAATCTTCTGTTTGAGTCTTAGAAGTGTTTGGTCTAGTAAGTAGTTGTTGGGTGGCAGGTGTAAAAGGTGGTTCAGTTGTAAAACATAAAAGGAGTTGCTGGAATAATTAATGGCATTGTGACGGTAATGGGTAGGTACTTCAAAGGCTGGTAACCATTTCAAGTTATATGCTGTTCTGTAGAACTGCGTTTCCAGATTGAAGCTAGTGTGGTCAGTGAGAGTTAAGGGAGTGATGAATTGGGGGCTAATGCTGAGAAGGCCAGTCTCGGCTGTGTGGAGAGCCAGGGAGGTCGGTGATGAGTGGTTGGGTTGTGGGCGGATGATTGAAAATATTGCTATGTACTGTGGCATAATTAGTATGTGACTGCAAGTTTTTCTGATAAAGCAAGCTGAATTTAAGTTTAAGTGTTTTTATCTGTGCGGAAACAGTGGTGGTAACTTGGTTAATAGTTGCAGTGGTTTGGGGTAGAAAACGTTTGGTAGAGATGATTTTATTTCTGCGAGAGAGTTTATATGTCGGTAGAGCATGCAGTGGAGGTGTGTAATGACTTGTTTGATACAAAACGTGCGTATGAAATTACGTGCTGAATGAAGTGTGAGGAGGTGGAATCATGCTGGTAAATGAATGTTTTTGATTATGTTGGATACACTGGCATGTCTGCGGCATCTCTTCAGGAAGTGGATTTGACAGCTGGTCCTGGCTCCCTTCTCCAAGAGTTGGAGCATCTATTTGCTGTATACAAACACTTTCAGGGTGAGACTAATAGATACAAGGAAATGGCAGTTGCTTGAAGCATAGCTAGTCAACAAGTAAATACTATCTTTATATTTATTTTTTTAAAAACATAAATGGATTGTTCTGAGATTTACCGTCTCTTGTCATTCATTTTGTTCATGCAATATTACACATTATGGTTCTCAACATTGCATTGCTTCTGCCTCGGAATTCTAACCTTCATACTTACTTGTTTACCAGCAATGATTTAAGCAAACTACTAGTTCTGTATATATATATATATATATATATATATATATATATATATATATATATATTATTATTATTATTATTATTATTATTATTATTATTATTATTATAAAAATAATTATGTTAGACATTTTACAGCGTAACACTTAAATGTGTTATTACTCATTTAAGTATTACACTGAAAAATGTCTAACATAATTATTTTTATAAGTCATCAAATTCAAGCTATAAATGAAAATCCCTTTCTGCTTAACACTGTTTTTTACAGCTTACTATAGTTGTTTGCCTGTTTGACACATACATCGTATTGATCATCTCGTTCGTAGCTATATATATATATATATATATATAACAAGATATATATATATAGAGAGAGAGAGAGAAGAGAGAGATACATGAGAGATATATAGGGAAGGGGAAAGAGAAAGCATAAGTATCCAGAGTGTTCAGTTATAATCTTCCAACCAATACTCTGTAATAATTTGTTAACACTTATGCAAAAGCCGCAACTGTGACTGCATTTCAAAAAGCATTATTGATCATGATCTTGCTAATTATCGTCCCTTTCATAATGTATATATGTATATATATATATATGTATTCTTTTTTCAATAAGCAAAAGCAATTATGAAGAATATATAAGGAAAGATACAGCCTTTGATGTTTACCACGACTAATAATGCTGTGTTATGCACGTTAATGACTTAAGAAGTGAAACAATTGAAATAATAGTAAGCTCAATAACAACGAGCTGAAAATCACTTATAAAAATAATTACATAGAAAAACATCATATATATATATATATATATATATATATATATATATATATATGTATATATACATATATATATATATGTATATATACATATATATATATATGTATATATATATATATATATATATATATATATATATATATATATATATATATATATATATAGGAGTTTTACAAACTAATGGAAACTCTTTGAAGCAATGGTTTTCTGATGGAAGTTTTTGTTGTAACAGGATTATCCAGATGCTGTAATTTTTGGTGCAGTGGTATTGTGGTCTTTCCTCATAATCTTTATAGGTGCTCTAGGATCTTTTTCAGACAGCTTCGGCTTTCTTATCGCATTTTGTTGACAGAAATATGTTTTCCCTTTTTTTCATAAGCTGTCATCACGTTCGAGACAGCTTCTTTCGATACGATCACTATCTCAGCCACTCCCGTTAAAGTAGCACCCTCTATAGCGGCACCAACAATCTTCCCTCTCATAATGGGCAAACGTTACTAGTTAATTTTAATACGTTTAAACCCAATAAGTTTTAGAGTATTTCAAAGAGTTTTAAGAGAGAACAATATGGACACAACAACACATAAAACATTTCAAATATTTCAGAGTTGCATTAACCTAAATTAAACAAGGTTTGTTGGATGTTATCGATTTTATAGAACCAAAACTATGTAATTGATTATTAACTAAAATTAAAAAGTAAGATTCTAGACATAATGTTTAGTATCATTATATCCTAATTTCAATCTTTGTAAGAGGTGATAAAAGTGATGGGGAACTATTATACCGTGAGAATTCATTTTCTTCGTCCGTAGATGAGTATTCATCTAGTGTATATATATATATATATATATATATATATATATATATATATATACACGGGTGTGTTACTTTAATATAGTTTCGTTCGAGTTGAACCATTTCTGTAGGTAGTTAACTCATGTCTTAGCAGAAGATTGGTGTCAAACCTTGCCAATAAAAAAATACGTAATTTGATATATCTACTCTTAAGCTCCAATTTACACTACACATACAAGAATCGGAAGTTGAAATTCCGTTAAGAGTTTGACCTTATTTCAAATATTTCATGGTCAAAATCAAAGGCCAATGTAATAGAATATTCAATAACCCACTAGGGTCAATATCGGCCTAGTATCAAGTTTCGACGATAAACATAACTGAAGTTATCGCCGAAGGTCAAACTTTTACTTTTTCCATGAGCTTTACTTTAAACGTTGACTTACATCTGCCAAAATTAAATCATTTCTAATATTAATCATGACTGATATATTGATGCGGTTTGGTGACGATTGCTCAAGCGATGTGAATGCTAGGCTGTACACACACTAGGAGACAAACCAACAATCCCGACCGTAAACATAACCTCCTTGAAAGATATTAATACAACTCGTGCTTAACATTCATATGAACTATAGAAATTCGTGCAAGCATTTATTCATGAATATTATACATTTAGTGTAATAAAAACTCGAATAACATATCATTGCGTACTTTATAAAAGATTCAACAGAGTACTACTCCTTTCTAACGATATTAAGTCATGTTATGACCTTATTTCTCTTGCTTCATTATTTTGTTTGTTTGAAAGCTTTTCATGCATTGTGTAATAAAATGGAGCCTTCTTTAATTTATACTCTGCCGTCTCTTCGAATTCCACGATTGGTCCACTTTGTATACGGGAATCACTGGTTGTGTTTCAGTAGTTATGTTGTAGTTGACGGCAGAAGTCTCAATCATTCTCTCACCCATGGTAGCTGCAATGTGGTACTACACCAGAGACAGAACTCCGAGAATAGGGTTGCTTGATGGCTAATGCCTCTTGATGTGGTGTTCCTTTATTCTCTCAAAAAACTGTACGGTTCCATATAGGTATCGTACCCCACCTACCGGAGGGTATAAACAATACCGGAGCTTCCACAATCTGCGACTGAACACAATCATTTAATCTACCAGAGAGAAATACTTTTCATTCTTCCCTACGTGTAATTTCAGCATTACACCCTGTTATTCAACTTCCTGTCCACTTGTCTCTGATTCTATTGCCACTTCCAAGGGAATTTTCCGATTCCTTTACGTAATGTTAAACTAATGTGACAAAAATCCTATCTAACCTAAGTTCACACAGCTGTCTCTAGTGTTGTTACACGCGAGGTGAATAAGTAAAGCTACTATTAAAACACTTGGACTAGTAGGGGAAATCAGTATATATTTAATAATCTAATAGATGAAATAATAAATGCATTCTTTTAAATGTAAAATTGTTAACTTGAAAGAAAAAGAAACTGATGTTTATGCATACTGATGTATGCATAAACATTACATTTTTTCTACATGTGTATGACTGTATACGACATTATTACGTTGGCACAGCGGTTCTTGTTAGATCACTGACCAGTACCAGATGAATACCAATAGGGGAATGCTGGGCGCTGTATCCTATATTCTTATGATCGCGATACACAGACACATGCGGATGGGGACTGGGGATTGCACAGTGGCTTAGTTGTTATCGACACGGACTGAGAACCTGGGTGTGCCAGGTTCAAATCCATCAACCCCACATAACACTTGTGTCTAATATCCTGGAGGTGGGATAAATAGAAATCAAATCAACACTTGTCCACGGATGGCATCGGCCTTGATAAAGTAGCGATTTCTGTTTTTATTAAAAAAAAGAAAAAATTGATATTTCATGTAAACAATTGTAATATTATACCAGACATTACTGGCTCTGTTGGTATAACTGCGTGGAGTGATTCCTCGATCTAAACAGATTATCCGGATGGCGGCTTTGTACTCCAGCAGATGAAATCTCGCTGTTTTAATGACAGGTCGACACAATTAATCATATTTCCTCTACTCTCGCATTCTTTTTCATTCTCTCTCAAGGTTGTTTCGTCTTTTTATTTCTGTTTTCTTTATACCAGTGGTCACAATACCCCGATTATTCTCTAGAAAAAAGCGATCAGCTATTTAAAAACACGATCGCACTTTCGCGCGATTCAGTACAAAAGAGAACAATGTGGGCAGTGTATTCGCTACGTCTCACTAAAAACTGAATGCCTGTGACGTAACCTTTTGTGCACATTTTGAATGGAAATCGCTCAGGACTAGGCAGGAAGTCACTTGATATAAGGAGAAAAAATACTACTTCAAGATATAAAAAACAAGATATAAAAACAAGCCAACGATAAGTGTTGTATTAAAAGATTTTTACTCAAAAAACAGGAATGTTCCTCCTTTGTCAGAAACATCTCTCATGCAATTTGAGAGTTTATTAACAAAATAAGGGGCGCGAACGTTACGAGGCCGTCGAAAGTAAATCCAAGGTCCACTTTCTACTCTTCTGAGCTCTAACGTGATTTATATAAAGACTGACTGTCTACTTAGTTTTTTTTTCGATCCTACCTTTATTTTTACATACTCGATGATAAATATTGTTTAATACATATTGTTTTGCATCGAAGTTCTTTTTTAAATTCCCTATCTTGTTATCGAGTAAAGATCAAGTTCCCTGCGATGTTTTGTGGATATATTTCTAGAGAGTGCGAAGGCAAATATTCGAAAAGAAACTCAGATTTGATTAATATACATATTCCGCGTTGCTGTCCATTATTGGTCTAAGCTGTATGTGAATTATGGTTTCGGGAAGCCCATAGGTGAAGAAAAAATGCTCTGAACCGTGTAACACATCCGGGAAAACCCAGAACATGCAGAAATTTAAATATAATGTGAACAAACATCTTGCTGCACCACTTCCCGCTAAGGATGCCACAATACATCTGTCTGCTGATAACTGTAAGTCTTTACGTCTCACTGGCAATATGCCTGGTTTAGGGGGCGGTAATAAAGTTTTTTTGTTTGTTTTAATTCAAAGATAGACAATTACATAGGTCTCTGAATTGTAAAATAAACAGTATTATATATTAACTAATTAAAAGAAATTGAACCTGTTATGACTTTCCCCACACATCATACCACCTCATTGGGAAGACAAGTGACTTACCCAGCGCCCGAGAAAGCATTCTTCGATTATGAAATAACTTTGTGTGGTAGTAATACACTGCTCAATTTCAAGAGAAGCCAATCTTCTATAATGTTTCTGTTCGTATTTACTTTCATTGTGTCACCATAAATTATTACCTTATAGATACATTGTGAGCGCGCAGTCATGCGGTTATCTGCGCACATCGGGGTGTTAGAAAACGGGGAAATCTGAGAACATTACACAAGTAGAAGTAATAACACACCCTTTATTGTCAGGTTTTTTGTCAGGTTGGTTGTCAGGTTGGTTGCCAGGTTGACCTCAACTTTTTTTCGCGGTCATATCTATCTTTATCGCTTTCATATTTAAATTTAGAATAGTGTTTTTGCCTGTTTGGCAGATGTTATCGTCTGTAAAACATGACTTATGTATATGAAGGGCACATCACTACGTGACAATGCTGTACCGATCTTGTAAGGTGGGATAACTTATTATCTTTAAGAGTTATATTTGCTATGATTAGTTTATAAACGGTAGCTGTTACTTCTGTAGAAACTGCAGAGCTGTATGTTACGAATCGAATATTTGCGACCTGTTCTCTGGCCAGCGGACTGATTGGTGCATTGAAAGAGAGACGAAAAGGGGAGACATCCGCACTATACACGAAACAACAAAGAGGGCTAGTGTGACTAAATATAAAAAGAATGGCGACGTGTACCTAGTCATATGCATAACCAGGGCTACGCCACTTGGAGTAGTGTATATGATGTTGAAAGACCCGAAACACTTGTGAGTTGTGTAGACATAGAAATAAAACCACTTTGGACAAGGGGACTGCAACACACACGCATATAATTTAGGTTAGGTAAACATCCATAGGATAGTAATCGAAAGGATTTGACCAAGGCTTATAAATATAAATACGGTTCTTCCTAAATATGATCTTAAGTAAAGATCGGATTTTAACCCTGCCTGGTGAGATCTCAGTTTATAACAGCTGGTGATTGATACCATAGGCATGCCATTAAATAAAAAATATCATATATATATATATATATATATATATATATATATATATATATATATATATATATATATATATATATATATATAAGAGGATTTAATGAATTAGAACATCACAATTGTTCCAAGAATTAGAACATCAAGTCTAGTATGGTGTACGTCGTTTACAAAACATACTGGAACTACTTTATTTTTATTTTTTTAACATTAACAAAGCTACTCTAAAACGCGCTTTCATCAGCGCCTTTAGCACCACGTCTTACAGAAATTCAACAAAAAATATAACAAGCTCGTCGTAGAGGAACATCTATTGACAGGAGGGGGCACAGCGACAAATATTAGAAAAAGGAATAAGTTACAAATATCAAATAAATATAGAAAGATAAAATGATAATAATAATAATAATAAAACATTATAAAAACAAAAAATAAAAATAATAATAGAAATAAAATAAAATATAAAATATGAAAAAATAATAAAATATGAAAAGGAAAAATAAAATAAAAGAATGAAAAATAAAAATTAAAAAATAAAGTAAAATAAAATAAAATAACATAAAAATAAAAGTAAGTATAATAGTAAAAAATATAAAAGAATTTTTATTATTTTTTTTTTATTATTATACTTACTTTTATTTTTTATTATATATATATATATATATATATAAATATTAAATAAAAGGTAATACAATTATAAATAAATAAAAAATAAAGAATAAAATAGTAAACTAATAATATAGAATAATGGTGAAATTAAAAAATAAAGATGAAAAACAAAAGTAACAATAAGGAGATGATAATAAAAATAAGAAATACAAAATGAAAATATAAGATAAATATAAAAGAAATAATTGATATTAAAATAAAATAAAATAAATTAAATAAAAGTAGAAATTAAAAACAACATAGACATATAAATGAAATAGAAACAAAAATAAGTTTAGAAAAGAAAGGTTGAATATTATCAAGGCTCTTTTTATAATGTTTTTTTACGAAAACATCCTGCAAGAAGATGTGTAAGGCAAGAGGGACGGAGGAATATCATAGGGGAAGGTATGGACAAATATAAAGTTAGAAGGAGAAAAACACCTTATAAAAAATATTATAGGAGAAGGGTAAGGGTTGACCAGGAAATATGGATGTAATAGAATAGGAGTATAGTTGGGACTATACTAACAGCACTGCACACACAAGTACATGGGTACATGTTAGATATAAGCGAAGAGAAAAAAGTTTCTTATTAATTACACCGATTCGTAAGGAGCAGAGAACCAGCTTTACAGGAAATAAATATCATCTATTTCCCATTGTGGTCCTATACCAATTCCGCGTTCAAACCAAAAAGTCAAACTGGAATGATATTAGATGTGGGAGTGTGAAGTATTTCAGTAAATATTGTAAATAGTGTCCGGCCGTTACGGACTCATTCTGGAGAAAATCGAAGCAAACAGAATCTGTGTTTCGATGATCGAATATAATTCCTGGATGAATTGGTTGGAGGGGATAACAAAATTGTGTTAAACCTACATTTCATTGGGAAAAGATGTAGTCATACCTCCGATGTTTAAGCCCTTTCAACCTTATAACTCCATTTACATACGTTTTGTGTATGCAATTTAGTTGTTTAGGAGAGTCATAACGGGCATGTGTAGTTATTCGTCCACAGTAGAGTTTCTCGTGGAAAAAAGCAGAATGTTACTGTTACTGCTTAAGTGATTGGGTTGGCCAAAAAAGTGAATTCGGTTTTTGCAAATGGGAAACAAAACATAGTGTAAAAACATTACTGGGTTTATGCAATTCATTTTTTACGCTCGATTTGTAAATCTTAATAGTTTATGCGATTTGTATGGTTGTCAAACAGCAACCTTGTTTTACTAGAGATTTCACTTAGTCACTATTGATTACTTCGTACTGACCACAGCGATGATTCTCTCTTACTGTAAACCTTTCTTTTCGGTATCAAGCAAACCATTCCTGGCACATCCGTTAACAGTGCATGTTTATGCAGGTTTCTGTTGAGTTGTTATTTTCCTTTTTTGTAGTAAAAAATATCAGTGCTCTGCTTTATCTTCCATTGCAATGCCTGAAATACAAACAAAATTTCAAGAAATTATCTGCTCGGATGCGTATTACACACTTTCTACACTAATTACAGAATTTTAAGAATAAGAAGATAAAACGATCTTTAGTAGGATAGAAATATAGCATCAAATGAACGAATATTCTTTTTCGTCTTCTGTGAAAATTAAGAAAGCTCCGATTTTTGTTAAATCGATTAAAAGATATTCCCTAAAATTCAGTTTCTTTGGAGTATTTTAAAAGGGTGTCAAGAGCAACAATATGGGCACACCGACCCATTAAAAAATCAGATTAACATAAAATTTGATCCATCGTCAGTAAACGTCAGTTAAGCAAGATTCCTTGAATTTCGATTTTTCCTTAAGACTTCTTCAGCGAGACTTCTTAAATTTGAGACATTTTTATGCAATGGATTTCGATCAAAATTAGAATAAGAATTCTAGTCATCAAGTTTTGTATCATTATATCTTGAGCTTAATATTCGTAAAAGGACATTGCAATGTTTTCAATAAATATGTATCAATATATATTTTATATCATTGTTCATTCATAACAAGGCATTTTCTATTTGTCATTGTGTTTGCAGACATCGATTATCTACATTCTTATTAGAATATTTTGTTTTACTTACTCCTATAAGTCCCAACCATTTCTCGGTGATAATGCTAATCTCCCATATCTCCCAAACAGATGTAATCTTGCCAACCCAATCTTGACTCTTATCTCTAAACCAGTTTTCACTAGCATGTCAATATTATTACCCCCGTAAGCATTCACTACACCTTAGGTAATAATGTTAAATCCCGAATACAAATCATTCAAAACCCTGCAGAGTAACTGACCTTGACCGCCCGGATGATATCTTTATTTAAATTATTTTGTTATTGATTAAAATTTCTTTAATCCAGGATTTAAATGTGAATTTAATGTTGTTCCTTTAACCTTTGTATATCTTCATAAGTATAATCCTAAAACCCATTTTATCTCCCTAATTCCTTTAGAAGATACACCATTAAGTCCCAATAAAGTAATGGCTAAATATACGATACTCATAAATATTGACTCACGGGATTTATATAGAAATATTTTTTTTATTTAAAACATTTTTTTTTTATATCTCTTTAAATATTCTCTGGTTTTACATCTCAACTGTTACTTTTCACCCCCTTTTTCAAACCTTATTAAACCTTCATTACACTAAATTTAAACAGATATACATAACACTCTAAGAAAATAACGCGTCAAAACGAGAGTGACATGTGACTTCACATTTCCGAAACAGATGGCAACAAGAGCTGAAGAGATCCGGATTGCTATGTCATTCTGTGCTTGAAGCCAACGGTACGAATGTTGTACTGATTTTTCTGTACCAATATATATATATATATATATATATATATATATATATATATATATATATATATATATATATATATATAAAGTATAAAGGTATACTCAAAAAAGAATAAAAGGGAAATACTAGTAGAGTGCTCAATTAAATTAAATTAAGAGCGTAATATTTTTATTTTTAAATACAGATTTTAATCAGACATGGACCAGTGGTTTCTGACAAGAAACGGGTTGAATTCCCGATTCCGTCTTCTTCAGCATAGTCTGAAATAGTAAATGATGGAATTTCTTCAAAAAACACTTGTAACCGTTATGAAACGCTATGTACACAGAATTTTGAAATGGAGTGCCGACGAGAACGCTTAGGTCAGAAAGAGCCGTTAAGAGATTCTATATTTAGCAGTGAAGCACGAGAAGAAAGGAAGAAAGAAAAAAAAGCTTCACTGCTACATATAGAATCTCTTAACGGCTTTTTCTGACCTAAGCGTTCTCGTCGGCACTCCATTTCAAAATTCTGTGTACATAGCGTTTCATAACGGTTACAAGTGTTTTTTGAAGAAATTCCATCATTTACTATTTCAGACTATATATATATATATCGTAAGTTATGAAAAGATATTTATGGCAATTAAGCTACACAGACGCTCCCGCGTTTCATCGCCGGGGGGAATCTTCAGACTAAAATCCATGGAGTTAGTGTGTACTCTGTAGTGCCAGTCCTCAAGAATTCTGGAGACAGAACTGATCCTCTTAACTACCGCCCAATCAGTCTACTCCCATCTAAGCTTAAACCTTTGAATCATTAATCAATCAAACGATAGTCAGGTACCTAGTTAATGCTAAACATTTTTCTGATCATCAATACTGATTCAAATAAGTACGATCTACTACAGATATCCTAACGGTCATCTCTGAACGCATAGTATAAAAGACAGGTGAAGCTAGGGCTGTAGCGCTATATATATCCAAGGCCTTTGACAAGGTCTGGCATGAAAGGCTTATCATAAAAGTGCACTCATATGGTATTACTGGGCAAATACTAAATATATGATAAAAAATCTTTCCTAACAATACGAAAGATCCAGGTTGTACTCGATGGCCGTTCATCTAAGCAACATGTCATACATGCTGGTGTGCCCCAGGGATCTATTCTTGGACCTCTACTTTTACTGATTTTCATAAATGACCCTCCTTATGCCATTGTCACTGAGATAGGCATATTTACTGACGACACCACGGTCCACTCTCGTCATGTGGGCAAAACTGACGCGCACATATCTGAGACAATGGCTGATTCCTTAGAAAATGACTTCCAGTCTGTAGTGGAATGGGGTCAAAAATTAATGGTAACTTTTAATGCTGCAAAGACAAAGCTACTTTCTTTCAATAACTGCAAGAAACCTCTTCAACCACCGATTTTCATGGCAAATTCCACCCTCCCTGTGAGTTCAGCATTTAAACTCCTCAGCCTAACTTTCACGGATAACATGAATTGGAATAAATACATTGAAAACATTGCCAGGGCTGCTGTAAAGAAGGTGGGCTCCCTTTACCGTGCCAGTAAACTTCTAACACCTGACATTATCCTATATCTCCACAAAGCCACCATCCGCCTATGCATGGAGTAGGGTTGACACATCTGGGCTGGTGCATCATCCGCTAGTCTTTCCCTCTCAGACAAAGTCTAAAAAGAGTTGCCAACTTGATAGGTCCTTCAATATGCCGCAAGCTTCAGCCCCTGTTCCATCGCCGCAATGTTGCTTCCTTGTGCCTGTTTTAAAAGTAATTCAATGGGTTGTGCTCTGATGAGCTTACTGCTCTGGTACCCCTACGTCGTAAATTCACTAGACCAACCCGACAATCTACCAAATCCCATCCATACACTTTGGAGGTCCCCAGATGCCGGAGAGATTTCTACTCCAATAGCTTCTTTCCTAATGGTCCTGGACCCTGGAACTCCCTCCTCGCTTCCTGCTTTCCTGGCGTTACTGACATGCAGAAATGTAAAGCTAATGTAAACAGACATCTCGCTGCGCAGCTCCTAATTTAGATTGACCCCCCCCAACCTGTACCCTTTTTTCTCAGTAGTCCATTTCGTCTAAAGTGGCGGTCTGCCTTGTTTGAAGTGAACTATGATAAGAAAAAGTGTATTCTTATGTCAGAATTACAAAGGAAGACAGGGAACATATTTCGGAATCTCTTAATTCCCACCTGGGGCGGTACTCTGAGGGCATAACCCTCTTAAAACTTCAAATATAGCCTATTTTTAGTAAATGTAAACCCTATTTATAACATTTTATGGGGAAAACAATGAAAGTTATCGCAAAGCTCTTAGTGCCCTTATATAAAAGAGAAATAGGCCTGAGCATCATTTAAAACTTCAAATATATCCTTGTTATTATAAAGCTTATATCACATGTATACCATTCTCTGGCGAAGACAATGTAAGTGCTCCTGAATCTTTACGTTACCGTCTATGCGTCACATATCTTCGTGCCGAAACTCTTAGCAGCTCATGAGTAGAGAACACCCTGAAGACTTAAAATAAATATAGCCGAGTGTTTATATGATTGGCCTTGTAAAATTCTACCCGACACATGTCTCAATGTTGAAGGTGTATGAATACATCGAGTGTGCGGTTTCAATTTTATCCCTCGAATATATTATTCCTTTTATAGATACAATAACATGTAATCTCTATATATTTTTCTCAATATGCCTCGATCTATCTATCTATCTATCTATCTATATATATATCTATCTATATAATAAAGTAAAACATTCCTCTGTATGTGTGAATGGCTGTCCGTAAAAATAAAGACATATCAGAGAGTGTACCTCGGATACAAGTATATTCAAGTGTAAAATGTGCAAGTGAACATAGTGGATGTAGTTTTGCCTCCCTATTTAGTCCTTGTTTCAATGTCTTCGTTGACAACAGATTTATGGACTTACACATTCAATAAGGGCACATATTACTTATATTATGTTACATATTATGCAATCCTAAACTCTAACCTGGAAACACACACACACACATGTATATATATATATATATATATATATATATATATATATATATATATATATATATATATATATATATATATATATATATAAAACAAAATCAAGGCAAATACGACAATCGTGACCCGGATATGACAACTAAAAGATTAAGCGACACCCCTTTACCATTAACTGGAAAGTAATAGAGAGATAACCTTCATACTCTCCAGCAATAAATAAATGCCCTCCGTGTTCTACAGAAAAGTATCATATATTAACAGGCATTATTGCTCCAAATACAAACTGTTTTAATACCAGGGATTACATTTTTAAAGGATGTGTACGAAGGATACAGCCATTCCTTAAAAATTAGATTGACAGGATCATACACAGGACTACAAACAATAGCCTCTGTCAAATACATAACCTCAAAATACCCCGAAAATACCGGCCCCACCGTCTTTATTTCACGCCTTCTCTTTAGTGTAAAAAATAATCTGATGTAAATGATAGAAAGCTTTCGGTTATGCATAGTGCTATAAAAACTTATATATATATATATATATATATATATATATATATATATATATATATATATATATATATATAACACTAATATTTCTCATACTTAGTGGCTTTTTCGTTCATTTAATGTATACGGTGTTTCACTACTGGTCTTTTAAGGTTCGTCGCGAGATCTGTTATCTACACCCTTCTTATGGCGCTCTATGTATGCGAAGTGTTAAGATTCGTCCACATACTATTCGGCTATACTACCTAGATCGAATGTGTACACCAGTTCAGGAAAAGGCTAGTTTATTTATAGAAGATACTAAGAAATCATTTCCGGCTTTGAAAACTGTGCACTTGGATGAGAGGGACGCACACAGGTTTCACTGAGGTGAGTGCTCTTTTTATCGCAAATGTCAACGGTTCTTGACGTTCCGCTTACGAATGAGAGAAATCTTCTCTGCCACCAAAACGTTGTCCTAAAAAAGGCATTATATCGGATTATTGTGAGGGGATCTGTTCGAGGTGATATGATCGAGGGGCTCGGTTTGTCTAGGGGGAGCTACGCTCAATTTGGTTATTGGCCGCCTGGGCTAAAGTGTTTCGATAACGAGGAAGCATCTCTGGCCTGGCTACCTATTAGAAATGCACTCTGTGTCGGTATGAAGCTTCATTCAGCTAGCTTGAGGAGATCGCCTATTCGTGTTCGTTAGGGTGAAGAAGAGGATACTGTTAGTCACGTCCTTGTTTATTGTCGCATCAGTGTGCCGCTGATTAAGTATTCTTTAGGTCTTGTGGTCCGCATACTTAACGTAACGTATTTCTTACCTGGAACCTATTGATGTATGTTGCAATTGGGCACCGACAAATGATAGGCAAATACGTGTTGTGTTTTACTGCTTACTAGCATTGTTAAAAAGTGTGATATGGCAGACACGTATGAACGTAGTCTACAACGGTGATACCTTCTCTGCTCCCTACCATATTCGCATCTTCTAATATCGTGTAAAAATTCGCATGAAGGTCAAAAAGGCGAGACTCACTTCGACAAATTCCGGCGATAAGTGGGTGACAATTTCACGATCGTGCCGATTCAATGATATTTATAAGTGCCCTAAGAAAAGAATTTTAGATTGCTCCAACTAACGTTAATTATGTCCCGTTTAAGGCTAGTTTAGATGACCTGTCTTGGTTATTATTTAGTTCATAACTTAGCGAGTACAGTAATTATTTCATTAGGTTCATTTGTGTCCTGCTCCCCGTTTTTCATTCCGTTTTAAGTGTTTTTAATTCCCAACCCCCTTCCATAATTAGGTGACAGATAACTTGAATGTCAGAGATGCAGGTCACGTTTCGAGATTTTGTACAGAAGTGATAGCAATAAAGCGTTCGGGCCTGCATCATGTTTTCGAGTGGCAATACTGCATAACTGCAACACCATCAAAATGGGGAATCCTTTTACAAACACTTGCGGGTTTCTTTTGGGGTGAGGGCGATTGTACATAATTGTCACATTTTATGTATATAACATTTTAGCAACCAAATCCTTTCTTGCATATAATATAATTATGGATGTTACGTTGAATTATTTTCGTGTTGGGTGCATGAATGTAGTATGAATGTGGTATTTTGGTGAATGATGATTTACGAATGAAGCAAGCTTAGTCAGATCAGTTATTACATGTTAGTGAAGACCGATCTTTCCTCGTTTCTTTTTTAGCCTTGTGCTGCGTGTTTGTGATATTTTATTTTGAAATAAATACTCATAAATAATGTTACTGTTTTGTAGCAGTGAGACTATCTTTCGAAAAAGACCAAACGTAATGCAACAGGAAAAAAAAAACAACCGGTTACACTTTTGGTGATTAGCTGTCCGACATTCTGACTAATTCTACACATCCAACGTAGTTTGAGAGAAACTGTACATCTTGGTGGGCCAAAAGGTCTAAGAGACTCAAATACTGCAAATTTTTTCTTGATGCAGTTCGAGATTAAGTCTTCCGAATACATGTAACTGATATCTTATCAAATTCCGAGTGTAGTCTATTGACTTGGTTCATTAAGATAAACACTAATCTTAACTATCTAGAGTTTGGTGCAAAAGAGTACCAATTCAAGTAGAGCCCCGTTAGTGTGGGGTTACGATGAACGCTTGTTAAGAGCAATCCCCAGGATCTCTCAAATAAAGACATCGCAAAATAAGAGGCAAGTATCCTTATCAATTTTCATGATAAAACTTAAGGCATTGTGAAGTAAATTTTACGTTTTATAGAAAATCATAGGTCCACTCTGAGAAAAAAAAGTAACAAAAGTGTCATCAACACACCTGACATATACACTGGACTTGATAATCGAGTAATATAATATACGCTCATGGTAGCAACAAATATGTCTGCAATGCCAGGGCAAAAGGAATCCCAATGCGTATTCTATCAATCTGGCCATACATGATCTTGTTAAGGCTGCAGACAACTCTTATATATATATATATATTTATATATATATATATATATATATATATATATATATATATATATATATATATATATTTGTTCTTGTTTATTTATCTATGGACGTATACGTTTCGTCTCTTTTCAATCAAGACTCATCAGCATAGAAGTACGACAATTCACCACCGGTCACACGATTCGAAACCCTGGATTATATATATATATATATATATATATATATATGTATATATATATATATATATATATATATATATATATATATATATATAGTTCGGCAGCAAGTCATAGTATATGCAGGCTTTCATGAATACCACGGAGCTTTCTCTTTTCACCATATTTCGTGTCAATCTCACGACGCGGTTAGCAATTCAAAGAAAAATATAAATAACCGATTAATAAATAAATAAATAAATATATATATATATATATATATATATATATATATATATATATATATATATATATATATATGTACATTAATAGATATATAATCAATAATAAAACTATAAATAACGGCTCTTACTAACGATAAGACAGTGGAGAGACCGAAAGCGCTTGGGGAATACGCTATGACAAAATGCTAGGTGCCATACCCCACCGGTTAACAACTGAGACACGCAGAATTTCTCGCCGCGTCGAGATATTGACAGGAAAGATTGTGAAATGAGATAGCTCTGTAGTTTTCAATGAAGCTTGCATATATATATATATATATATATATATATATATATATATATATATGTATATATAAATGTGTGTGTGTGTGTGTGTGTGTGCGTATGTTAGTTTCGAAACTACTTTACTAAAATATAGAGTACAATTATAACACCGAATAACAGTGGTTTTGTATATCAGGCGTTTAATAAAATTTATTTAGAAAAGAATATGAGTCTTTCTCTTTAATGGTATTCCTCACGAGAGCAGAGTGTGACACAAGGATGGGTTTTAATGTGAGAAGGATAAAGTTTCCCCCAAAAGTCACTTTGGGTTCGGACAAACATTAAAATGGCATCAGTTTAGAAGGATGTTGTTTTATTAACCAAGTGCAGAACAGATGAAGTGTAGAATCACTACACTTTGATCTTGTCGACTATAAACTAAACATTTCTGAGGAAAGACAATTTGGTTCTTTTTAATTGTGCAATTTCCGATTTAATAATCTATTTTCCCGTATCGACTAGAGATCGTATGTAGTTTAATCTGATTCATTCAATTTATAAACTTCGTAAAGGTCTGGGACACATTAGAAGATTTCGATGAGTTAAGATTAGAATTACGACAGTTAATGACAAATTCACTCACCCAAGTATGTATATACTTACGATTGTGATTGTAGAGGAAACAGTAACATCAAAAGAAACAAAATACATTCATCAAAAATAATTATTTTATTGAAAACTTGTTTATAAAACGAGAGATAATGAGTTAGTAGAATGAGAAATGTTTCAAGAGTCTTACGACGTTTCAAGCGCGGAGAAGTTGCTTTGTATGTAAGGAAATATGATTAGACAGTTGTTTTTCAGGTGATGACATGTGGGTTTCCGCGTGGTAGTGTGTATAAATGGGATAGGCTTCGTAAATGTGCGTTTATATGAGCGCGTTTGTTTTGTCAGTTAGAGAATGTGTGTATAAATTTGTTTTTACGTGCGTCGTGTAAACTGGTGTTATATGCTGGGGTTGTACGTACTGTAGTTATTGAATGTCTTTCGATGTGTCTGTCAAAGATATTCGGACACAAAATACGTTGGTATGAAAGAATCATGCACACTCATGGTGTCTCTAAAGCAACACGGAAGCAGGGCAATAAACGATGTGTTTAGGTTTTGATATTACGCGCGAAATCCCGGAAGTCTATATTTCTTGTGCTGTGATTAATCGCGAAAACTTCTGATTTCAGCTTTTGCCAAATCTGGATCTAATAACAAAAACAACAGTCACTGCTGCTGCTGTTCATTCCAACGTTATATTCTAGAGGTTTTTACTGCATTATACATGGTCAGGGGCTAACCATTTTACAGTCCGATTTTCTTGATATCTTAGTGATATCTTTGTATCGGACGCTCTCGTGACTTTTCTCCAGTTTTCGCAACGGTGTTGTCGTTTGCGTGCCATATATGTAATTACAAGTACAGGTAATGCTCCTTAATTTTCTCTGAGATTTTCGTAACACCGTTACAGTGGCTCATATCGGCATTCTAAACATGGTCGATTCTTGTCAGTCTTGCCGTCCAACGCGATATCATCGTTGTGTTCACCGATAGTCCTTTTTTAACGTATTCGTTTACAACAGATATATGGACTAAACCATTCAGTAAGGGCACATGTTACTTACTATTCTTTTCACAGATACATCCCAGTTAAATATTGTAAACGATTGTTCGTCATCATCAAAAATGTAGATTGTGTAGACAATGATAATGGAAATGGACTGTCGTCGACCATAACACAAAGATCGATTCTCAAAATGGAAGTAATGAACTTTTGCACCATAAAATATTAAACATGCCCTACTTTTTTTTCGGACATTTGGGTATGAGGATTGATATCTTGGATTATTTCGATTATTTGAACTACAATTCTTATCTTGTGTATTATTCTCACAACGTTCGTCTGTTTTTCATTAATCTTGTTCTATTACTTCGTCCACTGTATCATAATTGTGTTTCCTTATACTTTTTCGTATCCGGACATATTTTGATATTCATGAATAAATTAGGATTACTGGATGAGTTTGAGGATAGATTTTTAGCGACGTTTAACAGATGATCTTCTGGGAAATCTATTCGAAGATCATTAATGATCCAATCTTCAGAAAATTCTTTCACTGCATTCGTAAAATGGGTTTTAAAAGCAATAGTTTCCATGTCGACTTCGTTTATTGGCACACTTATTGTTATCAATTTCCGTATAAATAAAGGGATGAATCCGCCGACTAGTGTTGCCAGCATTTGGTTGGTTGTTGAGAAGTTATATAAGCCGGAAAACGTCTGGACTACAATTAACACGAAGCCTAAAAAGATGAGGATGATGAAATACTTGTTTAATGACCTTAGATAATTAATTGTTAAGGAACCAGGACAACCGGCATACGGTAAATTGCAGATGGTATAGAAGAAACTTTCTGGGATGTGTGGATGATGCTGTGAGTCAATAAAAAGGATCATAGAAGGAGAACAACAAACCAAACCCTTACCACGCTTTCCATTTAACTGTACGACGGATTTCTCTGCAGCATAGGCAATATTAGTAAATTGTGAAGGTAACAGGCTAGATAAATTATCGCTTATTTCTACAATTTCTTCGATAAGTTTGTCCGTCACTTTTTTATGGAAACTATCGTATTCTTGACGTACTGCATTTAGAGTTTCGAATAAGTAGAACAGAACAAGGAAACTTAATGATACGTATGCCAAAGTATCGTTGGCCTTAAGTATAATTAGGATAAATGCGTAGAAACAGACCGTGACAAGATAGCATACACACTCAGCGATTAGGACGCTTGCTGATACAATGCTTAACAGAAAAATAAGTGTTGTCATAAAATTAGTAAGACGCTGTTTAAACAGTAAGTGACCCACCTTATTATTACTGAAGTAGTTAAAAATACACGGCGTAGTGTACATGCACACATCTCTTAACAACATTAAAATCAAACGAAACATTGGGATGAGATAGAAGCAATACCATATGAGTAGCGCCGGGATTGCAACTAACCAATAAAATGGTGCTACGGCAAAACCTGGCAAACCAAATGTTTTTAAAGGCCACAACAAATAGTCAACATTAAATACGATGTTTTCCATCTTGGCGTATTCTTTCATATCTCTAAAGGTGTTCTTAACAAGTTCACCGAGAGGTCTCATTTGATCGCTGTATAAAATCCCGAAAAATAAAACGTCCATGAAATAGATTGTATAAACAAATAAAAATGTCCAGTGCAACGGAGGTATATAATTCAGGAGAGACCCTCTAAATGGCAATGATAGGTTTAGCGATGTAGAAACGTCGGCTCGAGCAGTTATATATTTTGCTTCATACTTGTAGTAAATGAACAAACGCAAAAGCCATGGTGAGGGTACAAGAAGCAGAACTAAAAGACGAATGAACCAATTGAAACAGTCGTGCCAAGTGAAACGTTTCAAACAACGACAGCAGAAAGGGAACAAAGTACTGCTAAGACAACTGTTTATCTTATTTGAATGACATTTGCATCTGAAAAGCTTGTAGTATAGAACACGTGGCAAGTCAGCGCCTGCGTACCCTCGTGGTAATAGATCATCCTCGTCTATGTCTAAGTAAAACGCGTTCACCATTCTATTATAATTGGTGTCGATATCTAGACACGATTGCTTTAAGTTTGGATACTGCAGAATAGGGAATGCGAAAGCCTGCGTGTTACCCTGGTTTAAAACAGATTCGCTCATCGTTAAGGTCACTGGCAATTTTTGTTGTAGATGATATAGATATCTGTTGTGTTTTAAATTATACAGTCGAGCTGGTATGAGGAAAGGTACGAATAGTAATACCACGATAGAAATAACATCACGAAATATGATCAAGTTTTCCCATCCATCTTTTGGATTCAGGTAATTACACGATAATATTTGTTTTGGTTTGTATGTATAGCACATCGTTCGGAAATCAGCGATTCCTTGTTTTTTTTTAATCACTTGAGTGCAAACGGAAATTTCCTCGTTTCCTTGTCCATCATATTCCCGTGTGTAATCCAAAAGGATCTCGCGTATCCGATAACCAACATCAGAGTAAGATAGATTTGCTTCACAACCGGAAGGTTCAATTTGTGTATCAATATCGATTTCTTTGAATCCAATATTGATTCGGGACAGATCAAGCAATTTAAAATTGAGAAAGAAAAGCAGAAGATTTTGACCGACATCAAAACGAACCATTTGCCAACGAAGTTGTTGATATAAATAGGTATCTGGTGGCTCGAGTTCCGTTGTTCTTTTATGAAAACCGCTGGCGAAATCTGCAGACACGTTGAAGTTTATTAAAATGATCTTAACATTGTGATCAGACATTAAACTCTTTAACATTGTTAGAGTAGCGTTATTGGCAAGAGAGAGTGTACAGTTGTTTACATGAATCGGTTTCGAAATGCTTTGATTCTGACAGGGTTCCAGGAAGTGTCTATGCGTAGAAACGAATGATACTTGAATATGAAAGGTTAAACAGTACATTACAATTGACAAAGATATTAGATTCATGATACTCTTGCTAGTAAATATACAATAATCTTCAATTTCTTATAATTGGCGATACACCAAATGCCTATTCTTGAAAAACAGATATATTAGAATATTTACACAGCCAATGTATAGAATCCATTTCAATTAATGCGTGATCATATGAGAGATAATGATATATTGCAACGAGCAGGCTACGATTCCGTTTTACTTCGATACAGAAATAACGGCTGTATGTTGAGTAAACACTTTCCGATGCAGCAAAGAAATGAAAATAGTCCCTTCTTGACCCTTTTTTTTCGGGATGCAAACCTGAATTAGAAAAAACATAAAATTATTGAAAATAATTTGTGTACAAAATTTTCATTGACGTCTAATTCATACATAGATATTGAGAGTTTACAATGTATATATATATATATATATATATATATATATATATATAATTAATAATATAAATATAGAGAGAGATATATAAAACAGTACTATATGCATGTATTATATATACAGTCGAGCTTGTTTCCTCTAAGTTTATTTACAATTAATAGCTTTTATCATACCAAATAGATAATACATTCTATTGTCCGTGTCATTTATGGTAAATATCGGTACGTGTTCTTAAAAAAGAAAATGTTATACTCAATCAATTTTTATATTTTAATATTTAATCCCATCGACATTTTTAGATTACTGATATTTTTTAAAAAGGTAGGGTCTTAGTTTGTCTCTAAGAAAACCTATAATGATTGCGGGACATATTTAGTAATAAGCAACGTTGGTACTGATATCGATCCTGACCCAGTTTTCGTGAGGTTGACTCGGAAGCGTTCGGCTGTCCTACGCAAACGCCGAGAGTTTACGAGCCGATTTGTATCAGACGACAATTTTGATTCGGTGCTGCGTCCTATGATAATAACATTTTCTTGTTTTGTTCTTGTTGTTAGGGTTAGGGTTAGGGTTTAGGGTTTAGGGTTTAGGGTTTAGGGTTAGGGTTTAAGGTTAGGGTTTAAGGTTAAGGTTTAGGTTTAAGGTTAGAATTAAGGGTAAGCGTTTAGGGTTAGGTTTAAGGTTCAGGGTTATAATTTAGGGTTACGGTTTAGGGTTAAGCTTAGGGTTTAGGGCTAGGGTGTAGGGTAAGGGTTAGCATTTTGGGTTAGAGTTTAGGGTTAGGTTTAGGGTTTAGGGTTAGAATTAAGGGTCAGGGTTTAGGGTTAGGGATAGGGTTCAGGGTTAGAATTTAGGGTAAGGGTTCAGGGTTCGAATTTAGGGTTAGGGTTTAGGGTTAGGGTAAGGGTTTAGGGTTAATGTAAAGGTTAGGGTTTAGGGTTAGGGTTAGGGTTTAGGGTTTAGGGTTTAGGGTTATAATTTAGGGTTAGGGTTTAGGGTTAGGGTTAGCGTTAAGGTTAGGGTTTAGGTTAGGGTTTAGGGGATAGGGTTTAGGGTTAGGGTTAAAATTTAGGGTTAGGGTTTAGGGTTAGGGTTTAGGGTTAGAGTTAGGGTTAGGGTTTAGGTTCCGGGTTAGGCTTTAGGGTAAGGGTTTGGGTTAAAAATATATATTTGATAACAGTAATTTCGCTCTGTTTTGCTTGTTTTATTTGTTTTATTGTTTAAAACATTTCTTGTAACTATAACTAAAAATTATCGGACGCAGCAACGTATCAAAATAATAAAAAATATTTATTTGATAACAGTAACTTCGCATTGTTTTGCTTGTTTTATTTTTTGTTGTTGTTCCTTTTAGAAAATTTCTTGAAAATATAACTTACAATCACAGGACGCAGCCCCGTATCAACATTGTCGTCTGGTACCATTCGACTCGTCAACACTCGGGCGTTGGCGTAGGACAGCCGAACGCTTCTGAGTCGAGCCTCACGAAAACTGGGTCAGGATCGATATCAGTACCGCAACGTTTTCTGATTCACCGGTATTAATTTTTACAGCGTTTAGATTGGATAATTATGAGAAAGTCCTTATCGTTTCGATCAGTCGATTCATTTGCTCCTCGACTTTTTTTTTTTGCAAACGTGAACTAACTAACTTCGACGTGGGCTTGCCGTCTGAGTAGAGATCACAAAAGCTATTGGTGAGGAACACGTCTGAAGTGTTGTATTAGTGTGCGTACGTTTTTATGTATCCATTTAAGGAAAAAAAGCACTGCTTAATGTATTGCAACTAGTATTTGGACGATTTATTGCAAACGGACTCGGGAACCCCCCACGTAGCCAAGGGGGTGCCAGGGGGCAAGCCCCCCCTACAATTACATTTGCACCCCCTGAAATTTGTGATCCAAAACATATTATAAATATAAATACTCTTATATTTCGTAGTCAACTTCATTATAGACCAGTATTTACTTTTGTGTACTATATTTTACAGCAGGGCCGAATTAAGGGGCCAAGGGGTTGGGGCCCTGGGCCACTTACCAAGATGGTACCTCCCACCAGTTTTAACATAATTTCCGATTTCAAAAACCCTTCTTTGGATTTTATATTGTTTAAAACTTAATTTTCCATTCCTGGTACTAATGATACCATAATAAATATTTACGGATTTTAAACTACCAGTTAAAATACATCTATTGACCATAATAACATTTAAATATGATTTAAATTTATGTTACCTTGTAAAAAGAAAAAAAAGAAAATGTACGCGTTCTCGAACTCAAAACTAACTTCGCTAGTTTCAGATCAAGTGGTGAGGGGAAACAAATCCTCGATGCTTCTCACCTGTTTCCTGCTTGGTGAAAGAGATTGTCAGTGTATCTGTCTTTTTTGTCAACTTACCAAATATATATTTTTAAATATTGTTTATTCACACTATTTAATGTTATAAATTATCAATTACATAATAATAATCCAAATGATGTAACATAAACACAAAATGAATTCACGTTGTTGTTCTGTCAGCTTCTTTTAAATATATTTTTTTAATTAATATAAGAAAGTGTTGTCTAAATCCAAAAGATAGAAATGAATACTAGCAACCTAAATTATTTTACAGTGAAACTATGAATTAGTTTAAACACTTATTTTTGTATTTAATCACGAATCTCAAATACGTTTTTTTTTTGGTTGTCAGTTGCAACTGTTAATTTAAAAAAATGTGAATGTTACATTCGATTTTTTTAAAAATTAACATAGAAACAAATCCCAGATTTCACCCGAGCTGAAGTTGAAAGAAAAACCAGCATTGGTAGGGTATATACCCCACGTACAAGAGGCGATCAATTAAAGGCTTGTGATGTAGGGTTGGATTAAGTGAATTAGTGAATCCAATGTTGTCCACACATATGTGAGAAGTGGAAGTCGAAGACTTTGGCGTCAGTTCTTTCTTTGATTTTGATTTTTCATGTCTGTGTGAACTAATAGTGAAAATAAATGTCAAAATAAACAAAGAGTGGATAGGGAGATAGGATAAAAGTATAATAATATAAACAATTATTGGTTATTGAAACAGTGTAGTTAAATTTTCATTTTCTTAGACAGAACTACTCTTAGAAAGACTAGAGGAAATTTTGGCCAACATAAATGTCAGTGCATATATTTCTTTTCTTTTTTGTTAACTCTATGTTAAAGAAATTTAAAATGTGTTTATAGAAAAAATAATTACTAATAGCATGTTTTTAAATTATTAATCTTTGGATGCTTAAATAACTGAAAATCGTGGGGTTCACTTAAGAGGTTATGCCATCCTCCAATATTAGTAAATAACTATTTTTTTAAATAAGTTGTTTATCAAAACAACTTATTTAAAAAAAATATATAATGAAATCGATTTATCTGCATTAAGTTTCTTTTTAAAGAAGCAGAAACTAGTCTCATTTGTTTGGAATATTTCTTGAAGAACTCTATTGATATTGATGTAACTTTTACAACAAAACAACAAATAACTACCAACTAACATTTTTTGTTTAAAGAAAATAAAACTTAAAGAAGTTACAAAAAAAAGCAAACTTTTCAAAATTAGTTCAAAAGACAACGTCAAACAATAATGTTAATCTAATCATGATGTTAATCATAATTATACACTTAATTGTAGAGTTCTGGATTAACATTTCTTGTGAAACGTGTCTTTTCTTGTGAGATTCTTTTCAAATAAATATTATTTGAGAAAGGAGAAATTACTATAAATGTCGATGTCTTGTTTCTAAATAGCCCCTATTTAGAAGCAATACATCGAGACTTATATTTTTACACCAATATTTAAAAACAATGTAAGAAATAGATATTTTGTAAATTTAAAGAAAAAAGGAGTGCCCTGAATATTCGGCAAATGAAAATGGGGCAACGGAAAATTCGACAAAGGAAAATTTGGCAATTTTGGCGACGTAGGAAAAGTCGGTAATTAATTAGGGAAGATATATCGATTGAAAAAAGAGTTTAGAACCGTACTTGCGGGGGATATAGTTGTAAATACGGGGCTACTCCCAACCAATAAAGAACACTAATTGTGTTATCTTTCTGGTACTTGTGCAGTTTACGGACCGGGCGGATTTTTAGATAACATTTTCAAGTTAAATTCAATTTTTACGATATATTTTGTTTATTACATTGTTAGGTAAAAGTACACAATAGTTTACAAAGTCCCCCCCAACGTTTCCCCCTTATGTTAAGAATGGCTTTCTAAATAATGTTATTATTTTAACCCGGTTCGTAATTAAATTACGAGATTTAATCCATCATAATGCATGTAGGTTTCTTCGTAAACAAGTCAGCCATTTTAATATTCTGTTAATAATTGAAAAAAATATCAATTACTTCGTGTCTATTCGAAATTTGAAAGGAAATTTCTTTTCCTTGTTATGAAATACATTTCTAATTTATTTTTTGTAACTGTAATTAAATGTTTTATTCTCGGCGGAATAGATGATGTGTTGAAAATCGACCGCTCGTCGAGTCGATTTTTTTCTGTGAGGGTACAGTGGAAGATTTTGATTTGGTACTCCAACAGTTGCTGAGGCACATTAGAGGAGAACTCCGTGCTCGATTTGGAAATGCTCAATATACCGTGATGAAAGCTGCTGCAGTGTGTAACACGTCATCAGAATCATTCATGGACAGTGAGACGCTGAAACAGCTAGGTCCACTGTTTTGTGTTTCGGTAAAGGAGAGTGAGATGGAAATATTCAAGAACTACATTCAACGACGTCTCACTACCCAAGAACTTGTACTTTCAGAATTATTCGAACAATGTGACAGGGATATTTTTCATTTTCCATCGGTGCATAGAGTATTGCAATTTCTCCTCACCATCCCACAGACCTCAGTAACCGTTGACAGACAAGTCTCTTCAGTGCAGCGCATCAAAACAAGAATGAGATATTTGATGACAACAGAGAGACTGACCTCACTCTGCCTCATATCCTTTGAAAAAGATTTGCTGAGAAACATTGAAACAGAGCGCATCCCAGCGCATTTCAATAACTGAAGTAGCTACCTTATTTTACGAACTTTATGTTATTCTTACTGTGTTTACTATGCTTTATGCGCTTTACTTTGCTTATGTTGTTATTGACATGTACCTACCGAAATACACAACAATATATTCAGATTATATAAAAGAAATTGAAATTTCTTTACTACTTATTTATATTTATATATCAGTACACACACACACTGAACCCAAACGTCACTCATATTAGAATATCAATATTAGTGTTGCGCCTCCTAAAAATTAAGTTAGAAGTCTGGCTACGGGCCTGATCGGGAATCAAAAAATAAAAACTTTTGGGAGTATCGTAATCGGGAAAATGTTAGCTTAATTTCAGATTCCCAAAATGATTCTTTTAGGATTTTTTAAAAGTAATTTTTCCATAACAAGTGTTAATGATTAAATGATAAATATTTATTTGTTTTAAACTACCGGTAAAACAAAAATCTATAGTTTCGAATAATGAATATAAGTAAATATAGCGCCGGAAAATTGCACGGTAAAATGGCACATGTAAAATAGCACGAGTGGGCAAATAGGTAGAAATATTACAAGTGAAAATTACAGATGAAAATCTCACAATTTCTTTATCAAAATCTTTTATATAATTCAACTCTTTTTAGGCGATTACGTGTGAAAACTATAAAAAACTGGAGAAAACAATAATTTTAGAATTCAGATTTAGGGATTATTTTTGCATATTAATTCAAAATAAAATGATCACCCAATTACAAGACAGTGTCTAACCACACATCCTTTTAAATGGGATATAACCAGATTTTTTTTTGTTTACTGGGATAAATATTGGGTGTCGTGGGCGGCGATAGAATAGAAAAAATCCTTCCTTGACCGTACCACTAACCCTAAATCTGGGTTACAATATTACCTTAAATATAAACAAAAAATCTCCATTAACCATTTCACTAATATAATACGGGTGACCACCACCTAAGAATCTCTCTCTTAAACCTATTACTGACCCGTGTGGAAACAGACCCTTACTCACACTTAACAAAAAACCCTTAACCTTAAAACTAACCTAAAGTCCGGTTGGCAACGTGATCCGGCACTCAAAATAAATAACGAAAGCATGGTAACATCTAAGATTAAACATAACAATAGAAAAGGAGGTTGAATGGTTTTGCTTCAATATTGGGTATGAGAGGCTTTACTCCTCAGTTAAAACTATTGGACAGAGTACCTTGTCCCCTCCCGAAAATTAGAAAAAACAATGTCAATTGCTTGAAAACGACGCAGTAAATACTTATTTGTAAATATTAATGTTTAAATACGCAAACTAGTCCCTCTCCCCCTCCCCCGTAAAACAACTTACAAACATCGATTTTATTTGCGTGAAACAACGGAATATCGGGGGCAGCTTAGTCTCTATTTAAAACTACAGGGAAGGGACATACCCCCTAACTTAGATTAATCGATATTATTTGCTTGACAACTACAGACTAAACACTTGTATTATTTGTATAATTCGGAATTATTTTCTCCTCTTGGATGTTATTTTTACAATGTTTCGACCGATGTATCCTCTGATGTTCTTCAAATGCTTCTTTTCAAACTCGGAGAGCTTCATGTATCATATATTAAATACCAAACAATTGCTGGATCAAAAATGAAATAATTTCAGACAGAAATGACCACTGTAATATGTCTATATGTAACGTGTAACCGTTCCCTTCAAAGTATTGTTCATCAGTGTATCACAAACCAGTGTAACGTCAGCAAAAAAACGAAACTCAATGTAATGGCCTTTACTTTACGAATTCCACAATTCGACCATGTATGGCATTCTTACATTACCTACCCTCCTCAAAACACTTACACATACACTCACCAGGGGGCGTTTCAGACTCGAATTATTCCCCCTTTGCTTATTGTAGAGGGCGGTTTTATATGTAGTATTAAAAGTGTCGTACACCAATAAACGGCACATTTTTAAGGTAAAAGATTTTCATTAAGCCAATAAATGTAACAGTTCAAATTAAATTTTGTGAGACATCCATTTCAGTATCTTTTTTGAAGGTATGACACCGATTATGTCAGTAATGCGAACAGCATATCACCTCCACAAATTGTGTGTTAGAACATCAAAGCGGTATTTTATTTTACTATGGAGTCACCACTTATCAAGGTCCAAACGCCACTCGAGGATAATGGTTAATGAACGTTAGTTGGACGATGATTGATAGTAATTGTGGAAGTTTAAAAGAATTTGATTATCCAGAAAGAACGGCTTAAGGAAAATGTGTTACATTAGACTTGAAAACGACAATGTTGTAGTAAACTGGAAAGTAGCCGTGCACTATTGTGTTCAACAGACGGGGAGTTCTAGGAAATAAACTTTGCTCATGGAAGTTTCGTTATGTTTTACGCACAGCCAGAGAGAAAGGGAAATTATCGACAGTGGTTATAGCTAGACGAATTGTTGTTGTAAATCTTTTACAAGAAGAGCCCCTAGATAGAAGCTCAACCGAAGACTTGCCAAAGGAATAGAGTAGAGAAAGACTAGCCATCTCTCTTCTGTGAGAAAGAAGTAGTAAGGAGAAGAAGAGGATCTCGCCAAATAGATTTCGAAGTCTGTTTTGTACTCTGTCAAGGCAGGAAAGATCGCTATGAGCAGTACCTCCAAAGATGGGGAAACAATACTCCATCTTAGAACGTGTTTGGCTGTTATAGAGGTATGTGATTGCGTCAGGATCGGGATACGTTCTGTGTGGTAAAATGATCGTAACATTTTTCTAGCTACCTTGGCAACCGATTGGATGTAAGTCTTCCATTTCAGGTCAGAAATAAAGGTCTGTTCCAGAAGTTTATAGAAGCAAAGGACTTCCTCAAGACGAGAGCAATTCATTTCAGTTGGGGCTAATTGGGGATCAGAGCGTTGGTGGTAAAAAAAGAGAAGCTTGGTTTTCAACGCATTAACAGTAACCAGCACCATAATAATTTTTGAAGAGAAAAGAAACAAAAAAGGGAACATGTTTGTAATTCTTTTTTTCATTTCTTTCCTCTTTGCAGTATTTTTATATTAAAATAAGCTACTTACTAGTCTTTTTTATTTTCATTTTTACTAAACAATGGTGCTGGTGGACTATGTTCAATTATTTATGAAAAAATCCAAACAACATGTTGTGAACTTACGATGAACAACTGTGAATCGGCTTTGTTTTAAAGATAAATTATCTTGAGTTGGCTCACTATTTTTAATAGGTTACGGGGAAATCACTTGAAAAGACATAGTAAAAAGGATCGACTCCGTGTAATGTACGCCTCACCCTCAAATGTATTGGTATTTTTGCGAAAATATATGCGCACATTACATGGGGTTTAACAGTAAACGAAAAACAAGTCAATATACGTAAATATTCAGTAATTTTAAAGAATCGGAATCGGTTATTGTATTGGATTCGGAAATGTCGAACCGAATCGGTAATTGTATCGGAATCTGGAAAACATTGAAATCGTTCCTACTAATTTCTACATATATCACTTTTGACCTGACCCAGGTAGCAGACATTTACGACCTTACTCGAAGCTACAAGCTTTTCTATTTGGCAGCTATATACGTAATATCTTGCCAATGTCCAAGTAGTTTAAAAGTTATTTGAAAACAATTGAAATACAACAAAATGGTATAGCGTTATACATATCAATATTAATCGATTAGTCGCAACAGCCTATACCGGTTCACGAGAAGTAATGTCTTCTACAACTAATACTGAAACAACAATTACTACTACTAGTACTACTACTGTTACTACTACTGCTACTACACTACTATTACTAATACTGCTACTACTACTACCGCTACTTACCTACTATTAATAATACTGCTGCTACTGCTACTACTACTACTACTACTACTACTACTACTACTACCACTTATAATAATAATTTAACACAAATCCAAAAGAAGTGAAACACTCGAATAACCAGGAATCGAAACACTTGAATCCAAGAGAACTGAAACATCGATGAGAAACATCTTATGATCTACCCTCTCACAAAGGACACTGTGAGGAGGGGCCAGCATCTGTTGGTATTATATAAAAGTATCTTTAAGTCTCAAGTAGATGGAATACCAAAAAAAGAGCACCATTATGACTTAAACTAGAAGAGCACTGAGAGTACAAAAATTCTGAGAAGACATAGTGCCACTCAAATTCTAAAGTAGGCAATCAGACGTTACGAGCGAGAACTCAATGGTAAAAAGCTGTTGGGAAAATGGAAACTGATTTGAAAGAGAGGGTGCTGGTAATCTGGTGATACATGTGTCACCAGTGAGCGATCACTGATCATTACTCGTATGAAAACTCCTAATACATATATAAATAAATGATAATAATAATAATGATAATAATAATAATCATAATAATTATAATAATAATGTGTTGAAGATGGGGTGAATATAGAAGAAAGGTGTCTATATAAATATATTTCTGAAAGTAATGAGATTCTTCTTCATGAAGTGAAAAGAAAGGAAATCCTAACAACTGGGGTTAAAATTATTTGGAAATTAACTACACAGTGTATTATTTAAGAACACTTCATTTAGAGATAATGACATGTGGAATTAATTGGTTAGGGGTGATCCTAAAATATCTATAGGAAGCGCCTTAATGGCAGTCCAGGAACAAGCCATCGCCACTAGGTCCATCAAACATTACATTGACAAAATTGCAGAATCAAGGATATGACGAGTGTTTAATGAAAGGGAAGACACCTAAGCGCATATTGTATCTTAATGTCCAATGCTAGCATAATACCAGTATAAAACATGGAGACACGAGAAAGTCGCTCAGGTACTACACTTGAATATATGCAAATTTTATGGATTTGACCACAATAAGAAGGTGTATGAGCATAAGCCAGAAGTTGTGCAGGAGAGCAACCATGTCAAACTTTTTTCGAGGCATGCGCACACAGACTAATAAGGTTCTTTAACATTCAAAACTCGACTTACACTTTCTAAACAAAAACAAGAAATCTTGATTGAATTGATGCTCAACAAAGAAAAGTCCAACTAAAAGCATCCAAAAGTGGAGACTACTATGAAATAATAATAATAATAATAATAATAATAATAATAATAATAATAATAATAATAATAATAATAATAATAATAATAATAATACAAATTGATCGTACCAGCTTTGGCTGACACAACACAAAATAGCCATGAACGGTTATAGAAGATGGTAAGACCGAGGAGGGGGGCACTTACTAGACCTCCACTGGAAGAGTGCAGAGAGTACTGGGACCTTGATGAGCTTTATTCTCACCCAAATCCCAGAGGCGAACTATGGTGTTTACCAACGAGAAATCAATGGTAAGCGGTTGTTGTGATACCGCAAGATCATTTGCAGTGATTATCGAAAAGAGGTGAATGGACCCTACAATAAATCTTGTGAGACTTGTTGTCACTAAGACTCCAGGTGTTTGTCGGTAAGCCATCGCTAACGATGAATTGTGTGATAATTCTTAGTGAGAAAATAATAATAATAATAATAATAATAATAATAATAATAATAATAATAATAATAATAATAATAATGTAAACATTCAATGCCGTGTGTTTCCTATAAGTAAAAAGATTAGAGAAACTACATGAAAAACTAAAAATGTATATATATGCAAAATTATCCGCGAAAGTCAATAGAAGGAGCCTTTAAGGGAGCTATAAGCCGCTTGATGTCGACATTTGCAGATATATTTTAAATGCGTTGTGAGTGTATTTCAAAACACAATTTATTATTTTTTTACGAATGACAGTAACTTCAATAAAACAGATAATATTTAGTTTCATTCTTTTTTTCAGACCCTAAGATAGATATATATATATATATATATATATATATATATATATATATATAGAGAGAGAGAGAGAGAGAGAGAGAGAGAGAGAGAGAGAGAGAGAGAGAGAGAGGAGTTAGGGTGGAGGATGGAGAATAGGGTCGCGAATTACTTTTGCTTGAAAGATATTAATTTTATGTAATAAAAACAATATGTAAATATATTTAAATGATCATACACTTTTACATTAACACCCCTCTTAAATATGAATATGTTATCATAATAATAATAATAATAATAATAATAATAACAACAATAATAATAACAATAACAATAATAATAATAATAACAATAATAATGACAATAATAATAATAATAACAATAATAATAATAATAATAATAACAATAATAATAATAATAATAATAACAATAATAATAATAATAACAACAATAACAATAATGATAATAATAATAATAATAATAATAATAATAATAATAATAATAATAATAATAATAATAATAATAATAATAATAATACTAATTTGATCACGAAAAGTGGTTTCAGCAGATGATAATGCCTTGGCTGGAAGAGTACAAAGAATACTGTATTCGTGAGCATGCTTATTGTCACTGAGGTTCCAGAGCAGACGATTTGCTGTTATCAGTGAGAAATACCTAGTAAACGTCTGGTGGGAGAACAACAATTAAGATTAAGTGACATCTGAATGAATTTGCTGTCACTCAGACTCTAAGGAATATCAACTGTTTTACCAGCAATAGATCACTGCTAACGACTGGTTGGAGACTTCCTTATGCGTAAGTAACAATAAATCGATGACACCCTCCGATTGTTTGTCCTAATTTTCTCAGTTACCAGAATATTACAACTCAACCGCATGGAAGCTGAATGAAAATACATGTTCAAAATATGTTATTATCTATGGGTTGTTTTTATATAAGAAACGTCATCAACAGAAATTCTATGAGATTAAAAGAGAAAACATGTGTTTACCTTGTGGTTGTTTAGATGTGTTTCAATCCGCAAAGTCCGGGATGCCAAATTATTATGTGTTTTTTGCCTGTGGTTCACTTGGCTCTTTATCATTTCAAAACACAACTTCAAAGCAGGAAACATCCGACCAAATCTCTATGTCTCCAGTAAGAGCCTTCCGCTAGGAAAATCCGCAATTGTTGAATAACTTTGTAGGTTTGGGTCAGTTTGAGGAAATACACAATTATCTAAGTATTCCACTTATAAAAATTTAGGTTGGATTTAAGACCCTTTCCTACATATTTTCTTTTGGCAAGCATCCACACACACAAGAAGGATGATTTCATTTTTTGAATAAAAGTACTACGATATATTTGTAAAGTTTTACCGGTGTGTGTTCTCTGAAAAATAACAATTAGATTCTACTTTATTTAGGGGATTACATTGAAAATAAATGGAAATATATCTGTAAAGACTGTAATTTAAGCTAAACTATTATATGTAAAAAAACTTTAATTAAGGAATAACTAAAGTATATAATTAAAATAAAATGACTGCTCATTGATAATGATCATCCACTTCCCGTTCTTAAATTTAATTTTTGCTTTAATGTTTTTATCAGCCAAAAAAATGGTTACCCGTAATATTATACGAAATATGTTTGTGTATAAAGCTACACACTCCTCAAAATATTTTTATTTAGATGCGTCCATTCATATACGGCTCTGTTGGTCTGCCACTCTGTCACATTTAAATTAAAATGATTGCCATCGCTAGTCGCGTGAAATAAGTGCATGCTTATATTTAAAATAAAGAAAACTGATTACCCCTATTTCATTGATAACTAAAGCATTTCATCCAAAATATGCATGAACAAATTTGGCTTCGCCATTAATTAAGATCGAGTGCTGAAGTTTTTTTAAAAAACATACGCCTCTTTTTTTCGCTTTCACGGTTTCACTTTTTATCCGGCTCGACAGCTACTCCAAACATAGTCATTCTAGAGTAATTTGGACGAATTTTCACACTGCCGCTCAGATGTAATACAACTGTCACTCATGTACACTGGGAAATCTTAGTCATATGATAAACATTTATTACTAGCACCGTTATTATTTAATTTTTCCATCTTGCTATTGGCTGTTAGCTACTCTAAAATTATAACTAAATACGGAATACTACCTTCATCTACAGTTTAATTTTCAGGGCATTTTTATTAGCGCTTTCATTAATTTTCTTTCACATTCTAGATTGACGGAATAAATGAATATCAGCTTGACATTCAAAGAATAGAGAGCAGTCTTCAGAGGAAATACGGCAATCGTTCGTTAACACTGGCTTACATAATGCATTGTTTTCATGTACATTTCTTTTCATTACATTTTATTTACGATTTACCAAATCATACGATTTATGTACAGAAATGATTACCCGGTCACAGCGGATGAATTCATATTGAACTTACTATTCATGAAATCTGCGGATAATCACATGGGCATTTTCAAACATCAAACAGGCTTCAGAGACATGTACGCAATATCTCCTGAATAGCTGCTTCGATTAATTTTACAAGCATAATCCTATTTTGTTTTATTTACATTCTATTTCATACCTTTCGCATAATATGAAAGTTATGTTTCCAGGGCAGAATTTACATTATATTTCATTCCTTTCGACTAATATCAAAGTTCTGCTTCCCGGGCAACATCAATCACATTTTACGACTGAATTCGCTTGTCTTTTAAACATCGCAAAACGATTTGGAATCAAAACAAGAAGACAGTCGATTTCTATTCTTAGAGTAACAGAATGTACTTCACGAAATTAGTGTTAGCCTGTGGTATCCTCTACCCTAACTAACTAGCAGTTTTTTTGTCATGATGTCAAAAAATGTTACGGCTGTTTATTCGCACCTTCAATTGAGACGGTTTCTTTCTTTTTTTTTCTTTTTACAACATTCTTATTTCTATTTAAAACCCCAAAATTACTTACCCTGTCACACACTTCAATGAGTTCTTCCTTCAAATAAGTTGTATAATTGTGGTAATAGTACCGGCAAAACCTCCTCCCTTCCATTAACACTTTCCATCGTAGGGGAGAGCGAGTTCCTATCGCCTCAGTCCGTTAACTCCACAAAGTAGAGCTGAAAGGTTGGAGCAGGACGTTTTCGGGTGGACTTTACATAGTTTAGAATTTACGGGACGCCATCGTCTTCAATATTGCGTCGTTCTCCAGGTTTCTTGCTTGCGATTTGCGAACTCTCATCTATGAGAGAATACAGACGGAATCACCATCATTCGTGCGAAATTAACATGTATTGTACCCTTAAACGATCACTTGACGTTTAACGGTTCTGTTATGCCCACTGCACCGCGTGCACAGTTTGAATCTTTTTCTTATTTCCACACAAACTTAGGGTTAAGGTAGGAATATAAATGAAAACAATTATTTTGTATTATTTAGAATTAATCACTTCTGCTAACGGAAACGAGGGGCCGTTCTGCCAACATTTGCAACCTTCTTTTATCTATACCTGATGTGCTTTAATCCGGAAGACAGTGTGTTCGTGAAAATGCAGTAGGCTGCATTTTCTTTAGTAATGTATATGAATGGTGGACGTTGCAAATGTCGAGATAATTAACCAGAGGAAAGAGGGGGTCACACAAGATAAAGTGAAACTATATTTGGTTTAATTTGGGCCACCTCAGATGTATATTTCCATTTGGCTAAATTAGGTACTTCATGAAAGGTGTGATGTTCACCATGATAATTCTCTGTCTGACATTTATCTCCGGAGATATCTCAAGTGGTTAATATCTGGGTGGTCTATGACCAGGTATAAAGATCCGACCAGAAAGAAAAAGATCGGAGGGGAGATGTGGCCAACTGGGCATGACAGGAAGTTGGAGATATGCTGGGATAGCTAGGGACAGTTGAAGCTGTGGAACCGTATAAGCAGGATGACCCATCTGGGTCTCTAAGCCAAAGGACTCTAGGGGAACTTGTTTCCATCTCGCCAGGATATAGAGATATCATTTTGCAACTTTGCCATTCCATTTAGAAACACGGGTATCTTTTGTAACATTCAACAAATAAATATGTCACATGTTCATTATTTGTACTCATGGCTTACTTGGCATGAGAGTATTTGGAATGAAACAACATATTTGCACCGGCACAAAGTGTGGGACGATTACGGCCAAGTGCAGTGAACGCACGAAGGAGACAAACACACATACGACATGTTCACATTGTGCAGCGACCATCAGATTTTGACCCTGGAAAAAGTGCAGTGAATGCTAAATAGACCATCCATGGGTTAACGTCGAGGACCTGTGTCGACTCTGCAAAATGCTCTACCGCGTGATGCAGTCCCAGCATTAACCGACGAGGATAGAATCACGGGACAGACCTTCAAACAAAGTACAACAAAAGAGGAATAGTCTGGATGCCATTAAGAGGATGGGGTAGGTGGATACAGTTTCATTTTCTTCTGCCATCTTTGTTCGTACTTTCCTGTCGTGTTGGCTTAATTTTTCATTCATTAAGGCATCTTAGGTATTTGTTGTTGATAAAAGAGAACGCATTGTACAGTTAAAAGAAAATATATGTGTGTTGAAATTTTATTTAATAAATCCAAAAATAGAGAAGGGAAAATTAAATTAAAAGAAAAGAAAAAGGGAACGAAATAAGGATAATATGCAGTTTACGTAAACACACACAAATATAAACACACACACACACACCCACATATATATATATATATATATATATATATATATATATATATATATATATATATATATATAGTAAGCAATGAAAATATATATGGCAATCAAGCTACACGGAGGAGGCTCCCGTTTTTCATCCCCGGGGGGAATCGTCAGGCTAAATGCATGAAGTTATTTTTGTCAGGTGTTTTTATATACATGGCTTGCTAGTTAACCAATCAGATTCTTTGTTGTTCCCTCAGCAAATCGTTGGGCTTCCCTCGAACAAAGGCATTGTTGGTGACGTTCCTATTTTTTGTTAACAATGGATTTTCCTATATCCAGTTTCATTTGTTTTGTCAATACAGTGGGCGAATTTATTTTAACACGTGGTTTCTTGTATTTCTATTTTAGGTTTTAAATTTTAACTAATTCAGTTTTTTATTTATTTATTTATCTATTGTTATTTATTTATTTATTTTATTTATTATATATCATCCTAAGGTTAATTTATTTCTGTGTAAACAGCTGTTTGCTATTTCACTTCTAGAGTTTAATAGGTTTCGGGGATCTTTAAAATTTAGTTTTTCATATTTTTCATCAATGCTGTTTTAGTTCGACGTTCTTTGTTTATGCATAAATCGTAAACTTTGTCCACTACAAAATAAATGCCTAACTAAAAGTGTTGTATACCAAGCAACGATATTTGCAAACGAAAGACCAAATAACAAGAAATACTACGTGGGTATGACATCCCTAGACTTTAAGACCAGATACTATCACCATAAAAGCACATTTAAAAACAAAGAACGTCGAACTAAAACAGCACTAGCAAACCATTATTGGGAGCTCAAAGAAAATGGGCACTCACCAATAATTGAATGAAAAATAGTAAGACAGGCCAGTACATGTAGAAACTTAGACGACCCGTGTAGATTATGCCTGAATGAAAAATATGAAATCCTAAATTTTAAAGATCCCCGAAACCTATTAAACTCAAAAAGTGAAATAGCAAACAGCTGTTTACACATAAATAAATTTACGTTAGGATGATATATAATAAATAAAATAAATAAATAAATAAAAAACTAGATTAGTTAACATTTAAAACCTAAAATAGAAATACAAGAATTCAAGTGTTAAAATAAATTCGCAACTGTATTGACAAAACAAAGGAAACAGGATATAGGAAAATCCATTGTTAACAAAAAATAAGAGCGTCACCAACAATGCCTTTGTTCGAGGGAAGCCCAACGATTGGCTGAAGGAAAACAAAAAATCTAATTGGTTAACTAGCAAGCCATGTATATAAAAACACCTGACAAAAATAACTTCATGCATTTAGCCTGACGATTCCCCCCGGGGATGAAACACGTGTAGCTTGATTGCCATATATATTTTCATTGCTTACTACCTAGCTCTACTGTTGAAGTAAATACTGAAAACTGACACATAAAAAATGATATCTCTTTATAATATTTTATGTGGATACATGAACTACTAATATATATATATATATATATATATATATATATATATATGTGTGTGTGTGTAAATTTATATATATTAATATATACATATATATATATATATATATATATATATATATATATATATATATATCGACGCAAGTGTTGTTGAACGTCACGAGACTTTCTCGTGTGTAAATCTTCATCGTGGGGGTTTTAAAAAGTCGATCTATCCTTCTGGTTTCAGTCGAAAATATCGGAGAAAATGGCCGAATTAAGAACAATTGGTGCAATACTATACAGACTGCCACCTGGAACCAGATTAAGCGGTATCGAGCCTGGCCAGTAATAAATGGGTGACCATTTAGGAATACCAGGTGCTGTATGTGCTCTCTACTTATCTTGGCATTGTTTCCAGTCGTCTTTTACTACTACTTGCCATTGGAATCAATCAATGCCGACTAAGGAGAGCGGTGGTTCGGGATTGCACAACCCTTGCAATTACAAATTCACAGGCGGAGCCCTCATACGTCGAAATCGACGGGAGAGTCCACCATATATATATATATATATATATATATATATATATATATATATATATATATATATATATGGGAAAAAATTTTCAGACAATATGTAAAAATAAAAATGGAATAAAGAATAAGAAATTCAACAACTAACAAAAATAAACTCAAAAACTCATGTTGTAAAGTTCCACCGAGATATGTCGGCCGTAGATACGACCATTTTCGATGAGTTTATTTTTGTTAGTTGTTGAATTGCTTATTCTTTATTCCATTTTTATTTTTACATATATATATATATATATATATATATATATATATATATATATATATATATATATATATATATAAATTCTTTGTAGAATGGTAGGAAAAATCCCAGCAGAGTGCTCGATTAATTAAGAATCAAAGTTAAAAATTAAGAGCATAATATTTATTTATTCTGGTACAGAAAAATTAGTACAACATTCGTACCGTCGGTTTCAAGCACGGAAGGTCTTACCCATCCGGCTCTCTTCAGCTTCTGTTGTCATCTGTTTTGGAAATGTGAGGTCACATGACACTCTTGTTGGGACGCGTTATTTGCTCAGTGTGTTGTGTGTGTTTGTTTAAATTTGAATTTAGTGTAATAAGACCGTTGGATTTAAAACACGGGAGAAGAAAGAGAATTCAAGATTAAAGGGAATAAAAAAGGGGGGTAAAAAATAAAAAGATATATATGAAAAAATATATATATATATAAATAAATATAAAAAAACATATATATATAAAAACATTTCAATACTAAGAATAAAAGAATAAAAAAATATAAAAAAATAATAAAAAAAGAAAAAGAGTATAAAAAGGTATAAAAAGAAGAAAAAAAGGGGGTTAAAAAATATATATAGAGAGAATAAAATGTAGAGAATAAAAAAGAGCGAGAGAGAAAGAAAGAATAAAAATAGAAAGAATAAAAAGAATAAAAATATAATAAATAAAAGTATGAATAAAAAAAAAAATTAAAAATAAATTTAAAGGTTAAAAATAATAATAATAAAATAAAATTAAAAATTAAAATTAAAAATTAAAGATTAAAAACAAAAATAATAAAAATAAAGAAAGGGTTTCTCTGAAATTCCCGTGAGCCAAATTATGAATTTGTATCATTAGCCGTTATATTTTTGAAGGTATGCGTTCTAAAAAAACCGTTGATGTATAAGAATCTTTTCCCCAGATTGGAGTGATTTTAATGAAGAAATTCGGATCTAAGGGAGGTAACTAAGATGGAAATATGAAATATTTGAGTTTGTTAAAATGGGTTTGTAGATTAATCTAGTGGTTGATAAAAAATTAAATATTTTTGCATTTTGGTGAAAGTCGAAGTTTTTGCTCTTGGAATTTATGTGGATATAGTTTGTTTAAATGGATTTGTAGAGTAATCTAGTGACTGATAATTAAATAAAATATTTTTGTATTTTTGTGAAGGTCGGAGTTTTTGCTCTTGAAGTTTAAGTGGATATAGGTTGATGAGGTATTTGTTCGTATTAGTAGAGGGGGGGGGGGTAGTTAGACATTATGTGAATCGGTCAGACCAGTTTATAAGCAATGCTTGTCTCTTGTGGACACATCCCCTGAATATTTCATCGCGGACATTTAAACAGGCTGTATTCGGATCGATGATGGCTTTTGAAATGTGGTATTTTTCAGCGTCACATAGAGGACATCTGTTTATGGCTGGAGAGAAGGATGGTTTTCTCTCAATTATTTTCCATTTGATGGTGAAGGGTGTGTTTTCTTCTTTAAGCTGTCATATTCGGGTCGCGAGTGCCGTATTAGCCTTGTTTTTGTATCTGAAGGAGTTTCTGTGTGCATATAGCCTTTGTTTGAAGTTTCCCTTCGTCATCCCAATATATTTTTCTGCATTACTGGTATTCTGGTCTGTGACGGTTGCTTCATAAATGATTGAATTGATTTTGCAATTTCCCTCCAGGGGGCAGTTGTTTTTGTCTTGGCATGAGCAGCCTGCGTTTGTAATTGTTTTGGGTTCTGCAGAGATAATTTTTCTTATTGAAGAGGCAGTGGAATAGCTGACCTTAACAGAATTTCTGTTAAAAAGTTTGTGTAATTCATTTGTGGGTGGGAAACCGACGGTACGAATGTTGTACTAATTTTTCTGTACCAGAATAAATAAATATATATATATATATATATATATATATAATAAAATATGAAACTAAAAGTATACTTTAAGAGGATAAAACCTATAGTGAAATGGTTTAAACTCAATATACGGAATAGAGCAATTATGAAGATGAATGAAGGAAGAGAGATTAAGATATAGCAATGACAAATCTATGCCCCTAATTACATCCGAATAATTGCGTTCAATCTGCGACAAAACTAAAAATATTTGCATTGGATTTACTTCATTTTGAAGATTTTCAACGCTTCCTTCACGAAACCCTATTCTTTCCATCTTAAAATCTCCTTTCACCTGACTTTTTATCAACAGACATTCGCCAACTGGACAGACTCTATTTTTTTTACACGCATACTCTTATTACTTTATATTTTTTCAAATTTTAAATTTTGGATTTTTCTACTGCCAACTTATCAATCTATGTAATGCCTCTGATGATAAGATGTTAATTTTGGAAAAGCCTTGAATTAATGAAAAAAATAAAAAATGTTTTTATCGAGTGCATTTAACAATCGAAGTTGAAATAGATTTGCCATTGTTTATCTCTCTTCCTTCATATTTCTTTATATATATATTTCGTGGAGCTTCAATAACAAGTAGTACAAATAGCTATATGCAATGATCCGACTCGTTGATCACTCTCAATTACTTGGTGGATAGTAGTAATTCTACTATTTACAGTTGAAATTCCCCTTTATTTACTAATTAGTTTCCAGTGGCCTTCGGGTAAGATCTTCGACTACGAATCAGTGGCGATTTGTGTTCGGAGTTCGCGCCCGGTGACCAGTGAGAACTAGTTCCTAGACTGAAGATTGCGTTAGCATGAAACATCGATGTCTCTAGGTATATTTTAAATATTTAATATTTTTATAAAAAATATTATTGTTTATCAGCCCCCTCCCACAGAGGATGGGCACTTTTCGTGGAGCTTCAATAACAAGTAGTACAAATAGCTATATGCAATGATCCGACTCGTTGATCACTCTCAATTACTTGGTGGATAGTAGTAATTCTACTATTTACAGTTGAAATTCCCCTTTATTTACTAATTAGTTTCCAGTGGCCTTCGGGTAAGATCTTCGACTACGAATCTGTGGCGATTTGTGTTCGGAGTTCGCGCCCGGTGACCAGTGAGAACTAGTTCCTAGACTGAAGATTGCGTTAGCATGAAACATCGATGTCTCTAGGTATATTTTAAATATTTAATATTTTTATAAAAAATGTTATTGTTTTTTTATATATATATATATATATATATATATATATATATATATATGTAAAGGAGTAAGGCTACCAACTTTTGTAGAATGTTTTTTTCAACATTTATTTATTATTTTGTTGTTTTTTTCAACATTTATTTATTATTCTGTTGTTTTACCATTTTATAATTTTATATTGTAGAGATGTATGCTAATATTTGTTCTTTGTTTCGTTTTTTAGGGATTCGTAATTGTTCTAATGGAATGTTTTCTGCTAGTTCTATACCTTTATGTATTATTTGTAGCGGGTATCCTCTTCTTTTTAAAGTTTTCCGTAGTTCCTCCAGTCGGACAATCCAGAGGTCTTTGTCACTGACTATAGTACAGATCCTGCGTGCTAGGGAGTAGGGTATAAATTTTAGGCAGCTTTTGGGTTGATGGCTTCTAAAATGGAGATATTGTTGGGTGTCTGTGGGTTTGTGGTAGATGTCTGTGATTATGTGAGTGTTTTTAATTTTAATCAATACATCTAAGAAGGGTAGTTCTGTTTGACTTTGTTCAATGGTGAATTTAATCTTGGGGTGTAGGTTCTGTAGTATGCTGTGTAATTTATTGATGTCCCCCCATGTGGGTTCCCAGAGGATAAAACAATCATCCAGGTATATTTTCCAAGATTTTATGAAGAGAGTTTGAATATTCCGTCCATATATTTCTTCTATCTTTTCATATAAGATCTTCTCTAGGTAAGCTAGTGTTAGGGTGGCATATGTTGGTGCTATTTTGGTTCCCATTGCTGTACCTAGAATCTGGATTTAGTTTTTGTTATTAAACTCAAAGGAGTTGTTGTTGAGAATAATGTCTATGCTGTCGAGGATGAATTGTTTAGTGAATCTGGGGTGTAGTATTTGTGGGTGTTTGTCCATCCAGTGTGATATTGCGTGTTTACCTAAGTCATGCTGACGTCAAATGTAACTAATTTAGTCCCAGGATTTACTATTTGTGGTAAGGAGCCTAGGAAGTGTATGTCGTCTCTTATGTAGCTCTTGACTTGATCGGTGAATGGTTGTAGTAATATGTCAATTAAGTTACTCAGTCTGCTTGTTGGGCATGATGGTCCTGCTACTATGGGTCTAAATGTAAGGTCACTGGGGCTCGGGACACTAATATATTCTGATGTATGTGTGTTGATGGCATTCCTTATCTCATTTGATTTATGTATCTTAGGTAGTCCGTAGAAGTTGTTTGTTTTAATCATGAAGTTTGTTAGGAAATCTGTTTCTGTTTTTGTTAGTATATTATTGTATGTTGTGCAAAGTTTTGTGATTTTTGAAATGGTGTTGTTATCAATGTTGGTGCTAATTGATTTGTAGTAATCATTGTTTTCTAGTACCTCTGTAATTTTCGATTTATAGTAATGTTTGTCCATGATGATAACCGCACTGCCTTTGTCAGCTTCTTTTATAATTATGTTATTATTATTTAAGATGTTATCTAGTGCTTGGTTTTGTTTAGATCTTAGGTTACTAGTAGGTTTAGTTTTACTCTGAGGGTTGATGTTCCATAGGTTTTCAAAGTAGGGGTTTTGTTCTTTCGTATTGTAATGTTTGTTAGGGAAATATGTTGATTTGTTTCTCACTAATGACTGATCTGTTGTGTTATCTTTATTGTTTAGTGTTTCTATTAGTCTAAATTTGTGTTCAAATTCTTTAAGGTCCTTCCTCAGTTCCGTGATTTTACTTTTGGGAGTTGGGCAGAATTTGAGGCCTAATTTTAGTATTTCTATTTCCTCCTTTGTAAATGTGTATGTGGATAAATTGATAATTTTGGTTTTTTTAATGCTGATTTAACAAGGTGTGGGGTTGCTGTTCCCCTATGTCTTGCGCGCGGTTTCCGAATGAGAATCCAACACACATGCAATACATATATTTATAAAATATTCTGAACACCTTGAAGACAGTCCTAGCTTCCATCGAAAGTTAGGTAGAAATAAAAGACACATTGTGTAACGCCATTAAGGAGCTCCCGGTAACACTCGAAGAAATAATAGAAAAGGCGTTAGACTTGCCATTTATACGAGCGAAACACAAAGTCTTCTCCCACCATGACTCTACACCCATACAAGCGGTATTTATTTACCTCCGACAGCAGTAAAATGTGACACAAGGTCGAAAAGTGGGATTTGATTAGTTAGCACCCTAGATGAAGCGCACTTATGACCGTCAAAAAATGCCTGGGCAGCCCCATCGGCATTCCCCGATACTGGCGCTTCAGGCGATTAGCTATAAACTAACCCCTTCACAAAGAGTGAGAAGGCAAAGCCTGGGAGGGTGGACCTCGTGGAACTGCACAGGACAAACCCACAGACCGGCAGAATCAATGCCCGAAGGCCAAGACAATACTGGTCTATAGGGTGTAGTAGTCATCGGAACGAATACTACATTGTGACGCCAGCCAACACGCACACCCATACAAGCAAAATACAACTTCTTTTACTACAATAACTATTACTACAGTTAATACTACACCGACTGCTACACATATAAGTGAAAATAAAGAGTTAAATAAAAACAAATATAACGGTTGAAAAATTACACAATCTTTTGATTAATTCTTATAAACTATTGTTTTCATGTTTACGTTGTCAATACCTTAAAAAGGCAGGTATTTAATGGTAATTAACTTGATGTCTGAATGAACACAATACAAATGATACTCAAAATCTTCCCGTGTAGGTAGGGACAGCTGATAATAACATATATCTTTATGTATATTTATGTCAATTTCCATAGACACCTTGTTTAATGATAGATCAAAGATTTTCAATAGAGTTGAGATACGGTCGTAAGGAAAGATAATACCCATTTCATCTTGTATGGCGGAAGAGACTAGACATGTTGTCGTAGGATTGGCATAATGCGAGGGAGCGATGACAAGCATTCATACGAAAGGCTTTTGGTATGATAGTTGTATGTTATCTAGCTAGAGATAACGGATCTCTTCAGAAGATTGCAAAATAGACTCAATGGTCGTTCAATTGACGTCTCTAATTCCTTCGATAGGGCATTAAAGAAGGTAGTTTCAGGAGGCTCGTATGGAAGCCATAGTCTCGAAGATGCGTTTCCTGCTTGTTCTTCAAAGTCCAGCGACGACGGTAATGACTGTTTTCATTTGTTCAAAATCGGCAAATAATTTTCGGTTCATGTTCGCTGGTTTGTTTTGCTGTTTACCCTGGAGAACCTATAATCGTATCGTCTGTTTTCCAGTGAAGGTCTCCCAGGAACCATCTTACCGTATCAACCTTCCTTGATGATAACAAACCTTTCATTAATTTTCGCGGCATTTACCATGTTCTATTCGACAAGCGTAAAGCAATCAGCATCGTTCACCATAAAATATCGAATCTGTAAAAACAAAATTGAAAATAAAGGCGTTACACAGAATAATATAAATCTAATAATGGTGTTGATGTAATATATAACCTACTTGATAAATATTACATTAAAAATCTATTACCAGAAAACTAATAATTCGAAATTCTACTAGTCAGCTCTTAACGCTGTTCTGGATGAAACAGATAAAAAATTAAATTAAATGATAAAGAGTGAACATATAATTTAGAAATAGAAATACATAAATGAATGAAATAATCTGTGGTTATTGTCGCTAATAAAGTAAGTAACGATACGTTATTTGTGTAAATTTGTTTGTTCTAAAAATAGAAACATACATAAATAACTGAGGCAATACAATTGTAAGGATCTGACCACAAAAGTCAGTTCATAGTGAGAATCCAACTCTCTAACCGAAAGCTTTCTGGCCAAAATAATCTTTTCTGTCCCGTACGGAGGAGAACACCTAAGGGGGGCACTACCTCACCCTTTTCTGTACAGAGATTCTGAAAGGTAATAAATCATTCAGCACCTTAGAAAGTTTAAGATAATGCCTGGGAGCAGTGCAACCCGTGATTAAACAAGCACGATACTCTTATCCTGGTTCGAACGCCATATAGGCCTTGTTTTTCTCAGTTTCCGTTTTAATATCGGCCAATTATCTAACTGAACACGTATCATTTTTATCCGTTTTCACCGGATATTCTTTCTATTCTTTTTGTTTAACGGTTCAAAAATAAGATGAAACGGATATACTTAAACTTTAAGTAGGTTTTGAATAAACCATAACTGAATAGACGATAGTCATAAGATATAATAGTTTTTATTGCACACGCACATACACACGTAAACACACGTAGACACACACACGCGGAACTCTCTGGTATGTTATTTAGAGACAGTTATTGTTCATATATAGTATTTGTATATATATATATATATATATATATATATATATATATATATATATATACTAGCAAATATATGCTCCCTCAGGTCGCATATTTTTGCTAGGCTAGGAGCATTTAATAATTGCGACAGAACTACATACAATACGGAGTGAAAGCAAAATAAATATACAAATATTATTGTTATAAATGACATTAAAATATTGTACATTATTTATGGATGTTAAGCACAAGATAAAGTAAAACCTATTTCCGTTTTATAGGTGTGAAAATAAAGGCAGACACCACCATGTTTTTATGAATAAAATTAAGTCAGAACTATTTCCTTTTTATGGATGTCAAGCGCAAAATAGAATAATAAGAAATCACAAAATGGCGGCCAGCATACAAGTTCGGTTGTTCAAGTCTTTAAAAAATAAATTAGAATTTTAGTTGGTAGTAAGAAAAATTAACAATAATTAATATATTTCATCCAATATGTGTGCGAAAATGTAACCAAATGAGCGAGATATTCAAATAATCCCTATAGTACAATTGAACGCTGAAAGAAAACGTCCATTAGTTTTTTTCATTTTAACTACTAAGTTATTTTAAAAGTTTTAAAAAAATATTTTAATATAAAAGGGAATGTAATACATGGGGGTATCCCCCACCTCCTTAAAAACGTAGAAAGTTATTCCCGGGAGGAATGTCTTATGACAACAGAACCGATATCACACTTATAAATTCCGAGTAAATCGCGTTATTTATTTATTTTTTTAAACATGTCTAGTCACAAAATAATAAGTTTTGATTGCCTTTTTGCATTTTGTCTAAGATCAAAGTGTAGTAATCGTTCTCTTAACAGCAGCACCGGAAGAGTTCATGTAATTATCTCACTTGAAACTGAATGTGTTTAATTTTTTTCAAAAAGCTGTTGTGTTTTTTATTAAATCTCTTAAATTAATTGTATTAATAATTATAATAATATTACTATCGAGAAAATTAGGATGACTATATAATAAAATTTAACGATTCTAATTACAAATGTATATTACAGAATATGAATTTATTAGAAACTTATTTATAAATTAAAAGAAAATGGGTTGAAATGCCGCATTTGATTTAAGAAACTATGTACTCACACACACACACGCACACACACACACATACACTCGGGATCCGATATCTGCAAAGTTCAAGGGGGTGCGTGCTAGTGACCCGAATTTAGCTGAGCTAGATGGTTGGGACGAACCTGACCTGCCAGGCGAGAGGAACTTCCGAGAATGGTTACTATTGTTGATCGGTTAGAAATGAAAACAAGTAGGGGATAAGAAGGAGGAGAAGAGAGGGTATTTATAAATCATGTGACGCCCGCAATGCGGAGAGGACGAAAGAGATCTTATAGAAAAAAGCAATTTACGGAGACTCTCGGAGGCGACTGACGAGAAGTCAAGTTAGTGTGAGAATGACAGTGTGATACCTCTATTCCAACTCTAGGAAAGGCTACGAGAGGAGACTTAGATTGCGATACGACTGTCATTGAAGGTACGTTAAAGAGAGGCCGTGCGCTCCAGCCCTCAGGAAAACAAAACACAGTAGTGATGCCAGGGACGCGGCTCCCAAACCCCATTGCTTGTGTCGCCATGTCTGGGAGAGGCGCGAGTGTAACATATTGCTGGTAGTACCACTGGCTGACTCGCTAGCAGTTTCCGACGGAAAATTAAGACAATTTGCCAGATGAAAAGCCTTACAAATAAAGAGTAGAGGTGATTGCTTAAGGCCGCTTCTTTTCTCCATATCCTTGCATATATGAAGGGAAAGAGGCGGGAGATTGTGCTGACGGTGGTCACCGGAATAGTAACGTGAGAGCACAATGCGAACACCGAGGTGGTGATAACCAGATCAAAGTGGGTTATTATTCTGATGGTATGTCAGGTAATAAAATTGACCGAGGTAACATTACAAGTAGCCAGGATATATTCGAAGATCATAGACTATCTCCGATTGTTGTGCTTATTGGGGAATGAGATGGGAACGTGGGAAGGGGAAGTAGATACATGTGAGAGAAAGGGTGTTTGCAGACGAGACAGAAAGGGGTGCTAATACGGAAATTTGGGAAGGACTCAGAGTTTTCTTTGGGATCGTATAGAAAGGAGATGTGAGAATGATTGGGAAAAAAATTCAAAGATATTACGGGAAAATAGAACGCATTGGCTTACCTGGTCGACAATAGTGTGTACGTGGTTAACGGCACAAGGCTCAAAGTAGCCTGGTATATGGAAACATTGAATTGGTTTATTTCCCAGGTGTACGCCTTGCGAGGGGAGGTTCGTTACATCACCGAGGCTATGAAGGAAGAGATCCAGCATTATTTCCAGTTACTGGCAGTGATCTGACAGGTGGGCCGAACTGTCTAGTCATTAGCAAGGCTAATGTAGAATGGCATAGCGCAGCTGTATATGTAATAGCGCATGGAACATTACTAAGCATTGTGACCACCGAACGACTGAGAGAAGCTTTGTTAGAGATAAAAACTAAATTAAGTTATTATTATACAGTTAAATTATAAATTAAGATTGCTGGTACACCCGACCGGGAAATTGTGTATATATTATAATTAATATAAGTGTGTGACATTGTTAGAACAACAGAAAAACTGTTGGTGTTTAGCATTTGCCCCTCTGTCTGATAAGGAGCCTGTGGACGAGTGGTTATAGCACTTGTCTTTGGTTCGATCCCACTCACGGCATGCGAATTTTAGGGCCTGAAAACTCCCTCTGTCCACCCAGCAGTAAATGGGTACCTAACTAAAACTCAGGGAAGGTTCAAGGCAGCGGAATGAGAAGGATGGGCTCCGCCTTCCATATGCTGTGCCCTAGACACGGCCATGGGATGGGTGCGATGTCGGCAACGATACTCATGCGCGTCCAGGCTATGCGACCTTTACCTTTACCTGTACCTTTTACCTGATAAGGACAGGACATTTGAGATTCATCAGCCGATGAATGTACCCATTCTCCTGTCCCATACCAGTAAAAAGTTGGAAGCAGTGTTCAGGTATAAACTCGAGAGAAATCTAATAGCCCTGAATTTGACACAAACAAAATTCATACTTTTTACAGGAAATGAAGCGAATAAGTGCGAGAGAGTAGCAATATAGGTCTGCGTGTGCTCGAACTGTTCAAGAAAAACAAGGATTGAATTAAAAGAAATTGTGATCTAGAAGTCCTGACAAATGTTGTATTGCCATTAGCCGTGATTGTCGAACATGGAATCTGGTGGTCGTCCAGAGGGGGATATTACTCTGACAAATGTGTGATTAGGACAAAGTACGTCGATAGGGGTAACAACTTACTCGTCGGTTATAGATATGCAGTCTTCGGGACAATTAAACTAAACGACGGAGTTCTACATTGGGTTAGTTAATTAGAGAATTTCCTCGTATCATGTTGTGAAGATTCACGAGTTGTTAGAGCTAGTAGGGAAAGTAAACATTGAGCAATTAAGGGTCGAACTAAACCGGATAAAGGCAGATCTTGGCCGGACCACCAAGGTAGATCCTTGGAGAACGAGGCTGGAAGTCTCCGTTATTACAGTGGTGATGTTAGTTGTTTTGAAAGTATGTGTATTAAAATAGAGTAAGTAGACCGTAACTAAAGCTAACACCTTAACGGGTGGTTGTGTGAGTAAGGATTGGTTGGTTTTCTCGTTTGCTTGGCTGGTTTTAATGCCATGGTTTATTGTAGGTTGATGTGTGCATGTTACTTGCAGTAACATTGGGTCGTATTGTTTTTTTACTTATTTTCTTATTTTTTCTTATTAAATGTATTGTGGTAGGAATATGTGGGAGATGAGTAAAGATAATTTTGTGTTTTTCAAATGTTCTTGTAAGTTTATGTAGCTTTCAGGAAGTGAATACATGTATGAACTGTGTTTAACACTTATTTCTAATTATTTATAATTGTCTATGTAGGTGAATACGGGAATCTATCCACTGAGCTTCACCAAGATGAGTCTCAGATGTGGGAGCTAAGATCCTTGCATTTGATAATCTTAGACCTCTCAAGCGAGGACGCGGTAGAAACCCTACGTAAGAACGAGAAAACAGGTGGGGTAACGGAGGCGGTTTGGCCCACTGTGAAAATAAGACTGACCAAGAACTGATTTCGTAACACATATAGAAGAGGATGATAAGAGTAATTCTAAGATGCGTGTCGAGTTCTTCTTTTTTTATAGTAAAATGCAATGTTCATTGCATCCGTAGTAGTGGGCTTTGCGATCATTACTCTGATGCCCCAAAGAGAAGAGGAGAGACATTGAGCTACGAACTGAGAACATTAATTTGCCAGTGAACTCTCAACGTTCACTGGCAAATTATCATAATAATTCTTATTTTTAAATGTTTGTATGTAGGGGGGTCATTCTGAAACTAATTACCCGATGAATAAGAAGTTTAAAATAACGTTTTAAAAGGTTTTAAAAGTGATATTATTAGTTTAAAAAAGCTTCATCTAAAAAAAGTTTAGGGGGTAGAAGCCCTTCGTGAATATTCAGTAGTTAGTAAATCATTTACGCCTGCTCTGTATCGTTCGATACATGAAACAGTTAAATTACTTTGGTCATTAAATGATTTTTTGTCCGTTAAATAGTTATTATAGGAGGTTTGTTATCGCGCTGGTTTTTGTAATTAAATCATTTCTGAGTCGACTGAAATTCCTAGGATTTTACAGAAGCATCGCATGTCTATTCTGTGTATTCTTTGTATTCTCAGCTAAACCAATAACAATGTTTCGATCAGTACAAGGCGAATAACTTTAGTTTCCTTCAACAAGCTGACCGTAATAGGTCTTCGGGCTAGAACCAAAATGTAGGGTCTGTTCAATTCGAAATCTCGTAACGAATCTGTCATGCTTTACCTAATTAAACAGGGGGTGGGTAGGTGTGTTGCATTCTCATGTGGTGCCCCCATGAAGATATACCAACAGGACCGACCGGTCTATTTTTATATTTGTACAAGTTACTTAGTTATACTGAACTAATGTGGTGGGCCACTGTGGGAAGGATGGTACACACCCTACAATCTGACACGAGTAGTTATGCCTTATTTAACTGAGGAATTGTTACCTTATTTACAACGAGGTTATTTTCGTATTCAATCTTGGGGTCTTAGGAAGATTTATCCCACTGCATTTAACTGACTTGATGTCTTACTTTTAGAATGTCAGAAAATAAAGTGACTTTCTACTAGTAACTATGTGATTAAAAAGATGGTTGTCTCTTTGTTAGAGCTGAATTTTCCAACAAACTTGTGCCTGACTTGCCCTCGTGAGAAGGATAGTAAGTCAGGGCAATTGTGGTTTCACATAGAAATGTCGCTACTACTGCCATTACAAAGTGTGCGTCACAAGCTGGCATCCTCAAAGTTATAACTTAATCCGATATTATGGCGTTTCGCTTGACCCATCCGAACCAGGAAATGCTTAGAGCAACTACTAGTCTATTTTATACATGTTTAGTGTGCTGACTTAAAGAAAGTGATAGATTCCCATTTTAAACTGACCTAATCTCAAATGTTAGCGCTATGTCAGGCAGGTAAACAAACTACCACCTGCGACTAGGATTAATACATCGTCTCAAGAAGTCAACATTTCAGTTGTTGTCCACTTATTGTATTAGATTACTCTTTTTATGGTAAAATTATTTTCAAGTTCTTGTTTGTAATTTATTATTTTGTAATCAAAACAAAATTCTATGAATGCTCACAAGCATCGTACCTCCTATCTGTTGGCAGAAACTTCTTCCTGGGTTACATTAATCATATTCCAAATCATATTCAGAGATCATGTGTTTACATATATGCACGACACACAACTGTCTATCGCAGCACTTCAAAGTGCATTGTTGATAAAGGTTTAGATGATTATATGCATGTTGATCTGCAGCATAGGTGCTTTCTTTTAACACTCATCAAAAATAAAAAATCTACTTCGCAATTTTGTGGGGGATATTTGCTTTTTCCTATGTCACTTTTATCACAGAAAAAACGGTGCTAATCTATCTTTACTCTACTGTTATATCCATGTAGCTTGTTCAATTTTTTGTAAATCCCTGTAAAAAAATCGCATCAAGAACCTGTCTTACTACCATCACTTCAAATACGTTCGCTTTCCTTAAAACAAACAGAATTTCCAAATAAAGTTGCTTTTCAAATATTTCATTTCTCTTACTCTGCGTACCCAAAAACAAACGGTATATCTAAGAACAAGGTTTATTTCCAAGAAACCCAGTATTTCCTTCTGTGTACTTTAAAACAAACGGAATTTCCAAAAACAAAGATTTTTGCAGTTATGGTATTTTACTTATATGGACAATTTGTACTCTTCCACTTACCATATACATGTTGGTAGCACATTCTCCTCAGTGTTTGATCCACCCCAGCCCGACAAACACTGTAGCATTTCGATGACCTATTATCTGTCGCGTTGGGGCGTTTGTCCTGGGTAGTGTTTAGAAGCCCACCTTCCCAGGCCTTGCCCCCTCATTAGGTTGGAATAAGTGTATTGCTAATTGCCTAAGCGTCCCTACCGGGAGATACCACATAAGCTGGCCAGGCAATTTCATAGAGGTCATAGTGCTCTTTCTTTAGAAATGCTGGTTGTACTTTTCCCACCTTTCGGCTTTGCGTCACATCTTCCTGTGATAAGAAAAAGTAAATGCATTAAATCACACTGGCAAGACTGGCTTACAACCACTCTTGTTCTCTGTTGTATTATGTTTTTGTTCAATATATTTGTTTTCTCCAAAGTCTGAGTTTGTTCTTCTTTTCGGATTTTTTAAAAGTCACCAAAACTTGCGACGAGGTTACAGTAAGGAATCCTTGAGATTCTAAAAATTGACGCCACAACCAGCGACTAAGTATATTAAAATTGTTGTGGATAACCTTAAAAAAGGACAACTGTGGAGAAATAAACGACAAATTAACCCGAAAAACAAAAAAAGAAAATACGTAAAATACCAACTTATTTTCTTCATTGAAAAAAAGGTCAATGATTTTTTATTGCTATTCCGACACTGTTCATTTTAAACAAGAATTGAAATACATGATATTTTTCTCACTAAAAAAGAATAGTCCCGGCCACTGAAAGTTAAGTGCCGATCGCAAATTATCCGGTTACGTAAAAAGCGTACTAAAAGAAAACAGTGTGTACATTTTGCTCGATAAAAAAAAGGTGTTATTCTCTTTTTTTCTTTTTCTCTTTTTATAACTAAGATGCGTTTAGCAGCGTAATATAAAAGAAATAACTTCTAAAAGCCGTATTATATAAAGACACATTGTACATATGTGGGATTTGAATTCAACAACTACACAACTCGTGAAATTTCAAAAGCAATAGAAACAATAATCTGAAGAAAGATTTCGAAAGCTTCTACAAGAACCCAGATATAGAATCAGGGGAAAGTCTACAAAAAAACGGAACAAAGACTCCCGGAAATAAAGATCAAACTTTCAAAAACTAGAAATATTACTGCAAATAATGTGGCATAGGGGAAAAGTAACGACAATTATAATGCTTTTTCACAGGATTTCATTTAAAATGCTATTGACAAATTTACTTATTCCCCAGATCGAGGATAACACTTCTTTTTATGAACGGGATTCACCCAAACAAGGCAAGTTGCCACTGTAGACGTGAGGGCTACTGAGAATTAGATTGAAATGTTATGGGACCTTCTTAAATTAAAAGATGTGCAGCTAGATGTTGGTTCACATTAGTTGTAAATGCCTGCATGTCGGTACGGTCGGGAAACAAGGAGAACGGAAGGAGTTGCAAAGGTCGGCAGCTCGAGGAAAGAAGCTATTGGAGTTGTAGGTTCTCCGCATCTTTAGACTTGCACAGTGAATGGATAGGATTAAGCTGATTGTCGGGTTGGTCGAGTCTATTTGCGTCGAGGGGGCACTAGAGCAGCAATCTCATCGGAGCACTTTCTATTGTAGTACTTGTAAAACAAGCATAAGGATGCAACATTGTGGCGATGAGAAAGGGGCTGTAGATTAGTTAGTAAAAAGAGACTATGAAGTAAGAGACTCTTTTTGGGCCTTGTCTAAGAGGAAGAGACCAGCGGATAATGCACCAGCCCAGATGTGGCAACTAGACTCCATGCGTGGGCGGATGGTTGCTTCGTAGAGATATAGGATATTTGCAGGTGTGAAAAGTTTTCTAGCACGGTCGAGGGATACCACCGCTTGGCAATCTCGTCTCTGTAGTTTTTCCAATTCATGTTTCCAGTAAATGTTAGGCCGAAGAGTTAAAACGTTGGATGATTAGGCAGGGTGATAGTTCTTATAGCAATCGGTGGTTGAAGAGGTGTTTTGTAGTTTTGAAGTAAAGGAGCTGTGTCTTAACAGCATTACAGGTTACCATCTATTCATGACCTCATCCTACTATAAACTGGTGTTCACTTTCTAAGCATTCAGCCAGTGTCTCGGATATTTGGGCACCCGGTTTACCCTACATAACGAGAGTAGAGCGCAGTGTAATCAGCAAATATCCCTATCTCATACACAATGTTATCAGGGAGGTCATTTATGAAAATAAGGAACAATAAAGGTCCAAAGATCGATCCCTGGGGAACAACTGCATTTATGACATGTTGGTTGGATGAACGGCCATCGATGACAACCTGGATCTTTCTGTTAGATATAAAGGATCTAATTATATTAAATATTCGTCAATTAATACGATATGAATTAATCCTTATGTTAAGACTTTTATGATAGACTTTGTCAAAGGCTTTAGAGATATCAAGGGCTACCACCTTACCATCATTTGATTCGTCCAGTGTATTGGCTATGCGTACGTAGATGGCCGTTGAAATATTCACAGTAAACTTTGCTTTTCTAAATCCATACTGATGATTAGAATAAAGTTTAGCATTAACAAGCTTCCGGACTATTGCTAGATTTATTAAGGATTCAACGAGTTTAGCGTAGAGCGGGAATACGCTGATGAAGCGATACTTCCGATGGTCAGATCTATCTCCAGAATTCTAACAGTCTGGTACCACAAAGGGAATTTTCCAGCTATCGCGGAAACGAGATTCGGCAAGGCATTTGTTGTAGAGTTTGGAGATAACAAAAGCCAGTTCAGCCGTGCATATCATTCATTATTACTATAACTGGTATAAGATCAGGTATCGAGTTTTTTATGGTGATTCCCAGAACATCGAGTGTGGCTTCCGTCTGTAATGGAAAATGAAAGAGGGATGAGTTTGTCGAGTCCAAAGTGGAGTTTAAGGCGAAACGATTTGTCAGTTGCCGTGATAACGACGTCATTGTGGTTAGATAGCGAAATAATTGTTGAGTGCCCATCGTTCACAACACTGTTGTATATTTTCCAGAAATCACAAGAACCTAGTTTCTGTGACTAAATGCGTTTCCTGGTTATCTCTGTATACTGTCTCTTTTCTTCAGCCATAACAGTCTTATAATTATTGCTTAGCTCTATAAATTTATGTCTACACGTAGAAGACATATAACGATCGAATTGTCGGAAGTATTGCTGCCCATGAGAAATAGCAGGTGCTTATTTCCAGGGGAACCATGGTGGAGAGTGTGGGTTTCTGTAGAATTGTCTCATGGAGACATGTGCACCAATGCCAGCTTTGACCAAATCAGTTGCTTCATTTGCGCATTGGTAAGTAGAGAGAGAAATAATTCCATTAAATGGGTGTATTTGATGTGATCTCTGATGGAATCAAAATTAGTCTGTTAGAAGTATTTCATCGTTTTAGAAATGCTGCTTTATCTATGGGAATATATTTTAAGGTAATACTAATCATAACCACAAGGTCATCAGCGTTTATCAGCGGGATATGTGCATGCGTCACACAAGCCTCGGGCAGTGAGATTAAGAACAGGTCGATAAGTACAGATTGTTGGTCCACCCGGTCAGTAAGGCGGGTCGGGAACGTGACTATCTGTGAGAGGGAGTGAGCTATGGAGAAACTATATGCGAAATTACCAGCTGCGTTATCAAATTTAAGAAGATATGACGATCTATACAAATTTGCTTTGTAAAATTGGGCAGTCTCTAAAATGTTCACCTATTGCTCCGAAAATTAGGGAAAACTGAACATACTAAATGTGTGGACTTTATTTTACCCCCTCCCTAAAACGAGCGATTTGACTTTTTCTGAAGCGCTTTATCTTTTTATATCATTATTTAGCCCTAAAACTTATCTGTTTCACAAACGGTAAAAAACGATGGCGAAGATTACGCAAAGTTCGCGTCAATCGTTAACAAGAACATTGACAATTTTAAATAAGCTGAACTCAGCGCGGATTGTAAAATGGGCGTGCAAAGACTCGTATCAGGAAATGACGCAGAAATCAGCGTAGAGTTCTGAACAAGTTAGAAAGTAAACCAAATTTTTCATCACAGAAATTAGCTGATAATTGCCAGATATTTATAAGCGTTAATAAAGAATCTAAAGATATTAAAAAGTCGGGCCTTACGTACATGAAAAATAACATCGGACATTACTATTCAAATCTCTTTCCAAAACAAGCTAAAAAAGGAGGTATAATTTTGCACACTCCTACAAAAAACAGCCAGGATAAATAACCGCCGACCCCCATGTTACCGTTGTGGATACTTCTATTATGTAACTTACAATCAATGCAATTTAAACACCTGTCTAGCTCATAATTAAGCCGGACAAAAGAGTTAGCATTGCAGAAGGAATAGAGCAAAAAAACCCGGGTTAAATCCACAAAAAACGAACAAACAGGACGGCAGAATTATAAAAAATAAAACTTTAAAATAACAATTGGATTCTGTTAAAGACGCGTCGATTATAAACATATACACGTGGAGAAGTCTAGGAAAAACGACTAAAACAAAGCAAATAGACAGAACAGTGACTAGTAAAAAATACAATTCGAGTTTGAAATTATTACCCACATTACTTTAAACAGAACTTACGAAAAATAGAAATGTTCGCATTAAAATATACCAATGAATTATTTGGCACAAACTGATTGCAGTTGTTATATATATGGAGATGACCAATTAAAATTTCTGGTGAGAAAATTAAAATCGGGCGACCGAGTCAAAAAAAAGAAATTCATTTCAAACATTAAAAATCGTATGTAATGGACGCAAGACAAATTGTCGGGTGAAATTAAAGCTGTAAATAGCTTATACGTAACTAAAGAAAATAAGTCAAATTCTTTAGATAATCAGTTAAAAGTTAAATAGAGTGAAGTCATAGTTAAAGATCTGGAATTTCCAAAACAACTTCTTTTTCTTTCACCCGCTTCCTATGTGTACTTAAAAACAAACGGAATTCTACAGAACTAGCATTTCTATTTCTTGTACTTGCTATGTACCTAAACTAAAACAGAATTCCCAAATACTATTACCCCTAAACATTCACTACTTTCTTTTGTCTACCTAAAAACCAGCGAAATGTTTAAGTACTCTCCCTTCTTTTGAATTACTTCTCTCCCTTTGTCGGTGTACTTAAAACAAGCAGAATCTCGAATACTTTCTTTTTCTTTTGAGGAACTTTCTTCTCTTCTTGTCTTTCTTTTAAAAACTTACATTTCTTCCTGAATGCCTTTAAGTATCAGAATTTTACGAAAAATCATTTCTTTGCAAACACTTCCTTTCTTCCTCTGTGTGCTTACATACAAACGAAATTTCGAAGAACAAAGTTTATTTCCGAAAACTTCCCTTTGTACAATCTACGTACCTTAAAACAAAATCATTTTTCAATACAATTTTTTTTCAAGAACATATTTTTCTCTTTCTGTGTACTAAGTTTCTTAATAAGCAATGTCGTTTATTTGTCTGTGTGCTAAAAAAAACACAATCTCCAAGAAAGTATTTTTCAAAAAACTTCCTTTTTTCCTTTGTGAAACAAAAAATAAGCAGGATTTCTAAGATTAAAGTTTCTTTCTAATCCCATACCTGTTTTCGTCTGTGCACTTAAAAACATATGACATTTCGCAATTTCGTTCAAAACACTTCATTGTCTTCCTCTGTGTTTTATGTGTACAGAGGAAGAACATAAAGTGTTTTGAACGAAATTGCGTTCTTGGAAATGCCGTTTTTATGTACAGAGACAAAATCAAAATTTCAAAGAACAAAGTTTATATTCAAAACCTTCCCTCTCATCCTCTGTGCACATAAGACACGGAATTTCTGAAGAACCTCCCTCTCTTTTCAAGAACTTTCCTTTCTTAATATGTGTACCTAATAAGGAACGGAATATTCATGAACACGGCTTCTTCCAAAAACGTGTTTTTCTTGGTGTACCTAGAAAAACATAATTTCAAAGGTCCTTTAAAAACGTACGTGTGAAAACTTTTGTGTGCCTACAGGGAACATACTTTCGAAGCAATTATTTATTTCTAAAAATGTCCCTTTCTCCCTCTGTGTACCTGAACACAAACGGAATTTTCAAGAACAAAGTTTCTATCAAATAATTAATTTCTTTTTTTATCTGTTAAACTAAATTAAAGAGACTTTCCAAGAACATCACTTTATTTTGAAGAATTCTTATCTAGTCAGTTGTGTTTCGTACAAAAAACGGAATTGTCAAGAACAAGGTTTCTTTCCAACACCTTTCATTTTCCTCCTCTATGCACCTAACAAAAACGTAATTTCTAATAACTTCACTTTTTCTGTGTATACATAATCAAAAATCGACTTTTTCAGTGTCATGTTTATTTTAAAAACATCTCTTTGAACGTCTTTTTACTTAAAACACGTAATTGCCACGATTGATGTTCTTTCGAAAACATCATTTTCTTCCTCTGGAATTTCCAAGAACTAAGTTAATTTCCAACAGCTTTTCTTTTCTTACTTTCAACACCTAAACTAAACGCAATTTCTAAAAAAAATCTTGTGTTTCCAAAGACTTACATTTATTCGTGTGTGTACATTAAAACAAATAGACTTTTTAAAGAACAAAGTGTATTTTTAACGACTTCTTTTTCTTGTGTGTGTATAAAAACAAATGCACTTTTTAAAGAACAAAGTGTATTTTTAACGACTTTTCTTGTGTGTGCATTAAAACAAATGTGCATCTTACAGAAAAAAGTGTATTTTTAACGACTTCTCTTTCTTTTGTGTGCATCAACACAAATGGAGATTTTAAAAAATATAGTGTATTTTTAATTACTTCTTTTTCTTCTTCTGTGTACCTAAAAAAGCGAAATTTCCAAAAATAACACTAGTTTAAAAAAAACAGTCTTAGGCAAGAATAACGGGTAAATGTTGTTTGCTAATTTAGATGATCTGAATCCAAATTTATAAATAGTTTTTTCACTATCACCTCTTGTTTTCAGGCTTTCAATTAGTCTCATTTTAGTATAAGCAGAGACTAAATGTTCTATATTTCAAGAGTTGCAACAGCTTATAACAGATGAAACAGGATAGATAAAGAATACTTGTATGAGACAATTACACAATGAAAAGTACCACATACAGTTAAGACTGTTTTCTTAGAGGATATGGTGTATTTTGCCTCCGAGATGTCACGCCAGAGAATTCAGCAGAAGTGTCCCATCATGCCGGGGGTCTATTTGACTTGATAGTTGCTCTCCATCTTCGTAAGTTATTAGTGACATCGTTCTCCATGTTCATCAGTAACTGCTCCAAGGTTGGGCGGGAAGAAGTTCAGGTGTGAATAGGGAAAATTAATCTTGAGTGACATTCGGTACCCCATATCCCCGTAAGACTTTAGCAACTTCTCAATAAAGGCTTGGTAATCTGGTACGCGTGTGTTATCAGGTAAGCCACTACAGACTGACATTAATGATTCCTATGCTCTCAGTTCCTTTAAGTTAAGAACTTCCTCCATCCCTTCTCGGATTTGAGGTCCAACAAAGATGCCCTCTTTGAGCTTAGCAGCACTAAGACCTGGGAACACAGTAGACAACTGTTGGGAGGCAGCACCATATTTGTCCAACGCCTTCACGAAATTCTTCATCAAACCAAGTTTGATGTGACGAGAAAGAAGACGCATCTTATTAAAACCCACTAGAGGATTCTCCTTGACGCTGTGTTCGCCAGGAATAAAAGTGTATATAGACCCCAGTCTTTCCGCTTGTAATGCTGGGATACAGCTCGACTATCGTATAGACAGAGAACACATAAGTACTAAGATTAAGTACCTTGAGGTCCCCACACATACTCTAATCGTACCCGTAGTACTTAATAGCTTCGAAAAGAAACTCCATAATGTCAGAAAACCCTTTTTATATGGACAGATGGTGCAATGGGAATGTTGGAATATTTATCTACTTTGTGCAGAAGCACATCCTTGAGATTTCGCTTGAAAGGGTCTATAAAACGACGCCAGTCTGAACGATTTTGTGGCAAACCAAGCGAAGTAATGAAGACACGTATATTGTGCTGTAGCACAACGTGTTTTCTATGTCGAAAAACTAAGCAATGTCTTTCTTCCGATTCTTGAAACTGATGATACTTATATCTTCCTGGACTAGATTCCACTGATTAAGCTGACAAGTCAAGAGCTCTGACTGCTGTTTTGACGGATACAAATCACGATCAAGATCATTAAGGTCTTCTTGCATGATCCAGTATGGCTCGTAGTCACTTGTTCCTGAATCTGTAGACTCAATATCTTCCAAAGATATTGACTCGGTAGAATCCTCCCTTGAAGGCATTTCCTTATCCGATGAGGAAAGAAAATCTTTATTTACTGAATATGTGCGTACATAATAATTATCATCTTAATGGGGAGCGGGTCTAATAGCAGATGAAAGGTTGGGATATTTGATCTATTTTCTAGAAGATAAATTGAAACCAGTTATATTAGTTAGACAAAAATACCAATCATCTGCGTGGCTTCGTGGCTTTCTCCAAACAATCGGGACTGCAAAGTTGAAAGCCGCTTTCCTGCCATTAAACCATGCAGTTAGTCAATTGTAGCAGGGTTTACAACAAATGTGTTGAGCCCAAGACGTTTCCTGATCACCGATGTTATTGTCAATATACAAAAAGTAGGCGGTTCTGAAGGGGAAGTGATGGTTCAACGCTGTGCAACTGTTGTGAAGTCCCCACACACGTAGCAGAAAGAATTGGCCTTGTTAGGGCATCCTCGATGTTTTGAAGTGCTTGTAGCGATTCGAGAATCTGAAAATATAACAAAGTAAGACTAAATCATATGCAAGGAAATAAGATGTGCATTGCAAAATGTAATACTAATATTTAGTTGCAAAAAAGATGTATAACACGATGGTTGACGGACACCTACCACCTGCGCCGCCTGTGAGACAACCTCTTCCAATGACTGCCAGAGCACTACTGAATGTGGATTGAGACTTGCCGTCCTAACTGCCAAAATCCGTCTTGATATATATATATATACATATATATATATATATATGTATATCTTTATATCTATATATATATATATATATATATATATATATATATATATATATATATATATATATATATTAGTGCATAATAACTAATAAATAAACCACAAGTCTCACAATATCAAAATTAACCCTGAATGCATATACGCCTTTATGTACCATATATGCAGAAAATGCTCACTATGAAGATCTAAAAAACTAGAGGTGAGTATAAACGGATTTCAAATTTGAATTCAGCACCCCAAACTTAGTGTTAAATGGGTATTTTCGTGGTTGCCTCAATTTCTTTGTAAACCAGTGTAATTTCCTTTTAAATGACATCCTTTTCGTCTACCGCTCCTAAAACAAACGGAATTTCAAAAAACTTGCCTTTCTTTCCAAAAACATCCGTTTCTCCCCCTGTGTTTACAATAAATTGACTTTCAGAAAACTTCCATTTCTTTTCAATGAACATCAATTACTTTGTCTGTTTACTTACAAACAAACAGAATTTCCAAAGACAAATGTTATTTCGGACACATTCATTTTAAAACTTTGTGTACCTAAAAATAAACTAAGTTCAAATAATTTATATGTATTTAAAACTACTTCGTTTCCTTCCCGTGTGTACATAAAAAGCAAACAGAATTTCACATATGAAAATATATTTCTAAAAACTTCAATTGTTTCTCTGTGTGTACATAAACACGAACGATATGTCCAAGAATTCACATTTTTCCACACGTTTCCCTGCTTTTTTGTATACTCAAAATAAATGTAATTTACAAGAAAAAAGGTTTGTTTCAAAACAGACATAATTCCTCAAAATAATGTTTCTTCAAATAACTTCCATTTCACAAGTATGTGTTCCTTACAAACTAACGAAATTTCCAAGAACATATTTCTCTTTCAAAGAACTTAGCTTCCTTCTTCAGTGTACTAGTAAATAAACGGGATTCCAAATAATTTATTAGAACTTTCTTTTCCTTCTCTGTGTACCTAAAAACAAACGCACATTTCCGAGAACAAAGTTTCTTATGAAAAATATTATGTATTTAAAAAAAACTTCCTTTCTTCCAGCGGGTACCAACATACTTTACAAGAAAAAGTTTCTTTCGAAAACTTCGATTTCTTCCTGTGTACCTAAACCATTACGAAGTATCCAATGATTCTCTTTTTTCCAAGAACTTCGATTTCTTCCTTTGTGTAACTAAAACATACAAAAGTTCCAATACCTTTCCATTTTTATCTAAGAACTTTCCTTCTTTTGTGTGTACATAAAAAAAGCGGAATGCCCAAAAAACAAAATTATTCCCCAAAACTTCACTTCTTTCTACAAACGGAATTTTTTTTATTGAAACTTCATTTTCTTCCTCTATTTACTTAAAATACCTCAATGTCTAAGAAGTTTTACGTCTTTCAAAACACTTTTTTCTGTTTCCAAAAACTTATATTCTTCCTGTGTTTACCTAGTAACAAACAAAATTCTAAAAAGCAAGGTTTCGATAAAAAAAACTTCTCGTTTTTTTTCTCCAGAATTTCTAAGAAGAAAGTGTCATCCCTTACTCTTCCTACCAAAAAGCAAACAGAAAAAAAATTAGAATTTACTTTTCTTTCATAGTACTTACCTTTTAATCAAACTCACACAGACCTTTTTACAGTAAAGTTACTTCCGAACACCTTCTATTTCACTAGTGTGTGTTCCTTAAAAATAAACAAAAGTTTAAAGAATGCCCCTTTCTTCTAAAAACTTCCCTTACGTTTTTTGTGTACACAAAAATTAAACGGAATTTCGAATATCTTCCTTTTTTTCTAAGAACTTGCTGTTCATTCACCGTGTACCTAAAAACAAACAGTAATTTCCAAAAACAAAGTGTCCTTTTAAAAACTACTCTTTCTTTCTCAGTGAACATATACACAAACCGAATTTGTAAAATCAAAGTTTTGTTTCAAAATCATCTCTCACTTTCTCTGTGTTCATATAAACAAATAACATTTCTCCGAATAAAGTATATCCACTATGTTTACCTTAAACAAATATAATTTCCAAGAACAATGTTTTTTCCGAAGACTTTCTTTTCTTCCTCTGGGTACCAAAAACACACGGAATTTTAAAATAAAATGTATTTCCAAATACGTAATTCTTTCCTCAGTGTATATATATATATATATATATATATATATATATATATATGTATATATATATATATGCAAATATAATTTCCCCCCAAAAGTGTTGTTCTAAAAAATCCATAACTCTTTTAGTATGCCCAATAACATACAGACTTTCTAAGAACAAAATGTATTCCCTTTTCTTCCTTGTGTACCGTAAGGAAACATAATTTCCAAGAACATTATTTTCTTTTCAAGAACTTCTCTTTCTTACTCTGTGTACCTCCACACAAACGGAATTCCCCAGGATAAAGTTTATTTTCATAAAACTCCGGTGTATACCTTTGTGTACGTGAACATAACATGTATAAGTAATTATATTTCTTTCAAAAACCTAGCTTTTCTTTCATGTGTGTACCTAAAAGGAAATGGACTTTACAAGAAAAAGGTTCATTTCAAAACTACACTTACTTCCACTGTGTTGTTTTGAAAACGACGAAATTTCCAAGTATTCTCTTTCTTTTTCCAAGAACTTCATTTCTATTCTCTATCAAAAAATAAACAGAATTTCCAAAAATTACCTATCTCTCGAGTAAGTTTGCTTCTTCCGCCTACATAAGCAAGCGGAATTTCTAAAAACATCACCTTTTTTGGTGTACATTTAAACTAACGTAAATTCCCAAAACATATTTCTTTCCTGAAACTACATTTACTACCTGTGTACTTAAAAGCACTCAATTTGAAAGAAATGTTACGTTTTCAAAAAAAACTTTCCCCTGAATGCCATTTGCAAGAGTAAAGTTTATTCCACAAAGTTTCAATTTCTCAATCTGTGTACGTAAAAACAAATGAACTTTCCAATAAGTTCTCTGTCTGTTGAAGAAAGTCACTCCCTTAATATGTGTAACTAAAATAACAACATTTCAAGGTGCATCTCTTTTTTTCTAAGAACTTCGCTTTTCTTCTGCTGTCTACTTAAAAACAAACAGAATTTTCCTTAACAAACATTTATTTCTAAAAACTTCTCTTGTTTCTTTTGTGTACCTACGCACAAACGAAATTTTCAAGAACTACATTATTTCAATTAACTTCCTGTATTTCTAAAAGATTATCTTACTTCATCTGTACTTTAATTAAACGCAAGTTTAAAAAACAAACTTTATTTCAAAACATATCTCATTCGTCCTCGTTGTCTTAAAAAAAAATATTTTCAAGAAATATTTTTTTTTCGCAAAAACTACTGTTAATTCATGTCCGTATCTTAAAAATGAGTTTTCCAAATATATAGTTTCTTTCAAAACACTTAACCTGCTCCCTCTGCGTACCTAAACAACAGACGTTATTCTAAAGTAATTCCATTTTCTCTAAGAACTAGTTATTCAACTTCTGTGTACCGATAAACACACGGAATTTCCAAGAACAAAGTTTATTTCCAAGAACTTTATTTTCTTCCTCTGTGTACCTCAAAACAAACAAAATTTCCATATAAGTTTATTTCCAAGAATTTCCATTTCTTCCTCAAACGGAATTTCCAAGAACTACAGTTCTTTCTTTCTGTGTGCACTTAACAACAAACGTGATTTTAAAGAATTCCCCTTTTTTAAGAAAACTTCTATTTCTTTTTTGTGTAGATAAAAACAAATGGACTTTCCAAGAATAAAGCTTATTTTCAAAAATGTTTTTGTTGGTTTTTTTTCTGCGTACCTAAAAAAAAAATTCTAAGTTCCTTTTCTATTCAAAATTATAACTTCCTTCCTCTCTTCCTTTCTTTCAAAGGCGTTTCCATTTCCTCCTCTATGTACCTACAAACAAACCGAATTTCAAAAAACTTACATTTCTTTCTCTGTATACATGAACACATATTTTTTAAGGACTTCCATTTCTTTTATAGAAGTTTTATTTTTTACCTGTATACTTAAAAAACAAGAATTCACACGACCAATTTTTTATCACCTTTTTTATGCTAATATCTGTAACTGAAACAAACGGACTTTTTTTTAGAACTTCCATGTTTTTCTTGAGGTATGTGCATAAACTCAAACCGACTTTCAAGGAACTGAAGCAGGAGACGCTGAAAAGAAGCTGCAAGAACTGGAAAAGCTAACTGAAGTAAAAACTGGAGCAGGAGACGCTGAAAAGAAGCTGCAAGAACTGGAAAAGCAAACTGAAGTAAAAATTGGAAAAGGAGACGCTGAAAAGAAGCTGCAAGAACTGGAAAAGCAAACTGAAGTAAAAATTGGAACAGGAGACGCTGAAAAGAAGCTACAAGAACTGGAAAAGCAAACTGAAGTAAAAATTGGAGCAGGAGATGCTGAAAAGAAGCTGCAAGAACTGGAAAAGGCACCTGAAGTAAAAACTGGAGCAGGAGACGCTGAAAAGAAGCTGAAAGAACTGGAAAAGCAAACTGAAGTAAAAATTGGAGCAGGAGACGCTGAAAAGAAGCTACAAGAACTGGAAAAGCAAACTGAAGTAAAAACTGGAGCAGGAGACGCTGAAAAGAAGCTGCAAGAACTGGAAAAGCAAACTGAAGTAAAAACTGGAGAAGGAGACGCTGAAAAGAAGCTGCAAGAACTGGAAAAGACACCTGAAGTAAAAACTGGAGCAGGAGACACTGAAAAGAAGCTGATAGAACTGGAAAAGCAAACTGAAGTAAAAATTGGAGCAGGAGACGCTGAAAAGAAGCTACAAGAACTGGAAAAGCAAACTGAAGTAAAAACTGGAGCAGGAGACGCTGAAAATAAGCTGCAAGAACTGGAAAAGCAAACTGAAGTAAAAACTGGAGCAGGAGACGCTGAAAAGAAGCTACAAGAACTGGAAAAGCAAACTGAAGTAAAAATTGGAGCAGTAGACACTGAAAAGAAGCTACAAGACCTGGAAGAGCAAACTGAAGTAAAAACTGGAGCAGGAGACGTCGAACAGAAGCTACAAGAACTGGAAAAGCAAACTGAAGTAAAAATTGGAGCAGGAGACGCTGAAAAGAAGCTGCAAGAACTGGAAAAGCAAACTGAAGTAAAAACTGGAGCAGGAGACGCTGAAAAGAAGCTGCAAGAACTGGAAAAGCAAACTGAAGTAAAAACTGGAGCAGGAGACGCTGAAAAGAAGCTGCAAGAACTGGAAAAGCAAACTGAAGTAAAAACTGGAGCAGGAGACGCTGAAAAGAAGCTGCAAGCACTGGAAAAGCAAACTGAAGTAAAAATTGGAGCAGGAGACGCTGAAAAGAAGCTACAAGAACTGGAAAAGCAAACTGAAGTAAAAACTGGAGCAGGAGACGCTGAAAAGAAGCTGCAAGAACTGTAAAAGCAAACTGAAGTAAAAATTGGAGCAGGAGACACTGAAAAGTAGCTGCAAGAACTGGAAAAGCAAACTGAAGTAAAAACTGGAGCAGGAGACGCTGAAAAGAAGCTGCAAGAACTGGAAAAGCAAACTGAAGTAAAAATTGGAGCAGGAGACGCTGAAAAGAAGCTGCAAGAACTGGAAAAGCAAACTGAAGTAAAAACTGTGAGCAGGAGACGCTGAAAAGAAGCTGCAAGAACTGGAAAAGCAAACTGAAGTAAAAACTGGAGCAGGAGACGCTGAAAAGAAGCTACAAGAACTGGAAAAGCAAACTGAAGTAAAAATTGGAGCAGGAGACGCTGAAAAGAAGCTGCAAGAACTGGAAAAGCAAACTGAAGTAAAAACTGGAGCAGGAGACGCTGAAAAGAAGCTGCAAGAACTGGAAACGCAAACTGAAGTAAAAACTGGAGCAGGAGACGCTGAAAAGAAGCTGCAAGAACTGGAAAAGCAAACTGAAGTAAAAATTGGAGCAGGAGACGCTGAAAAGAAGCTGCAAGAACTGGAAAAGCAAACTGAAGTAAAAACTCGAGCAGGCGTTGCAGGAAAGAGAAGGAATAGGTGCTGCGATCTTGCTGGAGCGAGTTGGAGAGGCAGCATGAAGTAGGACTAGAGCAAGAGTTGCTCAGTAAACAGACCTGGAGGAAGGAAAACATGCGCTGCAGGAAGACGCTGAAGTAGACGCTGGACGAAGAGCTGGACAAGGCGCTGCATAGAGTGAACTAGGACAGGCGCTGTAGAAGGCACTCTAGGAGCCGGAATAGGAGAATCAGACTGTAAGGAGTTGGACATCTGAGGGCGCAGATAACAGCAAGGAGTTTAGATTTATTCGTACCCTGATATTGTAGAAAAGTTGGTTATCGTGTTTTGCTCTAAGCATAATAGTTTGATTGCCCCAATGTTGATGCTAGATTATCGTCGTCATAGAGAAGAAAGGGTAAACACTCGATTCATTTAATGTGTGCTGAGTCATAAAACGAATGGGTGCCTGACAAGTTCACATTCCATCTGATCGTCATATTGAGGCACATATATAATGAATATAAGACCCCCACTGTTTGAAGCAAAACTCCTCTTTTACAGTTGAAAATGCTTTCAATCTCTGTGTTTTCAATGTAACTGTCATGCTGACCAATTGTGATCTCCCTCTACATCGGGATTTGAGTAGTTTATACTTGGGAGATGTTCCCAGTATTTTTTGAGGATTTCATCGACGATATAGACTATGCCCCGAAATTCTTCATTTAACAATGTATATCGTCACTCCCTAGTCGATATACTCCAAAGTTAGATCTGAAATTAGCTAACCAGCATATTCAGTTACGTAGCATTTGAACAGAGGCAACTTGCCTTTCTCCGATGGGAAAACGCTGATGTAGTTTTCGAACTTATACAGAAAGTTATTTGCACTCAAACCTGTAAGGTGTATTATCGCCGAATTAAGCACAAGTAAGCCAGGAGAATGGCACTAATGTCTGATTGTTAACGTTCAACTTGTTTTCTGATACAGCGTCATCATTCGAAACTGAAATGTTAACGTAAATAATAAAGTCTCGTTACAAGGTGCAAATCCGCCTTGTGGCATACTTCATAGACCTATAGCATTACCTACTCTTGTCTGACAGATTTACACTGAACCTTACTAGAGGGTGTAAGATGGAGCTACTATATGTGGTATAAAACGGGTTGCACAAACTGTGTGTCTCTCTCACTCACTATTTTCATATTACATCGCCTCGACAGACAAGACAGCCAAACTCCCTCTCTCTCCCCTCTATCTGGCGGCTCCTATAAAAAAATCTGGCATACGTGTGCGCTCCGCTCATATATTATAACGTTTGTAAGATTTCTCCTCTCTACATCATTATACTCACACTTTGTTGTACACATTCTCTTGGACACAATGTCATAGGGGGCACCACGTGTGGGCTCCTCACAAACTTACTTTACACTGTATGTAAACATTTCCCATCAATGTACACACGCGCAGATCATTTACAGATACACATAAACATATTCTAAATTGACACAAATCGAGTTCGTAAACAATAAATATTTTTGTAAACTTCATTGTGTTCGGGTTGTTACTTTGTTTTCCTTGGCATGGTTTTATTTGAACACACACACATATACATATATATATATATATATATATATATATATTCGTACATAGGCTAAACGTAGGCCAACATATTGTCAGAATGTTGAATTTATAGTTTTGATTTCCATCAGAGATGCCTTAATTCCCTTCTAATCTCCTTAGAAGTGAAAATTATTTAGGCTTTGAAAGGCTTTCAGATCATTCAAGCCAGACACTTTTTTTCTGTTTAAATAATGTGTAAAACCAGTAGATTCATGACGCGCTTTACTTTTTTTAAATTCTATGGCGGAAGATTTTCTTCACAACACGCAAATATTTTTTTTTAAATACTCATGACAGAAAGCTCTATTAACTTGTCTCCACATAAGTGCAAAGTTAGACGGATTATTTGTTTTTCATGTAGGTTATATCCCGCTCATCAAACAGAGGGTATCGTGAATAGGACAGAACTTAAAATATTTTCAGTCCACTCTTTCTCCTCCTGTGACTGGGGGCAGAATGCTACAATATTTTGATTTTAGTCTGAGGACCAGGAACATATCCATATAAAATTCTTCTTTCTTTCAAGAATTAAATAAAAACTGAACAAATTTAACTATTACTTGCTGTTTTTATCATTTTTAAATAAACATAGCTCTCCTAGTAATTATGGAAATGGGTTCAGCCGTAAGCGGATAGTTCCCGTTTTTAATCCTCGTGTATAAGTGTTTACTTTCAAATTCTTCAATTCGTATTAAGATCCTTTCCAAGTGCATGTTTTTTTCTGATAAAAACGTTCGAAGCGTATTTTTTTTTTTATCATTATAATAGTATAAATTATGTTATCTTAATTCTTCGAAGGGACAATATTTTTTTCTTATATTAGATAATGGCCGTATGGGAATGGACGTATCTGTTTGAAATCGTGGTTGACTTGCGCGAATTAACGCGGGTGCAGTCCAGTGCAGATTGGGGCTTGTTCTCACAGTAAGAGCTGACAGACGTGACAAGGTTACCGTGTGACAAGACCCCAGATCAGGGGTCAGTCTACACCTGCGAGAGGCTCTGTGACTTCGCGGGGCTTGCGTGGGAAACAAAGGGATCTGTGACATCACTCGTTCTCGTGAGAAGCGAGTGTTTAGTCAGTCTGATTCGGAAAGCGAACTGAGAGGACGTGCGATTCACAATGTAAAGATAAGGAATGTTTCCCTCAGGGAAGACAAGCGCGAGAATCCTTTCCGCCTCTGAATGAATAGTTAAGAAAACATTAATAACTAACTACGATAAAGTAGTAATTGCTTTCTTTCTCTCTCTCTTTCTCTCTCTCTCTCTCTCTCTCTCTCGAAGTAGCCCCAGTTTAAATAACAACGCTCGTAATAAGAAGAGTGTGTCTTCGGTGTGCATCATGGCTTTTATTGCAGACAACAGACGACGGCAGAGAAGAAAGAATTCATCCACTAGACGACACAACCAACCCTCTACACGACGAGAATATGAAACGCGTACTGCCGCGGTCCAAGCAGGAGTAGCTATGTAACACTTAAACAGGCAACAAAGACTGTCAGTGAAACACTTACTCATTATTTTTTAAAAATAATATGTAATTGTCTTTCAAATACGGTAATAATACATTATTTCGTTTAAAACAAGAATGTTATGCTGTCTCTAGCATGTGTTTGTTTCGTAGAAACGTGCGACTCTAAGAGAGCTTGCATACACTCTTATCGACAATCAAGACTCTGAAGTATGGTGTATTTTAGACACACGTTTATTGATCATCGACTAAAGAAAAACTGCGATACCTAAAATGTTAAGATATTTAAAAGGATAGAAATCGTTGCATGAAGCTTCGTGAAGAAATTAACTAAAACGATCGGGGACGAGGCACACGAAGACTCGCATCGTTCTCTGGTTAGAAGAACTCCCCTAAAAATGGTCGGTCCAAGAGATATAAATCCTAGAAAGTCAATTCTACGTAGGACAGTACACCCATATTTTATCTGCCCACGTGTTAAGGATTTTTTTTCTTGGAAAGCTCATGAGTTAAGGACGTTGAGATACTTTGCCTGAATTTTGAATTCTAATAAAATTTGATTCGCACCGTATTTTATTATTTCATTTTATATTATGCTATATATATATATATATATATATATATATATATATATATATATATATATATATATATATGTGTGTGTGTGTGGTTCTCTGTGTGTGTGTGTGTGTGGATGTGGGTGTGGGTGTGTGTGGGTGTGATGAACATTTTGTTAAAAATCTATTTGCCTAAAACAGATGACTAGAAATTATGAAAAATATTTAATTTAAAACAAAAATTACGACGCATCAAAAATAAAAAAACGTGCAATACTACAAGAAAATCTTATTTTAAAAATAATTTAATGAACAAATTAAATTCACTAAAATTGTTGTCAAGTCAGGCATTTTAATCTTTTTTTAATAGTTACAAAATCAATGAAGTATTTCGCGACCCTTTGAACAGAATTTAGAAGCATTTAAACTACCGAATAAAAATAATGTATTTCTTTAAAATCAGTAATTCTCATGCATTTAAATATTTCAACTTTTGAAGCGATTATATCCAATACATTCAGTAATAGAGATTTTAAAAAACATTACAATAACAAAATTAATTATAGTTTTATAAAAATGTGTGCAATTAATAATTTAATAACTAACAGATACTCTAATCATGAATGTGAAATCTCACAAAATTTAATAACACTTAGTTATGATTTTATAACAAGTTGTATTAATTAGTATCTTAATGACAAAATGATACTTGGAAAAAATAAATTTTACTTCAAATATTAAAAAAAATAATAATAATAATTAGGTAAACAATTTCATCAAGTAAGAAAAAATATATATACAGTCCCCATAGCAACGCCGGCAAGTGAATTGATGGAGTAATTACACCCCCGGTATTAAATAAAAAAAATACTTACTGTATATATATATATATATATATATATATATATATATATATATATGTATATATAACTTGAGTATACGAAGTAAAATATCGGGGAATCCTTTTTTATACACACGGTTCATATTTGACAAAGTAAATTAGAAAGCAAGTTAATAAAAGTTGCTAACATTCTAGTAATACTAACATTATAGTAACTAACATTGTAGAACACAACGCCTGTAGTAAGAACCTAGCACAACATCATAAACTATTTAATATTTATACTGTCTGTTGTAGTAGCATGGCATCGCTCTCACTCTGTCAGCCACTCCGCTCCTCTCCCCACCTGCTCCCTCTCACTTCTTTTTAGATATACGCTTTGTCATTCACAAGTAGACCGAGCAACGTTCAGGTGATACGAATCAACAAGGGAACTCTTTTCAATATTTTGACATGAACCATTTAATAAGGTAAGTTTTATTTTTTTATTCACGTTTGATTTTAGGCATATATCTTTCTCGAGTTATTCAGCGCTGATAATTTTTTATATGAATGTACTCGCTTAAAAAGTAGTCCGGATATCAAAACGTCACGGATTAAAAAATCAGGTGTATACATGTAAGTCTATAATAAATGTTTATAAACGTACACCCTGCGTATATGAATGTACACCCTATATAATAACTTATTACAAAGGTGCACGTTGTATAATTAATAATTATAAATGTACTCTCACCGGAAAAAAAATGCAGATGTTAATCGCCGTTCTTGAAAAATAATGAAAGTAAAATGTGACTAAAGGTTATGAGGAAAAAATAGTGAGACACCCCAAGCTTCACCCGTATTATGTTGTAATCCTCATATTCCCTTAGTCACGTGGTTTTACAAAGGGGTTTTTTATTTTCTGTGAAAGCTTTTGTTTGAGTGGGTAAGAGTTAGTAGAGATGTTCAATCATCTCATAGTATTCATGATCATTCAACTTTCAATCTATAAATCTAATTAACCTTCATCTTTATCGAGTGTTATTTAGCCTTGACAATCATCAGTAAAAAGATATCCTATGTCCCTACAAAGCCACTATCCGCACATGCATAGGGTATTGTTATCCGATCTGGGCTTGTGCACCATCGGCAAGTCTCTCTTTCTTAAACAAACTCCCCAAAAGAAGTAATTACTTAAATAGGTCCCTCACTATCCACAAAGCTCCAATCACTGTTCGATCGCCGATATTTTGCATCATTGTGCTTGTTTTATAAGTACTTCAATGGAATGTGCTCCGATGAACTTGCTGCTCTAGTGCCCCCTCGAAGTAAATACATCCGACCAACTTGACAATAACACAGATCCTATCGATTCAATGTTGAGGTGAGCAGTTACCGGAGTCGTTTTGCACTAATAGCTGCTTTCTCCGAACTGTCGGCCTTTGGAACTACCTCCTTGCTCCCTGTTTATCCGACCGCACCGACAGGCATAAGTTTAAAACTAATGTGAACAAGCATCCCGCGGCACAGCTCACAATTAAAATGATCTCCAAAACGCCACCCAAAATCTTCAGTAGCCTCTTACGTCTATTATGGCTGCTAGCTTTGTTTGGGGTGAAAGGTTAGGGCAACAAGAAAAGAAAAAAGATGTGCGTTTCTGTGTGCAGATTTATTTATAATAATGAATTATACAAATCAACCTTCACTTATTGTGTAACTAATTCAATCGAATATTAACTGATGTAAAGTGAAATGTTTATATTAAATGTTAAGTATAAATAATGTTAGTTAGACTGTTCACACATGCAGAAATCTAAATGTGATTTGAACAGATATTTCGATGCACAACTCCCCACTTTGAATGTTCCGATAATTCTGTCACATACTCCATCATAGCTTTTAAAATCTAAGTGGAAATGTACCTTGTTTTGAGTGAAGATAGGTAAATAAAAACAAACTTCGTGAAATGAATGTCATAACAAATGTTGCGTATTTCAGTAACTCATAGCTTATTAGTGTAAAAATACACTTGGACAAATGTATTAAAAGGTAGGCGATGAAATAATTCAGGTTGATACTGCATACCTGCATGTTCGTTATGCCCCTCTTTTCCTAGCCCCTTCTCTCCTTGCTAAATGTTCTCTCATTTTAAACAAATACACTTTGTCATTTTCACGAAATCCATTCAACGTTCAGCCCAGACGTATTTATAAAGGAAATCTTTTCAATCTTTCGTGTTCGCTTAAAAAAGATGTTTAGTAATCGTGTTTATACAGTAAACGGTTTCATCGGTTTAGAAATGTCCAAAGCTCATATAAACGTCTGCGTGTCCCACATTTGTTTATTTTTTATATATCTTACAACCTGACTTGCGAAATTTGGTTTGAATTTTGGAAAGAATAACCAACAGTTTTCTTGTGAGGAAAATAATATACTAGAGTATTAGGGTTAGGGTTACCGTTAGGGTTAGGGTTAGGGTTAATAATATACTAGAGTAGGTAAGTTTTACAAACAAATATATTACATCAGATACAATACATTTTTAAATATTTTAGAAAACAGACGAAAAAAGTTATACGTTGCTAACTGGTCTACATTTGCAAAAGTTTACTTACCAGCATTCCCCGTCCTTAATTTAGCCCGATCGATCTGATACATTTTGCTAATCGTTTTACGGTCTGGAAATTGTCTATTACCTAAAATTTAGAAGATAATGCGTTCTGTGAAAGAAGCTATTTAAATCGGGTTGATATATATATATATATATATATATATATATATATATATATATATATATATATATATATATATATATATATATATATATATATATATATATACATATATGGAAAGCTTTGAGTGGGTGCCATTAAAGCAGCAATGACATGGGAAAGGGGTGATAATATAATTGAACGTGACGGATAAAAGGGGGCTGATTTTTTGACTCTCCTCCAGCGCTTACAGTAGCCACGTCTACTACTTTACTTTATCCATTAATTGATTAATATATATAAATTATCTCTTGGTTGTGTCCTTTCTAATTCCCTATATATACATATATATATATATATATATATATATATATATATATATATATATATATATATATATATATATATATATATAGGGTGGGAAAACATAAGGGTCCTATTTTTAAAAATTCATAACTTTTTTATTTATTGATTTAAAAAACATTTTTTTTAGAATAAGTAAAGGACTCCTTCCGAAGCTAGCATGAGCCGTATTAGCCCTAAGGAACGTACCCTCATTTAGAAAACATTATTTTTTCTTAAAAAACTCAAAACAGTGTAAAAAACAATACTTTAGTTTTTGTAAGTTTTAAGAAGTGTTTTTCGGCTAAAATTTGTTTTGTTTATTTCAAAAAATCTCGGAAAGGTCAGTCTACACACACATAAAGTTTTGTGAGTTTACCTTTTATTTTGTGGAAGTTATTCAAATTCAAGTTATTCAAATTTAAAGATAGGACCCTTATTTTGGCCCACCCTGTATATATATATATATATATATATATATATATATATATATATATATATATATATATACATGTAGAATAAATGTGATACTTAGAAGGCTATACCATGCAGAGGTGTGACGGATAGACACAAGTTGGAGTAAATAATACATATAATGGTGGAGCAAGTTTAATAGTGTCACCCTTAATACAATGTATACATACACCTATATAGATTGATTTATTTTTTCACAAACAGACATATATCTGTTTATCTACACAATGTTACAATGTTATGTGCATTATATGCATCAAGGTGGTCTGGTGGAAACTCCATATGATATAATACTTCGGAAACTCCTCACTTCTTCAGAACCGTGCTACACTCAAGTTCAACCGTGCATATGAAGGGTGCCGTGGGATGCAGTCTCGCAGTAAATACCGGTTAAATTTGAATTCTAACCAGATTTTAAAAACACAAAATAATGTATCTATTTTTATCTAATGTATTTATTCATCTATTTACCTTTATTATTTTTTTATATATAATATTTTTATTTTTGTTTTTTAGAATCTTTTTTTTTTCCTTCCCTTAACTTTAAAATCAAATCTAAATGTAAATCAAGTCTATTCGTTTAAATTAATATGTCGGTTAAAAGTGTCAGTTAACTTTGCATGGTCTGTTCGTTTCAAATCATTGTGTATAATAATACTTAGTTTATTTATTTATATTATTTTATTTTTAAATGTGTATATTTTATATATCAATTCAGTGCAAGCCAATATTATCTGTTCACCCATCGCCCGTATCTGTCTAAGCTAATTATAACAATGGAAGGGAGGTAATTTGGTTTGGTCTGTCTAATGTTTAAGTTGCTTTTAACTGTAGTTATTTCTATATGTTAGGCTAAATATTGTTATTCTCATATTACGAATGTATTTCTTTCCTTTTTCATTTATTATTATTATTAATTAATGTTATAGGGTATTATTCTCGCTGGGGTGGTTCCGGTGTTTTATTCCCTCTTATTGTTGTTGTTGTTGTTGTTGTTATTATTATTATTATTATTATTATTATTATTATTATTATTATTATTATTTTTATTATTATTATTATCATCATCATCATCATCATCATCATCATCATCATCATCATCATCATCATCATCATCATCACCACCATCACCATCACCATCACCATCATCATCATCATCATCATCATCATCATCATCATCATCATCATCATCATCATCATCATCATCATCACCACCACCACCACCACCACCACCACCACCACCATCATCATCATCATCATCATCATCATCATCGTTATCATAATCATCATCCTCATTATTATTTACTCACTAGGAGTTATCACACTGGTTATCGTCAATGATCAACCACTGCCAACAACCTGTGGGATTCCCTGGAGTCTGAGTGACAACAAGTCTCCTCAGACTTCCAGTATGCTCCACATCTTTTCGTTCATCACCGCTGATGACCTTGCGGTATCGCAACAGGCACCTACCACCGATTTCACGATGATAAGGGTCATTGGTCTCCTCTGGGGCCCGGGTGGCAACAAGCCTCCCCACGGTCCCAGAGCTGTCCGCGCTCTTCCAGTGGAGGTCTGGTTTGTGCTTTTCCTTCTCGACACTCTGTCCATAATTTTCGTGGTGTCAGCCTATGCTTGCGCCTTTGTATGGTCTCAGTTATCCCTTTGATTCCTATTTCTCCTAGTCTTTTCTCCATGTTTTTGGGGACTGTTCCTAGTGCTCCTATGATTATTGGTGTTATACTGACTTTCTTCATGTTCCATATTCCTTTCAATTTTCTGGCAAGTTAAGTATATTAGCTTCTTTTTTCTGTCTCTTTCATCTTCACTCTGTGGTCTGCTGGAACGGCAAAGTCTACGATTTTGCAGGATTTTTCTTTCTTGTTGATTATTATCATATCCGGTCTCCTTGCTGTTATGGATTTGTCTGTTTGTACATGCATATCCCATATGATTTTGTGTTTTTCGTTTTCTAGTACAGTTTCTGGTTTGTGTTTGTACCGAATTTTTGCATATTCGAAATTCAGTTGTTTGCACATTTCCCGGTGTACTTCTTTCCCCACGCTGTCATGTCTGTTCTTGTATTCCTTTTGGGCGAGCTTGCTCCATTCACTTATTACATGATTTATCGTTTCGTCTCTTTGTCCACATAATCGGCATTTGCTGTTTTCCTGGGTTTTATCTATCTTTTCTTTAATAAAGTTTGTCCTAATCGCATTGTTCTGTGCGGCCGTCAGCAGAGATTCCGTTTCTCTGTTCAAGTGTCCTTTTCTTAGCCATGCCCAGCTGTTCTCATTGGCTTTATCTCTTGTGAGTCTTATAAAGCGTCCATGTAGTCGTTTTTCTTCCCACTTTTCCTTTCTTGTCTTTTTGTTTCTGGTTTCAGTGCTTCCTGAGTTGTTTGTTGGGCTGGTGTCTCTTTGTCGTGGTGATCAGTCTTTCCGTGTTCTGGGTTACATATTTCTCCAGCTCTTTTTTGGTGTCTTCCACACAGTCTTCTATACTTACCAGTCCTCTACCTCCTTCATTGTGCATTGTCATTAGTTTTCTAGTCCTCTGGTCAAGGTGCCTGTGTTCTTCTTTGGTCCAGCCTATGAATGGTCCAGAGTATCTTATTAGTGATACAGCCCATGTGTTTATCCCTTTTACTAGGTTTCTGCTATATAGTTTAGTTTCTAAAGTTTCCTTGTTCTTCTTAGATATTCTTTTCCAATCTTCTCTTTCATTTATGTATATTTGATTGTGTCTGCTTCCCGAACTCCCAGGTATTTATAACTTCTTGTTCTCCTAGCGCCCTCATCTCCCCTTGGTTGGGGAGTTCTATATCTTCTGTCGTCTCCAGTGTTCCTCTGTTAATCTCTAGCAGTGCACATTTTTCTATTCCAAACTCCATTTGGATATCCTGGCTGAATATCCTGGTTGTATTTATCAGCTTTTCCAGTTCTTTTTTGTTTTTTGCAAACAGTTTAAGGTCATCCATGTACATCAGGTGGTTTATTCTTTGTTCTGTATCCGTAAACCTGTATCCGGCATCACACTTTCTGAGTATGTAGTTGAGTGGAATCATGGCTATTATAAACAATAGTGGTGATAGAGAGTCTCCTTGAAAGACGTCTCTCTGAATTTTTATCTCAGACAGGTATTGTCCTCCGGCTGTCAGTTTTAGAATCCATGTTTCCATTGCTTTCTGGATGAGATTAATACTCCTGCCTGGTATCTTGTATATTTTTAAGCATTCAATTATCCACGTTTGGGGGATTTTGTCGTAGGCTTTCTTGTAGTCAATCCATGCCATGGTTATGTTCTTCTGTTTGCTCTTCACCTCCTTCAGGGTCTTTTGATCAATGTATAGTAGATCATGTACCCCTCTTTGTCCTTTCCGGCATACTTTTTGTTCCTCGGGGAGCAGTCAACATTTGTCCAGGGATTGGTAGATTTGTTCTCTCAGTTGTGCTGTTAGAATTTTCCACATTATTGGTATACATGTTAAGGTCTGTAGTTACTTGGGGTCGTTCCCTTTTTGGGGTCTTTTTGTATTAATGTTGTTCTTCCTTCCGTCATCCATTCTGGTACGTCTGTTTTGCGAATACATCCACTCAGTTTCTGCGCTAGTCCTTCATGCAGGGTCGTGAATTTTTTAAACCAGTATGCATGTATTCCATCGTGGCCTGGTGCTCTCCAGTTTGCCATTTTTCTTAAGGTTTTCTTGATCGTTTCTTTGTTAATTTCCGTTTCGATTTCTTCTTCGATTTCCTGCAGTTCATCTTTCATGTTTTTCACCTATTGGGCATTTTGTTGTGCTTTTTCGGTTCTTCCCATATCTTGCTCCAGAATTGTTTTCTTTCTGTTGGGTTCGGTTGTTCTGTTGTTGTTTTTTCTCCATTTACGTTTTTGTAAAACTGGCTTTCATGGTTTTCAAAGGTCCTGTCTGTTTGCTCTGTTCTGATTTGTACCTGTATCGTCTCAGTCTTCCTTCTATTGCTGCTATCTTTTGTTTTATTTCTTCATGTTTCTCATTTAATTTTTCCTTGCGTTTCTGATTTTTGCTTCTTAATCGTTTCATGTCCTCCTTCTTTCTGTTCACGGTTTTAGCTTCTTCCCGCAGTTTGGTGATCTGGGTTTCCAGTCTGATTTCCCATCCAGGTTTCGTCGGTCCTCTCTTTTGTCCATTCTCTTCGTTTCTTAGTTTCATACTTACCGATTTTGCCCCTGCATATATCAGGTTGTTAAGATCTGTGATAGTTTCTGATGGGATGTGTGTGAGGAGTCTGTTTACTCTTTCTGTTTCTGCTTTTAACTTCTTCGCTACTTCATTCCTGAGAGATGGGAGTTTTGTTTTGTTTTTTAACATGTATCGTCTAATGTTCTCCACTTCACTTTCTTCTTTTTCGGTGAGTTCTATCTCAGCAGGTTCTGTGGTTCCGCAGAATTCTATCTCATCTGGTTCTGTGATTCCGTAGTCTTAAATCTCTTCAGTTTCAGTGTGTATATTTTGCCCGTCCTCTTCCTGTGGTTTCTCTTTCGGTGGTGTTTCTTGCTCCGTTTCGCAATTCACCTTCTGTCTGATTTCCATCAGTTCCATCTCCGAGAACCATCCTCGCTTGAGGATCTGTCTTGCTTGATCTGCTATCCTTTGTTCAGTTGTATTGTAGTCACTAGCAATGTCCCAGAGATGTTTCATTCGTTTTCGGTAGCCTCTTTCTGTAGGGTAGCGGCTTTTATAATAGCACTCCATCACCAGTTTGTTCTCTTTCGTGGTCCATTTCTTTCTATATCCTTTCAGTTTGCTGTTTTCGCTCTGGTTTTCCTGTCTTTGGTCTGTGTCCTTGTCGTACCTGGAATCAGAGAGGTTACTTACCTGGTTCTTGTCCGTTGTCTTGTTTCTGAAATGAGAAGGGCCAACATTCGCAGGATGCGAACCGGGTCCCCCATGTTGGCTCACGAGGGAGCACCTGCCCATCATGCCACTCAGGTCTTTCTCCTGAGTCCCACGGCTTGTATTTATATTATTGTGCATTATTCATATTTTTGGTGTGTGTGGCCACACCAGGCCCAGGCTTATTTTGCCTGTGGTCCTGTCACAGGGATAGTGATTGTCACATTAATTTTAATGAGTGATAGGGTGCACTACCACACACACAAAAAAGTATATATATATATATATATATATATATATATATATATATGAATATATATATATATATATATGTTATATAAAGACAGATAAGTTCATTGTATACGAAAAGGGAATAGAAAGTTGAAGATACGTTTCCCTCTCGCTAGTAAGTATAGATAGAGAATTAAGAGAGAGAGACAGACAAACACTTTAGGCCAGTATGGACTTAAGGATTTCTGCAGTCAGGAATCAATAGACAGTATATATCAACATTTAAACACATTTAAGTCAACCACAGAGATGAGAGCATTCATGAAATACACATTAAGATTTGGAGAATATTGGCGTAAAGAAAAAAAAATTGAAAAGGTGGGATTTTCGGTAAACGCATCGAAATAGCCTGGAAGAAAAGATTATTTTACTCAGGAAATACAAATAAATTAAGTACTTAGCTTTTTTTTCTCCTTGCTCTTTTTTTTGCTAAATGACACCCAGTAAACTTTCAGTTGAAAGTTTTAGTCACGAATTCCTATGTCGTTGGTACGCTGTTAAATATGTCTGCCACACAATGGTGGCTTCATTAAGACTGGCCTGCCTTCTTCTTATATATATTCATCAGTGGTCTGCGCCTACTTTTCGCCCTTACCCTTTCCCCCTCCTCTCACTATCCATCTCTTTTGGCCCCCACTAAAAAAAAAAACACTCAACAAAGTTGGGATTTTCGGTAAACGCATCGAAATAGCCTGGAAGAATAGATTATTTAACTCAGGTAATACAAATAAATTAAGTACTTAGATTTTTTTTCTCCTTGCTCTTTTTTTTGCTAAATGACATCCAGTAAACTTTCAGTTGAAAGTTTTAGTCACGAATTCCAATGTCGTTGGTACGCTGTTAAATATGCCTGCCACACAATTGGTGGCTATTATTATTAGTATTATTATTATTATCATTTGTATCATTATTATTTTTACTGTTGTTATTATTATTATTACTGTTGCTATTTATTTATTTATTTATTTTTATTATTGTTATTATTATTATTATTTATTTGTTTATTTATTTATACTGTTGTTATTATTATTATTTATTTATTTTTATTTTTCAGGTATTACTATTTTTTAGTGTTATTATTATTATTTATTAATTATTTTTTTAATTTAATTTATTTATTTTTCCTTAGGTATTTAATGTCGATTAACTATTAATGTTTTAAATTAAATGTTCACGCATGGGCAGTCTCGACATTTCTTATTAATTACTTATATTGTTTTAATAATATCTTTATTTCTATTCAGTTATTTAACTATTTTATTCATTCAATGTCTTGTTGCATTATTATTAATACTACTCATAGTATTACTATATATTATTATAGGGAATGTTTTTAGTAAGGTTAAGTTATTACTATTATTAGTTTATAGACTTTAATATTAATAACAAAATTTTTTTTAATTTTTTAAAATCATTTTTTATATAGTTATCTATTTATTTATTTTACTTAACCATTTATTTCTCTATTTTAATTTTTTTATAATTACTTATTCATTCATTTATCTTTATCTATTTATTTATTTATTTTTCCTGTTATTTTGTGTTGAGTGAGTATTTAACCTATGTTGTTATATCATTTGTTATTATTATAAGGTGATGTTTTCGTTAGATTATTAGTTTTTAGTATGCATTTAAAAGTTAAATCAAGATCAAATCAATCCAACAACAGTGAGATGTGAAACTATATCAGACTAGAAATGATGATCTTAATTCGAGTTTTAAAACTCATAACTTTTTGATGAATAATACGTATATTATACAAATATATTATAACACTACATACTATATTAGCAAAATATAAGTACATAGTAATTGTGTAAATATGTTTTAATTTATTGCATTACTATTCAGAAGAAAAATATCTCTTTCATTTATTTTCTGGAATAGTTTACTTTGAAGCTAAATAATGTTAAGTGTTCTTATTACAATAACTGCAGTTACTAAACACTTCGAATTTATAGCATTCGAGGTAACAGATCCGCTAAGTCTACTGGAAATAACTATGAGTAACTTATAATGAGAAAATATTCAGTTCTTATTTACTAATGTTTTAACTATATGTTGTGCTCAATATAGGAAGAAAGGGGAAAAAGAAAATCCCGATCCTTCACCCTAATCGATTAGGTCAACGGAAATAAGTATAATGCTATTAATAAATTATAATAAGAAAATATTCAGTTCTTATTTACTAATGTTGTAACTATATGTTGTGCTCAATATAGGAAGAAAGGGGAAAAAGAAAATCACGATCCTTCACCCTAATCGATTAGGTCAACGGAAATAAGTATAATGCTATTAGTAAATTATAATGAGAAAATATTCAGTTCTTATTTACTAATGTTGTAACTATATGTTGTGCTCGGTCCATGGAAGAAAGAGGAAAAAAGAAAATCACGATCCTTCACACTAATCGATTAGGTCAACGGAAATAAGTATAATGCTATCAGTAAATTATAATAAGAAAATATTCAGTTCTTATTTACTAATGTAGTAACTATATGTTGTGCTCAATATAAAAAGAAACGGGGAAAAAATCACGATGCTACACCCTAATCGATTAGGTCAACGGAAATAAGTATAATGCTATTAGTTAATTATAATAAGAAAATATTCAGTTCTTATTTACTAATGTTGTAACTATATGTTGTGCTCAATATAGGAAGAAAGGGGAAAAAGAAAATAACGATCTAACACCCTAATCGATTAGGTGAACGGAAATAAGTATAATGCTATTAGTAAATTATAAAAAGAAAATATTCAGTTGTTATTTACTAATGTTGTAACTATATGTTGTGCTCAATATAGGAAGAAAGGGGAAAAAGAAAATAACGATCTAACACCCTAATCGATTAGGTGAACGGAAATAAGTATAATGCTATTAGTAAATTATAAAAAGAAAATATTCAGTTGTTATTTACTAATGTTGTAACTATATGGTGTGCTCAATATAAGAAGAAAGGGGAAAAAGAAAATCACGATCTAACACCTTAATCGATTAGGTCAACGGAAATAAATATAATGCTATTAGTAAATTATAATGAGAAAATATTCAGTTCTTATTTACTAATGTTGTAACTAGATGTTGTGCTCAATATAGAAAGAAAGGGGAAAAAGAAAATCACGATCCTACACCCTAATCGATTAGGTCAACGGAAATAAGTATCATGCTATTAGTAAATTATAATAAGAAAATATTCAGTTCTTATTTACTAATGTTGTAACTAGATGTTGTGCTCAATATAGGAAGCAAGGGGAAAAAGAAAATCACGATCCTTCAACCTAAACGATTAGGTCAACGGAAATAAGTATAATGCTATTAGTACATTATAATAAGAAAATATTCAGTTCTTATTTACTAATGTTGTAACTATATGTTGTGCTCAATATAGGAAGAAAGGGGAAAAAGAAAATCACGATCCATTACACCTAATCGATTAGGTCAACGGTAATAAGTATAATGCTATTAGTAAATTATAATAAGAAAATATTCAGTTTTTATTTACTAATGTTGTAACTATATGTTGTGCTCAATATAGGAAGAAAGGGGAAAAAGAAAATCACGATCCTACACCCTAATCGATTAGGTCAACGGAAATAAGTATAATGCTATTAGTAAATTATAATAAGAAAATATTCAGTTCTTATTTACTAATGTTTTAACTATATGTTGTGCTCAATATAGGAAGAAAGGGGAAAAAGAAAATCACGATCCTTCACCCTAATCGATTAGGTCAACGGAAATAAGTATAATGCTATTAGTTAATTATAATAAGAAAATATTCAGTTCTTATTTACTAATGTTTTAACTATATGTTGTGCTCAATATAGGAAGAAAGGGGAAAAAGAAAATCACGATCCTTCACCCTAATCGATTAGGTCAACGGAAATAAGTATAATGCTATTAGTAAATTATAATGAGAAAATATTCAGTTCTTATTTACTAATGTTGTAACTATATGTTGTGCTCAATATAGGAAGAAAGGGGAAAAAGAAAATCACGATCCTACACCCTAATAGATTAGGTCAACGGAAATAAGTATAATGCTATTAGTTAATTATAATAAGAAAATATTCAGTTGTTATTTACTAATGTTGTAACTATATGTTGTGCTCAATATAGGAAGAAAGAGGAAAAAGAAAATAACGATCTAACACCCTAATCGATTAGGTGAACGGAAATAAGTATAATGCTATTAGTAAATTATAAAAAGAAAATATTCAGTTCTTATTTACTAATGTTTTAACTATATGTTGTGCTCAATATAGGAAGAAAGGGGAAAAAGAAAATCACGATCCTTCACCCTAATCGATTAGGTCAACGGAAATAAGTATAATGCTATTAGTAAATTATAATGAGAAAATATTCAGTTCTTATTTACTAATGTTGTAACTATATGTTGTGCTCAATATTCGAAGAAAGGGGGAAAAGAAAACCACGATCCTTCACTCTAATCGATTAGGTCAACGGAAATAAGTATAATGCTATCAGTAAATTATAATAAGAAAATATTCAGTTCTTATTTACTAATGTTGTAACTATATGTTGTGCTCAATATAGGAAGAAAGGAGAAAAAGAAAATCACGATCCTACACCCTAATCGATTAGGTTAACGGAAATAAGTATAATGCTATTAGTAAATTATAATGAGAAAATATTCAGTTCTTACTTGATGATGTTTAAATCTATATATAGTGTGTTCATAATAGAAAGAAAGAATATACAACTTATTTGAAATCTAAAATTTATTCTTATGTAAAGTAAATCTGAAAATATAATGAGTGCGTTCCTTTAGCAGGACTATGGGTCCCATTACTCATTTGAAACTTCAGATGTATTCTATGTTGATACATTCATATTATACGTGTAAAATTATCCGGTGAATATTATTTAATTTGTCCAGAATCTATACACTATACTCTATGTGCAGAATATGTACGTTACGTACGCTCTAAAGTAAACTTCAAATACATACATCTGATTTTTTATGAGGGTTATTTCATATGTTGACTTAACGAATCTTTCAATTCCTAAGATAGGAAAACATGAGATTTAAAACATCGAGTGTGCGGTTTCGATTCTTCCCTCCTCCTCATATAGTTTAAAACAATAGAACCATATGAAATAAAAACACAGTTTGTTTTAATATAATGAAATATAAGTACAACATTTGTTGTATATTTAATATGAACCTCCCAATAAAGATTACCTTACTTTCGCCAGCGTCGTTAACAAAGCCATGATCAATTTAAAATATCGGACTTTAGAACTTACACATTTAAATGTTTAATTATAGTACATGTTGAATTAAATGTTTTATCTTCGATATTAAGTCCTAATTAATGTGTACATTTGTTATACACGGTTTCTTAATAATTAAACAATCTAATGTGCTTTTCATTTCATGAACATTTGACAAACCTTGTTGCAAACAATGTTCAATTTTTTTTTTTTTTAATTCGCCATTATGCAATAATATTCTCTCGTTGATATGTTTTAAGAGTATTTCGTGAATACAAATTTTATTTCCCTTCATAATTGCATTTCAATTTATACAATTAATTCAATAATGCATATTTTCAAGCTTACATTTATTCAATAAAATTGATTTATCTTTAAAATAGTAGGCTGAAGGTGTATTGAAGAATTGATTTAATATAATATTTTCGAGAAATCATTTCAATAAATACATTACAATTATTACGGAACTTATAGTTAAATTTGTATTATAAATATTTCAATTAACTAAATTTTATTCACTGAACACTTTTTACTCTCTCGTAAATTAATTTTAATACCGTATTATTAAACTTAAAAAAGCAATATCGTGTCTGCCTGAATCGTGGTCTACATAATAAATGGTATGATTAATTATCATATTGATTATGTAAAACTCATTTTATTACTTTCTTAGATTAAGAAACACGCTAAAATCGACTTGGCGTCGGTACTTTCGGGTGGTTTACGTAAACCCATGGAAATAATATTCAGGTGGGTCTTGTTATTAAAACAAATAATATTCAGGTGTCTCGTTACTTAAACATATTATGTGCTTAAATATAAAAACAAATAATATTTCAGGTGTGCCTCGTAATCAAAACGAATAATATTTAATGTATGCCTCGTTATGAAAACAAACACTATTTTATGTGTGCCTCGTTATTAAAACAAATAATATTGCAGAGGTGCCTCGTTATAAAAAGAAATAATATTCAGGTGTGCCTCGTTATAAAAACAAATATTATTTCAGGTGTGCTTCGTTATTAAAACAAATAATATCCAGGTGTGTCTCGTTATTAAAACCAATATTATTCAGGTGTACTTTGTTATTAAAACAACTAATACTGCAGGTGTGCTTCGTTATAAACACAAATAATATGAAGTTGTTCCTCGTTATTAAAACTAATAATATTCAGGTGTGCCTCGTTATTAAAACAAATATTATGTCAGGTGTGTCTCGTTATTACAACTACTCATATTCATGTGTGCCTCCTTATTAAAAAAAAAAATTATTCAGGTTTGTGTAGTATCAAAGGTAAGTTATGCCCGTCGCACTCCTTTGATTAATGATGGAATGTTCTGCATTCGTGTTTATATTAAGAGTGAATATTTAATACTATTAGTAAGCAACAAAGCCCGTCTGTTACTACGTTATTTATTCACTGCTGTAAGTCCGTTATTATTTATCGTTACTTATTGTTATTATTGTTATTTGTTAAAGTTGTTGCTTATTTTTTGTCACTCCTTATTTTTGTTATTTAGAGTTTTGTTATTTTTTTTACCGTTCTCCGGCCATGGCGACTGCCAGCTGTGTGCCTGCGGAGACCTCTGCAATGGTTGAGAAGCCATCTCAGCCTTCTGAAAAGACGGAATGGATTAAGCCACCCGCTCTACAAATAGACGTTGGCAGATTTGTCGCCAAAGCCAAGGACTGCGCTGAATTTGTAACAGACACTGGTATTATTATCCAACTACCAAGATTGGAAGAGTTTACAAAAAAAAACATTTTAATGTGTGTGGCAGACAGAAAATCAAAAAAACTGATAAGATCGTCCAAGGAAACAGTTGCAAAACTAATTGCAACGACTGGAGTACGTGCTGAGAGAATTGTCAAGTGCAAAGGTTATAATACGTGGAATAGTCTGTTTAAGACCGAGGAGAATTGTATTGAACTCTCCAAAAAAGAAATCATCACTAAAGATTACATTCTTCGCATGCAGTATATGGGTCGAAGAAGAACAACCATTTCCGTTTTCGAAGTACCGGCTGTGGTACCTGGCGAATATTTAGGCGCCTTTTTGCTGAGGTTTGGTGAGATAACGGCGATTACAGTGGATAAGTTTAATGGAACGTGGTCGTTTGACGTTTGGCTGAATGAATCGGCGTTTAAAAAAGTACCATATTATATTGAGGCGAACGGGGAGAAATTGCCCGTGGTGGTGGCTGGAAGACGTCCAGCTTGTTGGATCTGTAACTTAACGTTTACTTGCCCCACGAGGATTAAACCGGCCCAGCCTAACCCCAAAAACAGAGTGCTGGAACTTTTGACCCCTAAAGTTTCTTCGGATAAGACAACTCCCTCCCCAAATCGATCAACTACAAATATTACTCAAGATGAATTTGAAGACTTGTGCAACACTTCAAACGAATCTACAAACAAAAAGTCATTTGGAATATTGTCACTGGCAAAAAAATCGCCCAAATCATACGCACAAGCTATGACTGAGGAAGAACAGCTGGAAATCGAAACTAGCCATGATCCTGGTGGTGAACAATACAAGAAAATTTTAAATCTTAAAAAGACTCTCGACGAGGAGCGTAAAATAGAGAACAAAAAAGGAAAAAAAAAACGAAGAAAAAAAAATGGTCTCCGAAACTACAGTTATTTCGGTTAAAACTACTTCCCCGGCTAAAGAACGTCGCTCCCCAGTCAAAGCTGCTCCTTCCCCATTAAAGTCGTCCCCACCAGTAAAGGAATCTAACTTGACCCCTTTATCCAAAGAGAAGTCCGTTTCCCCCAAACCATCCTCTTTCTGCTCCCCCAGCAACACCCCTAAAAATACACCGCACCCCTCTCCAATGAAGATTGATATGTTCTCTCCTGCCACAACCCAGAAACGTCAACGAAGCCCCTCTATAGAGGCTCAAAAAAAAGAAGAAGCACTCTTTCTTCACCGGCAAAGATGTTTGCAAGCTAACTTCAGAGACTGAAAACCTCATGATGAACCACCACAAAAAGGATTATCGACACCTAGCTACGCTGAAGACGGTTCATAAAAAAGATATTTCTAACCCAGAAAACTTTTTAGAAGCCAAAAGACTTTTAACTGTAGTAAGATCCAGAAACAAGGCGAAGGGGGTATGGAGCTTGATGGAGGAGGCGAATAACTCATTTAAGATGTCACCTCCTCTCCCTTTCTTTAATGACGACGAATTAAAACTACTTAAAAAGTCTTGTGTTGGGAGTGTCCCTGTACGTATCCATCCAACTCTCTATAGGGCGATAAAATTAACTTTCCCCTTGGACATTGGCGGTTTGTCCCCGGACGGTCTCATTACTACTGAAATGGGACAAGGTTCTCTGGGGTCATCTGTCGGTGTCTTAAAATCGTCTATGTTCGTTTCGGGTTCCCAACTCTAAGAGCACTAGAATGACACTCAGATTAGCAAGCCTAAATGGCCGAGGGTTGAGGGACACCGCTCGTAAACTTCGAGTAGTACGTGACCTTCAGCGACTCGGCGTGGATGTATGTTGTTTGCAGGGGACCCACTTTATTCCCAGTGAGTATCAGGGTGCGCTGACTAGAGACTTTCAGCTCTATTCAGCGTACTTTGAAACTCACTCAAGAGGGGTTTCCTGGCTAGTTAAGCGCACACTGAATGCGACGTGTGACCCAATCTATGCGGATCCTGAGGGAAGGCTGTGCGTTCTTGATGTTACCGTAAATGATGTGGCTTTTCGGCTTATTGGGGTTTATGCGCCCAACGCCTATTCTGAGCGGGTTCCTTTTTTTCGGCGGATCGAGCCCTTTATGGATACGTCGCCTCGGATAATTCTAGCGGGAGACTGGAACGCGATCTTGGATCCCGATTTAGATCTCTTGGGAAATCCTAGGGGAACTAACAGCAACGGGGATGTTTAGGCATTTCGTGACTTTATCGATAAGTTCGATCTTGTCGATAAATTTCGAAATGAGAAACCCCGTGAAGTAGTATGGACTTGGACTGCTAGTCGCGGCTCCGATTTAAGGCAACTTTCGAGTTACCTTGATCGGTTCTTAATTAGGAGAGTCGATTTAGGGCTTTTAGATTGTCCAAGTTTTCATAACATAGTTTACTCGGATCATAGGCTTGTCCGGGTTCGGGTAAACTTAGATAGTTCTAAGCCGAGATTGGCTGGGTACTGGAAGTACAACACATCGTTGTTCGATTTGAAGGACTTCCAGGAACAGCTTTTACTAACATTACAGAGGGAATTGACGGGTGCTATCATTGGGAATAAGTGGTGGGGCTATCTTAAGAACGTTATTAGGTCCATCGTTGCTGATTATAGTCGTCGACTCTACCTTAGATCTAGGGCAACGAAAGTGGCACTAGAAGCTAGATTAAGTCGGGCGGTTGAAGCGGGGGATAGCGTTACCTTTACTGTAGCTAAAACAGAACTGAACTCCTTGGACAACAAGGCAGATCAGGGATTGTTAGGGCTAGGTTAAAAAGAGTGCCGCACGAGGCGACAAACATGGCCGCGTCACTGCGTGTGGAAGAACGTCGACGGTCTACTGATCGACACATCGCCAGTGTCACATTATCGGATGGGCGTCTCGTGACTACAAACGACGGGATTTTGGAAGGTTTTCGCTCTTATTTTCATGATCTTTTTACCAAGGAGCCCGGTCTAACAATGGCTCAGTTCGACGCCTATTTAGCTGACTTTTCTCGTCTCGAGGCGACCGAAGCAGCTAGGTGCGAAGGGTGTATAAATGAGGATGAAGTCCTGGGATCCCTAAGGCAGGTTGGCCTTGATAAGTCTCCGGGTATCGATGGTCTGCCTTACGAACTGTATTTGAGGTTGTCGCCCATTTTTGTTCCCCTGCTGGCTGTGTTGTTTAACTCCTGGTTTAGGAATGGGTCTATCCCCCAGTACTTTACCAGGGGTATCATCAAATTGCTTCGCAAGGACAAAAGTGGTGGGGATGGTATAGGTAATTTCCGGCCCTTAACAATGTTAAATACAGAGTTAAAGATTTTGGCCAAGATCTTAGCTAATCGTCTGCAGGTTGTCTTGTTTCGTCTAATAAGTCCCGAACAGACTTGTTCTGTTAAAGGCCGGACTATTCAAGATAATTAGCACATGATACGCTTGATCATAGAGAAAGTCGACACGGAAGCCGCGCTGATCAGTCCAAAGCATTCGATAGGCTCGATCATCGTTACTTGGAGGCTGTCTTGTCTTCGGCTGGATTTGGTCCCCATTTCCGCTCCTAAATTCGCCTCTTTTATGCAAACCCCGGTGCGTTGGTTGAAGTGAATGGAATGAGGTCGAAGCCTTTCGATTTGTCCAGATCTATTTGTCAGGGATGTCCGCTTTCACCGATGCTTTATGTGGTTGCGTTGGAGCCTTTCCTTCGCAGGCTTAGGGTGAATCCGGTCCTTCGTGGGATTACTTTGTCTGGTGCTTGCCCCATGATTAAGTACTCCGCCTATGCCGACGACGTCACTGTGCTTGTAACGAGCAGTGCTGAGATTAGGGTCGTCGACATGGAAATAAGACGGTATGAACAAGTGACAGGGGCCAAAATCAACTGCGATGAATCTGTTGGCTTACGCATTTGTGCCTGGAGGGGTGCCCCCCTTCAGGGGCCCTTTGGCTGGACGGATGGGCCTTTCAAGATACTCGGCGTCCGGTTTGGTCCTGATCTCCAGTTGGAGAAAAATTGGTCGGAAGTGTTGAAAGCGGTTAAGGCTTCAGCCCGTCTGTGGTCTTTGAGAAATCTTACTTTAAAAGGAAGAGCGGAAGTGTGTAATTCTCACATGTATCCTGTCATGCTCTACCGTCTTTCTGTGCTCCCTCTGCCGGCGGACACCCTAATTGATTTAGTGAAGGCTCTTTTCGTGTTTTTGTGGCGCGGAAAGCAGCCAATGGTTCGCCGGGAGATCTGCTACTTGCATCCGTCTGAAGGCGGACTGGGTATGCCAAGCGTTGATATTCGTCAATATACGCTTCGCTTACACTACCTAGACCGAATGTGTACACCTTTTGAGAGAAACGGTGAATTCTGGAAGGAAGACACCAAGAAAGCCTTTCCGGCTTTGAAAAGTGTGCACTTGCATGGGGGTGAGGCATTTCGTTTACCTCGACGCGAGTGCTCCTTTTATCGCGAGTGTCGACAGTCCTTGAAGTACCTTCTAAGGGTGTCAGAAAGCCTCTCTGACACCTGAGTGTTGTCTCGTAAAACACTATATCGGGTTATGGTGAGGGGATCTGTTCGTGACAGTATTACTGAGGAGCTCGATCTTATGAAGGGAGAACTCTGCTTGATCTGGCCTTGGGCGCCTGGGTTGAAATGCTTCGATAATTACGAGGCATCACTCACATGGCTGATAATAAGAAATGCACTCTGGGTCGGCAAAAAAGATTTTCGCAGCGGGATTAAGAGAGACACCGAGTTGTGTTCGATGCGGTGACTGGGAGGAAACGACCAGTCATGTTTTCTTTCATTGCCCCATCGTTCGCCCGCTGTGTGAGTTAGTTGAAGGCTACACGGTTCGCATGTTGAACGGACAGTTCTTCGTTTTGGAGTCTTTTTCGACATGCTGCAATTGTGCACCAATCATGAAGTGGGAGGAGCATTATGTGTTTATTTGCTTACTAGCTGTTATGAGAGGAGTGATTTGGTCGACACGATAGAAAGAAGTCTACGGGGAAGAGACCTTCACTGCTCCCCAGCTTGTCCTGATTTTCCAGTCTCGCCTGAAAATGCGCCTCAGGCTGGAGAAGGTGAAACTTCCTCCGGCAGATTTCAACGAAAGGTGGGTGAAAGTTGCGCGTTTGTGTCGTGTGAATGGAGCTAATTTTGAGTGGTACTTGGACGTGCTTTAGACAGAATATTGGGTAGTCGAACCGAACACTGACCCTTTTATTTGACCCGGTAAGGCAAGATTAGTATATGTTTTGTTTTATTTCCCATTTTTAGCTTAGCTAGAGGTATGTAAGTTCTCATAGGTCCTACTTTTATTTTCGTCCTCTCCCCCCCCCCCTCTTTTTTTCTTTTTTTTACCCCGACTTTTATTTTATAATTCCCATTCCCGACCCCAATTAGGTGACTGATCTGTTGTTTTGTCAGAGATGCAGGTCTGTATTCGTAATTTTCGAAGGAGGTGTGAGAATAAAACTTTCGTGACCTGCATCGCCTTTTTTCGACTGGCAAAACTACTTATCGGCCACATTTCGTTAGTGGGAGGTTCTTATACTAACACTTAATTTTATTTATTTTTTCATTGTATATATATATATATCATTCTTGTTCCACCACTTTCCATTTCATGTATATATTTTGTCATTTTTGGGTTTTAAGTAGGTAAATCATGGAGTAAATTTGTTTTGGTGATTGTGACTAGTTAAGTTAAGAATCTTAGTCAGGTCAACATTTTCCCCTACCCCCCTCTTCGGCGTTGTGCCAAATTTTGAAAATTTTTCAAATAAATATCCTCAGTAAGCAACGTCTTTCTCGTCGATATCTTCTATTTCTTCCTGTTATTGTTATTCCAGTAATTGTTTTTATTGTTTTTGTTATTCGGACTCTTTTTTTAGAGCTGAATTATTTTTACGCGCGATTTTTTTTGTACTCTTTTTTCTTCTTTCTTTCCGTTTTTAACGGGTTTGGTTTCACTCTTCGGCCATAGCAGCTCCATTCCCGGTGGCAAACGAAAATCAATGGGGTCGACACCTCCCCCCCCCAACCTGGAACGTCGGGCTGGACAAAACCGCCGGCTCAAAACATAAATCTGGAAGAATTTCAAGCCAAAATGGAGACCTATAAAAGCAAAGTTACCAAGACAGGACTCATTATCGACTTACCAAAACTCGAAAACATTCAAAAGAAGACACTCACGATGTTCGTCATGGACATGAACATAAATAAAGCTGTAAGAGTATTTTGTTGACATAACCAGTGAACATCATGAAGACTCGCGGACATAATAATTGGTCTGCACTTTTTGCATCAGAAACGGAGTGCATGACACTCGCAAAAAAGAAATTATACAACATTAGTGTATACTCCGAATGGAACACCTCGGAAGACGGAGAACTACGATATCTGTGTTTAATGCCCCCTTCTATATTAAAGGCGCTCACATCGGAGCACTTTTCTCAAAATATAGAGAGTTAATGTCAGTAACCTGCGATCAGTACCTTTCCATATGGAACTTTGACATTCTTATCGATCAGAATACATTTTATGAGATACCATATTATCTCGAAATTGAGGAAGACAAACTGACGGTTATTCTCGCGGGCAGACGACCGGCCTGTTGGTAATGTAATGCGATAGGGCATCTCACGTTCGACTGCCCAGAACAGAAAAAGCCAGCTAACAACCAAAAAACCTATGTTGGAGCCCATCTGGGCCCTAAAATTGGACATGTGCTGATAGATTCCCCCACAAAGATAAAAGTATATACCGAAAAGGACTAACTGAATTTGACGAGCAATACGAAAAAGGGGGAAATAGAAAATCGTAAGAGGGAAGAAAACACCTGGAAGACTCGCCCTGGAACAATTAAGGGCGGAGTTGGAGGAATAATATAGAATACTGGAGGATCCAGGGCGAGAATCATATGTTAATGCAGCCCAACTAAATAAAAAGCTACGATGAGCAAGCAACACTTAGCACTAACACTGCGCCCAAAACTCAGCGCAACAAAGAGGGACCTATATGTATACCACCAACAACGCCTATTTCCCCCCCCCCCAAAGAAAATACCTCACCACACAAGATGCAACCCCCAGTCATCGCAAACATAAAGGAAAGAGAATACAAACTGATACTTCTAAGCCCAGCTAGGCAAAAAGCTTCATACAGCTGGCATAAGGATTTCGCCTATTTGTCGTCGTTGCAGTGACGCAGACGAGACTGTTAGCCACGCCTTTGTTTATTGCTACATCGTTGTGCCGCTCATTAAGTTAGTTTCAGGTGTCATGGTTCGCGTACCGAATGTAACATCTTTCAACCTGGAACCGATTAATATATGTAGCAATGGGGCCCCGACAAATGATAGACAAACACGTTTTATATTGTATTGCTTACTAGCGTTGTTGAGAAGTGTGATATGGCAGACACGTTTTAAAGTTGTCTACGACGGTAAGACCTTCGCTGCTCTCGACGTTATATAAATTTCAAGTGTTGTCTGAAGATCCGCATTAAGGACGAGAAGGCGAAACTCTCTTCGGCAGATTTTGGTGAAAAATGGGTGACAGTTGCACGATTGTGTCGAGTGAGAGGGGCTAGACTTGAGTGGTATCTGGATGAGTCTAAGACAAAGGATTTTGGGTTTCTCCAACGAACGTTTCTCATCCCCCTTTTAAGGCTAGATTAGTTGACCCGTTTTTGACTATTATTTTTGTTCATAACTTGGTAAGTGCATGAATGATTTCATTAGGGTCCCGTTTTATTTTCGTCCTAGCCCACCCCCCGTTTTCTTTTTTCTACCCAAATTTAATTTTTTTTAATTCCCCAACGCCTTTCCAGATTAGGTGAAAGATAGCTTGATTTGCCGGAGATTCAGGTCACCTTTCAAGATTTTCGAAAGAGGTGATGAAAATAAAACGTTCGAGCCTGCATCGCGTTTCGACTAACAAATCCGCATACCGTTTGACTGCAAACCAGTAGCAGTAAAATCAAGACGCTATTCACGAACAGACAAACAGTTCATAGCAGCAGAAGAAGCAAACCTATTTAAGGGAGGAATTATAGAGGCATATGAATCTCCATGGAGAGCCCAGGTCCTCGTAACAACCACCGAAAATCACAAGAAAAAGATGGTCATTGACTATTTCCAGACCGTCAACAGATACAAATTACTCGATGCTTATCCACTTCCTCGTATCGCAGAAATGATTTTGAATATTGCAAAATATCACATTTTCAGTATTTGGATCCCAGAAGTGCCTACCATCAGGTACCTATCAAGCCAGGGAGTAAGCACTACACGGCATTGGTCGCCTATAAAAGTTCTGCCGAATTCCTGTTGGGATAACAAATGGTGTGGCTAGCTTCCTAAGGGTAATAGATGAAATAATCTCCAATGAAAAATTGAAGGGTACTGTTGCATATATAGACACTGTCACAGTATGCTTACATAACCAAGCTGCTGTCAAGAAATATAATCTGAGTTTGAACAGTGAAAAATGTTCCTACAACTTGAAAAGTATCAAGCTATTGGGATACATTGTCAAAAATGGAACCATGACGCCGGATCCCGAGCGACTGAAACCCCTAATGGAATTATTAATCCCTAAAAACATGCCCTCTTTATGACGAGCCCTCGGTATGTTCGCCCACTACTCCCAATGGGTTGCGTCTCTTACAGAAAAAATTGATGCAAGTATCTACTTTTCCTTTGTTCTATTCCGCCATCAAATCATTTCAAAACATCAAAAAGAACATTGCCCAGTCTGCCATTTCGGTTGTGGATCCTTTTATCCCTCTATTTGTTGAGACGGATGACTCCGACTGTGCAATAGCTGCGTTACTGAGACAATCCGGTCGTCCTGTAGCTTTTTTTTCAGGAACACTTTTGCGATCTGAGCGACGACACTCGGCAATAGAAAAAGAAGCGTACGCCATAGTTGAGGCATTACGAAAATGGAGGCATTACCTAATCGGCCGACATGTTGAATTAATTACTGACCAAAAGTCGGTCTAATTTATGTTTAACCCAAAAACAATGAGCTGGTTAGGAGAATGCCGCGGTCGACGCGCTTTCAAGGGTATGTGGCCTGGTAACTGGCTCAGGTGATCTTCAGTATATACACAGCGAATTGTGTCACCCAGGTATCACAAGAATGATTCACCTAGTCAGAAGCAGAAACTTGCCATATTCTGTTAAAGACGTAAAAAGAATTACGAACTCTTGTCGAATATGTGCAGAAACTAAGCCTATGTTCTACAAACCCCCTCCAGCAACACTCATTAAGGCCACACAGCCTGTTGAAAGACTTAACCTGGATGTTAAGGGCCCTATACCCTCTAAAACTTAAAATAAATTCATGCTCACTATAATAGACGAGTACTACATATTTCCGTTCGTCATCCCCTGACTAGACGTAACGGCTGCAACAGTAATTCAAGGTCTCTGCTCCATTTTGCCGTTTTTAGAGTGCCTGCATATGTGCATTCAGATCGTGGATCTGCTTTTATGTTTGACGAACTCAAGCAGTTTCTGCATGAACGAAGAGTAGCTGAAAGTAGAACAACTCCTCACAATCTTCAAGGAAACGGACAGTGCGAAAGATACAATGGCATAATATGGAAGACAGTACAGTTGTCGGCCGCAAATCGCAATAGTCCGATCTCCGATTGGGAAAGTCTCATTCCTATAGCCTTATACGCTATTAGGACTATTATGTACATCGACAAACGCTACTCCACATGAGAGATTCTTGTGGTTCCCACGACGAAGCTCAGCAGGTACAACACTTCCCTCGTGGCTTACACAACCTGGCACAGTTTTATTAAAACGCCATGTTCGTCATAGTAAACATGACCCATTGGTGAGCGAGATAGAATTAATCGAAGCGAACCCTCAGTATGCACTGGTCAGAAATTCGGAAGGAAGGCAATCAACTGTCTGCTTAAGGGATCTAGCCTCGGAAGGGAATGTATATGAACGTATAACTGCTTTAGATGGATATACAGCTCCGGTTCGTGGAACAAGTCCGACCCTCTTAGTTGATCCTGCGCCAGATACGTCAAGTTCAGAGTCCCAACAAAACGAATCTGAATATTCTAACAGAGACGTCTCTGACTTTAGTTCGGACGACAAATGGGTACCACGAAAGCGACTTCCTGTGTGCGTCGTTATAAAATCAAATAATATTTCAAGTGTGTCTCGTTATTAAAACAAATAATATTTCTTCTGAAAACGAATCAATTATTTTATATATACTAACGTCTTTTATGAGTTTTAATAATTTGTTAACATCACTTTTTCTTATGTCTTTTCAGAGATGTGTTGTATATACAAGTGATATTGTTACTGGTTATTCTACAAAATACAGTCGGTAATTATAATATATATGATATAATTTATACTTTGTGTGTTTTCTGTATTTCGTCAATTCTCGCTCTCTCTCTCTCTCTCTCTAAATATATATATATATATATATATATATATATATATATATATATTTTCTTTTTTCAATTTCTATCCTTAACACTTCTTTTTCTCGTTGGGATTATATACACCCTGGAAGAAAGTGTAATTCTCGCACGTACGAATGCAGTAAAATTCGTAGATGTGTGCAAACAAGAAATGGGGGACATCTTTTGTGAGAAAGAACACAACATATGTATATAGTTTTAGAGCAGTTTTACTTCGTGAGTAAAATAAAAGAATAGATATATACAAAAGAAACAGTGGTTTGAAAGTTTAGAAAAGAGGAAGTTAAATTACGTTTGCGAAAACAGGCTTCGCGAAAACATATGGTGCGTAACAGGAAGAAGCGAGAGGCTAACTGTTGCTGCCGTCGTGAACTTTGTCATTGAACGATCCACCGAAAAGATGCATAAACGCAGCGTGCAAACATTTTTTATAGGTTGACTCACGTGACACTTCAGATAGAAGCGGTTTGGATGCCTGGCAGCTAATTCGTGAGACCCTTAAGGGACAAGGAAGCAGCCAATCAGTAAGGGTGACGTTAATACATTCCAACACTGTTTCCCAATATTTTTACTTATACACTCTGTCATCTACCTTATCTAAAATCTTATCTCGCTTGAAGCAGCAAACATTCTTACAAACTCGTTGTTGTCTGTAAGTGTTATATCATCTCTCTACCTTCGAATAATTACGCACTTTCCCACCCGCTTTCTGCCTATTTTAACAGACTATTTGTAAACAAAGATTATATTCATCATGATACTTTCTTGCTTGAGATCTCTTGTATAAGATAACTGTGAGGTAAATAAGATTGTATGTTATTTTCATTCATTTAAACAACACGACTCATTGATTCTAACTTTATATCGCTTGAACATCATTCTTGTGCAACAATAGTAGACCAGCGATCATAATGAAGATATATGCAAATGAATGCAAATGTTACGCTATGAAATAACATCTTTGATGTTGTTAATCTCTGGATAATTATGTGTGGGATGCTGATAACGAATGTTTAATTATAGAACCAGTGTTGTTATGTATCTTACGAAAGTGAATAGTTACCACAAATCCAATTTGATAGTTGTCTCTTTCCCGTGTGTAGACCGCTATTCGGGCTAAGTCGGAGCCAAAAGATGATTAGATGACAAATTTACCAAGATATAAGCTAGAAATAAATGTAGTAAAGTTCTTCGAAAATGAAGAATTAACCAGATTGTGAGTATAGTGAATATGTAGGTTACATTACATTATAAAATGTTTTGGAATCTAAAAAAAAATGATTGTTATCTGATTCAGCTGACGGCTTTGTCAAGTATTTGATATATGTTGCTACATTTTGAAGAGAAAACATTATCCTGTTAAATAGTGGAGTACACTCTTAAAGGGATCTAAGAGACAAATCTAGTACTTGATTAAAGAATGAATAACTACACTTAAAGGTCGAATTTGAATTTTGTTATTTTTTCTTCAATTGTCTGGTAACTATTAAAAAGCACAACCTCGTATATGCATGAAATAACACCAATTCCTCTATCGTAAAGCATTACTTATATCTTCTCCTTTTATATTCAAGTAAATTTCAGAAAGAAATAATTCAATATTTTATTCATATATAATTATTTACTAAAATGTAACCAAAATCTTGTAGTAAAAAGAACACCCCCTCAACCCCCAAAACAGTATAAACAACCACTGCTATTTAAAAGTGTAAATGGCTTTAAGGAGCAAGTAAGTTCCATAATAATAATAATAATGAAGCAAACACCTACATTGGTGTTAAGACCAATACCCTATCCCGTCGCCTAACTATGCATAATGTAAATTCTAGCTCAATTTTATAACATCTAAACACCTAAAATGTCCCCCTGTTATTTAAGACAAATTCTAGTTAATTACACTAAAATACATTCTGAAACCAATTTACAAAATTTAAAATACTGGAAACTTTCTACATAAAAACACAACTACATACAATTAATAATAATCACTATAAAACCTGCAGCACATTTTAAAATGCTTAACGTAATGCGATGTTATTCTGTGATGCCACTCCGGCGTCGCTAACTTTCAGTTGGTAACGTCTTTTTTTCTGGAACAATGCAAAAACATCCCCAGCGTGTTTCTTCCGATGTCTTTTTCAGAATTATCTTTTCTCGTCTGTTCATTTTCTTTTCACGCCTGAGTATCATTCGGCGAAGAATCAAACATACTACTGATACTTATGGCGCATTAGGTGCGGTTGACAAATTGATAAACTGGTCAAATTAAACAGACGAATTGTTTGTTTTAACAACGTTAACATCAATTATTTAATATAAATATATAAATGATATACTTATATATATAGTGTTGTTTTCACCTACAAACGACATCGTTACGGACTCTTTTAGTTTCATGAGTGTAGGGGTGGCGGTTGCAATTGCTGAATTGGCTTGAATGATGTTAGTAAATTCAGTCTAGAATCAAGACACGAACGTTCAGGACAACACATCCGCGACAAATCGGTACTGAAAGTAATTGACATTAAGGGGCACTAACCCATGAGATGGTGGAAGCGTCTTGTGGTCCACGGTGTTCAACGCTCTAAAGTGAACCTGCTCATATATATATATATATATATATATATATATATATATATATATATATATATATATATATATATATACATATATATATATATATATATATATATATATATTGAGCAAGTTCAAATATGTTAATAAAGTTTACATAACAATATTATGGTCATATTAATATATATATATATATATATATATATATATATATATATACATATATATATATATATTAATACATATTCGTGAAAATATTAATATATATATATATATATATATATATATATATATATATATATATATACATATATATATATATATTAATACATATTCGTGAAAAATTTAAAGATAATGGATATGATATTTTTTGTATGGTAGACCATAATATACTTAACTTGCGTCAAAATAAAAAAGGTGAAATAATCATGGCAATGCAAGTTATATATCCATATGGTATGAATATTAAAGTAAAGAAAAATAACATACAAGACGAATTAGATAATGTAGGGCGATTATATCCAGTCATGGCTCGCTACGGTATACATGTAAATAGAAACAATAAAGAATCTGCCGTTCATGCAAGGAATTCTTTAAAAACACTATAGATATTATCATGACTAATATTTCCGAGTCTTTGAATTACATTAGAAAACTAATTAATCTAACATAGAAGAAAGTATAGAAGGACATAGCATTTAAAATAGTATTACACCCGGATGTGATACATAGGAAAGAAGCACTTACTCAATGGGATGAGTATATTATAGATATAATCCATACAAACTTATACAAGCCACCTGTTGAGGGTATAAAATATAAACCTCGAAAATGTTGTGTAGTCTTGTATGAAAATCAAAGATATATGGTATAGATCTACCTAACATATTTAATTATCCAGAAATCGTTTAGTAACTACTCAATGAACTTACCATAGAGGAACATAATTCAATTGTAATATAACACTATGAGAAATAAGGTATTTAACATTAAAAAAAACTGAAGAGAATATACATATAAATAAAAATGATAAAATTAATATTCCAGAATGTGAATGTAAATCCTCCCCAATTATGTAATACTGACATAGGGCATATAATTACCGGTAATCAAACGATAGTTGAAAATTCTAAATTAAGAACATTCCTTAGTCAAGACCAAAACTATAGAAGACCTAAATGTTTAAATTTTTACGAAATCTGTTAAGGAAATAAGTAAAGCGTTACATAATTCCATTGCATCTATGGCAAAAAAGCATAAACTATTACAATCTACATTTGACGCATGGAAAAAAAATGTACTTAGATTCATAAATAAAAAGGTTGAACGTTTATGAGAATTTAAACACACTAAAAAACGAATCCCCTCCTTAGAAATCCACAAATAATTATGGAGCTTAAAATGCGTCAAAATAGGTTTGTAATCGTTCTTATTGATAAGGCGGCAAATACTATAGCTTTTATCTGTAAGAGATATTATATACAACGCTTATTGTTAGAAGTAGGAATAATAGGTGAAGCTTCAATACTTATAAATAAAGTAATAGTGTAATCGATAATATTATTCTAAACAACACTGCTATTCATGAAAAATTAGGATAAAAATAAAAGGAAAAGTACAACAAACTTCCATGTAAATACTTAAAATGCATAAAAACAGTTGGCGCTGTTTTTATTGTTGCCTGAAAGATGTGCATCACAAAACCCTTATGTAAGATTATATCTAAAGTTGTTAAATAAAGTATGACTCAAATAAATAATTTCCATAGAAAATGAAATTCTATAGTAATATCAACTTATTTAGGTGGTAAATAATTCAGATCAAGTAAAAGAAAAAAACTAGATCGTTAGAATTCTCGTAAAACAGGCTAAATTAATCTGATATATGATTTCAGTACTTTACACACAAAAATATCACATCCATAACTTATGAAAGAATGAGATAATACTATAGATTTAGCTTTTGCAGGAGAGAAAGGTAAACACATACACTTTTCAAAATTGAAAGCCTTTTCTGAGTAAAACTAAAAATGGTATAGCAAGTGTTTCAAAAACTGGTATGACAATCCTAATAAGTAACCTTATAAAAGAGAGTTACTTTCAAATAGGAAATAAAGTACAACTCCAAACTGTAGTCATTCCAATAGGTTTGGATCCTGCACTATTTTGGGGCAAATCTCTATCTACATAGACTTGAATATAGATATATGGCATCATTAATAAAATAAAATGATATATCACGAGCGTATAGTTATCATCGTTGTACGCGATTTATTGACGACCTTGCATGCATTAATGATAACGAAGAATTTGAAAATACTAAACGTTTGATATATCCTAAGGGGTTAAAATTAAACTGTGAACACAGGTGAACACAAGAGAACACAAGGTACATTTCATGATTTAAATATAGAAATTGAACATAAAATATTTATCTATAAAATGTTTGATAAAAACGTATTTCCCTTTTCATATCGTTCGTATGCAAAATAAAAATAATATCTGCCGTGTGTATAATTTTCACGATAGTATAATGCCCGAATGTGTGAGAATTGTTCGTGTTATCTTAAAATTGGTACATTAAAAACCCCAATTTCTGCCTTAATAATAAGAATGATTAAACAAAGTTGCGATCAAAATAAAATATTTAGACAATTGAAGAAGGCAATTACTCGCCATCCTGACACCTTTAAATGATATCAAATTAGTCAAAGTAAATTGATAGAGCAGATCCAAAACTATCTAAGAAATAATGAAGAATATGTATAAACGTATATATATAAAACACATATAGTATATCAATATTTTTATTAAAAAAGACATGTATATATATATATATATATATATATATATATATATATATATATATATATATGTGTGTGTGTGTGTATGTGTGTGTGTAATTTTGAAATATTTTTAATATGAAACCAAATATAATAAAATAATGCAAATTCATAAAACTACACACCAATTAAGTTCTTAGGTTTACATGAATATACTATATACTTATGGTAATGTTCTTTTGTTGTTTTCATTCAATTCGATTGCTTAATTAATTTATATTTAAAACAAACTTAAATAAACTAAAACAAATATTTAATTAATGTATTGAGATGCTCCTTTGTTTTTTTCATTCAATTCAATTGTTTAATTAATGTATAATATCCAAAAAAATAAATTTACTATAAAAATATGAACTTATTTATTTGAACTTCAATTAATGTTTTTTTGTGGAGATCTCCTTTTTCACCTTTTTCATTAATGTATATAGAAAGTAAACTTTCATTTACTTTAAAAATACAAATTTAAATGTAGTTTTACTTAATTGTGGTTCTTGTTCGGAAGTGTTATCGTTGTTTAAATTCAATTCAATTGTTACATAAATTAATATTTGAAGAAAATTTACATTTTCTATAAAACATAGAACTTTAATTCTTAAGCTTAAATTAATGGGATCTTTTTGTTTAGATTTTCTTTTGTTGTTATCATTCAATTAATTAATGTATCTTTTGAGGAACCTTTAATGTACTATTAAAAATATAAACCTCATTTTTTGAGCTTACATTACTGCAATGCTTTTATTGAGATGTGTTTGTATTGTTTTTATTCGATACAACTGTTTCACAAATTTATATTTCGAATAAACGTAAATTAACTATACAAAATATTAATTTCATGTCTTGTGTTTATATTAATGAAATGTCCTTGTTAAGATGTTCATTTGTTGTTTTAATTTAATTCATTGATTAAGTAATTCATAATTCAAGTTTACTTAAATTTACTAGAAAAATATTAACTTAATTTATTGAGATTTAATTAATTAAATATTCTTGAGATATTCTTTTGTCGTTTTCATTTAATTTAGTTGTGACATCAATTTATATTTATAGTCACTTTACATTTATTGTAAAACAGATGACCCTTATTTCTTCAACTTAAATTAATGGACGTTCTTGTTTTTGTTGTTTTCATTCAATTGAATTGTTACCTTAATTTATATTGAAAGTAAACTTAATTTAAAATAAACACATTAAATTAATTATTTTCTCTTGTGGATCAAATGTTCTTGTTGATATGTTTTTTTTAGTTTTCATTAAATCTAATTGTTTGATTAATTTATATTTAAAGTAAACTAAAATTTGCTTTCAAAAACATAAATCTCATGTATTGAGCTTTAATTATGTGTTGTTCTTGTGAGAAAGTTTTTTGGTTGTTCAAATTCAATTCAATTGTTTCATTAATTCATATTTGAACTACTCTTTAATTTACTATAAATAATAAACTGTTTTTTTATATATGCTTTTGTTGTTTTTATTTAGTTCAATTGTTACAGTGATTCATATGTAAATTAAATAACACTTCACTAGCAAACATGCGAACTGAACAAGTGGTGAATATATGTCATAATTTTAATATGTTTATGAATGTTGATTTTACATTGTAATAATACAGATAGAAATATCATATACATATTACATCTATACGATAGATATATACGACTATATATTGCGTTTACGAAGTCAATATTGTAACTATTTAGCATTGCAGATTTTACCAATCTCAATTAGTTTAATAATTTTTATATATTGCCTTCTCTTTTCATCACCTTTTCTTCAAATATATCATGCTGCCTTGCCTTTAATTTGCCTGTTCTTTCTTTCCAACTAACTGCTAGCCTCTTATGTTTGCAAAGCTCACCAGACAACATATCGGTCACGACTATCAAAAGCTCCCGGAAAATCTACAAAAGCTGAATACAAATTATTTCCTTTCTTATTTATTTTTTTACGTTCATATCTGGATTAAGATAGTATCAATCTTTCTTTCTCCAGGCATATAATCAAACGGTATTTCATATTTTTTTTAATTTGCTTTCAACTATTTACTTTTAATTAATTAATATACACAATTCAGTTCATAATCCACTGAATTACCTCTATGTTAATCCCCTTACTTCTCCTTTTAATATTTTATACTGCAGAATTATGCAAATATAATCGTCTTTTCAAACAACACTTTTTGGTATGTCCGTTATCCACTTATGTCTTTTATAACCCGAAACGCTCACCAACTAGCTCTTCAAACGGGCGTTAAACATATTCTTCATTCTCCCTCCCACATTTTTATTCTGGGGATAATCTCTCGGTTCACTTCATTAGCTTTATTTATCTTTAAGATACACATAACTCGTTTAGGCTCCGCATCAATTTCTTCTCCAGCTATTATTTTCATATCACCCAAGAGTTTGTTGCTCTTCTCCTTACATATATATAATATATTTGAGTATTTGCTGTTCTACATTCATATTGTATGTATTGAGATGGTTGTCTCTTTACTTACCCACACAATTTGCATTACATAAACTTGTATTTCTGAAAAAATATTATATATATATATATATATATATATATATATATATATATATATATATATATATATATATATATAATGGTAATAATCCAGGTAAACATATGCACAGGGTGGTAATCCAGAGAATTATAACCGGGTTTATAAAAAGTGCTCAATATCAAAATAGAGCTTTACATATGATAATTTTTTTATTAATTTTTTATTTTTTTTATTTACACAGACATGTACAAAATATGCGAAATTGGCATGTCGATGTTATCGATCAACAGTTACTATAAACTGATATCTCATCAGGAGGAGTTAGAATCTGATCTTAGCCTCAGATCATATTTGGAAATAAATAAATATGATATTTGGAGAGAAAAAATATGATCTGAGGCTAAGATCGGATTCTAACTCTGCCTGATGAGATCTCAGTTTATAGTAACTGTTGATCAATAACATCGACATTCCAGTGTCTCAGATTTTGTCTATGTATGTGTAAATGAAAAAATTATCATATATATATATATATATATATATATATATATATATATATATATATATATATAAAATTTGTAGCGTAATACAATGTATCCTGTTAGGTTACTTCTGGCGTCCAGGAATTTAATGGAAATCCATCGGCGTGTTCCTTTGACATCTAACATACCTCACTGCCCTTTCCTGCTTTGTTTTCTCACTTGAAGATGAGTGTATGAACCAATCGAAAGTTCTTGTATGATGTGGTAAACATGTATTAATTATTTTGATTTTGACACACTAAATCGTATTAGAAAAATTGAAAACATGAAAACAGTATAATTGAGTAGAGGAACCATGTAACCATTTAAGCAGGATTCTTTCTAGTCAAGCAAACATTGCTAAACACAAGCAATATTTGCTGTACTAGAAAGAATCCTGCTTAAATAGACAATATATATGAATATTTGTTTATGAAACCGGATAGCAGAGGTGTTATCCGCGTTTTAGTATTGCTATAACCACGTTGACTAGGTGTAATGAGGCAGAACGTACGCAAGTCTGTTGATAAGTATTTTCATTATAATATATATATATATATATATATATATATATATATATATATATATATATATATATATATATATATACAATTTGCATATCTTTTTCACGGAACTTTTCTTTTCATTCAATACGTTTTTTTAACAAAAATTATTTTAATAATTTTTAATAATAATTTTCATATTTTTCAAATATTTGAAGTTTGGTTTTTTCGAAAGCCAACTTATCCATCTGTATTTCTCCTCTGATGATAAGATTTCGATCTTTGAAAAGCCTTGGCTTAAGGTAAGAAAAATAAACACTAGTTTATTACTGATTGCACCTTGCATTGAACAATTGAAATTTGAAATAAATTTGGACAATCGTCGCATATTTATCACTCTTTTTTCTTCTATCTCTCTCTCTCTCTCTATATATATATATATATATGTATGAAGCAATCCAACAAAAGATATAAGCGTCAACTAATATCTTATATTTAGAGAAACATCCGGATAAAAACTGAAGCTCAATATACTGGATAGAGCATTAATATTATAATATAAAATGAAGTAATAAAATAAGGTGTCAATACAAATTTTATTAGAATTCAAAGTTCAAGCAAAGTATCTTAAAGTCCTTAGCTCATGAGTTTTCAAAGATAAGTCTTCTCTTCAGAGGACCATTACCGCGTATATACAATTACAGGTAATAAAATTAAACTATATATAAAAGTATATACAAAAATACATAAAAATATATGACATCAAATATATAAACCCAAAAACATTTTTTTTGTTAAATCTATATAATCCATGCAAGTCATACAATTTGAAAAACATAACCAAAGCATGTGGGGCTGATCTTTTATCAGTAATAGTAATAAAGAAATGTTCTGCAGAACTGGCCCCTTCCCTCTCCAAACTATATAACAAATGCCTTGTCGAATCTTGCTTTCCTGATAGCTGGAAAAATGCCTCTGATGTACCAGTTTTCAAGAATTCCGGGGGTCGAACAAATCCTCAGAAATTTCGCTCAATCATCTTACTTTCGATTTTTGCTAAGATCTTTGAATCCTTAATCAATACAGCGATAGTCCGGCACCTAGTTAATGGTAACATTTTCCTGACCGCCAGTATAGATTTTGACACGCCCGATCTACTGCGGACATTTTAACGGTCATCTCTGAACGCATATATCACACACTGGGCATGGCAGATGAAGCTAAGGCAGTAGTGCTTGATATATCAAGGCATTTGACAAAGTATTCCATAATGGGCTCTTCCTAAAAATTCACTCATATGGTATTACTGGACGAATATTTAATGTAATTAGCTTCTTCGTAACCAAAATAAAGATTCAGGTTGTCATCATTAACCGTTCATCTAAGCAACATGACATAAATGCAGGTGTACCTAAGAGATCCATCCTCGAACCTTTGTTGTTCCTGATTTTCATAAACGACCTCTCTGATGACGTTGATTCTGAGATAGGAATATTTGCTGACGACACCACACTGTACTCTCGTCATGTGGGCTAAACAGACGCGCACATATTCGAGGCAATGACTGAATCCTTAGAAAGTGACCTCCAGTCTGTAGTGGAAGGAGGTCATAAATGGTTGGTCACTTTTAATGCCGCTAAGACAAAGCTTCTCTCTTTCAACAACTACAAGAAACCTCTTCAACCACCGATTGGCATGACAAATAATACCCTTCCTGAGACTTCAACATGCAAACTACTTAGTCTAACATTAACTGGTAATATAAATTGGAACAAATACATTGAAGATATTGCCAAGGTTGCTGCAAAAAGAGTGAGACCCCTCTAAAGTGATGATAAACTCCTCACACCTGACATTATCATGTATCTCGACAAAGCCACCATCCGCCCATGTATGGAGTAGTGTTGTCACATCTAGGCTAGCGTATCAGGCACTAGTCTCTCCCTTCTAGACAAGCTCCAAAAAAGAGTCTCCAACTTAATAGGTCCCTCACTATCATCCAAGCTCCAGCCTAATTCCCATCGCTTCAATGTTGCATCCTTGTGCTTGTTTTACACACACTTCAATGAATTGTGCTCTGATTAACAAGCTGCTCCAGTGCCCCCTCAAAGGAAATACACTAGAACAATCCGACAATCAGCTAGGTCCGATCCATTAACCGTGGAGGTCCCCAGATGCCGGAGAGCCTTCTATTCCAGTGGATTCTTTTATCGTGCTGTTTGACTAGAACTCCCTTCCAGCTCCCTGTTACCCTGACGTTACTGACATTCAGAGGTTTAAACTAATGTAAAATACATCTCGCTGCACAGCTCTAAACTAAGGATGACACCCAAACCTACTCCCTAATTCTCAGTAGCCGCTTACGTCTTCAGTGACGTCTTACTTTGTTTGGGCTGAAATATTATTTTTTTAAATATGTATGCAAACATTGTTGAGAATAATAGAATGGGTCCGTTTAATTATACCTTTTTTATTTTTACAATTTTTAGTAATAGTCTTTTTAGTAAATAAAATATATATATATATAGATGTTCCATAGGGTTAAAAGTTTTACGAACGTGTTCGCTTATTCATCGAATAATGCTCAGGTGTCAAAAACAAATGTACAAAAAAGCTGGAGAAAGAAGGGAATGGGAAAAAGATAGCGATGAAACGCGAAGAACACGTGTGTGCATTGTTTCAACAGGTTCTTAACGGTTTAAATTCTGCAACGCTGAATACCATCACAGAAAGAAATCACATTACGTTAAGCATTTAAAAATGTTTCCACTGGTTTCATATGTAATTTTATTAATTAAAGGTTGTTGTATTTTGATGTAGATCGCTTCCAGTATTTTTATATTTTTATTGGTTTCGGAAAGTATAATTTTAGTGTTCTTAACTAGAATGTGTTTTAAATAAGAGAGAAGGCAGTTATGATTTTTGTAGATGTTGCTAAATTGAGCTAGAGTTTACAAGATGCAGTGTAAGGCGGCGGGATAAGCTGCCGGATGAAACAGGTGGAAACATTTTAAACGCTTTACGTAATGCGATTTTTTGTATGTGATGCTATCCAGCGTTGCTGAATTAGAATCGTCAAAAACCTTCTCTGCGCGTATCTCCGCTGTCTTTTTAAAATTCTCTTATTTCTCAGGAACTTATTATGACATCCGTTACACGAATATAAGTGCTACGTAATAATTGGTTATGAGATACAGTCTTCTGGAGACTAAAGATTCTATCCCAAGTAGAAGCGATACTAAGAATACAACCATGACTGACAGAACAAAAGCAAGATGATCCCCGTGGGTTTAATTAAAAGTTCGTTTCGAAATTAAGTACAGTTTTCTTAAGTTATACATAATAATTATCGATATGAAAAAGATGTAATCGAAGTAACTCGGAGGTTACATCGGTCGAAACGCTGTGAGAGTAACATCTAATTTGAGAGCGGTTGTTAGACTTATGAAAATAATAGAAATAATTAATCTTTATCTCAGATATTCTGAAACATGATTGCTTTTATATTAAACAGGAATGGATAACATGCCGTACATTCTGCAGAGGAAACAGATGCTGGAAAAAATGCAAGTTACTCTTCATCCACAACCAAACAATTCCAAAGTCGACAAATATTATTACAGCCACAGCCTGACAAGCAAACATAACTACAATATAACAATTAACGAACCAAACTTATGCACAGAGGACAGAGAGATTTTCCTTCTTATCCTGATTCGGACACATTATGCCCATTTTAAATGGAGAGAGATTATACGGGAAATGTTAAACCATGACATTCAAATGCCCCATGGGAAAAGATTAATTGTCAAACATTCGTTCATTTTCGCAAAAAGTAATGACCGGCATATTGAGAATTTGGTTCGGAATGAAAGCAAACATCATAGAGATATTATCCAGGAGGACTTTCCTGAGACATATCTCAATTTACTTAAGAAAGTAGTCACGGCATGGAAATGGGCAGTTAATTTCTGTCCAAATGCTGAATATGTTATGATTAGCAACGATGAAGTTCTCGTAGATGTTGAGAAAATAGTCACGTATCTTTTGCAGGATTATACTACGGGTCACTATGACGATCATTTCGCCCTCTGTTATTCACTCGGCAATAGTATCAACACTCAACAAGATTATCCGCAATTTAGGAAGATGGATCCTAAGTATCTATATAAAGGGGCTTTCTACCCACCTTATTGTCATGATTGGGCTTACGTGGTTCATATCAACATAGTAAATAAATTTTATAAGGCATCGTTGACAAACCCTCCTTTTATGCCGACCGATGTTTGGATTGGTCTTTTAGCGGAAAAGCTCAGAGTAAGAGTGGTAAACACCCGGGAACGGTATATTTTCGCTGATGTGGAAAGTTATTTTGAGGATCCATTATACCCGATTCGCCCAGGCATGATTGCTGTCACGGATGAATTTGAAAACAAAAACCACGAGTATCCTATCATGAAAAGAATTATCAAAAGTATGCGTCGACATTGGAAAATGATGTTTAACATTAAAATATATTTGAACGGTGAACCCCGTCGACGTTCAGCTATCTTTAATGATTTTGCTAAAACTCATATTGCTATTGCTACTTTTACTGTTTTTATACTGTCAATATTCGCTATAATGATCATTAAGAAACTACGAAAACGATATTGTAACAGAAACTCATCACTCTAACAACCATACCTTTGAATAGCACAGGAAGAATTTTTAACATCTGCTTTAATCAAATGTAAACATTTTTTGGTGTGTGTGTGTTTATATTTTATTAAAAAGATACGCTTTTAGATTGAGCTCATCAACCGACGAATATAAACTAATACTAAGTTTTTATACACATGTATTTCTTTGAGTTTTGTTTGATATTCATTCCAGTAGAAGAAATACTTTATTTTGTCTAACATCCATAATCATTCTTTAAATTGATAATTTGCATTAATTTACATATATACTGTCAAAATTTTACTAAGTAATACATTTTTGTAGATATTTATTTTTAGTTTTGAATTGGGGAATATACATGTCTAATTCATGTTGTAAACTAATGATCTTTTTAGAATACATATGAAATGATTCCTTTAACGGATCAGCATACACCATTTTGTACAATAAAGAGACAATAATTGCAAAATGTTTTCATATAATCAAAAGTGAAGTTCAATAATTAAACTATTCTGTTTACTCAATAGAGTTGAGTAATCAAATAGTAAGAAAAATTCTTTTACAGTATAAAAACCTTTAACTCGCTAGATATTTTAATGAATATTGTAATACAAAAATAATCGGATTAAAAAGAGGTAAGTAGGTAAACAAAAGGTAATTAAGTTTTATAAACTTAAAATCTCTTCGTATTTTAATAATTTTTTAATACGAGAAAAATCGGATAAAAAGATGTTAGGGTTAGGGTTATGCCTAGGGTAAATAGTCAAAACGATCATACTATTTATATTTTTATTTACTAAATGCTCCTTGTTCTGAACCACTGAATATATTGATCTGTTTCCATTTGCAGGTCTAACTATTTTTCATTGACTCACCTTATTTTTGCTCTATCCAGTATATTGAGCTTTCCTCATTTCACACTATGTCGAATTCTCTAAAAGTTATCTTTTAGTTATAAACCTTCATGTATATATATATGTGTATATATATATATATATATATATATATATATATATATATATATATAATATATGTGTGTGTGTATAAATATATATATATATATATATATATATATATATTAATACAAATATATATATATATATATATATATTTATATGAAGATATAAATAGAGGGAGAGAACGGGTGAGTGTCTCCTGGTGCAAGCCGTAATCCGCGAACTGCGTTCGAGCTAATAAGTCCGCCTGCAACTGACACTCCTACAATGACGGTAAGACAGGGCGATACAACGTCGTCTGATAGTGAAAAACACTTTAATATTGAAAAATATATTGATAGTATATATATATATATATATATATATATATATATATATATATATATATATATATATATATAAATGTTTCAAAGTGTTATTTTACCGGATAGAGTTACATTGTTGATTTTAATCTTCAGATTAAAAGATAAAAATATTTGAACATCTGAGAATTAAGGATAATAGGCTTTCTTTTTGTTTTCCAACTTCTGATGATTAAATGAAGATTGTAATTCTACAATTACAATTTTCATCATTCATTTTCTTGTATATATATATATATATATATATATATATATATATATATATATAAAGTCTAAAGAAGCTTTGAGTCATGTTAAACAAAAGAAAAAAAAGAAGTAAAATGCAGTTTAAATTCCCAGAGAAACTAACTAAATCCAAGAGATTGGAGACTTTACATTCGTTGGAAAATTATATTTATATGTATTAATGGCTTCGACTTTCAAAAAATCAAAAGATATTAAACGAAAGTTCAAATATTCGAATTTGGCTACGTAATTAATATTCAACTATTACGATTTATTTATTATTGAAATTAGGTTTAACTGAAGTGTGTAAGCAATTACTGATTATGTAATATGAAATGTGTGATATATATATATATATATACACATATATATATATATATATATATATATATATATATATATAAGTGAATAAATGTTTCGAATTTGTTGAAAAATATTCTATTCATACATTTATATCTGCTTATTTTCAAAACAAATATTTATATTTGATAATGAATAAAAAATGCTTTGAAAATTAATTTTCACTCCGACACACTACACGAAAATAAAAAAGAACCGCTCACATCAATGGAGTTCTCTTTATTTTACGTATTCAGTCCATTTTTAACAATAACACTTATTTTTAATGTGCATCCTTGTGTATGTAAATATAAAATTATATGAGAAGTTACTAAAAGAATGCTCTTATTTTATTTAATAATGTCCTAAGTGAATTATTGGATTAACAGAAAACACCCAAAAAGAGATAATAAGCAACGTGATGCCCACTTTACATTTCGTTCATGCCAAACAGGTCGCATATTTGTGCTAGTTGTTTTATTTAATTACTCAGAAAAATGTGTTTGTTTGGTTTTACAAAAAAATTAAAAAAACACACCCCATCTTTTATTTTAATAAATAAAACACGGAATAATACAAACAGTTTTTTAAAATAAAATTAACCTTTACAGCGTAAAATGTAAAACATTAAATCCTAAAGGCAGTTAGGGTCGTAAATATATTATAATATTTGAAGTTTTTCAAATTGAAAATAAGTTGTATGTAAAATAAAATCAACAATTAAAACAATAAAATACAGTGATTTGATTTTTTATTAAAATGTGTTTGTTTTTTCTACAAAATAAAATAGTAATTTATTAATCAATTATTTTTTTAATTAAATAAGTTGATTCAATAAAGTTGTGCTTTAAAACATGATTTCTTATAATATTAAAAAAACCCTAAAACATTTAAATAAAAAAACATCCAAGTAAATGTATCATTTTGGAGGAACTCGTACCATCAATCTCAGAGAAGGTCTTGTTTTCGTGTTATTAATCAAACAACGCCCCCTGTCTTGTGTCCTTCTCTCTCTTTCTATTTTTTTATATAGAACTTTCTGTGCGTTCGAAATAGAACATTAAGACTCAGAACCATGCAGCATCCGCTATCAATAATTCAAATATTTCAATTAGTTTCGATTAATACCTATATAACTATACAACAGCCTCTATTGTCTCGATGTTTTTTTCACAAATAGACGCTGTAACGAATTCACCGGAAGATTTTAACGGTGACATTTGAGCTCATATTTTCTATTTCTTTTTATTTCAAAAGTCGCTGAGTATTTGAATAGATTCATACGACCTTTAAAACTGTAAAAGATCAATCCATGCCAATAAAAACGTGGTACGTTTGTGAAATATGTAATACTTGTGTTTTAAATAAATAATTTGTATTTTAGATTTCACATGTTTCCGATCGATGACTTAGTTTGTATGTTTTGAAAACGCTTCTTAAGTATTTATTCTGTGACAAACTAAACTAACATAAAAACAACGACTCACATCAAAATGGTGTCTTTATTTTACGTATTCATTCTAGTTTTTACAAAGGTCACCAATACAAATCCTTTTGATTTGCATCCTCATGTATGTAAATGTCAAAACTAATATGAGAAGACACTCGAAGAAATGCTTTTATTGTACTTTATAAAATAATTAATTGAAGACATTATTAACAGAAAACACACAAAATGCATATAAATAAAACAAACGTACTTTAACCTTTTCTCTTTGTTCATGCTGCAGCATTGTAGCTTTTCACTAATTTTTTATGTTGTTATTATTATTATTATTATTATTAATATTATTATTATATTATTTAAACTTTTAGATGTATTTAGTTGGATATTTTCTTTTTTTGAACATTACGTCTATTCTTTTGAGCTTAGACATTCAAGATGTACCTTAACACGTTCGCTATTCCTAAAGACTTGGAAGAGAAATTGTCTCGTCAGTCTGATTAAGGTATTTATGGTGACTTTTCGTCCTGGTTCCAAGCGTTACAATTACAACGGGAATCACTTTTACATATTTACATTTCTATAGTCTAACAAACTCTCATTTTGGATCCATATATTTCTTTATGTTTTCGTTGTCTTGCTTCTTCATCTTGGTATCGAAGCAACAGGATATATCAATTATTTAGCAAGTTCTCTTGTTTTTGTTTAGTGAGATTAAGCCGGGTTTTGAATGTTGAAAAAACGTATCAGTCTGTATGTGCATGCCCCACATAAATTTTACATTGTCATTCTCCTGTACCACTTCTGGTTTATGCTCATACCACTTCTAATTTTTGTCTAATTAATAAAGTGTGCATATATTCCAGTGTAGTACCTGCGCGACTTTGTTGTGTCTCCAGTTTGTATACTGGTGTTTTGATAGCATTGGGTATTAATATACAACATACGCTTTTTTGTCAATGTAATGTTTGATAGACCTAGTTGTCGTGGCTTGTTCCTGGGATGCTAGTACGGTGCTCTCGTTAGATATTTTGAGATCACTCCTTACAAACAAATTTAGGTGTCGTTATCTCTAATTGCAGTATTTCAAAATTATACACTGTGTAGTTGTTTTTCTCCAAATAATGGTAGCCCACTTTCTTGTAAGCTTCGATTCTTTTTCATTCAAGTTCTTGGTGTTTCCTCTCTTTTTCACTTCACAGATAAGGATCTCATTACTTTCAGAAGTACATTTCTATAGACAAAGTTCTACTATATTCAAAACATCTTCAGCACTAAGAAGAACTCGACCACCTCCCTTTCTAGGAAAATAAATTCGATCTGCATCCTCTTTTTTTACAAATGCTCCGTAAATTGTAAGCATTTCTGTGTTCTGGTATCCAAACATTTTAGTTCATCTACATTCAAGTCAAGCATATCAACATTTGGTCAAATGATAGCTATTGCTCTGGCATCGATAACTAAGAATGTATTTCGACTGTAGAGGTGTGATTAAAGACACCTCCTTACCTTTCTATTGTACTCAGTTGTTACTTGGTGTGTAAGTCCCTTGTTATCTGTATCCCTTCGAACTGTCTACATTCTTTTATCAGATCTGTTGTTGGGAGTTCAAGGCCATCTGACTAGACAAGTTAACCTTTTTTTATAACAAGAATAGCACATTTAGTGATGCCAAATTCCATTTGCCTGTTGTCACTAAATACTTACTTTGTTCATTAGGGTTTCAAGTTGGTTTTCCTTTTTTCCAAACACGTTAAGGTCATCAATGAATAAAAAGTCGCTGACTGCAGGAAGCCTCTTGCCCAGTAAATATCCTGCTTTCACAATACGTAAGAAAAGTGTCATTGAAATCCAGCCAATGACAGAAATCACAGGGGAAAGACTATAGCCCTGGAAAATGAATCTCCTGAATTTTACTTTGACTAATGCAACTCCTCCTGAAGTTAATTTTATTTTCTAATTATTTATGCTATTCCTTAAAGCTGTTTGAATGTTAGGGGCTATTGCGAGAATCTCCAAGCACTTTGTGTATTAATGAATGAGAAACCATGTTAAATGCTTTCTCATAATCAACCCAACCCATGTCAAGGTAAGTAGTTTTTCGTCTGCAGTATTTCATGATCATTTTATAAATGGGAATCTGATCTTTGCTGTCATGTGATCTTTTTTGTCAGTCTTTCTCTTCCTCAGGCAGAAAATGATGTTAAGCAAAATGACTATATATACTTTCTGACAATATGCAAATGAAAAGTTTCCACATAACTTAGAGGCAAATGATCCGTCTAAAGTTTGTCACTTCACTCCATTTCTCTTTCTTTAGTGATAAAGACGGTGGTGGCCTTTTTCAGCAATTTAGGAGAACTAATTGTTGTAAAACAACTATTTATCATTTCTGCAAGATATGGATGACCAGCCATAAGGTGTTTTTACCATGAACCCTTGGACTCCGGCAGGTTTAAGTGCGTTCTAATTTGAACTCTTTGTAACAATCTCTTTCAGCATCTCAACGGTGTCTGCTATATACGTTTGTCCTTTTACTCTGGATGACTCATGCCTTTAATATCTATGATCAATTATGCATATTTATGATGTTTTACTTCCTTTTCCCAAATACTTTTTTATAGAATGCATTGGTCAGGATCAAGTATAACGTTATTCCCTCTTCCAATCAATTCAAGTTGTTCAAAAGCGAGTTTCTGTTTTTTTTTCAAACAGTCTGTTTTGTCGATATTGCTGAATTCTGTTGCTGTAACGTAAAACGTTGGCAGTCTAACCAACGACATGCTGTTTTAGTTCTTCAATTACATACTTGAAACGCTTTAGTGTGTGCCAAACTTATTGATTAGTCTTTACAAGCAATTTTGAGTTAGCAATTTTTAACCCTTTGCACTTTACTTAGATTTTTTCTAAGTTGTTTTACCATTTAAACGTTTCCTCTACTAGGGTTTTTCCTCTACTTTCCCGCCGTTATTCTACTCCGGTAGATTTTATATAGTATTGGCAGAGGCTTTAATAACTTTATTACACTGATCAAGATTTAATATTAATAAAAATGGTAAGACTCTATTCACTTCAGATTTTTTCTGTCGGTTTCATTCAATCTAATTGTTTCATGAATTTATTTTAAATGTAAACTTTCATTTACTATCAAAAAATGGACTCAATTTCATCAGCTAAAATTAATGGAATATTCTTGTTGAGATGTTCTATTGTTGTCACTATTCAGTTCAATTGATTCATTAATTTATATTTAAAATAAACATTAATTTATGATCAAAAATATTTTTTCAGCTTGAATTAATTAAATGTTTTTGTTGAGATATTATTTTATGGTTTTTATATATTTCATTTCTTTACATTTATTTATATTTCAAGTAAATCAAAAAACACCAGCTAAAGATTTTCGAACTGCACAAAAGTGAAATTATTTATAATTAAAATATCCCTAAGAATGTTAATTTTACATTGTAATAATACAGATAGAAATATCATACACATATTACATTTATATGATATATATACGACTATATTATCCGTTTATCAAGTCAGTATGTAACTATGTGGTGTTGTAGATTTTATCAATCATAATTGGTTATATACAGGGTGACTAAAAAAAACGGGCCCCGTGTACACTTTATGTGATATCTCCTTTATTCATTCACCAATTGTCCTTATTTTACAGGACATAGCAGAATCAACAGCCGTGAGTACACCAATACCTCAGTTGGAGCTGGGACAAAGAATACACTGTGTTAAATTTTACTACAAGTCAGGGTCGTTTAAGAACACCCAGGACAGTTTCATGCATCAATTCGGATGTGAAAAGGCTCCACCCAAAAGCAGAATTCAGAACTGGGTTGACCACTTCGAGAAGTATGGGACCGTGGAGAACTTCAACGCTGACAGTGAGTACCGCCAAAGCCACTCGGCACGTCCCAAGAAGCGGACAGCCGAGCTGGTCGAAAGTGTGAGAGAGTCTCTCCAGGAGAGTCCGAAACGCTCTGTGCGTAAGCGAAGTGAGTCCCTCGGTATCTCCCGTGAGACTTGCAGGAGAGTGCTGGTGAACAATATCAGGGCTTACCCATACTGAATACAGACGCTGCAGACCCTTACAGCCTCAGACCAGAAGCAGAGGAGCGCTATGGCAGTAAAGATGCTCGAAAAGATCGAGGAGACACCAGGTTTCCTTAACTTCCTTTGGACCTACGATGAAGCCCACTTCCATCTTGACGGAAAGGCGAACTCCAAGACAAATGTCTTCTGAAGGTCCTCCAGCCCCAATGAAGTAGCCACCAAGCCCCTGTACTCTCCTAATTGCACGGTGTGGACTGCAATCTCGGTCAGATGCATCATCGGACCAATCTTCATCGAATAATCTGGCGCAGCAGTGACAGTCACCAAGGAGCGGTATGTGGAGGTCCTCAAAACCTTCAAGAGTCAGCTCCAGACCCTCTACCCGTCGCTCATGAGCAAGTTCTGGTTCCAGCAAGACGGAGCAAGTTCTCACACCTTAAACCTGTCCTGAGATTGGCTGAAAGAGAGCTTCGGAGGCCGAGTGATCAGTCTGAAGACTAATTTTGAGTGGCCACTCCATAGCCCGGACCTAAGCCCCCCAGATTATTTCCCTTGGGCCTATCTTAAAGACAGAATGTACGCAAGGAAACCCAGAACCATCACGGAACTCAGGGAAGCCACCAGGGAGGAGATGAGAGGCATTCCCAATTCAGTCTCTAAGAACGTCATGGACAACTTCGTTCTGCGCCTCAAGATTTGAACGGAGCTAAAAGGAGTCCATCTAGAACAGATGCTGTAGAACGGAGAAAAAAAGGCCAAATACTCTAGTGTTTTGATATGATTTTGTGAATATAATAAACTAGTTATGCCTCAAAATTCATTTAATTCGTACGAAACACTAAGCAACGGGGCTTATTAGATTTGGGGCCCGTTTTTTTTGGGTCACACTGTAATGTTCATATATTGCCTTCTCTTTTCATTACCTTTTTTCTCTTAAACGTTTTAGGTAATTTTTTAAAAACATGTACTTTCCATTAATAGCATGTATATAACATAATACATTAATTGTATATTTACCGGTTGTTTTCATCATTGTAGATAGATTTGTATTGACAGATGCGCCTGGCAGTATGTTAATATTGCGTTATTGTGTATACTAATTACCCATTTCCAGATTAAATTAAATAGTTTATTATAATTAATAAATCTTTAAACTAAATTAATAAAGAGTAGTTGTTAACAAAGATACACATATAGAAATCATATTTACTCGTATTGCACAGTTATTCGGGGGGGGGGGAATGCCTACTCCTTAGCCTCTTATTAGCACACAGCTCATCAGATAACATATATTGCAATTGTATGTAAAAGTTCCTACAATAACATAATACGTACCATTTTCTTACCAACATATTTCTCCTGCATTTTCTTTTTAGAACGGACGTCGTATTGCTGCCGGTTGTGCGTTGTGATGTTTCGTTATCGTTGTGGAGGGGTGAGAATTGCCCCTATTCTGTGTTGAGGTAATATTCGATGAACAGAGACAATTATTAATTTCATGTATTAGGCTACAAAAAGTTATAAAAGTGTCTATTTAAATGCATATTAAGATGCCAGCTTCAACGCGTTTCAACAGGTTTACTAAATTATATGACGGCAACCGTCAATACTTATAGAATTTAAATGCACACATAGTACTTGAATGCAGTCTGAGAGATGAATATTGTTGTTCATGAACTAACGAGTCAACAATTATAAGGGATCAATTGATGCGAGTTTAGTATTTGACTTTAAGTTAAATAAAACAGTACTTTTAATTAGTTCAATAAAATATGTTTCGTTAATTATAAAAACATTAAAATTAAATAAATATGTACGACCTTCAAAACAGGTTACACACCGAAATGTATATGGATTTCCTCGTGAGAGTTGTGCGCATTCAATAGTGAGTTCGACGTCTTTTTTTATTGGTGTATGCATAATATCATATTAATAATACGTGCGCCTTAATATCAGTTGAATGGCATCTCTAACACAAATAAAACTCTATGCACTTAATATATGTTTTCGATTTATCTCCACTTAAACAAAACAGCTGTCAATAAATAAGCTGTTAATTGGAAAACAACTTTACATTTCTGTCTACTACTTGCTTGCCTCTAATTAAACAATAACAAAAATACCTTAAAACAGAGTATGCTTGGTTGACACCTGTTTAACAATAACAACAATACTTTCTAATAGAAAATTCTGGATTACCTCAATGTAACAAATATACCTTAAATAGATCATGCTGGCTTGATTCTAATTTTACAATAACAACAATAACTTCAAATAGATCATGCTTGTGTAAAATCATGAAGAATAGCAAAAGTGAATCGTGGACGAGGCCATTGTGGGTGGGACGTCGAAGACGAAAGAAAGCGACTTGATAACTCTTTAAAAAAGAAGGTTTTGCAGTGCAGCTATACTTGAAAGGCTGTGGTTTAAGAAATGCGAAGAGAGAGATCGCTTGGTAATCGTAGTATCGAAGTACCGGAAGGATGGGAGTTTACCGATGTTCATGACACCGATGAAACTTTATTAGCTATGTTACCCAAGCCCGACTTGCTGTTAAACTTTCGTGTCCGCTGAGTAAAAATGCGACTGATAAGCAAGTTGCCGTGAATGAATCCACTGACGTGTATTTCATTTAACAGACTATATGAAAGTGCTTGTGAAGCAATTGATTCAGTCTACGCATGGATAGACAATGCAGAGGCATTGCTTTATAATCGGATGAATATATAAACGAGTTGCTAGCGAGAACCAAGTCTGTGACCTTAGCAAGAAAAAAGACTTTCATGAGAAAAAAATTATGTTAAAAGATGTGTTTTATATGTGTATACGTAGCCGGCGTAAACCATCCGGTGATAGGAAATAAAGTACACCAAAGTTTTTCTTTGTCATTCCTGTTGGATCTTACCAGTACCCCCAAAGAACGGCTAATGCAACAGTTGCTGTCCTTTAACAATAAAAAAATACCTTCTGCTTGCCTCTAATTATACTATAACAACAACACATTAATCATGCTTTCTTGCCACTAATTTAAAACCACAACAATGAATTAAAATAGATCATGCTTGATTGCCTCTAACAACAATACGTTCAAATAGATCATGCTTGCTTGCAACTAATTTTACAATACAAATAGCACCTCTGGATGTCTTACCTGATTAAGTTTTTAAAATTGTATGACCTGGATGGATTGTATAGATTTAACAAAAAAGTACGTTTTTGGGTTGATATATTTGATGTTATATATTTTTGTGTATTTTTGTATATATTTTTATATATTTTCAAAGTTTAATTTTATTACCTGTAGTTTTATAACTGCGGTAATGTTCCTCTGAGGAGAAAAATTATCTTTGAAAACTCATGATCTAAGGACTTTAAGATACTTTGCTTGAACCTTGAATTCTAATTAAATTTGATTGACACCTTATTTTATTAATTCATTCTATATTATCATATTAATGCTCTATCCAGTATATTGAACTTCAGGTGTTATCCGGATGTCTCACTAATTATAAGGTATAAGTTGACGCTTATATCTTTTGTTGGATTGCATCATATATATACACACACATATATATATATATATATATATACATGTATGAATATATGTATACATATATATATATATATGTATATACATATATATGTATACATGTACATATATACATATATATATGTACATATATACATATATATATATCTACATGTATATATACATATATATGTATATATGTATACATATATATGTATATATATATACATATATATGTATATATATATTTACATATATATGTATATATATACATAGATTTAGATGTTTCCCTTATAAAATAGATCATTCAGTGAAGACCGAGGTTGTGCCAATAAAAACAAGCTCGATGATACTCGATTACAGAGTACATAGCATTTATATGCGATTTTATGAAGGCGTACCAAAGCATTCCTTTCAGGACACCAATGATCACCATTAAATATTTTTCTTACAAATATAATTTATTCAAATTAAATGTCTTACCTACACGTGTTTCAATACCAAGCAGGTACTTGCTTGATAGATCATCAGGGAAATTAAATGTCGGGAATAAGGGTTTCAACTACCGACAATACACAATGTGGCGTTGCAATATTTGAGGTCACTTAAGAAGAGAAGAGGAAAAATAAAAAAATAAAAGTTGAAATTAAAAAACAAGAAAGAACAAAAAGAAAAAAGGAAGGCCTAGAAAATGTCTTAGAAAAGCAGCTCGTGCATTATTTCTGCCACGAAGCCAACAAGCAAATAATCGGTCCCAAATGCATTCAAAAAACCAATAAAACGGAACAACGTGCGAAAATACACTTTCACGTCGGGCGGCACAATGATAAAAATCCCCCCCCCAAAAAAAACAAAATCAAATAACTGAAACATTCAAGATACCGGTTACAAGTTACCATTCCAATCCAATGATAGTATGGGAATTCTACATCTAATTCATCATAAGGGAAGCCAACATAAACGTTCGTCCGAAATGCCAGCGGTCAGACGAGCCTTATTTCTAGGACTGAGTTGTTCCCCTTTGAAATAAACACACGACGAGTTAAATGAACTTCAACCTCGCAGAATCTCTGGTTTATTTTAAGAAAAAATATTTATTAGTATGTTAATTAGTAGATAGACACTATTAATTAAAAATACTGTTTCTAAAAAATTCTATTATTAAAATTATTCATTTTTAGAAATTAATTATCTAGTGTCTGGGACGTCATTTTACATTTTGGGAAAATATCTTTCATTTAATTAACTGCCGATTATTATCGTGTTGTTATTTAATGAAGCGAAAAAAACCTATCACGCAGAAATTATTTTTAAATATCATTCATATATCAAAAATAAAATGTTACTATAAAAAGATTTCTTGTTATTATTTTTAATAATTTAAAATTTTTCTTTAACGGATGTGTCTGTTTGCAACTCTCTGGGGAGAATATTATTCTTTATTCCATGAATAAATATTACTATGGAATATCGTTATCAGAAATCTATTTTCTATTTTAAAAACACATTTTTTAATGGATTGTTTATTTTTTACCACTTTCCGGGAAAATATCACTCTAACTAGTTAAATGACGGGAGACTTTGTTATTACTAATATAAAATCCCTGTAAAAAATAATTTTGATAAAAATCCATTGTTTCTATTTTTAGAAATTAAGACCGTGTCGGCATGCATGTTTTTAAAATTATTTTTTCCTTAATTATTTTTCCTCCATTCCTGTCACCCATTGTTTTATTTAATTTAATCTAATTAAAAACTAATTTAATTTCATTTAACCTAATTTAATTAAATAGCAATAGCATCCAGGTTGTTATTTCTTATTTTTCACTTATTTCTAGAGTTGATCTGTTCCTTTCTTAGTATACATATGCGTGGGCTAATGAGCCCAGTTCAGCAGAATAACACTTCGAAAGATTTTATATATCTCATAAATAAAATATATTAATGCCGCTTATTGTTTTACCCCCCCCTGTAGAGCTACACTTGGCCATTATTACCATTGAGGAATTTTCAGAATGGGTTAATGATCATGATTATCGGGTACCAAGAAATAGGTTTATGACTCTACCGTCTTTCACCCTGATTCCATATAATTGGTAACTTTACTTTAATGACATAGATAAATTACTTGAAATTCCCAATGCATTTCGTATAATATATCTATTTCTATGAATAATTGTGATGTATTATTTATTATTCCATGATCTTTTTATATGTTACAAAATTCCCCCTCTATTCTGCTGAAGAAGTATTTACTATAGTTGACTATCAATGGCCCTTATTCCGATAAAATATTGCTACCTTATCACCCCAACCTAAGTCCCGAGCCTCCGCTAATAATCGAATCAAGTAATATCTTAGCTTAAGTACGTGTTACTAACTCTAAACCTCTATATTATACACTAATTATTGCCCCAGATTGCCTCAGGAAGGGATCATCCTACCTATATCTGCTGTAAGTTTATGCTTCCCTCAATCTCCTTCCTTTCCAGGTTTTGTGCTTGATAACAGGTAACGGTTTCTATGCATACAGCATTGTAGTATTTCCTGCCTAGCGTTCAGCAAAGTATCTCTAGATGTCATGATGTGGTACGACTCTAATGCACATAGGTTGCATCTCTTCCTTTTGTTCGGTTTATATTAGCTAGCCCTTCCCAAAATGGGCCATTTCAGTTCGAAAGGATCTTGCCTAGCAATGAGGTTTCTCACAAAACGGTCAATAGATGTGTTAGGCCTATCTATGTCTTCCCTTTGGCCTCCCCTGAATGAACTCATGTGATTTCTGAATCTATCTTTGAACTCACCCCCGGTGAATCCGATATATGATCTCCTACTACTTTCTGTCATCACATCGCATTTGTAGACAATGCTTGAGACTCTACAGTCCCCCAGTGGACAGATGTTAGAAGCTCTGCAGTTACATGTGTGCTGAGCCGTTGCTGGATGTTCTACTACTACGCATAATTACAACGGTAGTTCTCACTGAACTGGCGTTACTGGGATCAACACCAGAAGAGTACATGGCATCCTTTGTTTTAGTTATCTTAGAATTATTGGATCCTATGATGGATGCGGCTATATTTCTACAGGTTGAATAATACAGTTTTACAGTATTTTTGTTAATGATTCCTCCCAATCTGCTATCCCTTGGAAAGTTTTTTTCGACTATGCTATACATTTTTTGGGGGATATTAGTCTTAATATGCTGGCTATAGGGGGGTTGAACCATGTAGTGGTCCTTCTCCGATTTTTCTTCTTACCCTCCCCCCACAGATTTGGGTATCATGTGTGTTCAATTCGTTACTTCCAATTTGACGAATATTATTATCAAGCGGTTCCCTCCCTACCTGGTTTACATTACCGTGGGATACACCAGGTTTTCTATATCTATCCTTGCCCATTGCCCTATTATAGGAAACCATAGCTCGAGATGCGATCGGGCTCCCGTTTAGTCCCCCATCCCCAACCGAAGGAGGCACACGGTAATTAATTTGTTCCATATATCCTGATCTGGTTAAAGCTATATTGTAGAACTGCTTACTGCTGTCGAATATTTGTTTATTCTTGGACAGCTTAGATATCCTACTCGAGATTGCAGGAATCATGGCTCTTTTCACCATCGGTGGGTGATTCGATTTAGCGTCGATATAGTACAGTTTATGGTTGGGCTTGTGATGAGGTTCATATGTGTTGTTGCATAGATCAAGCGTAACATCCAAAAAAATGACCCTTAGGTAGTTTATATCTATAGTTATGCTAATTTGTATTGAGCTGAAGAATATATTGAGTTTTTTCTTCTTAGTTTCAAGATTCCTGATACTTGTGTTGACAAGGAATAAAGCGTCGTCCCTATATAGACCGCCCGCCAGTTCATGTATTTTCATACAAATTTCTCTCAGGATATATATCCCTACCAGATCAGTAACCTGCACCGAGTCCGGTTATCCCATAGTAATATCGAAATTGTTTTCCCTATCCTTTGTAGTACATAACTTATCATTATATGATATTAGTGTCATTCTTGCTTGTCTAATTATATCCATCTCTAAATTTGTAATGGGGAAAGACTATAGCCCTGAAAAATCAAAGCTGATTTTTACTTTAGCTAATGCGACATCTCCTGATATTTATTTGGTTCTCACATTATTCATGCTATTCTTTAAAGCTGTTTAATATTGGGTTTTTGTTCGTTAATCTCATAACATGTGGTTATACATGAATGAGATACAATATGCTAGTAAAAACTTATCACATTACTGAGAGGCACGTGATCGGTCTAAAGTTTGTCACTTCACCCATTTTGTTTAATATTTTGTGATTAAGACTGCGGTGCACTTTTTCAGCGATTCAAGGAAGCTACCTGTCATAAAACAGCCATTTATCAGTTCTGCAAAAAGTGTGTGTAGAGCCGGTACGTTTTTAGGCCAGTATCTTAGTACTCCTTCAGACCTAGGTGCTTTCCAATGTGAAAGCATTTTAATCATCTCCTTCAGTATCTCAACGGTGACAGTAATATTCGTATGCCTTTTTAAACTAGAGGGCACATCCCTTTCAATATCGTTGATCAATTCTGCATCATCTTGATGATTTATGTCCTGTTCTCAAATAAATTTCTAGAATGCACTAGGTTGGTCACCATCAGGTATAACGTCATTCCATCTTTTAATACTTTCTAGTTGTTCAAAAATAAGATTCTGGTTGTTCTCAAACCATCTGGTTTGTCGATGCTGCTGAATTATGTCGCTGTTACGTTAAACCTTAGCAGGCTTAGCTAAGGCACGCTTTTTCAGTTCTTCAATTACACACTTTGAACTTTTTTGGTGTATGTAAAACTTACGGAGTTGTCTTTCACAAGCGCTCTGACATTTGAGCTTGCACTTTTCTTAATTTTTCTAAGGTGTTTTATTTTAGCATTTAAACATTTTCTCAACCAAGTTTTTTTCCTTTACTTTTTTCCGTTTTTCTATTCCGAGTAGATTTGACACATTATTGGCAGCAGCTTTTATAACCTTATTACACTGATCAAGAGTATTAATTATAAAAAAATAAGACTATTCACTTTTATGGTGACAGTTTTAAGTATTTTTATTGACACATCTTAGGTTAGGCGGCTGTTCTACATTTCCATCTCTTAGCTTCTCGTCAAACAATCTGAAAATTTCAATATTTGTATTCTGTCATCCCATGTTCTGTCATATGATTTACGATGGCATCCGTGGAAACCGCCTGATTACAAGTAGTTACAATATTTACGCTCTCGGAATTTGTTGTTGTCTCTACCCTAGACTTTTACTAACTACTTCAAGTGTGTTTATCTCTCCAACCTTGAATAAGTCTTCTATCTCAATGACTCTGTTTTGTTTAGTTCTTCAATTGCAATAGCAGATAACCATTGATTATTTATTATCACTCAGGCATGTTCTACAAGATGTTGTTCTGATAATTCAACAAGCCTAGGTCAGTCCAGCTTCGATACATTCATTGTCTATATCATCTCTTATGAGAATTATTCTTCAAGTTATATTTAATCCAAATTTTATTTAAGGTTGTAGTATAACTCGTTCTATTACTATTAGTAGTAGTAGTAGTAATGGTAGTAGTAGTAGCAGTAGTAGTAGAAATAGTAGTAGTATTAGTTTTACCATCATTATTATCATTAATATAATTTTTATAATCACAGTCTGTATTATTATTATTATTATTATTATTATTATTATTATTATTATTATTATTATTATTATTATTTTTATTCTTCTTCTTCATAAACTTATTTGTTCTAAAGCAGGTGCTTATTAGTTAATATTCACGTATAGTACACAATGGGTGCTCTTGCATCTAAGTTACAACAATCTGTGGTGAACCAAGATGCGATCCGTACGAACGCCTGAAAGAAAATGGCTTGAATTGCTGCCCTCTTACTCTGCTTTGTTGATATACGTTCTCATCAACAGTTCGAAAAAAGAAATGAATTTTCACAGGAACCTGCTAACTCAATATTTTTTTAACCAATGAATATCGTTTAAAAATCAAAATCTAAAAAGTATATCTCAAAGTAATAAGCAGATGCGAACTGAGAAACTCTTATTAAAGATCGTGAAATAATGAAAGTTTGACAGAAACCCTACCTGACGTAGCTTGAAAGGAGCCCAAGAACGAATTCTCAACACCCGCGCTTTTGGTCGGAGAGGCGAGAAGAATAGAATACTCAAATCTAACTCAAAACATTCCTAAGCTCGCGTCTCGCTACATACTCACTGAAAATATATCAGGCGTACAGAAGCAAATTGCTATGACTCGCACGCATAACAGAACAAGGTAAACTTATCAACACACACACACAGTATCACATTGCCACGTATTCACGTAGAGTTTCTATAAGTCACACACGCATAAACTAAAAATATATAGACACGGAACAATGTTCTACACAAAACACGAGTTGTATAAATGTTATTAAATGAACATTTATTAACTATAACTGAGTTTAATATTAATGTAAAATTATGGCTTAATAAATGTTTAGTTAATTAGTAATATTTTCCTTTATTAGTTATTTACAAAACTCTTAAACTGTTAAGTTAGCACTTGCTAGCGTTTAACCATTTCACATTTTATTGCATTTCCATGTATTATGCATGCACGCCCGTATATATTCGCATTTTCTATCTTCCTAATTAGGCCTACCAATTTTGACAGATTTCCAGTGACCATTCCTTTTTTTCTATCACCTTTGCAAATGAGTTTGCGTTATTGCAACATCCACTTAGCATTGATTTATCGTTTGATAAGATGAGTTGTCTTCTCTTTAATGTGGGTGGCAATACACCTTTCGTAAGTCTCAGTACTTTCCTCACACTTGTAGTAGGGTTTGTGGAGTGATTTCCCTCGTGAAGCTTTCTATGCTCCTTGACATTTCATGAGTATTTCGTGTGGCAGTAGTCATTTATTTTTAAAAGGGGAAATTCATGAAATAAAAAAATAAAACGATATTATTATTATTATTAATATTATTATTATAATTTTTATTATTATTATTATTATTATTATTATTATTATTATTATTATTATTATTATTATTATTCATCTTTTTTATTATTATAGTTCACCCCAAACAATACAGGCCGCCACTGTATACGTAAGGGTCTACTGAGGATCAGCGTCTAAGTTTTAGGGGGGTCATCCTAAGTTGGGAGCTGTGCAGCGAAATGCCTGTTCACATTGGTTGTACATTTCTGCATGTCGTTACCGTCGGGAAATCAGGGAGCAGGGAAGTCGATATAGGACATTGTCAGGTATGAGAAGCTTACTTGCACGGTAGAATGAGACCACCTTCTCAGCAGCAGCCTTTACAATGTCTTCAATATACCTGTTCTATTATTATTATTTGTACTCACAAGGAGTTCTCCCACAGTTCATCAGTGATTGCTCACCAACAACAAGTTGTATTCCCTGGAGTATGAGTGACAACACGTCCACCATATTTCCTATATATTCCACTTCTTTTCGATAGCCACTACGAATAACATTGCAGTATCGCAACAACCGTATACCAATATTTCTCGCTGGTAAGGACCATTGGTGCCAATAAGCCTCCCAAAGGTCACAGCACTCTCTGCAGTTTAAGTGTAGGTCTGGTTTGTGCTGTTCCTCCGCAGTATATTCATCTTCTTTGATCCTATGAAAATATTTTGTGTGGTTTCAGCCTAGGCTGGTACCATTTTATTATTTTTCTTAACTTTTAAATGTTGTTCTTTTTTTTGGAGGGCGGAGGAGCTTATAGTGTTTCTTGCTATTTCTGTTCATGGGTTTTCATGTGTGTGTCGTGTCGGCTGAGGCCGGTGTAATTTATTGGCGGGGAGCTCATGAAGTGATGTTTATTGCATTTACTGTTCCTTTGTTTGTGGTGTAGTGTTCTTTCTGTGTTTTTTCCTGTTGTAGATTCCATTTGACCCTTCGTAGCTTATGCGGGTTTGTTTCCGCATTCGATGATTTTTCTTAACATTGAAGCTGTTTTGATTATTGCCGTCTTTTGTAAAGTTTCAATGATCCCTTTGATTCGAATTTCTCCCAGTTATTTTTCCAGTTTTTTGCGGATTGTTCCTAGTACTCCTACGATTATTGGTATACTCAGTTATCTAGGTAGTTTCGTGTATTTGCTTCGTTTTTCCGTTTCTTTGATCTTCACTATAATCTGCTGGAACGACGAAGTCTACGATTTTGCAAGATTTTTCCTTCGTGTGATTTATAATAGCATCCGTTCTTCTTGCTTGTATGAGATGTTTGTTTGTTTGTCCGTATCCCAGATGAGGTTGTGTTTTTCGTTTTTCAGTGCTGCTTCTGTTTATGTGTGTGCCATTGTTCTGCGTATTCGAAATTCCATTTTTTGCATAGTTCCCGGTGTACTGCTTCCCACAAATGTATGTTCTTGTATTTTTTGGACTAGTTTGATACATACACTTATTATATGATTTACTGTTTCGTCTCTTTGTCCAAACAGTCTGCATTTACTGATTTCTTGAGTGTTATCTATTTTCGCTTTAATGTAGCTTGTCCTAATTGCATTGTTCTGTGCAGTCATCAGTAAAGATTCCGTTTAACTGTTCAATAGTACTTTTCTTAGTCATGTCCAGCTATTTTCGTTGGTTTATTATCTTGTCAATCTTCTGAAGCGTCCATGTATTTTCTTCCCACTTTTCATTTCTTATCATTTTGTTTCTGGTTTCGGTGCTTCTCGAGTTGCTCGTTGGAACGGTTCTCTTGCTGCGGTGATAAAGATTTCTGTATTTTGAGTAATGTATTTATTCAGCTCTTTTTTAGTCTTCCACACAGTCTTCTATACTGTAGTAATAACGAATGTCGCAAATCACTCTGTCAACTTCCAAAGCAGCTCTCACCGTTCGTTACACGTGCACTTGCTTCGCACCGAGTCCAATGAGACGGTGAGATACCCGCTTTTATTATACTGAGGCACACCTAATTTGCATGCGTGAAACGAGACTTTGCGAGACTCTGCGTGAACCGTATGTAATAAAAGTTCATTGACGCCATGTTAGATTCCTTTCTTTAATCCGCAGCGCACAGGACAGACAACCACGAGGACGTTTCGTAGGTAAGCTCCCTTCTTGTTCACTACACTCCCCCCTGATCTCATGATCACAGAGATTGCAGGGAGGCATCGATCGCATTCGCCGGTTGCTTCTTCGGAGGGGGACAACGCAAGCCTCATCTTCGCTTGTGCTCTCGTCCGCGGTCTGAGGGTCGAGAAACATCGCGTCTGCGTGGATACTGCTGATATCCGAGTCACTGTCCCATGGGGCTGCTGCAAGCCAGAGCGATGTCTCACTGCTCTCTGACTCTGACTCGCTCTTGTCGTCCAGTGATACTTGCGTTGCTAACCGTAGGTCTCTAACGTGACGGGGCCTACCGTCGACTCGCACTGACTGTTGGCTGATTACCTCAGTGACGCGTCCAACTCCGTAGTTAGTCGTACACTTGCCGCGCGGGTCCTTAATCCAGCCGACATCCACTTTTTTCAGTTTCACTTTGGTTACTTCCAGTTCGGACAGCGGGTTTGTTTCTATTCCTTTCCCCCTGACGTGATACCCGTGCAAGGTGTCAGTCGGCGCTGTAGAGGGTGAAACATTATCCTTTGGGGTTACGTTATACAGGTAGACTGCCTCAAATACCGTGCAGCCCGTCGTGACCGCGATGGTTTTGACGGTTCTGTGATTCCGCTCGATGACCCCATTTCCACTCGGTACGTGGGCGCATCGAAACCTTAGGTGTACTCCCCAGCCATCAGCAAAATTTCGGAACTGCTCACTGGTGAATGTTGCGCCATTGATCGTTTAATATTTCCGTTGGGGAGTCACGTTCAAGAAAAATACTGTTTAACTGACGGACGATGATGGCTGCATCTTGCCGGCGCAGCATGCGCCATATCGCAAACCTAGATGGGCCGCAATCAATGAGAGTCAGGAAATCCTCGCCGTTCAAGTGAGTAATATCCATCGCCAGCCGGCTCCAATGGCTTTCCATTCCCAGCTTTCTTTTCTCCCAGCGAACGGGTGCTGGATCAATTGATTGGCATGCTACACAATCTTTGACCACTTTCCTGACGTCTGCCTTCTGTACTCCTGGTTAAACCAACTTAGCGAAATATAGGTTCCGCTTGACCCCAGGGTGCCCGGTTTGTTGGTGGACTTCTTTGATGTGATTAGATCGAACGGGGTTCACGAAAGCGGCGCAGGTGGGTTGCATAGGTGCAATTCTCTTTCTTATGGCATCCAGCCATCTTTGAATTACTCTCGTCAAACAATCTGCTTTGTTCAGGCTGGATTTGACTAGGGACACGTCTATTGACAGCGCATATTCGTTCATTAGCTTCATGATCGTGTCGAGCCGCCGTCGGATGAGCATCTCGTTCGTGAGGTTGGTTCGTACTCTGGCCCTCCCGGTGAGAGTATCTGAAATCCACTTATGGACGCAAGCAGAATCCGTGAATAGTCGCAGGGTGGTCGTCTCCCAAAGGATTGCCAAGTTTATCCCCTTAATAACTGCATCAAGTTCTGCCAGGTGTATGTGCTGGGAGTCCTTTTTGGGGCGTAACCAGCAAGCGTCTTCCACCACCGTTCCATCATGGACCACCAATACGCCAATGGCGAGAGAGCTTGCATCAACCTACACACTAAATTTCTAACTGTCGACGAACCATCTGCCCCGCGCTGGGTCTTCCTTGTGCACCCTTGTGAGGACCTCTTTGAGCATTGTATTGAGAGGGACGTCATGAGTTTCGTCATCCCATCCAGTGGTGAGGTCGGAGGCTATTCGCTAAATGAATGCCACCGCAACACGAAGCCAGCCGCCCACCGGAAGGTGTCCAACTAACTTTCTGCACAAGGAAAATGCGTTCCGTCGTGTAACAAAACGAGGCATGTCCGGGGTTTCATTTCCTCGTTTCAAATACAGAACGTCATCTTCCTCCCAGACCTGCAAACCATGTACCTGTACGCCATTCCGTAGCCTTTCCGGTTCTATGCTGAGAAGGCCAAAGTTGTAGAGATGCTCCCTCACGCGCGCCGCAGATACAATTTCCTCGTCCACGTACACGTCATCAATATATGCAGACGTGTCCCGCTAAATGCGCTCATCCTTAGTCAGAATGGCGTCAACAATCATTTGCATAATTGATGGCGCCACATTAAGTCCAAATCCCATGCGGGTTAGGCAATACCTTTTCCCCTTGATGAGCACCGTTTGATAGGGCAATAGTGATATGTGTACACGCACTTGAAGGTATGCTTTGTGAAGATCCAGTACAGATACATTAGATCCCGCTTGCTGCCATTTCCTCAACTTTTCAGTGCATACGTCCGCGCGAGCTGTAAAAAGGTCCACGTGTTCATTCAATTCTCGATAGTCGAGCACCGGCCTCACCTTCTGCTTATTCTGTTGAATAACCGCCATTAACGGGATCAGGCACTTTGGGGGACCCAATTCCTTCTCTGAATAAGGAACTAGCTATCCATTACTAATCCAAGTTTGTAGTTCCTTGTCGTATTCTGCACGAGCTCCGGGGCGAATTTTGTATTCTGGCACCTTAGTACATAATTTCTCGGGTGGCTGCTCCTCCGACCACTTCAAGGAGGCTGTCCAGAACTAAGTGCGCTGGTCGAATTCCGCATAAAAATCAGGCTGTTGCAACTTCATAGTTGCACTCAGAGCAAGGCCGGCTTTTGCGAAATGTGCCCTACCCTCACCATCGATGCGTACACCAGAGGCAGGTCGTAACCGAGCAGGTCACCGTTTACAACCAAGGCTCGTACGGTTACTGTGGGCCCATCGCCGACACCTGCGCGAATGATGCTAACGCCATAAGAGGCAATCGAGCCACCGCCAACCGTCAATACCGGGATCCTTTCTTTATCCCATGCGTCACAGCTGCCTTGCGCACGAGGGTCTGCGTGCACCCGGTGTCTACGAGCGCGAAGCGCTCACGCCCGTTTACGCGCACGCTCACTGTGGGTAGCGCCTTATTTAGCGACGATCTGGGGAGAAGACTGGCGCTATATCTTACTCCCCTTGCCCGTTAACCGGAACACCTCTTGCAACGTGACCAAGCTTGTTGCACCGGCAGCAACGCACGCGTTTTAACGTTCCTCGATCGGGCGCGTCCTTTCCACCGCTTCGGCTTCGACAGTATTTTGAAAAATGATGCGGCCCGCCACATTTGTAGCATCTCACGTCTTCTATTGGTGGTGAAGACGCTTCCGCAGCTGCCGAAACCGGCTCTGTGTCCTCTTTCAAAATGTTTCGGGCCCTGGCCGACAACTCGTCAAGCCCAATCTCACTGAGTCTGGACGATGCTCGCAACAGTCTGCTGGCGCCGTCTTGGAGTCCGGTCAGAAAAGCGCATCCCAGTATTCGCTCGCTTGTTCCACCAAACGGCGCGGCTAGCTTCCTCAGATCGGCTAGGTAGACGTCCACAGTCTCATCTAGCCCAAGCCGCCGTTCGGTGAACTGCCCCCAGACGACGAAAGGGTCCACAGCAAAGACTGCGTATAGCGCCTGCCTAACTTCCTCCAGGCTTGATACACCGAATGTGCTCCTTTGGTCAGCCTCAGCGGGATGACCAGTGCAGGATCCTTTATCCTGCAAAGTCTGCATACGCGCTCGGCTTTCTCTCACCACTCGACTACAGAGGGTCAGGAGGGGGAGCCGTCGAACTCGGGTATTAATCTCAAGTCGAATTTGTCCATCGCCGAGACAGCTTGTAGTAATAACGAATGTCGCAAATCACTCTGTCAACTTCCAAAGCAGCTCTCACCGTTCGTTACACGTGCACTTGCTTCACACCAAGTCCAATGAGACGGTGAGAGACCCGCTTTTATTATACTGAGTCACACCTAATTTGCATGCGTGCAACGAAACTTTGCGAGACTCTGCGTGAACTGTATGTAATGAAAGTTCATCGACGCCATGTTGGATTCCTTTCTTAAATCCGCAGCGCACAGGACAGACAAACACGAGGACGTTTCGCAGGTAAGCCCCCTTCATGTTCCCTACATCTACTTACCGGTCCTCTTCCCCCTTCGTTTCTTTTCACGTAGAGTCTGTCCGTATCGTCTTTTGAATGTAGTGCGTTGTGCATGGCCATTCATTTTCTAGTCCCGTGGTCAAGGTGCCTGAGATCTTCTTTTGTCCATCCAATGAATGGTCCAGAGTATCTTATCAGTGCTACTGCCTAGGTGTTTAGTCCTGTTACTAGAATCCTGCTATATAAATATGTTTCTTTTTAAATGGGTTTCTGGTAGGTCGTAAATATAATGTTCCAATTATCACTTTAATTTCTATAGATTTGATAGTGTCTTCTTCCGGAACTCCAAGATATTTCTGGCTATCCTCTTAGTTGGGGAGTTCCATTCCCCTTGTTGTCTCCAGTTTACCTCTTTGTATTTCTAGTAGTGCACATTTTTCCATTCCGAATTCCATTTGGATGTCCTGACTGAAGATTCTGGTCGTATTCATCAGCTTTCCAGTTCCTTTTTCCTTTTTGCAAATAGTATCAGGTCATCCATGTACATCAGGTGGTTCACTCTTTTTTCTGAGTATGTTCTTGCGTGGCATAATAGCTATTATAAATAGTAGTGTGATAGGGGGTCACCTAGGAGGATGCGTCTCTGTATCTTTATCTCAGTCAAGTCCTCCGGCTTTCTTAATAAGATTAATTATCCTGTCGGCTATTTTGTATATTTTAAAACATTTAATTATCCATGCTTGAGCGATTCTGTCGTAAGCTTTTTTGTAGTCAATCCATGCCATGGATATGTTCTTTTTTCGGTTTGTTGCCTCCTTCAGGATCTTTGGATCGATGTATAGCAGGTCATGCGTCCCTCTTTCCCCTTTACGTCATCTTTTTGTGCTTCGGCGAGTAGTCAGCGTTAGTTTAGGGATTGGTTGATTTGTTCTCTCCGTTGTGCCCTCAGGATTTTCCATATTGTTGGTAAACAGGTTATTGGATTGTAGTTGCTTGAGTTCGTTCCCTTTTTGGTATCTTTTTGTATAAGCGTTGAACTTCCTATGGTCATCCACGCTGGTATGTCTGATTTTGGATACATCTTCTCAGTTTCTGCGCTAGCCTTTCATGTAGGGCTGTGCATTTTTAACACCAATATGCATGTATTCCGTTATAGCCTTGTGCTTTCCAGTTTGCCATTTTCCTTAGGGTGTCCTTAATGGGTTCATTAATAATTTCCGTTTCTATTCCGTCTTCTATTATATCTAGTTCATTTTTCATGTTTTTCAACCACTTGACACTTTTGTTGTGTCTTTTAGGCTTTTCCATTTGTCTCTGTCGGGTCCGGTTGCACTGTTGTTATTCGCTCTACATTTACGTTTTTGTAAAACTGGCTTTCATTGTTTTCAATGGCCCTGTTCTGTGTTGCTGTTTATATTTGTATCTATATGGTCTCAGTCTTCCCTCTATTGCTGCTATATTTTGTTTTAATTTATCATTTTCCTTATTCAGTCTTTTATTGTAAACCAAATTTCTGCTCTTCCATCTTTTCCTATTCTCTTTCATCCTGTTTACGGTGTGAACTTTATGTCAGGGTGTGGTTATCTGGGTTTCCAGTCTGATTCCCCATCGGTCAATTCTTTTGGACAGGCTTTTTTTCCCTTTTTTAGTTTCATACTTACTAATTGTACCCCCGCTATTATCAAGTTGTTTAGGTATGTGATAATGCCTGTTGGGATGTACGCGAGTACCTTGTTTACTGTCTGTTTCAACTTTTAACTTCTTCTAATCTTCGTTCCTTAGAGATGGTAGATTTGTTTTGTTCTCAGACTTGCATAGTTTGATGTTTTCCACTTATCTTGCTTCTTCGTCGGTGAGTTCTTTTTCGGTGAGTTCTGTCATCTCGTATTATTCGACCTCTTCCGTTACAGAGTTTATGTGTTGTCTGTCTTCTTCCTGGGGCGTTTCGTCAAGTGGTGTTTCTTGCTCTGTTCCGCTCTTTTGTTTGATTTTCGTCAGTTCCATCTCCGAAAACCATCCTTTCTTGGAGATCTGTTTTGCTGTGTCTGCTATCCTTTGTTATGTTGTATAGTAGCCATAGGTGTTTTATTTGTTTCCGGGAGCCTCTTTCTGTGGGGTGGCGACTTTTGTTGTAGCATTGCATTACTAGTATGTTTTCCTTTGTGGTCCATTTCTTTCTATGTTTTTTTTTCTTTTCATTCCTGCTTTCTTGTGTTTGGTCTGTGTCCTTGTCATAACTGGAATTTAAGGAGTTACTTACCTGGTTTTTGTCCGTAATTTTGTTCCTGAAATCAAAGGATCAAACATTCGCAGGATGCAGAAGGGTCCCTTATGTTGGCCATCGAGGGAGCAATTATTATTATTAGTAGTAGTAGTAGTAAATGTAGTGGTAGTAGTATTATTATTATCATTATTCATTGGTATTACTACATAAGTGGTCGTCAGTGATTGGCACCAACAACAACTGATGCTGTTTGCGTGGCGTCTGAGTGACAACAAGTCTCCCTGGAGTTCTATTACTCTCCAACTCTTTTCAATAACAACTGCGAATGATGTTGCGGTATCGCAACAGCCGTCTATTATAGATTTCTCGATTATATCGGTGTCCTCTGGGATTTGGGTAAAAATAACCCTCCGTGAAGTCCAAGTTCTCTTTGCATTCTCCTTCCTCGGTCTTTCTACTATACCTGTTGCTGTTGGTGTTTTAATAGTTATAGTAGTAGTAGTAGTAGTAGTAGTAATAATAATAATAATAATGATAATAATAAAAATAATAATAATAATAATAATAATATTCAATCGAATTTAATGATGGTATTTACTGCAATACTATTCTTATCTAACCGTCAGATTATATTAAATTCCTTTATTTTATGGAAATTATGTACTTATTATTATATTAATTTTGGTATTATTATTATTATTATTATTATTATTATTATTATTAGTAGTAGTAGTAGTATTATTATTATTATTATTATTATTATTATTATTATCATCAATTTTTTTAGTGTTTTAAGGTTTGGGTTTTGTTTATTGAACATCAAGTCAATTCCCTTGCCCTTAGATATTCAAGCTGTACCTGAACACTTTCGCCATTCCTAATAGGCAAACCTTTTGCAGAATTGGAAAAGAAATTGTCTCGTCAATTTGTTTAAGCCATTTATGGTGGCTATTCGTTATAGTTCCAAGCTCTCCAATTACAAGGGTGATCACCTTTTCTTCTTTAGATTTCCATAGTCTTACTAATTCCCATTTTAGATCTTGATATTTTTTTTCGTGTTCTTTCTCCTGCACTCAGGTATCGAAGGGGCAGACTATATCAATGAGGATTATTATTATTATTATTATTATTATTATTATTATTATTATTATTATTATTATTATTATTATTATTATTATTATTATTGTTATTGTTTGTATTATTATTATGTTTAAAAAGTTTAATGTGTTATTTATTCCGATACTACTCTGCTTCGATAGACGGGTCAATATACTGATTTACCAGAAAAAATCGCAACATTTTGTTGTTTGGTGGGTTTGTGTAAAGTTGGGTCTAGCTTACAACACACTAAAAGTTGGACAAGATCAGAGCATGAGAAAGTGTCAAATTTCGAATATGACTTTTTAAGGCGTTTTTTTCCATTTGCATGTAAAGCACTAACTCGGTCAGTTTTCATGATACGTCAATACATCTTGGATTTTTGCCCAAGTTTTCAGGGTCAATCTTTAACATGAAAGAGTTACCAGTGATGCCACATAAAACCTTGAACAATAGCAATGTGTACCCCTACGCCCATTACTCCATTTGACCTTGATTCGCTTACGTCATAGTGATTGTTGAAAAACTTGTAACTCCTCATTATCATCTTCTACTTGATTATTTTTCATATTGTCACCATTTCCGTTTTGGCAATGTCCACATGCACTTTTACCTGAATTATCTGAATCAGTTCATCTGGAGCATGGCTTTTTCCGTCATCACTGGAATAAGTTTGCTCCCTTCTACTTCCCACCATTACTCAGATGACACTAATTCATCACTATATTCAATTCACTTCATAATCCGGTTGTAAGTCCGCAAATAATGAAATTAATAGGCAGAGGGCGTTGGTGGGAATCGTTCTGACATGACAAACGTCTTTACTCTCGCAAGTTGCTTGCAGAGCATATTGAATCTTATAGATGCCAAAGAGTTATTCTCTATCCGCATTGAACAAAACTACCATTGCCTTACAACCATTGGTGTCTCCAACATTTTGGCTTTGCTTTGGTAAGAAAACATATGTTGAACAGTCTGTCATTGTCTTCTTTCTCTTGACGATTCGTTGGTCACCGAAGGTCTTTCCTATTCTAAATACCTTGGGCATCGAATAGCACCCCGTAAAGACATGCAGGAAACAACAAACTATTACAAAATGCTTCGCCAAGAACCTGTTGTAGAACCTTGATATTGTAGATCTAGTATTTCGCCTTGTCAGAGCAAAATTAAAATGCAGTACATTTAGAAACATATGCACGGAACAGCAAAAGAGGGTTCGTGTCTTCTCCAATGAGGGTGGTTGATTTGAAAGCAGGCATATAGATGGCAGCATTTGCAATCTGAACAACGGCATCTCCTTCCACTTAAATAACGTCACAGCCTTTCCGCCGCATTCGTTGTATGATAGTCTGGATCAGCGCCTGCTTGTTTGTCACGTTTTACAAGTTATCCTTCTTTGTCCCAGCAATTTGTGTTACCCTAGTGGTGTTCACTTTTCTTGCATTCAGCTTTCGACTTCACCGCTGAGTAGTACTGCCCTTTATACTTTATACTTGGGCAAACTTCATAACAATAACACACGACAGTTGCCTTCCCACAGTGTTTAACAGTAAGTGAAGCATACTCATGTGCAATAGAGTTGTTGGTACTGACATCCGCCAATTGCAAACGGTTAAGAAGAGATACTCCGTTTAGTACATGGTGCTATGTGACTGGAACGGTTTGTGTCACATCACTGTTCAATTTTGTTTCAATATACTCTCTGAGAGCTACTGCCAACTGTGGTGTGTCTTCTTTACGTAAGATGCGCTTTCCTTCAAAGAAAAACACCAGGTAGAGACAGAGTTCATAGTACATGAGGTCACCCAGTCTTAGATCACCCATCTGTTAAATCGCGATAAAACTCTGGAAAAAGTACTGGGTCAATGCTACGATCTGCAGAAACTTTGACATTCTTGCTCGATGATAAAGTATTGGCTTCTAAATTTCGTTTGTGAGAATAGGAGAAACCTAACTGTCTATCCATCTGCTGTACAATGTATTTTCTGAGTTCAAAAAAGTCCTGAGAATTGACATCTTCGTTAGCAGTAATCACTGTGATAATATTGCATAACGGTTAATCGCCTGAAAACGGCTTAAAGCTGTCTAGTTGCTCTGCAACTTTCCCGATGTATGTCTCATCTCTTCTCATACGAGAGGCAGACAACCCATTATAGTGTTCGCTTGTTGGGTAACTTCGTGCGGTAAGTTATTACATAGCAAAGTTGTAAGCGGATGGCATAGTGTACCACATGGCCCAAACTGTTCTCTGGTGCTCGGACATCCCCTACTCTATTTTTAGCCAATCATGGTTTTTGAGATAGCGGATTAGTGTTTTTCGATGACAAGATCAGAACCAAGACACGCTCAGTATTGGCTACTGCGTCTGCTTACGTGAAACCATACCAGGAACGTTTGATGTATTGGAGGGGTGTCATCTTCTAAGGCATACCTCTTCCGGAGATATAGATGAGCTAACTTCAGATAATTTGGATGTCCAGAGGCTGTGTATATTGGCAGGCAAGAAGGGACGACACCAAGACGCAGTTTACTAGAGTCCTTTCGACCAGCTTCCAAAGGTGCCCTAGCAATTCCTGGCATGTGCTGATAGTTTATCCATAGGTTGCTGGGTTCGGAGGCCCTTTCCAGTTTATCCCTTATTAGAGTTATCCTGTTGTAAATCCTACCAATAGAAACTGATTAAAACAATGACTTTAATTCACCAGTCTCTATCAGCATGCACAGCCGCTCAAGTTCCTCTACTTGGCCCTGAAAATAAGGTTCAGCCTGCAAGATTTTGGCAACAATTTGACGTGTGAGACACTCAACCACCAGCAGGAAGCCATGGAATGCTTGTTGCCCTGCCTTTCCGCTCATTATGACTACGACAGAATGTTCACTATATACTGTCTCCATGATCTCCTTGAGTTTACTGCCATCAAGCAACGTCTTAAATATTTGCACTCCTCATGCATCAGCTGTGTCATGCCTTACAAGCTGGGAGTAGCCAAGTTGAAGTGCAAGAAAGCTTTGATGAGTTTCGCTGCGGTTTTGAGAATTGCTTGTTTTTATGCTTCATTCTTATTTGTTGGAGGTGAATTGTGCTATTCACGAAAAAATGTCATAGGTTGTGTTCCTGAATGTCACGAAGTTTGCGACATCACAAATAAAGGCTTTCCATATTGAGTTATCAGCTTTTCCTTGAGTTATTTATTCCCATATGCTGTTGATTAACTACATCGTAAGTATTTTCTCATTTAAGCGACAAGGTCCGATGTCGTTATATGTTCCTCATCGTTTTCCTCCAGGAAGGCACACACCCTTTCGAATGCTACATCTTGATCGCTGTCTTTTGGTCTTCCATTTTTTCGTCGTTTGATAAATGTAACTGACGTGAACTGTCTTAGAATGATTTGCATTGTATCGAAGTTTACGTTACATCACTGTATGCAGCCTCAAGATAACCACCAAAATATTCGATCCGACGTTGAACAGCATTGGCCCACTCGTCCTATCTTGTTTTGCAATACACTAGGATAGTTTTAGATAATGCATCAATCTTTATATAGCAAATCTTTCCATCACTTTTTCGTTTATAACCTTTTTTCGTAATATTAGTTCCACAGTCAAAGCAATGCGTGTTACTGTCATATCGTCCACGAGAAACACGAGCGCTTCTTTTTACTGGATGAGCAGAATTATACATGTTGGGACTTCAGCAATGTCATTTTGGTTCATGTGAATACTAGTTCCGGCTTCAACAATGACTTTGACACCGCTTTCGATACTTGCACGATTGACACCTGCAGTACCCTGTTCTCGAAGCATCACGGTTTCATAACAGTCCAACTCCTGGGTGCATAATAGACAAGTTTCTCTACTGGAAGCTGAATTTATGTTTTACCCTGAAAATATATGTGTATTCGTATAAGGAGCTATTTGAATTGTTTGTGAGGACAGTTTTAGATGGGATAAAACCTGGTCTCTTTAGGGTTTTCAGTTGTTTTCTCAAGAATGCTATACCCTATAAATCAAGTTCATTTACATACGGAGGTAAAGTGCCTGATTAATTGATAATAGTAATAATTCACCACTGGTACCCATATAAAATAATCAACAATATGCATTTTTGTGAACCTGGGGTAGTGGAATAATGGGTTGAGGGGTACGTATACCAACGTGGATGTAATGAGGGTCTTAGGGGTCGGTTACTTCCAGATATAGTATAAGGGTTTATTTTGCAACTCTCGTAACCCGTTTCCTGTGAAGGATGTACCCTGAAAACAAGTACACATTTACGATGTATCGATTTATCATGAAAACTGTCAATGTTAGTGTTTCACAGTAGAATAAAAAATGACTTGTAAACCAAAACAAGTCATGTTCGAAATTTTAAACTTTTCTTATACTCGGACCGTGGCCAATTTTTTTCTATGCTTTAGACCAGTCCTAGCCTAGCATAAACAAACTTATAAATGTTGCTTTTTATTTTTATGTGGGGGTACTCTGTCAGTGTATTGACCCGTCTACTTCTACTAGTGGTATCATGATTATACAATTATTATCATTGTATTGAATTTATAAATATACTTGTTGAGATGCTCTTTAATTCTTTTTGCTCAATTTATTCATTTCATTAATTTATATTTAAAGTAAATTAAACTTCTACTGGCTTAAATTATCCAACCTTAAAAGAGAATTGAATCTAACTAATAATTAAACTGTCTTTACGAATGTTCAGTTGACTTATTCCTATTATTATTGTTATTATTATTATTATTATTATTATAATTATTATTATTATTATTATTATTATTATTATTATCATCATCATTATTATTGTTATTATTATCATGTTTAAAAATGTAAAGATGTAATTAATTCCGACACTAATCTGCTACTACAATTAGTGTAATCATTATTATATAGTTATTATTATTTTTGTGTTTTCATTCAATTCATTCGTTTCATTAATTTATATTTTAAGTAAATTAGAATGTTCTAGCTAAAAATATCTAACCTAAACAAGAATTGAAGAGAAGTAATATTTTAACCTTCTTTAAGAATGTTGAGTTGAGTTTTAATAATACAGATACACATATGATAAAAAACAAAAAACTCCGGCATAAAATGACCACATAGGTTGATATGCCGCAAAACCAACCAATCCAATCCAATCCAGATAACATATGATATACATATTACATTTGTATGATATGTATACGCGATTACATAGTTTGTTTCTGAAATCAGTATTTTCAGTGTATTGTATCGTAGATTTTGGCAATAATAATTTATTTAATGATTTTGATATGTTGTATTCTCTCTTCATCATCTCTGTTTCCAAAAAAACAATTTGTATAAAATGTAGTTTCATGTAGTCATATTTATCATTTATCTCCTGATAGATTATATTATAGATAAATTGTAATATTTTCGGTGAATTACATCATTGTGGATATATTTGTGTTGACATATTCGGCGGGCAGTATATACTATTGTGTTATGATGTATAATAATATCCCATTTACAGATTAAATGAAATTGTACATTATAATTCTACTTTCTTTGGTATTAAAAAGTCTGCAAACTTATTAAATTAAATAAATAAACAATTCTTATTAATAGAAAAAATATATAAACATAATATTGTTTGGTATGGTCAAGTTATTGAGAATAAATGATGACTACTTCCTCGCTGCTAATTTACACAAAGCTCACCGGTCAACACATATTTCACTCTATGCTGAGCTTCATTAAAATCTACTCTGTTTAAAGAAAATATTATGTTAATAAAGATAATTATTAATTCCCCAGGTAAAAAATGAGCCTTTTATCATCAGCAGAATCTCGTTTGAAGTGGTAAGTTAAGCAATAATAACATTTAAATGCACACATATTACTTGAATGCAGTCCATTCTAATGCAAGCTGAACACGTGTTTATGTACTGACAAGTCAGCCCCAAGAAAGGCCTAAACGAGAAAGGTTTAACATTTTATTTTTATTTAAATTAAACAGTATTTTTAATTAGTTCAATGAAATATTTTTTGTTAATTGAAAAACATGAAATGTAACTATTATTTTAATCTAACTTAAGAAGTTGTTGCCTTTCCCTAACACATATATGTACTCTATTTGAGTATTTGCTGTTCAAACATCTATCTTGACCGCATCAACGTTGTTTTCCCTTTATTTACACACACCATTTGCATATTACTGGTTTGTATTTCTGAAAATCTTATATATATATATATATATATTATATATATATATATATATATATATATATATATATATATATATACATACATATATATATAAACTTTTTGTATCATTTACATTATTCGAACTACTATTCTCATATTTTATTTTATTCTCATGTTGTCCGATGTAATCTACCACACTCTTTAGGTGCATCTTGTGTAACTCGGAAATCTGTATGTCTACTCAGAAATCAATACGGAGTTCTATTATATAGAACTGAGTAATACTTAGTTCTTATATCCGTTACACGAATATAGCGCTAAGTAATATATAGTTAAAAGATCCAGTCGTCTAGAGATTGAAGATTCTATCCCAAGGAGCTGTGATACTAAGTAAATATTAATCACTGACAGAACAAATACAAGATGAACGCCGTGGATTAAATTAAGGTTTCGTTTCGAAATTCCGTACAGATTCCTGAGTACGACAAAAAGATTATCCACCCTTATAATATTTAATCGAAGAAGATCGGAGGTTACATCAGTCAAAATGCTGTGAGAGTAACATCTACGTTGAGAACAGTCGTCTTAATAATCCAAATAATACAAATTAGCTATCTTTATCTCAAATATTCTGAAAAATAAATTGATTTTATATTAAACAGGAATGGATAACATGCCGTACATTCTGCAGAGGAAAAAGATGCTGGAGGAAATGGAAGTACCTCTTTATCCACAACCAAAAAATTCCAAAGTCGACAAATATTATTACAGACACAACCTGACAAACAAACATAACTACAATATAACAATTAACGAACCAAACTTATGCACAGAACACAGAGAGATTTTCCTTCTCATCCTGATTCGAACACATTATGCCCATGTCAAATGGAGAGAGATTATACGTGAACTGTTAAACCATGTCAGCCCAATGCCGCATCGGAAAAGATTAATTGTCAAACATTTGTTTATCTTCGCAAACAGTAATAACCAGCAAATTGAGAATTTGGTTCGGAATGAAAGTAAACATCACAGAGATATCATCCAGGAAGACTTTCCTGAAACATATCTCAATTTACTTAAGAAAGTAGTCACGGCATGGAAATGGACAGTTAATTTCTGTCCAAATGCTGAATATGTTATGATCACCAACGATGAAGTTCTCGTAGACGTTGAGAAAGTAGTATTTTTTCTTTTGCAGGATTTTTCCACTGGTAAATATGACGATCATTTCGCTATTTGTTATACAATGGGCAATCGTAGCAACTTTCAACACCTTTTTCCGCAATTTAGGAAGATGGACCCTAAAAAATTATATAAAGGAGCTTTCTATCCACCTTATTGCCATGGTTGGGCTTACGCGGCTCATATCAACATTGTTAATAAATTATACAAGGCATCGTTGAAAAACCCTCCTTTTATGCCGACCGATGTTTGGATTGGACTTTTGGCAGAAAAACTTAGAGTAAAAGTGTATAGCACTCGAACACGATATGTTATATCTTATGTTCAAAGGTATTTTGCTGATCCATTATACCCGATTCGCCCAGGCATGGTTGCTATCACGGATGACAAAAGAAACAAAAATCACGAGTATGCTGTCATGAGAAATGTTATCAACAGTATGCGTAAACATTGGAGAAGGATGGCCAACATTTCAATATATTTAAACGATGAACCCCTTCGACTTCCAGATACTTTTCTAAATTTCCCCAAAATCTATACAGCTATAACTATCTTTACCTATTGTTTTCTGTCAATATTCGCTATGGCTAGCATTAGGAAACTACTAAAAAACTATGGTTACAGAAACTTATTTAGAAAACAACGACAACCTTGAACAGCATAGGTAGAATTCTTAACAACTGTTTCAATATAAGTTATAGTTTTCTGTATGATTGTTTATATATAACTAAAAATATACTCTTTTCGACAAGATATAAACCAATATCAGATATAAACAAATCATTTGTTTTTATTCATATACATTTCTTTGTTTTTGTTTTATTTTCATTTCTGAAGAGAAACTATTTCATTCGTCTGAAATGCATAGGTCTCCTTAATTTAATAATTACATTAATTTTCATATAAACTGCGGTTGCACTTTTCACAGCACTCAACGTAATGTTACGTTGTAAAGTAGTGATCTACTGAGAGAACCAATAAACTAATTATTTAAACGGATTGGCTTACACTGTGTACCACAATGAAACGACAATAATTGTCATATGCGTTCCTATATAGAAACGTATATTTATATCAATGATGGTGTCTCTATAGACTTTATCGTTTGCCTAACACTGTTTCTTATCTATATAAATGATATCCAATAGAACATGCTTCAAAAAATTAGCATATATGCTGATAATACTACTCTGTATTCTGGTGTTGCTCCTCGCTCATTTCTTCAGATCCTGTTTAGGCTCAACTCGTGTCTTTCAATCGTCGGCGTGTCCATTTACCTCCTCAGATTCTCATGTATAGCTCTCCGCTTGAGGAAAAATTATGTGTGAACCGTCTAAATTTTTCTTGCAATGTATACGTTATCGTGATTACCCTTACTGCTTAACGTAAAGTCGATTCTTTTTATCGCTCCAAACACGTTTTCACACATGAAGCTATTTTCTATCTCTACAAGCCTACTATCAGACAATATATTGAACACTGTTGTCATATTTGGGTTGGTGAATTTCTGTCTGATGTGAGTGTACTTGAAAAGGTGCAGAAACGTATCTGACATTTGATTGGGCCCACCGTTCCTTCTCCTCTACATCTTCTTTCTCACAGACATGATGTTGCTAGTCCCAGCCTGTTCTAGAAGTACTATAATGCCATGTTTTCCAAAATTGAGTGATCAATTGCTTGCTTCTTTTGTTCCAGCTCGTTTGATCCTTTGTTCTAGTAGTCTAGACGAATTCGCTGTTTTAATACCTGATTGTAATACGACTTAATACGTAATACCAGTCGATTGTTTCCATAAACTGCACGCTAGTTGAACTCTCTTGATGCTGACGACTTTAATCCTACCTTTAGCTTCAGTCCTTTCAAGAGTAAGACGAATAGGCATCTCATGTCTTACCGATTATCAGATTTCGTCTTTTTAGCTCCTCACATCACGTTGCTTCATGCCTTGTCTGGAGCGATTTACCTGAAAAAAATGAAGGCAAAAGTAAAGTTCAATAATACAACTATTGTGTTTAATAAAAAAACAATTGTTGGTTTAAGAAGCAAGATAATAACATCTTAAAACTGCAGACGTCTACGTGTTCAAATTATAATTTTAATATGAAAATCATCGGATAAAATAGGTGTGTAGGTAAATAGTCAAAAACAATTATATGTAAATATAGGAAACCTATCATAATACTTTACTGCAATTCATATACATACTAACTGCGTGTTAGAGTTAGAGTCATGAGTAGGGTTCGTTGTATGTAATATAAAATTATGATTATTTTAAATTAATTCAATACAATGTTTTGTTTTCAAACTAGTTGAAGGTATAACATCACAGGGTATGAAAAATGAACTCAATAAAATCTCGTTTGTATTAAAACTAGTTGCGTGTTATATACATTACAAATTATTTTATATTAATTCTATGAAATATATCTATATATTAATACGATAGCGTGTGTGTTCGTGTGTCACGCTTCCGGCAAACGCTCTGCGCATGCGTGCCGCTCCTAAATTTTTAAAAACATTCAACTAGCCTGCGTTTAGGAATATTTATGTGTATCCCTCTTGCGCAATGGTTAGCGAGGTGGTATCTTTTTTTTTACTTCGGCCCAACTGGTTTATAGTTCGATCCCAACCAGCCTCTAAGATTTTTATTCTACAGTTCGAGGGGAAGGGGAAGAAATAATACATTTTTTATTACCTGGTTAAAAACTACTGTTTTGTGTTACTTAAAACTATTTTTTTTTTTTATGTTGGCGTATTTAATTACGTTGACTGCTTAAAACGTAGGATATCGGCCAGTATTATTTTGTTGTTTTTTTTTTTTTTTGAAAGGATGGCATATCAACCTTTTTCAGTAGATATGGCAGTGTCCATCGTACACGAGTTACTATTTCAAACAATTATTTAACTCTTACCCAGAAGGGGGGTGGCTCATAATAAAGCAAGCGTAACTTACTAACAAATAGAGGGTGCTTTGTTACATTAAGACCCGTATTGAAAACATCCTTACGTGTAATTTACACGGGTTCCGCTAGTTTGTATTAACACCAGTCCCGTGTATATAGATTACACAGTATTTAAAATTAATTTCATAAAATATGTTTTGTTTAAAACTAGTACCGTGTATATAAATTACAGGGTATTCAAAATGAGTTTCATAAAATATGTTTTTTTATGAAAACAGGTTGCATGTATATAAATTGCGTAGTATTTTGAATAATTTAATAAAATATGTTTGATATTTAAACAGGTTGCGTGTATATAAATTACCGCGTATATAAAATTAATTCAATGAAATATATTTTGTCCTAAAACTGGCTGTGTATATAAATTACAAAGTATTCGAAATGTATTCAATAAAATATGTTTTGTATTAAAACTACTTGAGGGTATACAAATTACATAGTATTTAAAATTGATTCAACAAAATATGTATTGTACACCAGTATTTAATTTAAAAACCAATAAAAGACTCAAGTTTTACAATGTAAACAGCTGTATTTATATATTTCCATTATGTCTAATGTGTTATTGCATAGTTATATGACCGTGGTGTCAAGCGAACAGCCACAAGAAGCCGGGAATGTGGCTACTCCATATAAAGCCAAAGTCTTATAGAAATGAGCGAAATTAGTTATACATTTTATGAGAATTTTTTATGCCAAAGTCTGACTGGTGTTTAAGTTTCAAGAAATATGTTAATATATTTTGTTGATGTAGCATAATTTAATAGTCATTACTTGATTCTTTACTATTTCTTTATTCGCAGCAGTGTAGAAAGAAGACCAGCGGTATCCGTGAGCGTGGATTAATTTTACCAACTCAAAGCAAACAAGGGTACGGATAAAGATGCATCAACATATTTGTGATTTTCTTAAAAATATGTGTTATGTAACAATTTGACCGGTATTTTAATTTTCTTGTATCATGTTTACATCTCAATAATGGTTTTATATTTAGTTAATATTTCATATTTTTAGGATTTGGTTTAGGGCGCGAAGATTCGTCAGCGAGACGTACTCGATTCGAATAAATAATCTTATAATAATCTCTCTCCCTCTCTCTCTTTCTCACTCTACATCTCTGTATACACCTCCACTTATACTCCGTCTTACCCTTGAAGCAAAATTTAGTTATGCACACACAGAGATCCCTCGTATACAAAATAAATACTCCCTACTACTGATGAAACTACACAAACTAAGGTAGTTCACCAGACACTTTTAACCAACAGATTCTCCCTTCTACCATAGGTAGCCTTAGTGACACTAAATAAATGCAGACACAACCCCCTTATCAACACTTGCTTCCTCAAACTCCCTTTCTTAGTAATAGCATTACATCCGGTATCCGCAAAACAATACGTAGTAAGAACCTTGATGTTCAACTCATCCACACAGGCACTACCCTTCGACAACACTTAACTAAAAAACACAGTAACCCCACCTCTGCACCCTGCTTTCTAGCCAATTGCCCAATTCACTCCTATGGGCTATGCTTTTGCACTCACAAAATTTACAGAATGCAGTATTTTACGTGTCAGAAATTCTCCAATCGGTTGCACCATTAGGCCTCTGCACCAACGCATCAAGGAACACTTACACACCTGATTTTCTTTTTTTTTCTATAAACACATCGTATCATGTGGCAACACACAACGCACTATTGATGTTCGTATCCATGACTCAGTGAAGAACATCGGTAATCTAAGGATACCGGATGCAATTCTTATCTCTAAACATAGACCCTCTTAAAATTGAAGATCCGAGCTTTGTTCCCCTTCATTCTTTAAACACCCACCTCTTCCTTCCAACTCTACTCCCCTTGGACCATGCTTTATACTCCGTGTTCCTTTGTCTCTACTCGACCCCAATGATCTCAGCCACCTACCCAATTGACCCATCCCGATCTTTACACTCTCACTTTTCTTATTTTCCTCATACCATTTTATTCAGGCACCTTTTCCCTATACCCCTCCCCGTTAACCGACACCCATCTTCCCCTACGTTTATTTCGTCATTTCTTGTCGATACTGTTCCCAATAACTCCTGCAACTTCCTATTCATTGAATAAGCCACCCACACTATTTAGGCATAATCCACATATAGGGTACTTACACTTAATTACTTTTGTACACTATACAATAATTCGTTCACTATGCAATAATAAATGTAAATTTTAATTATATATAAACCCTTTTCCATTCATTTCTCTTCAAACAACCTCTTATTACCACCCTATAGATTAGATATAATAGAACAGATTAAGGATTAATAATAATTCTACATATCTATCTGCCAATGTATTATTTTATTTTACAGAATTATCCCCATTGACCATTTTATGCTGATTCCTAATTATCTCCCTTAATCTTTACCTGACTATTCGAACCTATATTTACAATTGCAACATTTAACATTAATATTAATTATTTAATGAAACAAGAATTATAATAATAATCATAAAGAAAAAGTAAATAATAAATTAAAACACACATAATAGTAATAATCCTTAAAAAGAACAAAAAATGAATTTAATCCAAATATTATTATTTTAGATTAACTAAAGTAATCAAACTTAGTAATCTAATACATATATTCACTATTGCATTTTTAGCAGAACTTGTCTTTATTTTTGCGATTCTTTTGTTTTCTTTTTGAAAAACAGAGGTTACTCTCGAAATGATTAAAGTATCTACCATTCCGGACCTTTAAATATTTAACAGAAACCCCACCAATTTTACATGTTACTGTCTTTATATTTAAATTTTAGGATATATTAATTGATCGGAGATTTACTGTCTCTTGTCATGTATTTTTGTTCATCCGTATTTCACCTTCAGGTTTTAAACATAGCATTACTCCTGCCCCGGAATTACCACCTTCATATTTACTTGATTACAAGCAATGCTTCAGCAAACTACAATGTTATTAATATATATGTATATATATATATATATATATACATATATATGTGTGTGTGTGTATATATAAATGTGTGTGTATATATATATATATATATATATATATATATATATATATATATATATATACACTAATTATAATGAGAAAAAGAAAAATAATAATAATAAACAGTTGAAAGGGAGAAAGAAAGAAATGTTAAAAGAAGAAGAAGAAGAAGAAGAAGAAGAAGAAGAAGAAGAAGAAAACATCGACAGTTAGCTTATGAACGCTGATTGGTAGCGCTTGGAGTGGGCAAAGAAGAAAAAGAAAAAGAAGAAGAAAGAGAGAAATAAATTGACGGTTGGCTTATGAACGCTGATTAGAAACGCCGTGAGAAAAAATTGACGGTTGGCTTGTGAACGCCGATTGGAGGCGCTGTGAGTGGACGGGGGGAATTTGTATTTTTTTAGGTTGATGACAACAGGGAGATGGACAACAAAGGAGGAGGAGGGACTAAAACTATATATATATATATATATATATATATATTAATTTTTTTTATTTTTTTATTTTTTATTTATTCATTTTTTCTTGATATGTTGATATTTTTAATAATTTAAATATAAAACAAAAAATAAGAATACATTTATCACGTAAATAATAGTGTAATGGATTCGTCCAAACACTTTAAAATACAACAACATCTTTGTAAGTAACGGATACCATTTATTAGACAGACGACCAACACAGGTAAGGAAGAATTTTTTTAATTTTTATTTTTTAAATTTTATTTTAATAACTAATATAAGTTAGCAACACATTTATATTGAACAAAATTGAGATTTAGTATACGGAACGTTTATGTTTTTGTCTTTGAAGGGAAGTGGTGTCTGATCAACTCTGCTGGGTAACCATGAAATTAAATACTGTCTTTTTTTTAATTCCCAGACCAGTTTTTCATGGTACACCACTGATGATCTCTTAAATAAGGTTAGAAGTAAAATAATATAATAACTGTAAAAAATAAATTGACTTACATGAGTGATTTTCTACTGAACGACTTGGGACTAAAAGTTTTTTTGTTTTTTTTCATATAGTTTTAATGGTTGAGAAACTTCCAATACTATATATATATGTGTGTGTGTGTGTATATATATATAAACAAGTGCGTATTAACAACAAATTCACTGATTATATCGTTGATGAACAAATAAAATTAATGATACACCATTTTTTTTAAAATGATGTATCATTAATTGTACACCAGTAAAAAATAATGATAATATTCAACATTTCAACTCAAAAATATTAATATATACTATTGTAATAAAATGCAACCAAACTTCAGATCAGAAGAGAAAGCCATGGCAAATAGTATACACATATACATATCCCGAATTGACAATGAAATAAAACTAGACTCATTATTTGCTATTAGAAATTTAAAGCCCAAACTCGTAGTAAAAAAAAACAACTCATGGGAGTTTGTACTACGACCATTTTGTATCAGTAAGGGCTTCCGCTATTAATTTTTAGAAGGCTGGAATTATTGCTTATTTACACGAGCTTTCAGATGTGTTTAATCAAACATATATATATATATATATATATATCTTTCTCTCTCTCTCTCTCTCTCTCTCTCTCTCTCTATATATATATATATATATATATATATATATATATATATAGTATGTAAGGTGTTATATGAAAAGAAATCAAATAAAGTACTCGATCATATAAGCAAGCTAATATAATTTTGTTAGATACTGTATATTACATATTTCAACAATGTACCGCAGTTTCATCTAAAAGGTCAGATTAATACATGTTTAGTAAATTTCTGTACCCAGTTGAATCATCGGCAAGCTGAAATGATTGTAGTCACGCCCCGATAGGGAATGACGTCAACAATGACAGGAAACGGTGTATCTCTGAGGGGTCCCCGAAAAATCCGGTGTGGGATAATGATTAACGAAGACTTAAGAGAGATCGATGTTAGTTCGTGTATTACAGACCTTCATTTTATTCCCTAGCAAGTTTTATTTATTTATTTATTTATCTGTTCTTTTTTGGAGTTGTAATGTTATTGTTTTACCTAGTCTTAAAAAATACGACAGTTTACCGTTTGGGTTTGTGAAATTAGGGTGCTTTTTGTTGTCGTTTTTGGGAATAAATTGATGTATCGGATTAATTGTGTAATATAGTGCTGAAAAAGATGATGCAATAATATTTTATGGACTTAACGTGTTTGTTTATTTTTATTTATTGAATTAGTGTTTTCGTATTTTCTTGATCTTAATGTGAGGAAAGCCGTATATTAAAAGAAACGGTGTATCATTGATATGTCCCGTTCATAACTAGTACTGTTGAACACAAAAATTGGTTATAAACGAAATGATGGGTGCTATCTGTTATTTCCATTTGAGGGGTATAAGGTTAGTCTCTGGGTGGGGGTTGTTAACTTCCATTTTATTGATGATGTGTTTATAATATTAATATTTAGTGTATTTCAGAAAATTTATTAAATTCTTTACCTTAATATTTGTTTAATTTTATTTTATTTTATTTCACGAGTGGAATAAGATTCAGCTCGATGTTGTCAACCAGTAACAATAGAGCATATATAACATATCAGATTCATTTTATATTCCAACAACTATCTATTTTAATTTTTAATTTTTTAAATTATTCACTTTTTCAAAAAACATAACATTCAAGTCAGATGTATATTTACGACTCGTTTCTCTTGAAGTGGGCCAACTAACCTTAATATGTAAAATAAGCTCTGTCCACTACAAAATTATCAGAAAATATCCACAAAAAAGAAAAGTTCTTAACTTTAAAAGTCTAGAAACTAATATATATATATATATATATATATATATATATATATATATATATATATATACTAGCACAGCTACCAACAGTTGTCACGCTTAGAGTGTGGGATAGCTAGCATATTAGGCAATACGATGGTAGGGAGAGTAAAGTTTAACAGCAACCTTGATGCTGTCAGCTAGATATCTTACTCACCGAGGTATTGAGATATATCTTTATTCACTTAAACTATCGTTAATCAATAGATTAATTTCATTGTGTAACATGTTTGAAAATTGCCATTATCTATTTTAAGGGGCAGCTAGATACACAAAAATACTTCCATTATGTGCGTAGGCAAAGTGTGCATGTGAATACAAGGATATTGAAAGTACGGTCGCTAGTATGTCTTCGTTTATAGGGCATACATTCACAGACAGAGAGGTGTTCTCCTTATATATATATATATATATATATATATATATATATATATATATATATATATATATCATTTAATCAAAGGGAAAAGCGTTTACAGTGGAGGAGTTTTGCCCCCGGGAATCATCTTAATACTATCAAAATCTGCTGAAATTTGTGTAATAAACATCATTTTTTGTCATTTCTGCATGGGTAAAATTATATTTAAATCAATAGAAAAATGGTTTTCAGTGAAAATGAGTGTTGTGCTTTTGGGAACGCTCTTAATATTTACAAAATTTGCTGAAATATTTGGAATATACATCATTTTAGTCTTTATTATGTGGTTTAAATTTCATTTGAATCAGAGGGAAAACACTCTTCGGTGGGGAGGGGGGGGTTGTGCCCTCAGGGATCCTATTAATATTTTCAGAATGTGCTGAAATTGTGAGAATATACATCATGTTTGGTCATTTAACTATGCTTGTAATTTCATTTTCTTCTAATGGAAAACAGTGTTTTAGCCTATGACTTTCATTGAGAGGTCAGTAGTTAACATGCCAATGTTCAATACATTCTGTCCAGGGGTGTGGGTGAACATAAGACACAAAGACCAGGCGGACACACACACATACTGATTTCTAATTTTATATATATAGATTGATAATGAAGTGATGACATTGGGAACATTTGTACTGTTAACACGTTTATAAACGCATTAAGTGTGCAAACAAAAAAAATAAAAATACAAAATTACATTTAAGCCATAGCTTCTTTAAAGATAACGTTTTTGATTGAGTGAATACACGTGTAAACTATACACATTTTATCATTTTATTATCCATATATAAATGGTGTGTCAAGTATATTGAGCTCCACCGTCTCTTGATAAGATCTAATATAAATTTTAATTCAATATTAAACATTTTATATAATATATATATATATATAATATATATATATATATATATATATATATATATATATGAAATAAAGAATAAAAAAAACTACTAAACACAGTAAAAGACAACGTTCAGTTGCTTTTATTGTTATAGTCTTCAATCGATTTTCCATTCAGTTTTAATACATTATGTCTTCACAACTTTTGATTTTATGATATAGTGTGTATGTTATACTCGTATATCTATCTGATAGGTTTACAAAAGTAGTAGTTGATTGTTTAAACTTTGAAGTACATAGTGGAAATAGCAGCACGCGTCAAGGATCCATCATGTGTCCAACCCTATTTTTGGATCTTCATCAATGATCTCTCTAATCACATTTTAACATCATTCGTCGACATTTATGCATATTACACACCCATCTATTGAAACACGTCGAAGTGCATTACAGATGTGGAAATTTCATACTTACAATCTTCTGACATAGAGCATGTAATGTATTAGTAGAAAAGGTGGCTGAATTCATTTAATCGGTCTAAAACGAAGCTTCACACCTTTCACAACCAACGCTCGGGTCCTTATTGAAATAAGTTGTTATCTCCTTGCGGAAGTCCCTTGCTTTGATAAGTTTCTGGGACTGACTTTCATTTCAGACATTGACTGGAAGACTTACATCAAATCCGTTGCAAAGAGCGTTGGGAAAATGTTTGGTTCATTCTACTGCTTAAAAGGTATATCAAGCCTGATGCAATCTTCTACCTGTATAAGACTAGATACAACCTAAGATGGGGTACTCTTGACATATTTTAAAAAGTGCCGCTCACAGCATCCTTTACGGCCTTTACAGATTACAACAACGACTTGGAAATCTAGTGATAATATTCTCTTCTCTACTGAATAAATATTGGTAGTCTTTTCGTGATCTATCGTTATTTTTCATATTTCAGCTCCAGGTGGAAATCAGGTGACCTTCCTCAGTAAATGTTCCTAGCATTAAAGCGGAGATGATAGTCTTCGTCGCTTATATATATATATATATATATATATATATATATATGTATATATATATATATATATATATATATATATATATATGTAACATTTATAGATTAACCCATATACACATGTGTTACAGGCCAAACATGCAATAATCGGTATGGGAGGAGACAATCCCGGCAGGTCAGACGGTTATAACCCGAATACGAAAGTCAGATTTTAAAGTAGTCGGAGCGCGTAAAGATGTGCCCCCACTGCAATTCCTTTAAATAGGACAGTAAATTAACGTCTAAAAGCAAAATTTGGCGACAATCTAGCTACTCGTCGAGGGGACTCAAAAAGCGGTCTATCGCATCTTACATATATATATATATATATATATATATATATATATATATATATATATATATATATATATATCAGTATGAATTTGTATTTATACACACATTGTTGCTACATATGTGCATGCATGTTTTAGCTGCAACTTTATTCAGAGTTCAGTTTCCTCAGGTCACAACATATATATATATATATATATATATATATATATATACATATATATGCATACCTGATTCTGACGCAACCTATACTTTTCTGATGCAAGTTAATGTGCCTTAGCGTTCCCTTCTTCCCCCATCTACATCTATCATAATCAGATATGATTCAAGAAACAAGAGCGGCAGGTGATTACATTGCATCGTATGTTCATTTAATCGAGAACGATCTCATTATCCGTTCCCAGCCTCATCTTATTTTCTATCCAATTTTTCCCTCAATAAAACATTCCTCCAATCGTAAGCCATGCCTTTGATCATCTCATTTTACAAGATGTAATTATCAGCTCTCTTGAACTCCTTTCATCATTTTCTTTTACTACATCATCTCTCCTTTACCTTTAATAACTCCTGAAAAATTATTTCTAAATACATTTGTGTCATCTTGCACTTCACCAACAATAGATGCATGTGACAAAATGGCTATTGCATAATTGGCCGCAGTTTCTGCTCTCGATTTCGTTACACTTCTTACTTCATCGGGATTATCTTTGATTTTTCTCACTGGAAAAATGAAGGATCATCAATGTATGCACTTTAGCAACCTTGTATACTACTACAATAGACGCGGCAGGCAGTTTATGTTCGTCATTTCTTCCAAATACTGTTGTACTTTGGCAATCTCCACTATCGTCTTATATATATTCTGTGTCGTTGTTCTATTCTTTCAACTGGACTCAATGGTATTGTACACATCTGTAAAGGACACATTAATCTTGCGTACAACGCATGCTGTAAGCACCAAGATTTAAAATTTCCCAGGTAGATCGGTAATTACTATAGTTTGTTGCTCCACTTCTGCTTGCTAATGTAATTCCGGACCCTTTTTTCTGTCATTTAATTAACTCCTGTACCAACCTCCGAAATGCGTCACTGCCTCTTCTTTAAAAGTTGGTATCATATAACCTGCTATCTGATACCGAACTTCTTCCAATCTTCCAATCAAGGAGACTTCTTTTATTCCTCCGCTCTTTCCAATTTGACTAGCACATCATCCATAAATGCTCTAAGTGGTGTATACATTAGTGTATTTCTTCAAACCGATACTCTTCATATCATTTCTATAACAAGCATAAGTAAGATAACAGAACCTTTTAAACCTGCAGTAATTTACACTTCTAAACTTTGCCAATTTGTTGTAAGAATTCCGATTGTAAATCTCATTTTAAATGGTAATAATATTTCATTATCTACCTTTGTACTGCTTTAAGAATCCAAAAGAAATCCATAGCTTTCGGAATTATAATTGGAAAGAGGTAGCCATAGCATTAGCATATCTCTGTTCTCTTTTTTATTGCATTTTGTATACTTTCCCATATTGCATAAGCATGTGCAATGAACCTTGGCATTACTGCTATTTCAGATGTCTGTACAGATTAATTAATAGATCCCTTTTTCTGCACATTAGTATCCTAGCAAATCGGGCAATTACCTAACATTATCTTGCCATAAATATTCAGCAATGATATCGGACAGAATTCTACCAGTTTTTCATATATTTTAATTTTATTTTCAGCAGATAGATCCATTCTGCAATCCACCAACGATCTAATATATATTGACTTCGCAACATGTCTCTGATCAATCAACAATAAGCCTCAAGCGGAGTCGATGACAGTATTTGTATACTTTGTAGATAACCCAATCATTTTCAGGTACACGCTGTTGTCTAACCTACTCTACAAACTCATCTAATTCTCTCTTCTTTATATCATTTATATCAGATGGTACTCTTAGCTGTGTTGGTCTTTTCACAGTTTTTTTTTGCAATTGATTTTCGGGAATCATGGGCTGCAAATCCGTGTAATCAATTGGCACCGTATGTCATGTGTAAAGCGTCTTGCCGATATGCCATGCCTTTGTGACACAATTAATCATTATTTAATCGATAAACACATATTTATAATAATTAAAAAATATGATTCCAAGGAATAATTAGTAAGCAATTATGACGAGTGTAGTTTTAAAAAGGTCTTAGGGAGACAATTTCTCACATTGTTTATGATACAGGGGAGACAACTCATCTTCAGAATTATCTCCCTTTAAAGTTGTAGGTTAACCAGCATCGTTCAGTGTCACAGTTAGACATTATATCTAAGTTTTCAGTTCATCGAAAAATAGGCACTTTTTACGGGTAGTCCATTTTTAAAAGAAAATACATTAATAGTTGGGAAGTTGTTATTCTGAGATCGACAAGATCAGACACTACGCTTCATTCATAAACCGATGTACAGTTGAATATGGATCCAAACTAGAGACGAACAATAAAAGTGAATGTCATTTAAGTAAGTAAACATAGACAAAGAAATGCCTTTGGAGACCATGTTTGAGGCGCAATATTTATACTTTTCATTACTTTTTTCGTATTAATTCCGAATAGTAAAGAATCTTATTTGGTAGAAGAAGAGTACGAATCAAGTAATGGCAGTACCGTTGTATTCTGTGATGGCAGCGTATCTCCTTCATGTTAGACTCCGTGTCAGGGTGGTTTAATGGTAAAAGTAATTTGTTTTATGACCAAAAACATCAATAACCTTAATTGAAAAGAATCCACCAAAAGCCAATCTTAAAGATGGTTCAGTGTTTATTTTATTTCAGAAAATATATACGTTGACAACAAGGATTTTTCTTAAAAAATAATGATCATAATTTTAATCCTTAGTTTTAGGTATAAAGCTTGCGTCGTTTCGGGGGAGAGGGCGTCGATGGTCATTGAGATTTGGAAAAACTTTTGGGCTTACTCTACCTTAGGCACGATCAGCAAAATACCACATTTATTCACTTTGTTGCTTGATCTTACTTAGATGATCCCCACATTTTAAAAACAATGTTTATTTGCAGAAAAATCATCGTGAAGAGTGGGACAACATTTCGAAATATTCAAAATCGAAAGAACATTTTTTTAATTTGTTGGGCCCTCATAACTCTCTGCTACTTGTTAGTCAGCCCACTGTTTTGCGGGTGCTTCGAAAACAAGCAGGTTGGTCTCTAGATGGGAGTGGGTACAAAGTGGAATATAAAAGGTTAACAGATCAAGGTTGAATATAAGAATGCATAATGCCCTCTGAGATATAATACAAAAGCTAAGGGGTGACAGGAGACGAAATAAATGTAGGAAGTAGGCATCTTTAATGGATCTCTAGTATACAAAAGTGTCAGACCCCATTTACTCCACTAGCTAAGATGCTTTAAAATGTGAAGCGTTGGTTCCGCAAATCCCAAGACCGTGTGTGCTATTTATATGCAGAAAAGACAAACGTGTACTCATCTCTTTGATAGGTGCGCAAAGCAATGCCGCGCACCCAACTCTATTCGAACTCCATGCAATGTATAATTCTCCAATCGCATCTGATATTCACTGTAAGCTGATGTATAAAGTGGACGACCAAATTCAGATCGGAAAGAGATCAATCCCCAATATACCTCATTGTTATGTGTCCGTTCTTCAAGACACGTATTTTAAAACAATCAATCGTCCCTAAATTAAGAATGTTCCTAGTATACCGGCGCGCCTGTCGTTGTTATCATTATTATGCTCAAGTATTGTGCATTTCGTCAGCATAATCATCGTAGTGTCTTAAATCAAATGCTTTCATGCGCAAGGAGGAAAAGGCGAATAACGATAGAGAGTTTTAATTAGGCGTTTTTAGAGAGATTCTCTAATGATACCAATGAAAGGCACACATAAAAATTAAATTGAGAAAGGCCAAAACTGTGTTTTTAACATAACTACCCAGTCACAGGAAAAAAGTTGATTCCAAAAAACAGACTGACTAAAACGTATTCATTTCTCCCACACAGTATTATGACGCCATTTCCCAACGGGGGCATAATTTGTTATAACACAATTATGTTTTACATTTCATTGAATCCCAAACGTGAGTTAATGCTTGTTTTTTTAATTTTTTTTATCCAAGTTTGCTGCAAGCGAAAATTGCGTGATTGGCTGTTTTTATTTTGATACCTCGCAGCGTGGGCAGTAAGGATCCGTCTGCACTTAATCTCTGGTCAGCTTTTCATAAGAAAAGAGAGTGACTTCCGACATTACAAAGACAGTTCGTAGTTGATGAGATAAATCTGGTCTGTCGCCGAACTCCACTGTGAGCGAATAACCTGCTCTAACCATCTCAGTCGCTCCTCAAGTGGATTCGATGTGTTAGCCTCCACTAGATCTTGATATAGTCGCTTCCTTTGACGTAGAATGGTCCTGGTCCCTGGCAGCACGTTTTGCGGTGTCCGACATTCGGTGAAGAACCTGTTTTTACTCCCTCGGTTTACAATTGTTTGTTGTTGAGAAAAGGCTCTCCTAACCGCAGGGCCCTAAGAAACACCCCTTGTCAAAGAGCTACCCAGAAAAGCAAAACTTTCGGTATGTATTTTCAATCCCGTCTCGTTGAGACATTGACCAGATACCTGTATTCGTACATACAATTTATCTCTTCCAAAAAAGAGAGAAAAGCAAGCAGGTTAAAACACAATCACAGTCAGTGGGGAAAGGACCAGAGGTAAGACGTAAATGGCACGTGCTTGAGCTCTGCCCTTTAAAGAAAAAGTGTCATTAAAATCGAAATCGTGACCGACAATTAAACATTTAACTGTAATTCCGTCTAATTTCTCTTCAGATGAGGGTTCGGTTCGAATTAAATGCTAATGATCTGACGATTCAGCTTTGTGTGCTCCCCTCTACGATCGAGTTAATCAGATGATAGCCAGTTTGAATCTATCTCCCCATCACAGCAAAGTTCTCATCAGGTTGAATCAAATCACTGACCATGGAATACGGCACCGGGGGCATGGGGGGCTGAAGCCCCTCACTTCTATACTTGCTCCCACCACTTTACGGTCATCAATAATTAAGTTGATATGCATGTGTTTAATTTTATCTAATAAGCTTATCTATTAATTGAGTGTTGGTCTGATATTTTAATCATTACAATATAAGACCAACAATCAATTTTATCTAAAATTTGGCGAAAATCAAGCAAAATGGGGGATTAAAGGTCCCTATTCTGTAGTTATATTTACTGAATTTCATTTTCTTCTCCAAGAAAATCGACACCCCCAAGCAAAACTTTCCGGTATTTAAGTAAAATGTTGATTAAAATGTTCAATGAAGTAACAAACAAAAGTAAACTTGTTCCTAATACAATGAATCTAATTGAGCCTGTTCCATAGTTTAAACAGTCGACTTGGTATGTCTGATTGACCTTGCCGCGTGCCCAGTTTCATCACAAATATTACAGTGAGGTCGGGGGCGTCGTGAAGCGATTTCAGGGTGAGACATTATTAACATTCGTCGAAGTATATCATCAATATTGTCCTTGATTGGCCGTTGCCAGGACAATGCAGCTGGAGCACTTAGAAATGACCGAGTGTGTTTGTTCCAATACTCTACTAGACTTCCACTCCATTTTGCTATCGAGTTACCATTATTCCACTTAAACTATGGGCACACATTTGATGGTAGCTGGGGATTATCATTATCCATGGTTTAGCCTTCTCATCGACGAAGGCAATTATTAGATGAATCATTATCTCGATGCCCAAGGTTTTCAATGCTCCCACATTTGTTAGTGACAGACTAGGTGATATCAGGATTATGTTGGTGTTACTCATGAACTTTTCAAAATTTTCGCGCGGGACGCTGTTACGGATGAGAGAACATCCGTAAAAGCGATTTTGAGGGCTGAAAAATTTGTTGCAAAGCGGACCATTATTTGTACTTCCTCTACTCACACATGGTGCATCCATTAACATACCGGTGATTTTTCGGATTGCATCGATACATTCTTTTTTCGCATTGTTGAGGATCCGCATAATATCCAAAGTTATTCATTACATCCTCCCTCCAGTATTTCTGTCCACAGAACAACCGATGCAGTATCGTTTGAGCAAAGTCCAATGAACGCAATTTTAAGTGTAGAACAGAGAAACAATGGAAGTCTGCCTTGTTAATACGCTTCCAACGAGCTATTCCAATACATACACTTATACATTTATATTTAATACATTTAAACTTTTATACTTTTTGCTTTTGTAAATTTATATGCAGTTAATACTTTTAACTTTATGTATTTCTAATATTTGATAAACCAATTGATTCTTGAATCTTGTCATTTTTACTTGAAGCGACTTGCTGATATGGTTCAAATGAGCCATCAAGCAGTGTCAGAAAATCATATATAGTCAGAAAAGGGGTATTTGGCCAAAATGACCAAAATTGACATTTCTGTTTTTTTTTGTTTTTTCACCAGAAGCGACTTGCTAATATGCTTCCAACAATACCTACACCACTATCGGAAGATCATTTCATGTCTAAATTATCTCAAAAAAGGTATTTTTGGTCCAAAATGCCCTAATATGGTAGTTTGGGCCAAGATGCGAAAAAAATAAATTTCTTTTAATGTTTCTTCATCTATCACCAAGAGTATTCCATTTCGCTTCTAACGAGCCCTCAACCATTACCAGACGATCATTTAAAACCAAAATATGCGCCAAACAGTGATTTTTCCCCAATATGCCCAAATAAGGTAATTTGAGCCAAGACGCCAACAAATTGAAATATGTTTATTTGTTTTTGTTCTATCACAGAGAGAATTCCATTCCGCTTCTAACGAACTCTTCACCATTATCGGACGATCGTTTTAAGTCAAGATATTGAATTTATTCCCATATTTAGCATTCTGGGCGCAATGTGGGCCGCCCCCCCCCCACTTTTTATGAGAGCCCTCCCCACTTTTATAACTGTCCCGCCGGCCCTGTCACTGACAACGTTGTGTAAACGGTTCGGAAGGAATTTTAAAAAAATATTTAACTGTGTTTAGCAGAGTTATAAGCATGACGCGGTATCTGGGTAGTTATGTGAATCCCTTTTCAAGTTGCTTCTGAACACCTTACAAATAATTAAGTATTTATTTATTGGTGGCGTGTTGGCTTTTTTTTACATGACACGAATCTACTTGTGTATGATATCTACACTTTATTATGCGATCTACCCTTGAAATTGCAATCAACACAGGACAAGAGCAATAAAATCACATCTCCTAATAGCTATCGAAAAATGTATGGTTACCGAGCATGGAACCCTAGCTCAATTCCTAACCCTTACTCTAACCATTACGCTTAACCCAAATATAACCCCTAACCCTTACGTTCATAGAGGAGACTGTGTGACACTTCAGCAACTTATTCAACGACTCAGTAATCTATTCCGGTCAATGGAGAGTTAAAGCTAATTTACACCGACTAGATTTTTGTCATTTTTTCCGTAAATAATTATCAAAATTTCGCCGATCAAAACAACACATCACATTAACACAGAATTGAAAGATCATGGTTTGACGTGAACATTTATATAATAAATAAATTAGAAACGTCCGGTGTAGATATGTTTTTACATTTAGTTATTAAGCTAAATAGCACCAGTACAGATTACATAATTTTTACTTGGAGATAACAAGCCAAAGTGGAAGCTTATTAACTGATAAATAAATCTTACTATACAATGTATATTTTGTTAAAAACATACATTTTGTCGGTCAATGATTTAAAGGTCGAAAATAATCCCATACAGATAGTCGAAATTCATTGATCACTTACAAAAAACGAGAATTTTAATGTTAATATTTTTTTGAACTACGTTCACAATGGATTTATAAAATACACTATTTTCTTTCAAATCGTCATAGTTCACCCCAAACAAGGCAGGCCGCCACTGTAGGCGTAAGGGGCTACTGATAATAAAAAAGACGGGCATTTAACCCTAATTAGGAGCTGCGCAGCGAGATGTCTGTTTACGTTAGTTTTTAATTGCTCTATGTCAGTAGCGTCAGCAAAGCACGAAGCAGGGAGGGAGTTCCAGAGTCGAGCAGAACGAGGAACAAAGCGTTTGGAGTGGAAAGCCGTACGGCATCTGGGGACCTCCACAGTGTATGGATGGGATTTGGCAGATTGTCGGGTTGGTCTTGTGAATTTGCGCCGTGGGGGCTCATCAGAGCACAATCCATTGAAGTACTTGTAAAACAGGCACAATGAAGCAACATTGCGGCGATGGGACAGACGCTAGAGCCTGGTGAATAGTGAAGGACCTATCAAGTTAGCAACTCTTTTTTGGACCTTGTCTAAGAGGGAGACACAAGCGGATGATGCACCAGCCCAGATGAGGCAGCCATACTCCATAGCTGGGCGGATGGTGGCTTTGTAGAGATATAGGATACTGTCAGGTGTGAGAAATGTACTGGCACGGTATAGAGAGCCCACCTTCTTTGCAGCAGCCTTGGCAATGTTTTCGATGTATTCATTCCAATTCATGCTATCTGTGAATGTTAGGCCGAGGGGTTTGAATGATGAACTCTCAGGTAGAGTGTTATTTGCCATGACAATCGATGGTTGAAGAGGTTTCTTGTAGTTATTGAAGGAAAGTAGCTTTGTCTTTGCAGCATTAAAAGTTACATCCATGGTGTACGATATTACACTATAGACTGGATGTCATTTTCTAAGGATGTAGCAATTGCCTCATATATGGGCACGTCTGTTTTGCCAAAATGACGAGAGTAGAGAGTCGTGTCGTCAGTAAATATTCCTATATCAGTCGCAAGAGCATCATGGAGGTCATTTATGAAAATTAGGAACGGTAGAGGTCCAAGAATAGATCCCTGCGGTACATCAGCATTTATGCCATCGCGTACAACCTGGATCTTTCGTTTTGTTAGAAAGGATTTGATTATATTAGATATTTGTCCAGTAATACCATATGAGTGCAGTTTTATGAGAAGCCCTTCATGCCAGACCTTGTCAAAAGCCTTGGATATATCAAGCGCTACCGCCCTAGCTTCATCTGCCTTGTCCAGTGTATTGTATATGCGTTCAGAGAGGACTGTTAGAATATCTGCAGTTGATCGTGCATGTCTGAACCCGTATTGATGATCAGAAAGAAGTTCAGCATTAACTAGATGCCTGACTATCGCTAGATTGATTAAAGAGTCAAATATTTTTAGCAAAGATCGGGAGTAGACTGATTGGGCGATAGTTTAGAGGATCAGTTCTATCTCCACAATTCTTGAAGACTGGTACCACAGAGACAATTTTCCAGCTATCGGGGAAGCAAGATTCAGCTAGGCATTTATTGTAGAATTTGGAGAGGACAGGGGCCAGCTCAGTGGAGCTTTTCTTTATTACTATTACTGGTATACGATCAGGTCCACAATATTTGGAGGTATCAAATTCTTTTATGATGTCTCTCACTTGAGACGGTGTGATGACGAGGCTCTAAAGTGTAACTTCAATCCGCAATGGGAGTTTAGGGAGGAGGTGTTTTCCGATCAAGAGTGGAGTTTAATGCGAAACGCTGAGCAAGTAGTTCAGCCTTATCAGTTGTCGTGCATACAACATCCTTGCGATTAGATAGTAGGGGAATTGTTGATTGTCCATTGTTCATCACACTATTATAAATTTTCCAGTTTCTTTGATTGTTTGTTTTTTTTTGGTTATCTCTGTATACCTCCTCTTTGCTTCATCTATCACTACTTTGCAATCATTTCTTGCCTCTACACATGTTTGTCTGTTCGCAGTTGATTTATGGCGGCCGAATTTTCGGAATGCCTTTGCCTTTCAGTAATAGCAGCTGCACATTCTGAGGTGAACCATTGAGGAGAGTGGGGTTTGCAGGAGAATTTTCTCGTGGGGACATAAGCCTCAATGCCTGCTTTAACCCATTCTGTTAGCTCATTTGCACACTGATTAGCAGGGAATGAGAAGGTTACACCCCATCGAGCGTCACTGATGTGATCCCGGAGGGATTCAAAATCAGTCTGTTTATAGTTTCTCGTCGTTTTAAGCAACGGTTCTTCAGCTTTTGGACGAGTTTTTAAGGTGATAAGTATCATTACCACAACGTGATCAAAGTGTTCGAGAGGGCTATGGCCATTCGCCACACAAGCCTCAGGTAGAGGGTCGGAAAAGTTACAGCCTGTGAGAGGTCGTGAGCTTAGTATAAATTAAAGGTAGAGTTCCCAGTTGCATCAGCAACGCTGGAGAAGCCCAACCAGCCACGGTGGTTTATATTAAAATCCCCAAATAAATGTATTTGGCCATTTCAATCAAGTGAGAGTGTTCTATCTATGCTTTCTGGGACAGGGTCAAGTAGTGAACAGTCCTGGTTCGAAGGAGAACGATATAAGAAATATAAGTAACTAACTCTGTGATGTAACGTCAATTTAAAGCACATGTAGGCTTGGTCATCTGATTCTAACCTATGTTCTCTAGTCATGGAGAGGGTGTTCCGAACATACACTCCTAGCCTATGCATATGTTTGCCAGAGTCCTTACGGTAGAGTAGAAGGTAAACAGTCATGTCAAAGTGATGAGAGGGAATTGAGGATTGAAGGTTCGTTTCACTTAGAGCTAAGATATCCGAGGAGTTTGTCAAGAGAAAAGTGTCTACGTCGTTTATGTTGGTTCAAAGTCCCCGGATATTCGTGAATGCGAGTCTCAAGGGCGGAGGCGAAGATGTTTTCTGTTAGGTGTCTGGTTTAAGTTTGTTTGTTTTATTTTGTAATTTCATGTTTGTTGTGAGTTAGAGTGGGGAGGGCAAGATGGGTGCTTGTTAGGTGCCAAATAAGCTCTCACAGCCAGTCCATTAGTCGTGACTTGGTCCATGGGAGTTGGTCCCTTCCCATGCGCGACATGGCACATACAACTACCCACGGTATTATGCAACTGATTAAGCCGCTGTTCTTGGCGCTACTCAAGAGTTTGGGCTCGTTGATGTCAGTTGGAAACAGCAGCCATACAAGTTGTCTAACCTGTACCCTCTACCTGTCGGAACAAGAGCGACCCAGGCTAGCCATGTAAGACTTAGTGACAAAAAGGTTCCCCAAGTTGCCCAGACAGAGAGAAAGAGAACGGTTTCATTGCCCCAGTCAAGAAACAACGCCAAGTACTGGGCTTCTTTAGAAGATTCCCAGTACTTGTATCTCTACGCCTGGCTAATAGACAAAGAAGGAGTGCGAATGTCAGGCGATAAGCAGAGCCTATTTACTCCTTAAGCAATTATAGGTTTGCAAACCGGATACTTTGTTCGAGAGTCCGACTCTAGGAAGGTTGTCGACCAAGACTAAGGAGGCTTCCGTCCCAAACCGTTTGCTGCCAAGACATATGGTTGGTAACAAGTTTTTATTGTCAGAGTTTTCCTTCTCTTAGATGAATGACCTGGCAAGGTCCACTAGTGAATCACTCCGAGAGAGGATAGCCTGCGCCCGTCTTCTAGTCGGGTATTTCCGAGCCCCCACAGGAAAAAATCTATCACATATGCACACATGTATAAATATATATATATATATATATATACATGTATATATGTAGATACAAAGTCTAGCACCGGCTTATAAATATAATGAAGAACTAAAGATACATTTCCCTCCCACTATCATAAGCAAAATAAGTTGCAGAGACATTTCACCCGCCATTATGGTGTGTAGGAGGTTTTGTCTACTATGGAGTAGGTCCAAGTAAGAGGCCTTTTAGCTATGACGTTACATTATAAAATGTAATTTTGTGATTGCACTATGTAGAAAATGTATTTTAACTAGACGTAGCAACGTAATTATATGCAAGTATGTAAGATAAAGATATTTAGGAAAATTATAAACTTAGCTGGGTTTTTTGTCCTTTCAAAAACCCTACTATTGAATTTGAGGTCTTCATCGCTTGACGGTCGTTGATATAAATGGACAATCACGTGGCTTTTTAACAAAATACGGCCAAGAGGGCTTCAGTAGGGCTTTCTTTTTAAAAAACTACATTGATAGTAGGTCCCTCCTTTTTAATCTCGAACGCATTGACCCCTCAAAAGAAAAACTCGCAGAATATTAGCAATAACATAAAAAGAAAAATAATACACATAAAGAGTCGTGGACAACAGAGAAAGAATAAAATCTTGGAGTCCCATGCTTAATGACTAATTATTTAATTAATCTAGTTCTTTCTAATGTATCAATATTAATAGACCAGGCAGACAGTCATAATGATTATTTCACTATATTAAAACATATATTCCAAACAATCCCTAAAATACCCTGTCGATGATAAAGAGAAGAATAAATAAAAATATAGAAATGACGTCCTTACTTAGAAAAAAAAAGAATGAAGATGTCTTCAACTGCTTGTAAAGAAGATAACCAACCCACCCCAACAAACTCCCACCCCCGACCCGACGCCAAATTTCTGCCACTTAAAAGGACTCTCATTTCGAGACAAAACCACCGACTGAAAAGGTCCCTTCAAATCTGATGGAGATAACCATTTTCTTTTATTTCCTATTTTTATTATTTACTCTTTATGTTATTTGTTTCCATGTTCTAGTACTCACCTTTTTCTAAATGTGTCTTATATGAATGTACTTAATTATGTATTTGACTTAAATGTGTTTAATTATTGATATATAGTGCCTTATGTCCTGTTTATTGATTTCCCACTGAAGAAATCTTGGAATCCCATGCTGACCTGTATTTTTTACCTCTCCTTCTCATTTCTCTTATTTATACTTACTTGCGAGAGAGAACCTATCTTCAACTTTCAGTTTCCTCTTAGTTATAAAACGTACTTATTCTATCTACATAGGTATATATATATATATATATATATATATATATATATATATATATATATATATATATATATATATACATATATATGTATATATACATATATATATATATATATGTATATACATTTATCTATTTACATGTGTGTGTATATATACGTGCATTATATATGAACTTTTTAACATGCGGGGGATAGGAAATACCCGACAAGTACACGGGCGCATGCTATCTTACCCCTCTCCGTGTGTTGGACCCCAAAGACCTTGTAAGGCAATCCATCTATGAGAAGGAAATCTCTGACAAAAAAAACTTGCTACCAGCTACTTACGCCGTGGCAATAAACCGTTGGGGAAGGGGGCCTCCTCAGTCTTGATCGACAGCCTTCCTAGATTTGGAATCTCGAACAAAATATCCGGTTTGCAAACCTACAATTGCTTAACGAGAAGATAGGTCCTGCCTGTCGCAAGTCCTTGCACTCCTTCTTTGTTTATTAGTCAGGCGCAGAGGTAACATCACTGGGATGCCTCTAAAGACCCAGTTCCTAGCCTTGTTTCCTTACTAGGACAATGAACGCCGTTCTCTTTCTCTCTATTTGGGCAACTTGGGGAAAGTTTTTTTCATCACTAAGTCTTACATGACCGGTCTGGGTCTCTCTTGTTCCGACACGTTGAGGGTACAGGTAAGACAGCTTGTTTGGCTGCTGTTTCCGACTGACAGGACAGGAGCCCAAACTCTTGAGTAGGGCTAAGAACGGCTGCTCCATCATCAGTTGCATAATACCGTGGGTAGTTGTATGTGCCATGTCGCGCATGGAAAGGGACCCTGCAATTATCTCCGGTAAGCTTTCCCGACGCCACAACCCCCATGGACCAGGTCGTGACTAATGGACTGTTTGTGTGAGCTTATTAGCACTAAACAAGTACCCACCTTGGACAACCCACTCTATAATCAAAACAAACATGTAATTACAAAAAAATAAAATAAAATCTAAACCAGACACCCAACAAAAAACACTCTCGCCTCCGCCCTTGACTCTCCCCATCACAAATATCCGGGGACTTAGAACCAACATCAACGACGTAGAATCCTTTCTCATAACAAACTCCCCGGATATCCTAGCTTTAAGTTAAACTAACCTTCAATCCTCAATCTCCTCTCACCACTTTGACATGACTGACTACCTCCCACTCTACCGTAAAGACTCTTACAAACATATGAACGGGCTAGGAGTTTATGTTCGGAACACGCCCCCCCTGACTAGAGAACATAGGTTAGAATCAGATGACCAAGACTACATGTGCTTTAGATTGACTATAAATCACCGCGTCAGTAACTTATATTTCTTATACCGTTCTCCGTCGACCCATGACTGTACTCTGTTAAACTCTGTCTCTGAACGCATAGATAGAGCACTTTTAATTGACTCGAATGCCCAGACATGTGTTTGGGGATTTTAATGCCCACCACCGCGACTGGTTGGGATTCTCCAGCCTTACTAACACAGCCGGCAACTCTATGTATAATTTCTCCTTAGCTCACTCCCTCTCTCAGACTGTCGATTTTCCGACCCGCATCCCTGATCGAGTAGACCAACAAGCCTCACTTCTAGACCGTTTCTTGATCTCAATGCCCGAGGCTTGTGTGACGAAAGCTCATAGCCCACTCGGGAATTCTGATCACATAGTGCTAATGATACATATCACCATAAAAAGTCGTCCAAAAGCTAATGAACCGTTGTTCAAAACAACACGATACTACAAGCAGGCTGATTTCGAGTCAATCAGAGATCACATCAGTGACGCCCCATGGAGGGAAACCTTCTCACTCCCTGCCGACAAGTGTGCAAACGAATTAACTGAATGGGTCAAAGCAGGCATCGAAGCCTATGTCGCCATGCGAACATTTTTTAGCAAGCCTCACTCTCCCGAATGGTTCACCTCGGAATGTGCAGCTGCCATTTCTAAGAGGCAACAAGCATTCCGTAAATTTGGCCGCCATAAGTCAGCTACTAATAGACATACATTTATAGAGTCAAGAAATAATTGCAAGGCCGTGATAGGTGAAGCGAAGAGAAGGTATAATGAGTTAACAAAAAAACGCATCCAGTCACAGAAACTAGGTACTCGTGATTTCTGGAAAATCTAAAATAGTGTAGTGAATAATGATAAATCAACGATTCCCCCACTATCAAACAACAATGATGTTGTATGTACGGCCACTGATAAAGCGTAACTACTTGCCCAGCGCTTGGCTTCTTACAGAACTTTAGACTCAGATAACCACCCCCTCCCCAAATTTCCATTGTGGACCAGAGCCACACTTGATAACCTGGTCATCACCCCATCCCAGGTCAGAGACATCATAAAAAACCTTGACCCCTCCAAAGCTTGTGGGCCTGATCTTATACCAGTAATAGTAATAAAGAAATGCTCTGCTGAACTGGCCCCTGTCCTCTTCAAACTCTACAATAAATGCCTAGCTGAATCTTGCTTCCCCGATAGCTGGAAAATTGCCTCTGTGGTACCAGTCTCCAAGAGTTTAGGGAATAGAACCGATCCTCACAATTATCGCCCAATCAGTCTGCTGCCGATCTTTGCTAAAATCTTCGAATCCTTAATCAATCTAGCGATAGTAAGGCACTTAGATAATGCTAAACTTCTATCTGACCGCCAGTATGGATTTAGACAAGCACGATCTACTGCGGACATCCTAACGGTATTCTCTGAACGCATGTATCATACACTTGATAAGGCAGGATAAGCTAGAGCAGTAGCGCTTGATATATCTAAGGATTTTGACAAGGTATGGCATAAACGGTTTCTCCTGAAAATACGCTCATACGGTATTACTGGGCAATTACTTAATATAATCAGATCCTTCCTCGACAAAAGAAAAATTCAGGTTGTCCTCGATAGGCGTTCATCTAATCAACATGACATAAATGCTGGTGTACCCCAGGGATCTATCCTTGGACCTTTGTTGTTTCTGATCTATATAAACGATCTCCCAGATGACATAGTGTCTGAGATTGGTTTATGTGCTGACGACACCACGCTTTACTCTCGCCATATTGGCAAAACCGACGCGATCATATCCGAGGCAGTGGCTGAATCCTTAGAAAATGACCTCCAGGCTGTAGTGGATTGGGGTCACAAATGATTGGTAACTTGTAATACCGCTAAAACAAAGCTCATTTCCTTCAAAAACTACAAAGAACCTCTCCAACCACCGATTGTCATGGCTAATAACACCCTACCTGAGAGTTCATCATTCAAACGCCTCGGCCTAACCTTCACAGGTAACATGAAGTGGAACAAATACATCGAAGACATTGCCAAGACTGCCGCAAAGAAGGTTGGCTCCCTCTACCGTGCTAGTAAACTCCTCTCACCTGACATTATCCTGTATCTTTACAAACCCACCATCCGCCCATGCATGGATTATTGTTGTCACATCTGGGCTAGTGCATCATCTACTAATCTCTCCCTCTTTGAAAAGGCCCAAAAAATAATCGCCCACCCAATAGGTCCCTCACTGTCAACCAAGCTCCAGTCCCTGTCCTATCGCCGCAATGTAGCATCCTTGTGCTTGTTTTACAAATACTTCAATGGATTATGCTCCGATGAACTGGCTACTCTGGTGCCCCCTCGACGTAAATTAACTAGACCAACTCGACAATCAACTAAATCTCATTCATTCACTGTAGAGGTCCCCAGATGCTGGAGAGCTTTCTACTCAAATAGCTTATTTCCTCGTGTTGCTGGCCTCTGGAACTCTATCCCTGTCCCCTGTTTCCCCGACAGTACAGACATGTAGAAGTTTAAAACTAATGTAAACAGTCATCTCGCTGCGCAGATCCCAATCTAGGTTTACTGCCCCCTACCTTCTCCCCTATTATTTTTCTCAGTAGTCCCTTACGTCTACAGTTGCGTCCTGCCTTGTGTGGAGTGAACTGTGTTAAAAAAAAAAAATTAAAAAAATCTAAAATAAACGAAAACACTTGCGAAAAACGAATATTCTTAAACTAAACTTATCAACGCAGACTATTAGCAAGAACATAATAAAATAAAAAAGACACATAAAGAGTTGTTGACAACAGAAAATACACGAACATTTAACTAGACGTAGCAACGTAATTATATACAATTATTTAAATACATTTAGGAAAATTATAAACTTAGCTGTTTTTTTTCCTTTCTAGAACTACAGTTGAATTTGAGGTCTTCATCGCTTGACGGTCGTTTATATAAATGGATCAACACGTGGCTTTTTAACAAAACACAGCCAAGAGGGCTTCAGTGGGGCTGTTCCTTTTCACACTACATTGATAGGTGATTCCCTCTACTTTTTTATCACGAACGCATTGACCCCTCCAAGAAAAAAACTCACTGAATATTAGCAAGAACATAAAACTAAAGAAAGACAAATAAAGAATCCTGGTCAACAGAGAAATAATAAATAAATGAAATAAAATAAAATAAACGAAAAAACCTGCGAAAAAAAGAATATTCTTTAACTAGACTTATCAACGCTGGATATTATCAAGAACATGAAAAATAAAGACCCATAAAAAGTCGTGGACAAGAGAAAATACACGAAAAGTAGCTGCGAAAAAAAGAATATTATTTTACTAGACGTAGCAACGTAATTTTATGCAAGTATTTAAGATAAAGACATTTAGGAAAATTATAAACTTTTTTTTTTCCTTTCTAAAACCCTACAGTTGAATTTGAGGTCTTCGTCGCTTGACGGCCGTTGATATAAATGGATCAACACGTGGCTTTTTAACAAAACACAGTCAAGAGGGCTTCAGTGGGGCTTTCCCTTCTTTAAATTACATTGATACTGGATCCCTCCACTTTTTAATCTCGAACGCATTGACCCATCCAAAGAAAAAACTCGCAGAATATTAGCAAGAACATACAAAGAAAGAAAGATGCATAAAGAGTCGTGGACAACAGAGATAGAATAAATAAATAATAAAATAAATAAAATTAAAAAAAAACGAAAAAAACTTCGAAAAAAGAATATTCTTTAACTAGACTTATCAACGCAGGATATTCGCAAGTACATTAAAATAGTAAGAAACATAAAGAGTCGTGGACAACAAAAAATACACGAGAAGAAGCTTCGTAAAAGAAAGCTGCTTGAAAAATAAAAAGCGGTTGGAGACTCCAAAAAGCCAATCTGTAAAGGGAGTATAACTCAGGTGATGACTAAACAACTAGTTATTTGATATTTGTTTTGCTTAAATCTATGGTATTTAATTTTAAAATGAAATGTTGCATTTCTTATGTCTATAAGTTTTAATTGGAATATTAATTAAATAAAATATAACCATTTATTTAAAAAAATTGAAGTTTAAATTAAAAAAAAGAGGTTTTATTTAATTGACAACTGATTTGCTATTTGCTATTTGCCTTTGGAAGCACAACCAAAAAGTTTCTAAAATCCAAGCAATAAAAGTAACTTCTCTTATTTTCGTTTTTATTGATTGAATTTTTATTCGTGATCCGTTACGTCTACAGTGGCGACCTGCCTTCTTTGGGTGAAGTATTAAAAAAAGTCGGTATTTTTTTACTATCCATTCCCAGCGCAGTTTACCACTTAAAAAAGTTCAAATCCTACTTTTTTTGGGCAAATACATTTAAACAGCCTAAAAAAACATCCGCAAAGAAGGAATTTAAAAAAAAATTAAATATTTAAGATTTTAGCTTGGGGGATCACTTTCCTTTATAAATTTAACGTAAAATGAGCACCCATTTCCTGGCCACTTAACATTAAACGAGACATGTAACCGACTTGAGTTTCTAATTCGAGACTGGAGATTTTCCTAGTTAGCTATTCCATTTGTTTTTATTTTTACGGTTTTTCATTAGACATGAAAAAAAAAATTCTGGGCACGGATTTTTACAGCAAAAACATGGCGTCGACAGTCTTGTTTTGTTAGCCTCATTTCGGGTTCTCGTTGTCAAGTGTGTGTGTGTGTGTTTTACCGGGACTCATAATCAAAGCGACGTTTGTTTGGGCTGGGGTTAGGGCTGGGGTTAGAGTTAGGGTTAGGGCTGGGGTTAGAGTTAGGGTTAGGGCTGGGGTTAGAGTTAGGGTTAGGGCTGGGGTTAGAGTTAGAGTAAGGGCTGGGGTTAGAGTTAGGGTTAGGGCTGGGGTTAGGGTGGGTTTTTCTTATTAAATAAACACGTCGAAATTTAGCCTATTTGGGGTGGGGGTATTTATTTATTTAATAAAAACACGTAGAAATGTAGCCAATTTTGTTTTCTGGGTTTTTAGGGGGGGGAGAACTCAAGTCAAAGTTTGCCCACCCCCCTCCAAAACAAACACGAAAATCGCTAAATTTTTACGTGTTTTTATTAAAAACTCAAGTCGGTTACATGTCTCGTTTGACGCTAACTGGCCAGAAAATGGGTGCTCATTTTACGTTACATTTATAAAGGAAAGTGAACCCCCACTCTAAAATCTTAAATATTTAAAAAAAAAATTAATTTCTTCTTTGCGGATATTTTTTAGGCTGTTCAAATGTATTTGCACAAAAAAGTAGAATTTGAACATTTTTAAGGGGTAAACTGCGCTGGGAATGGATAGTAAAAATTTACCAAAAAGTCTAACTGCAAACTTGTACAGTTCTGTGCATCCGTAGCCATCTAAATTAAGACATAAGTTGTAAAAAGATGACTTAATAAGTTGGTGATAGAATGACGTTTCAAGAGGTCAACTAAAAATGCTTTTTCCTAATTATACATGTTTTGACAAATGTCAATATTGTTTAAATATACGAATTATTTTATGCATCAAATTATTCTTTAATCTTTAAGATTTTTATTCAAAAATTAGTCATATATTTTGATTTTAAATTACTAGAGGTAAACATGTATTATTTATAAATGTAAAGGTTAAAAATGAATTAAAAATGTATTAGATATGTAATAGTATCGTGCCTTTTTACGGATGATATCAATGTTAATATGTTTCAAATGAGAAGAAAATTGAAATATAAATAATTGTTAATTGTTTTATAAGTCGGTTTTACTGAAGCAAGTGCAAAGAATTTTCCGACCATAACATTAAATTATCCACACTGTCACTTAGATCACCTTATAACCTATCACTTTTATCCATTGCTCTATGAGTTCTTGCGAATAAATATGTATTATAATTTTTTATCTAAAAAACTCGGAAAAATAATAAACATTGATCCCTAAATAATAAGATAACGAAAAATCTAAATACATTAAAAATAATTCACCAGAAAAATAATTACTCACTACAAACACATTGCATATGCAGCAATAACTCTTATCATGTATCGAACTGTTTTAATATTTTTATTATCCAGCGATATTTCACTAAGTTTTTTGAATGTAGGCTAAATCAGGCAAGTGTAAACCACTTCGGCAAAAACGATCTACTTAGTAGAAGGCAATATGGATTTCGTCCTGAAAAGCAAACTACTGATGTGCTTACTGTAACATAGCATAAGGTCTGTGAATATATGTATATATATATATATATATATATATATATATGAGTATACATATATATATATGTATATATACAGGGTGGGCCAAAATAAGGGTCCTATCTTTAAATTTGAATAACTTGAATTTGAATAACTTCCACAAAATAAAAGTTAAACTCACCAAACTTTATGTGTGTGTAGACTGACCCTTCCGAGATTTTTTGAAATAAACAAAACAAATTTTAACCGAAAAACACTTCTTAAAACTTACAAAAACTAAAGTATTGTTTTTTACACTGTTTTGAGTTTTTTAAGCAAAAATAATGTTTTCTAAATGAGGGTACGTTCCTTAGGGCTAATACGGCTCATGCTTGCTTCGGAAGGGGTCCTTTACTTATTCTAAAAAAAAAAAAATCAATAAATAAAAAAGTTATGAATTTTTAAAAATAGGACCCTTATATTTGCCCACCCTATATATATATATATATAGATATATATATATATATATATATATATATATATATATATATATGTATATATATATGTAGGTATATATATGTATATATATATATATATATATATATATATATATTGAATTACATATGTGTCAACATAAAGTAGTAAAACAGTTAAATAAAATGTAGTAATTATTTGTTATTATTAGTATTCCTTAATTTACTAACATTCTAGTAATACTAACATTTTAGTACATCTAACATTGTAGCAATACTAACGTCTGTAGTAAAAACCTGGCACAACATTATTAGATAAGTAAAATGTGTAGTGTGTCTACTGTAGCAGCATATTATCTCTCTCACTCTGTCACTCAGTCGACTCCTTTCCCCACCTTCTCCCTCTCACTCTTTTTTGAAAATGTACACTTAGTCATTTACAAATAGACCGCGCAACGTTCAGGTGATACAAATCAACAGGAGAAATCTTTTCAATATTTAGACATGATCCATTTAATAAGGTAAGATTTCGTTTCAATTCACGTTTTGTTCACAGCTATTTCTTCTCGAATTGTGTAACGCTGATACATTTCTATACGAATTTTCAAAATGCTCTCGCTTAAAAAAATATCCGGATATTAAAAAGTGTCGGATAAAGAAATCAGGTTTATATATTTTCCTGTATAATTAATCTTAATATACGTACACACTCCGTATATAAATGTAAACCCTATATAATAACTGATTATAAATATATAGCGCGTACAAGTAATAATGATAAATGTACTCCCAGCGTCAAAAAAATTCAGATGTTAATCGCCGCTTCTTTGAAAATAATGAGAGGAAAATGTGACTCAGGTTTACATTCGAATTCTGATGAGGAGAAAATAGTAGGCCACTCCAAGCTACACCGATATTTTGTCCGTAATCTTCATATTCCTTTAGTCACGTTTTTGACAATATGGAGGTGAATTTTCTGTGAATGATTTTGTTTTGAGCGGTTAGGGTTAGTGGATATTTCCAATCCTCTCATAATATTCATGACGATTCAACTTTTCATCTATACACCTCATAAACCTTTATCTTTATCGCGTGTATTTAGCCTTGACAATTGGCGAAGCATCAGTATATATGTATCCTATGTCTCTACAAAGCCATCATGTGTCCATGTATAGAGTATTGTTGTCAATTCTTGGCTAGTACACCATCCACTTGCCTCTTCCTCATTAGCCACCACGCACCAGCAACTCTTGTATCGTCGCAATGTAGTATCCTTGTGCTTGTTTTACAAGTACTTCAACGGAATGTGCTCAGATGACTTTTCTACTTTGGTGTCCACTCAACGTAAATACGTTCGACCAACCCGACAATCAGCTAAATCCCATCCATTCATTGTTGAAGTCCACAGACACTGAATAGCGTTCTATTTTAATAGCTTCTTTCGTCGACCTGCCGGCCTCCGGAACTCCTTCCCTGCTCACTGTTTCCTCGACTGTATTAACAGGCAGAAATGTAAAACTAATTTTAACAGGCATCTCGATAAAAATCTCCTAATTTAGGATGACCTCCAAATCTCGATAAAAATCTCCTAATTTAGGATGACCTCCAAAACCCCCACCATAGTTTTCAGTAGTCCTTTACGTCTACTATGGCAACTTGCCTTGTTTGGGGTGAACTAAGTTAAGGAACAAAAGATGTGCGTTTTTGTGTGCAGGTTTATTTATAATAATAACACATACAAGTTTACATTAACTTATTATGTAACTAATTCAATCGAATATTAACTAATGTAAAGTGAATGTGTGTGTTTCATGTCAAGTAAACTAATATATGTTAGATTATACAAACTTGCGGAAATTTAAATGTGTTTTGAACAAATATTTCGATGTGCAACCCCTCACGGAAAATGTTCCGATAATTTTATCACATACTCCATCGGAGCTCTTAAAATCTCAGTGGAAATGTACTTTGTTTTGAGTGAAGATAAGTAAATAAAAAACAAACTTTGTGAAATACAAGTCATAACAAATGTATCGTTTCTCAGTGTCTAATAGCTTATTTGTATAAAAATACACTTGTATTAAAAGGTAAGGTATGAAATAATTCAGGTTGATACGGCATACCTGCTAATTCGTCATGCCCTATTTTTCTCACCCCTTCTCTCCTTGCTAAATGGTATCTCCTTTTAAAAACATACGCTTTGTCATTTTCACAAAGTCCATTCACCGTTCAGCCCAGCCGAATTAATAAAAGACATATTTTCAATCTTTTTGTGTTCTCTTAAACATATGTTTAGTAACTGTTTATGTAAGGAAAACGTTTTCACTAGCTTAAAAATGTCTAAGCTCATATAAACATCTTAGGGGATCCCACATAAAACCTTACATTTGTGTATGTTTATATACCTTACAACCTAACTTGCGATATTTGGTTTGAATTTTGGAAAGAATTAACAACACTTTTCATGTGTCGAACATAATATAGTAGAGTATGTGTGACATCACGAGATAAGTCTTACAAAAAATACATTGCATCGAATAAGATACATTTTAACATATTAAAAAATGAAGAACAAAAGTAATATTGTGCTTATAAGTCTACATTTGAAAAACTTTATCAACCAGCATTTCCCGTCCTTAATTCAGTCCGACAAAACTGGTTAAATTTGCTGATCGTTTTTTACGGTCTGGGCATCTTCTATTACCGAGAAGTTAGTAGAGAATCTGTGCTGTGACAGAGGCTATTGAAATCGGGTTCAAATTTACATATATATATATATATATATATATATATATATATGATGTATATATATATAATGATCCAGGTAAAACATCCACAGGGTAGTAATCCAAAGACTTTAAACCGGGTTTATAATAAGTGCTCAATATAAGACAGAGATTTTATATATGAGAATTTTTATTTACGCAGACATGTAAAATATCTTCGACACTGGCCTCTCGATTTTATTAATCAACAGCTATAATGAACTGAGATCTAATCAGGCAGAGTTAGAATCCAGTCTTAACCTTAGATCATATTTGGAAAGAACCAATACGATCTAAGGTTATGATCGGATTCAAACTTTGCCTGAAAAGATCTCAGTTTATAATAGCTGTTGATCGATAACATCGACATGTCAGTGTCGCAGATTTTGTACATGTCTGTGTAAATAAAAATAATCATATACACACACACACACACATATATATATATATATATATATATATATATATATATATATATATATATATATATTACATTGAGAAATGTGAACATGAACTATTATTATGAATTTCAGTGTTCGGACTGACTTCCGCAGCTTGGATGTCATGCTCACAACGTTTAAGCTGTTCTGCCCTCCGGCTTTTATCAGGTGTCTTGCATCGAACTCGGGAACCGTCTGTCTGGACTCTCGAATGCATTCCTTGTATTGTCACAGATGTGCCACGCTAGGATTCCATTTTGACCTCTGTGTCACACAGAATGTGACTTTCACTGCCTTAACCCAGGATTGAACTTAGCACGTCCAGATAACTTGCAACTTTCGAACCAACGGCTTAAACCTCAATTAGGAATACATTTTTTAGTACTGTTGAACCTCTCTTTGTTATTCAAGGGTGTTTTTCTATTAGATGGCTCTAGATCGTATTCAGCTCTATGCTTTGTTCACTCAGTAGGTGTTCATGTCCGAGCATGTGAGCTGTTGCCTTAAGTTTCATCACTTTCCGGTGGGATTCACTGTTTATTCCTTTGACTTCTTCCCAGAGGGCGCGATGACCAGCCATCTCCTTCCATACATAGTTAGCTATACTCGATTTTTCTGAACCCTTCTAGTTACTAAATAAATAGACTACATGTCAATATTTCAACTGATTTAAACACTAAAATACTGCAAAGAACTTTAACGAGCTATTCCTGGTGGTTGCTCATCCCGAAGGAGTGATCAACATTTTTCAGGAAAATAAACTGATCACAAAAAAGGTAAATGTTCTGTAAAAATAAAACTTAAATACTTAAGCTTAAACCCAACTCTGACAGAACCAAACATCATTTTCAGAAAATAAAGAAACCCCTTACCCTAAACATAACGACGCCATTTTGAGTTGATTACGAACCAAAAATAATTTGCAGTAACAACATAGCACTTTAAAAATATAATTTATCACCTGTGTATTTTTATGTTTTCGTTGAAAGAATAAATATTTATTTTCCTACAATTTGTCTCAATAGAGTATCGTATATTTTTGGCTTAAATGTTGATTACTATTTTCCTTTACTTGTTAACCGAGACTCGTTTTTAATGTTTGGGACGCTGATAGTTCAACCGACTTTGCGTCGATAATTTCCGGCGGTTTACATAAACATTAGATTATACAATGTTAAGATTGAAAACGATCAATGGAATATAAATAGGTTAGGCACTTAAAAGTCCGGCTCGGCAAGTATTTGTAGACATTTGAGGTTAAGACGAACGTGTTGTAGTCTTAATAGTGTATGAACAAGTAATATCTATATATACTAAGGGATTACCTTTCATGAAAATCTCTTCCTATATTTTGATATCTAATACTTTCAATTCCAATGGAAGTATCAATTTATTAAAAAGTAGATAACAATATGACGGTTTGCCACACTGTCTCCAGGAAACGCCCAGATAAAACACTTTTAACGACCTGAAAACACAGTTTAAAATGGCTCATTTTTATTGTTTTTTTGAAGAATGCTAAAGACATGTATTTTTCCCTTTCATTCCATTTTCAGGTGTGTCTCGTTATTAAAGCAAATAATAGTTCTCCTAAAAAGAATCAATTGTTTTATTTATACCAATGTCTCATTTGAGTTTAAGTTCACTTTTTTATGTCTTTTCAGAGATTCTTTTAATATACAAGTGATATTGTTCCTGGTTATTCTACAAAATGCAGTCGGTAATTATAATATATATAATATTATTAATATTTTCGGTGTTGTCTATCTTTTGGTAACCCTCTCTCTCTCTCTCTCTCTCTCTCTCTCTCTCTCTCTATATATATATATATATATATATATATATATATATATATATATATATATATATATATTACATTATCCTATATTTCTACACAACCACCGTCCGCACATGTATGGAGTATTGTTCCCACATCTGGGATGATGCATCATCCACCAGTCTCTCCCTTTTAGACAAGGTCAAAAAAAGAGTCGCCAACTTTATAGATACTTCACTATCCACCAAGCTCAAGCCCCTGTCTAATCGTTGCAATGTAACATTATTGGGCCTGTCATACAAGTAATAAAAAGGCTTTTACTTTGATCACCATGCTGCTCTAGTCCTCTGGACGTAAATTAATTAGACCAACCCGACAATCAACCAAATTACATCCATTCACTGTCGAGGTCCCCCATATGCCGGAGAGCCTTCTACTCAAATAGCTTATTAACTCGAGCTGCCGGCCTCTGGAACTCCCTACCTACTTTCTGTTTCCACGACTATACTGACATGCAGGATACTCTTGTTGTTATATTATCTTGGGAAATGGTGGGCACCTAAGAAATGACTATTAATGACTAAGCACGGACTGTTTCTAATTTCTTAAACTGCCGGCTTTGTTGGGTGGTTCGCACACCGTAGACACACATGTATTACTTGATAAACGAACGAATAACAAAACTTTATGCCAATCCGCACGTAATTAATTGCCCCAAATATTTCGTCGAACCTTAATTTTTGCTTAGATAAGGGACCTACTCTTTATCCCTATCTCCTCTGCGATAGATTCAATATAAATTAATATTTATATTGAATCTATCGCATGGGTACTTTATATTGAATTTATCGAATAGATACTTTTGGTAAAAGATGAGGCTATACTTTATTAAGAAATACGTAGGTATTTTTCTCATTTAGCTGTTTCTAAAATTTGGATTCCTGTCTTGAAAATTTGTCTCGAATGTACAACATGTACTACATCTTGTCATGTATCTCTTAGTTAATTACCGTCCCTTTATATGACCTAGCAAATTATAACAACACTAATCCGTAAGAGGATTGTCTGCTAGTAAATGCGTGGTCATACAATCACTTATTTTATTAAATATATCAAATATTTTAATTGTAAACATATACTGATTTACGAAAAATATCGCTCTTATATGTGGACCAGGATTTATTATCTCTCTATTTTTTTTGCTCCAGTTTCAAGGACGTGGGAAAACTATTAATTACTAACTGCCCCTATTCGGTGTTGCCTGGCAGTGTTTGTTGACCCTTAACAATGTTTAAACACGGTGGTATTGTATTATAGTAGATTTGTAGTACCTTACCTTTTTAAAATCATATTGCTTATAGATATCCTGGTCACCCACACAAACGTTCATTCTTAGTATATTTTAATTACTATGTATAACTTAAAAAAGGAAGGACAAATAAATAATTTTTCAATATTTCATTTTGCATAATTTATATTCGTAATTTGATAAAGAAAAAATACAATCAATGAGATTTAATATGAATATTCGAGTTTAATGCATTGAAAATATTACAACGATACTTTATTAAATACTAGCGTGAACCCGTCGCCCGGCGTTGCACGGGAGAAAGTACTACCTATTGCATGACGTCGAATAAAAAAAAAACGGCCTATTCTTTTTCTCTCCCCCCCCCCGTCTACTGTGTTGGCGAATGTTTTAAATTAAAAAAAATTTAAAAAGTGGTAGAGTAGACTGGGATCGACCGCTAAAATTCGCCATAACTGAAATTCGCGGTAATGAAAACTACCTTATTACCGACTGCACTAAGGTATCGGCTCACAAATCCATGTGTAAATAGCCCAATTAACCTAACTTTCATTATTGGCATGCGTGTTAAATTAATACCAGGCAAATAATGAATGACAAACGGTGTTTTATGAAAATTAAACTGTGTTTATTACTTCCCGGTGTCTATGAGTGTAGTCACAGTACACCATTGTTAGGGGGGAAAAGATTTTGCTACCACCTATATTGAGTTGGTTTTTCGGAGGGCCGTTGATGGCTGGCCAAATGTAATATTTAGTGTTAGGTAGAAACACATAATAACACATTTACTAAAACACGCTCGAGTGAATAAGTGTAATATAGCGGTGAGTTTAGTAGCCTGTGATGCATGTGGTTATTTTCCTATACTCCGAGAAGGTACAGGGGAAAAATCGTCTCTACTTTATATATTAGATAATAAAAAATATGAGCCGATAAGAATATTTTAAAGTTAATAAATTTCAACCATTTATGTATTGCGGGCTATATTTGTTCGAACAAAAAGTTACTTCAGGCCGATATAAGATCGGAAGTTGAATTGGATTTTAAAAATTGTTTTCGTCAATTCTCTGGTAACTATTAAAAGACACAATCTCGTATATACATGCAAAAAACCAATTCCTCCATCGTAGAGTCAAACTTATATCTTCTTTTATATTCAAGTAAATTCTAGAAATAAATAAATCAATACTTTATTCCTATTTAATTATTAACAATACAACATTTAAAACGCAAAATATTGTAGCCAAAACACCTCCTCCTTTACCATAATAGCACAAGAGACAATCAACGTATTTTATAAGGTTACATACCCTTTGGGAAAATGTAACTTTCATAATGATAATAATGAAGTAAATTTCTAGATTCGTTTTACAACCACTACCCTATTCCGTCAGCTCACCGTGCATCATGTACACTCTAGCTCCATTTACAAATATCTACAAATAACATAACTGGATCGCTCTTATTTAAAACAAATACTGAAAGTTATGTACATAAAAACACCACAACCTACAACTAATAATACTCCCTATGAAACCAGTAGAACATTTTAAAATGTTAACTTAATGCGATTTAATTCTACAGCGTCGTTGGATTTACATTGTCAACGTCTTTCCTGGAAAAATGCGAAAATGTTATCAGAGAGATTCCTCATCATTTTAGAAAGTATTATCTTTCTCCAGTTTTTTCTGTTCATTTTCTTTTCACGCCAGAGTCGATCCGACGAAGAATCAAAAAGGATCGCGGTACGTATGTGATGTTTTTGTTTTTATTTACATACAAAAAAGTCCATTATAATAATAGTAATAATAATAATATATATATATATATATATATATATATATATATATATATATATATATATATAATAAAAGTTTTTAAAAAGGTTGAGGCAATGCAGAGATCCGGATAGCTGTAAGCGGTGGAGAACAAAATCAAAACAAAACCGAAATAAGTCGGATATAGATCGAAAGGTTTGTTTATTTTTCAAGACAGCAAGGGTGTTAGTTTGTAATATCCGGATTATCAAGAATCAATTTGATATATTTCGAGAGATTTTTTTTCTTTCTTTTTTTTTCTTATTCCCATCCTGAAACCACTACTCCCTACCTTCCCTGCACATGTCAGCAGCTCTGACCAAGTCATTAGCAGACTAAACATACTCCAACAACAACAGCTAAGCTCTAACAAATACACATTTAGCCTCGACGTTGTTTCCCTATACACATCAATACCCGCACACCCAGCCATTGACCTCATCTCCGACCACATCTCTTCCTCCGATAACTTAGAACTCTTCGGGTTAACACCCGAAGACATACACCAACTCCTAGACATTATCATTAATAATACATATTTTACCTTCCAACACCACATATTTAAACAGATCACTGGTCTTCCCATGGGTTCTAGCTTGTCTGGCCTATTAGCCATATCCTACATGGACAGACTCGAACAACAAGCCCTCAACATCTGCCACTCCCATATCTTCTTCACTAGGTACATAGATGACAATCTTGTCCTCACCTCATCTCGTGAAGAAGCTATCAGCATTTTCGACATTTTCAACAACACCGACCCCCATATAAAATTTACTATAGAACACCCTAACGACTCCGGCTCACTATCTCTCTTTTATTATTACTCCCAGCAATACTTACAGCAAACTACCAATTTCTATTAACCCTACGTCTAGGCCAGACACAGTTTGCACTAATTAAAAGACTATTCCGACTCTCCGAGAAACGTGCCAGACTCAGCTGCCAGATCACTTTCCTTTAAGAGATGCCTTAAACATAACGTCATACCCAACACCATACGGAATATCCACTTACCTGCTGGCCTCCAACTCCCCAGACTCTATCCAACCCGTAAGTTCCTATACACCTACTGTGTAAAGAACATCATCAAATTCCTACATGGTGAGCTACACAAAATCATCCGCAACATCACAGAGATGAAATCGTCTGACCCCGAATCAACTGACCAATCAGCACAGACTCTATCCGCATCTGTCGACCACGCCTATCTCCAATGCTTCAACCTATGGAAGAATAGACTCCAACGGAAATTCACCTGGCTTTCATCAAAATACCCTCAACATCAAACACCTAGCGGAACAAATATCGACCACACACATGACCATAACATTCCTCAAGCTACCCACCCCCTAGTTACTGACCTCACCAACTCCCTTTCTACAGATGAAACAAATCTACTCAGCCTTGGCCCCAAATTCATTACTACCCAAAAGCTGAACAACCATACAAAATTCAATATAGAAACACAATTCTGTAGAACTGCCTACCACCTGAAATGGCTCTCGGCATTCAGTTCCAATACCCCTGACCACCCCAATAACACGAATAACCCTAACGGATCCTTCCCGGTTTACCAACTAGACCATCCTCTACACCCTCCACCCAACAACCACCTACTCGACCACAAACTCACCAGATTAAAACAAAGAATATTTACCATAATGCAACAGGAACAACACCACATCACCCCTAACATCACCAGATCCCAACGCCTTACACTTAAAACACTAAAAGATAACGACTTAATCTACTTACCCTCCGATAAAGGCAAAGAATTCTGTGTCATCTCACAAGACTCTTATAACACCCTTGCACTAAAACACCTCGACAATAACACATTATACACTCCTGCCCCTAACATACCAGCCATTTAGATCCAAAATACTATAAACAATACCTGGACTAAAATCTGCGTCAAACGCAACCTCCCTAAGAAATACAAAATTAACTTCACTACTAAAAATAGCAAGCTCCCTACCTTCTACCACCTTATCAAAACCCATAAGACCAGCATTCACACCCAAATTAGACCCATCGTCTCCAGCGTCGAAGGACCATTATATAAAATCTCCTGGCTACTTTCTAGACTCCTGAAACCACTACTCCCTACCTTCCCTGCATATGTCAGCAGCTCTGACCAAGTCATTAGCAGACTAAACCTACTCCAACAACAACAGCTAAGCTCTAACAAATACACATTTAGCCTCGATGTTGTTTCCCTATACACATCAATACCCGCACACCCAGCCATTGACCTCATCTCCGACCACATCTCTTCCTCCGATAACTTAGAACTCTTCGGGTTAACACCCGAAGACATACACCAACTCCTAGACATTATCATTAATAATACATATTTTACCTTCCAACACCACATATTTAAACAGATCACTGGTCTTCCCATGGGTTCTAGCTTGTCTGGCCTATTAGCCATATCCTACATGGACAGACTCGAACAACAAGCCCTCAACACCTGCCACTCCCATATCTTCTTCACTAGGTACATAGATGACATTCTTGTCCTCACCTCATCTCGTGAAGAAGCTATCAGCATTTTCGACATTTTCAACAATACCGACCCCCATATAAAATTTACTATAGAACACCCTAACGACTCCGGCTCACTATCTCTCCTCGATTTTAACCTCAAAATCACAGAAGACGGTTCTATACAGACCAACTTCTACAGAAAACCTGCCTGTAAAAACCTATTTGTCCATTTTAAATATGCCCTGCCCCTTAAAGCCAAACTAGACTATGCCCGTAATGAAATTACCCGCATACAAAATAAATGCTCATCTACTGCCAATAAAATTAAACACACCAAAGACTTCCATCAAACCTTAATTACTAACGGCTACCCCACTTCCACAATAACCCACCTCAGCAAGACCAGATCACGCAGACACAACACACTCTCCAACACATGCTTCCTAAAACTACCTTTCTTTAATGACAGAATCACTAATGCCATCCGCAGTGCAATACATAAAGAAAAACTAGACATTCAACTCACCCACACCGGCACCACCTTACGTCAACACCTTTCCAAAAAACGCACTACACGCACCCAAGAACCATGTTCCCTAGCCAATTGTCCCATTCCTACCACTGGACTATGCCACCGCACCAACTGTGTATACAATATATTATGCACTATTTGTAACCACTCCTATATCGGATATACTACAAGACAATTAAACCAACGTATAAAAGAACACATGAATACAAATATATCTTCCTTCTTCAAACATACTTCCTCATGCAATACTACACAACAAGACATAAACGTTTCCATTCTAGCCTCGACCAGGAACCTAGGCGACCTAAGACTGATGGAAGCTATTCTCATTTCCAAACATAACCCAGTTTTGAACCAAAGACACGAATTAAATTCTACCTTCATCATATAATCCCCAGATAATACCCCCACCCCCCAGATAATATCCCCCACCCCCATAATAAACACTATTTGCACAAATCATATCCATTATACTAATAAATGACCATTACATTAGTTAAATAAATTCAACAAACAAAGCTAATTAACAGAATTCCCATTTATAAATTAATACCAAAAATAAATTCAACAAACAAAGCCAATTAACAGAATTCCCTTTATAAATTAATACCAATAATAACAGATTTGTCTCCCTTTAACCAGCAAACCGGTCAGTTTCCATACCTAAAACAGAAGACACTTAAGAGGTAAATTAAAACCAATAAATAAAGATTAAACTCAACCAGGCATATCTAAATTATAATATACTTGACCGACAACAAATAATCAGCTATCTACAGCCTATTTAAAATCTAATGCCGGAATCAGCCTGTTGACAAACATATATTATAAGTAAAATCAACGTAAAATCAACGTAAAAAAAGCCAAAAAACAATAAAATTTATTGGTAAATATATAAATAAAAATTCAATAAATAAAAACAACATACAATTACATATATATATATATATATATATATATATATATATATATGTATATATATATATATATATATATATATTAAGAAAAAAAAAAGAATCTATTTAATTTTCCTCTGAATACTTTACCCTGAACACTTCCGGTTTAACCCCCCAGCACTCCTGGCATTTTCTCGGTCTCCGGGATTTTTCTTTTATTTATTTTTGACAAGGAGAGGAATAAGAAAAAAAAAAGAAAAAAAATCTCTCGAAATATATCAAATTGATTCTTGATAATCCGGATATTACAAACTAACACCCTTGCTGTCTAGAAAAATTAACAAACCTTTCGATCTATATCCGACTTATTTCGGTTTTGTTTTGTTTTTGTTCTCCACAGCTTACAGCTATCCGGATCTCCGCATTGCCTCAACCTTTTTTAAAAACTTGTATTATTACTCCCAGCAATGCTTACAGCAAACTACCAATTTCTCTCTCTCTCTCTCTCTCTCTCTCTCTCTCTCTCTCTCTCTCTCTCTCTCTATATATATATATATATATATATATATATATATATATATATATATGTGTGTGTATGTGTGTGTGTTTGTGTTTCACCTACCGACAAAGCCGTTTCGGGCTATCTTACACTCATCAGTGTAGGAGTTGCGATTGCATGGGCTATAAAACGCAGTTCGTAGAATCAGCCTAGAATAATGAGGCGAACATTCAGAATCACCCATCCACGTAAAATCGACACATACAATAATTGAAATTAAGGTACAGTGACCCACGATGCAGTGGAAACGTTTTGTCGGCCACGGTGTTCAACGTACGAGCGGAACTGGCTTATACATCTATCTATCTATGTATATATACATATATATATATATATATATATATATATATATATATATATATATATATATATATATATATCTTCTATATAAAATTGAATGTCTGTATGTTTGTGTGTGTGTGCCCAATAGAAAACATGTTAGAGAATATTGATACAATATAAAAGTGTATTCATATGTAAAATTCAAAGCGTAAGTTGATGGGCGTATGCCCGAATCTATAAACCAACGCCTTAAGGGTCCATGGGTCAGATTTCTATCATGGGGGGTCTTTTTCAGTAATTTTTCAATGTTAATTAGTACTAATTTGGAAATTATCTAATGGATTTATGTAATGTACAGCAACGCATCAAAAACTAAGCGGCGACATGTCAAAAAGTAGATTTTTCAGCACCGTACATATCGTGGGATCATAATATCTCAAAATCGCAAAAAACGATTCACTTGCTGAGGGTCAACCGGATCAGTTTCCGACAGAGGGTAGCATTTTTCCCGTATTTTTCAGACCTTTTTCAATGTTAAATAGTATTAATTTGGAAATAATCTAATGTATTTATGTACTAATCCGATAAAAATGCTAGGTCACTGACAACATCCGATAATCCCTTGCCGGATGTACCCGGTCTTGCCCTAAATTGTGTCCGGTGGTATCAGGTCATCCCATAACTTCTGTCCGGATGAATCAATAACATCATAATAAGGCTACGTTAAGAGTGTCTAGTGAAACAAGGGTTGCTCCATCACATCCGCACCTGGCCACCGGTAAGTGATTTCAGTAGTTGTCAGGCGGCCTCCTTGATTTTCAAACGAATGTTCGTGCTTCTTAAGTATAACGGTCTCAAGAAATATTGGTGTTTTGGGCCAAATTTTTTTTTTCCTTGAACTTAAAATATTTCTCAGGATTGTGGGAGAGTTAAATAAAATTTGGCGGGGGAGAGATTAGGGGGTCGGGGAAAGTTTTAGGGGTAAGGCAAACATTTTTAGGGGACGGGCAAACATTTTTTTTTTTTTTTTGGAACTTAAAATATTTCTCTGTAGGAGAGTAAAAAAATGTTGGGGGTGGCTTAAGAGATTAGGGGTCGGGGAAAATTTTAGGGGTCGGGCCCAATTTTTTAGGGATCGGGTCACATTGTGTTTTTCTTTTTTTGAACTAAAAATATTTCTCAGGGTTGTGGGAGAGTGAAAAAAAGTTGGTGGGGGGGGGGGGCTGGAGAGATAAGGGTTTCGGGTAAAAATGTTAGGGGTCGGGCCAAATTTTTTAGGGGTCGGGCCACATTTTTTTTCTTTTTTTGAACTTAAAATATTTCTCAGGGTTGTTGTAGAGTGAACACATGTTTGGGGGAGGTCTGGAGAGATTAGGGGGTCGGGGAAAATTTTAGGGGTTGAGCAACCTTTTTCTTCTTTCCTTTTCTTGAACTCAAAATATTTCTCAGGGTTGTGGGAGAGTGAAAAAAAGTTGGTGGGGGGGGGGCTGGAGAGATTAGGGTTTCGGGGAAAATGTTAGGGGTCGGGATAAATTTTTTAGAGGTCGGGCCACTTTTTTTTTTCTGAACTTAAAATATTTCTCAGGGTTGTTGTAGAGTGAACACATGTTTGGGGGAGGTCTGGAGAGATTAGGGGGTCGGGGAAAATTTTAGGGGTTGGGCCACCTTTTTCTTCTTTCCTTTTTTTGAACTCAAAATATTTCTTAGGGTTGTGGGAGAGTGACAAAAATTGGGGGTTGGGGGCTGGAGAGATTAGGGAGCCGGGGAAAATATTAGGGGTCAGGCCAAATTTTTTAGGGGTCGGGCCAAATTTTTTTTTTTGAACTTAAAACGATTTCTCAGGGATGTGGGAGAGTGAATAAAAATGTGGGTGTGGCTGGAGAGATTAGGGGGTCGGGGAAAATTTTAGGGGTCGTGCCAAATTTTCTAGGTGTCAGGCCAAATTTTTTTATTCTGTTTTTGAACTTAAAATATTTCTCAGGGTTGTGTGAGAATGAAAAAAGTTGTGGGGCTGGAGAGATTAGGGGGTCGTGGAAAATTTTTGGGGTCGGGCCAAATTTTTTAGGGGTCGGGCCAAATTTTTTCTTTTTTTGAACTTTAACTATTTCTCAGGGTTGTAAGAGAGTGACAAAAAATGTGAGGGGGGGGCTGGTAAGATTAGGTGGTCGGGGAAAATTTTAGGGATCGGGCCAAATTTTTTAGGGGTCGGGCCAAATTTTTTAGGGGTCGGGCTAATTTTTTTTTTTTAACAGTATTTGGCGTTGTCCGGCAAATTATACTTCAAGTACATAAACAATTTATAGTTTTTAATGAAATGTATTTGTTCGTGTATAGCTAAGGAAGAACATTTACTCTCGTTTAAAAACACAATTTAGGTTGTTAAAACAAGGTTAAGGAATATACATAACCTATAAAAGTGTATTCTTATGTAAAATTCACAGAGTAAGATGATGAGAGTACATCCGAGTCTATAAACTCACATCTTAAATGTCCATAGGGGATATTTCATCAGGGAGGGATTTTTCATCATATTTTGTAGTAATTTGAAATTGCTGAGCCATATTGTAATTTAATTACGTAATACATTAAGTTTATAAAACAATTTATGGTTTTTAATGAAATTTATGTGGGGATAGCTAATGAAGAAGGATAACTCACGTTTAAAAACACACTTTAGGTTTTTAAAACAAGATGATGAGAGTACATCTGAATCTATAAACCCACTCCTTTATTTGATCATTAGTAAGTTTGATTTGTAAGTTTGTCAAATCACCTTATTTTCACCAGGTGCCATATATGCGAACTTTACTTTTAAACGTATAATATGAATTGTAAATTTTAATGAAAAAATATTCAAATTGTATTTCATATTTTTATATTTTAGAGCTTAAATTGATACAATGTTCTTGTTGAGGTGCTCTTTTGTTGTTTTTACTTATCAATTCTTTCATTAATTTATATTTAAAGTTACTTTACTTTCACTATAAAAATATAATCTTAACTTATTGAGCTCATTGGTTTTATTCAATTCTATATGAACTTTATTTCTCTAAGCTTCAATTAATGTTCTTGTTAAGATGTTATTTGGTGTTAATTCAATTAAATTGTTCTATTTATTTATATTTAAAGTATATTTAAATTAACAACATATATATTCACTTAGTTTCTTGAGTTTAAATTAATTGAATGTTCTTGTTGAAAGTTTTTTTTGTTGTGTTCATTTTATTCAATTCTTTTATTAATTTCAAGTAAACTTTAATCTGTTATAAAACATATGAAATGTGAATATTCTTGTTTTCTTGTTGTTTTGATTAAATACAATTGTTTTATGAATTTATATTTCAAGTAAATTTAATTTATTATAAAAAATATAAAATACATTTTTATTGAGCTTAAATAAAGTGAATATTTTTTAAGATGTTTTGCTTGTTGTTTTCATTAAATACAATTGTTTCATGAATTTATATTTAAACTAAATAAAATGTATCATGCAAAATATGAAATTAGTTTTTATTGAGTTTAAATTAAATGAACAGTTTGTTGAGATGACCTTTTGTTTGTTTTATCCAATTCAATTATTTTATTAATTTATATTTCAAGTTAACTTACATTTGCTATCAAATATATTAACTTTACATCTTGCACTTAAATTATTTCAATGTTTTTTTAAGATGCTATTTTTAGTTTTAATTCTATCAATTGTTTTATCATTTAAATGTTATGTAAACTTTAATTTACTATGAAAATATGAGTTTTATTTCTTGAACTTTAATTAATGCACTTTTTTGGAAAATGTTATTTTGTTGTTTTCATTCAATTAAATTTTTTCATTTATTTATATTTCAACGAAAATTAAATTTACTATAAAAATATAAACTTTATATTTTGAGCTCTAATTAATTAAATTTTTCTGTTGAAATGTTTATTTATTTTTTCTATTAAACCTATTAAACTTTAATTCATTATAAAAACATGAACTGTATTTTGTGAGCTTTAATTGATAGAATTTTCTCGTTGAGATATTTATGTGTTTTCTGTTATCTAATTCAAGGGGTTCATTCATTTCAATCTAAAGTTAACTTAAATTTTATATAAAAATAGGAACTTAATGTATTGACCTCAAATTGATTGAAAGGTATTGTTGAAGAGGTGGTTTGTTGTTTTTTAGCGGTCAGGTAAATTTTTTTTTTCTATTTTTTTAACTTGAAATATTTCTCAGGGTTGTGGAAGAGTGAAAAAATGTGTGTGGGGGGGGGGCTGGAGAGATTAGGGGTTCGGGGAAAATTTTAGGGGTCAGGACAAATTTTTTAGGGGTCGTGGCAAATGTTTTTCTTTTTTTTAACTTAACATATTTCGCAGGGTTGTAGGAGAGTGAAAAAAAGTTGGGGCGGGGCTGGAACGATTGGGGGGTGTGGGGGTCGGGGAAGTTTTTAGGGGTCAGGCCGAACTTTTTAGGGGGTCGGACCAATTTTTTTTTTGTTAACTTAAAATATTTCTCAGGGTTGGAGGAGTGTAAAATACATGCTGAGCTGCGGTTAGAGAGGTGGGGGAGGGTGTCGGGGAACATTTTAGGGGTCGGGCCGAACTTTTTAGGGGTCGGCCCAATTTTTTTCTTTTGTTTTGAACTTTAAATATTTCTCAGGGTTGGGGGAGAGTACAATAAAGTTGGGGGGACTGGAGAGATTGGGGGCGTAGAAGTTGTTAGGTGTCAGGTCAAACTTTTTAGAGGGTCAGGCCGAAAAATTTTTGTTTTTGTTTTTGTTAACTTAAAATATTTCTTAGGGTTGGAGGAGAGTAAAAAAGCAAATTCGGAGGGTAAGGTTAGAGAGATGGAGGGGAGGAGGTTGGGGAAAATGTAAGGTGTCGGGCCAATTAATTTTACATAACATATAAAAGTGTATTCACATGTAAAATTCACATAGTAAGATGATAAGAGTATTCCTGAATCTATAAACCCATCCCTTAGGGGTTAATTGGGTCATATTTAATCAGAGAGAGGGGGGGGGGGCTTTTCAGTTATTGTTCATTATATTTTATAGTAATGTGAAATTGCTGAGTCGTATTGTAATTTAATTACGTAATACCTCAAGTTCCTAAAACAATTCATGGTTTATAATGAAATTTATTTGTTAGAAGATTGCTAAGGAAGAACGATAACTCATGTTCAAAAACACAATTTAGTTTTTAAAACAAAGTTAGAGAATATACATAACATATAAAAGTGTATTCTTATGTAAAATTCACAGAGTAAGATGTTGAGAGTATTCCCGAATCTATAAACCCACCACTTAAGGGTTCATTGGGGCGTATTTCATGGGGGGGCTGTTTTCAGTTATTTTTCATTATATTTTATAGTAATTTGAAAATCCTAAGTCATATTTTAATTTAGTTACCTAATAATTTAAAATAACTTTTAATTTTATTTAACGTTTCTTAGCGCCAGGGACGCGCCTTTAAATTTTTAGTTGTTTGGTATTGTTTTTTAAATAAGCGACAAACGCTAATCAAACTATTGCTACTATTTTACGAAAGAAAATTATAGGAAATTACAAGATTGCCGTCAGCGATTAAGTTATTGCATTTAAATTCAAGTTTTAAGTCTTTAAAAAATAAAATATGATTTTATTTCGGGATTAAAAATACAATGTAAGAATAACTAATAACTTCTATCAAAAATGCTTGTTTGTTTACATAGCATACTTCTTTAAGAAAATCCACACTTACATAAAATACATATTTAGTAAAAAAAAATTACACGAATTATATTATTATTAGTTTTAACACATTTAAACAAGATAATATTCATATGGGGAAAAGGGAAATAGAGGTTTGAAGGAGGGAGGGAAATAATGAGGACCAGGGAAAGAGAGACGGCTAAAGAAAGAAAAGAGATTGAAGTTTTTATATAAAGATGTTACACACACTCTTTAATTTCTACTACTTTGTTTTTTATCGCTCCGGGCAACGCCGGGTAGCCCTGCTAGTCTTCTATATAAATTGAATGTGTGTATGTTTGTGTGTGTGTATGTGTGCCCTATAGAAAAAATGTTAGAGAATATAGATACAATATAAAAGTGTATTCTAATGTAACATACACAGAGTAAGTTGATGGGCGTATTGCCGAATCTATAACCCACGCCTAAGGAGTCCATAGGGCAGATTTCATCAATGGGGGCCTTTTCAGTTATTTTTCAATGTTAATTAGTACTAATTTGGAAATTATCTAATGTATTTATGTAATGTATAGCAACCCATCAAAAGCTAACCGGCCACCCGTCAAAAAGTTGATTTTTTAGCACCGTACATATCCTGGGATCATAATATCTGAACATCGCAAAAAACGATTCACTTGGGTCAACCGGACCAGTTTCCGACAGAGGGTAGCATTTTTCCCGTATTTTTCAGACTTTTTTCAATGTTAAATACTATTGATTCGGAAATAATCTGATGTATTTATGTACTAATCCGATAAAAATGCTGAGTCACTGAAAACATCCCATAATCCCTTGCCGGATGTATCCGTTCTTGCCCTAAATTGTGTCCGGTTGTATAAGGTCATCCCATAACTTCTGTCCGGATAAATCAATAACATCATAGGAAGGCTACGTTAAGAGTGTGTAGTGAAACAATGGTTGCTCAATCACATCCACACCTGGCCACCGGTAAGAGTGATTTCAGTAGTGCTCAGGAGGCTTCCTTGATTTTCAAACGAATGTTGGTGCTTCTTAAGTATAACGGTCCCTAGAAATATTGGTGTTTCGGGCCAATTTTTTTTTTTTTCCTTGAACTTAAAATATTTCTACGGGTTGTGGGAGCGGGAAATAGAAGTTGGGGGGGGGGGCTAGAGAGATTAGGGGGTCTGGGAAAGTTTCAGGGGTCAGGCAAAAATTTTATGGGGACGGGAAAAAAAATGTTTCTCTTTTTTTTTTTTAACTTAAAATATTCTGCAGGCTTGTGGGAGAGTAAACAAAAATTGGAGTGTGGGGGCTAGAGAGATTAGGGGGTCGGAGAAAATTTTAGGGGTCAGGCCAAATTTTTTAGCGGTCGGGCAAAAATCTTTTGTTTTTTTTTTAATATAAAATATTTCTCAGGGTTGTGGGAGAGTGAAAAAAAGTTTAGGTGTAGCTGGAGAGATTAGGGAGTCGGGGTAAATTTGATGGGTCGGGAAAAAATTTTTAGGGGTCGGGCCAAAATTTTTTTTCTTCTGTATTTTAACTTAAAATATTTCTCAGGGTTGTGGGAGAATGAAAAAAGTTGGAGGAGGCTGGAGAGATTAGGAGGTCCGGGAAAATTTCAGGGGTCTGGCACATTTTTTTAGGCGTCGGGCAAAATTTTTTCTTTGGTTGAATTTAAAATATTTCTCAGGGTTGTGGGAAAGTGAAAAAATGTTAAGGGGGGGGCTTGAGAGATTAGGTGGTCGGGGAAAATTTTAGGGATCGGACCAAATTTTTTAGGGGTCGGGCCAAATTTTGTAGGTGTCGGGCAATTTTTTTTTTTTTTTTGAACTTAAAATATTTCTCAGGGTTGTGGGAGAGTGAAAAAAAGTTGCATGGTGGGGGGCTGGGTAAATTGAGGGGTCGGGGAAAATTTTATAAGTCGTGCCAACTTTTTAGGGATTGGGCCAATTTTTTTTTTTTTTTAACTTAAAATATTTCTCAGGGTTGTTGGAGAGTGAAAAAAAGTTGGAGGGGGGGGGGGCTGGAGAGATTGAGGGGTCGGGGAAAATCTTAGGGGTCGGGCCGAACTTTTAAGAGGTCGGGCAAATTTTTTTTTTTTAACCTAAAATACTTCTCAGAGTTGGAGAGAGTGAACAACAAGTTGGGAGGGGCTGGAGAGATTGAGGGGTCGGGGAATATTTATGGGGACGTCCCTAACTTTTTAGGGGTCGGGCCAAATATTTTTATTTATTTTAACTTAAAATATTTCTCAAGGTTGGGGGATAGTAAAAAAAAGATGGGGCGGGGCTGGAGAGATTGGGGGTGGGGAAGTTTTTAGGGGTGAGGCCAAACTTTTTAGGGGGATGGGCCAAATTTTTGTTTTTGTATTTGTTAACTTCAAATATTTCTCAGGGTTGGAGGAGAGTAAAAAAAAATCGGAGGGTGGTGTTAGAGAGGTAGCAGGAGGGGGGAGGGGCAAATTTTAGGAGCCGGACTGTACTTTTTAGGGGTCGGGCTAATTTTTTTCTTTTATTTGAACTTAAAATATTTCTCAGGGTGTGAGGAGAGTAAAATAAAGTTGGGGGGACTGGAGAGATTTGGGGGTTGAGAAGTTGTTAAGTGTAAGGTCAAACTTTTCAGAGGGTGGGGCAAAAATTTTTTTTTCTGTTTTTGTTAACTTAAAATATTTCTCAGGGTTGGAGGAGAGTAAAAAAGTTTATTCGGAGGATGGGGTAAGAGAGATGGAGGGGAGTGCGCCGGGGAAAATGTTAGGGGTCAGGCCAATGAATTTTACATAACATATACAAGTGTATTCTCATGTAAAATTCACAGAATAAGACGATAAGAGTATTCCTGAATCTATAAACCCATCCCTTAGGGGTTCATTGGATCATATTTCATCAGAGGGGGGCTTTTCAGTTATTGTTCATTATATTTTATAGTAATGTGAAATTGCTGAGTCATATTGTAATTTAATTACGTAACACCTCAAGTTCATAAAACAATTCATATTTTATCATGAAATTTATTTGGTAGAAGATAGCTAAGGAAGAACGATAACTCATGTTTAAAAACACAATTTAGTTTTTAAAACAAGGTTAGAGAATATACATAACATATAAAAGTGTATTCTTATGTAAAGTTCACATAGTAAGATGTTGAGAGTATTCCCGAATCTATAAACCCACCCATTAGGGGTCCATTGCGGCGTATTTAATCAGGGGGGTCTGTTTTCAGTTATTTTTCATTATATTTTATAGTAATTTGAAAATCCTGAGTCATATTTTAATTGTATTACCTAATAATTTAAAATAACTTTTAATTTTATTTAACGTTTCTTAGCGCTAGGAATGCGTCTTTAAATTTTTAGTTTTTCAGTATTGTTTTTTTAAATAAGCGAAACACGCTAATATCACTATTGCTACTATTTTACGAAAGAAAATTATAGGAAATTACAACATGGCCACCAGCGATTACGTAATTGCATTCAAATTCAAGTTTTTAGTCTTGAAAAAATAAAATATGTTATTTCGGGATCAAAAATACCATGCAAGAATAATTAATAACTTTCATCCGAAATGTTTTTTTTGTTTACATAGCATATTTTTTTAAGAAAATCCGCAGTAACATAAAATATATATTCAGTAAAAAGAATTTACGTGAATTACATTATTATAAGTTTTAACACATTTAAACAAGATAAACATCATATGGGAAAAATGGAAATAGAGGTTTGAAAGAGGGAGGGAAATAATGAGGACCAGGGAAAGAAAAACGGCTACAGAAAGAAGAGAGATTGAAGTTTTTATATAAAGATGTTACACACACTCTTTAATTTCTACTTTTTTGCTTTTTTTCGCTCATGGCAACGCCGGGTAGCCCTGCTAGTATACAAATATATATATATATATATATATATATATATATAATATTCTATATAAAATTGAATGTCTGTATGTTTGTGTGTGTGTGTGTGCCCTATAGAAAAAATGTTAGAGAATATAGATACAATATAAATGTGTATTCTTATGTAAAATTCACAGAGTAAGTTGATGTGCGTATTTCTGAATCTATAAACCTACTCCTTAGATATCCAGGGGGCATATTTCATCAGTAATTTTTCATTATATTTTATAGTAATTTGAAATTGCTGAGTCTTATTGTAATTAAATTACGTACTAATTTAAAATAACTTTAAATTGTATTTAATGTGTCTAAGCGTCAATTCTATTTACATGGGAGGGGAGTTAGAAACTACGCCAAGATCCGCCACTCCCCGCCACTCTGTATGTACGCAAATACCTGTAAATTTTACAAAATCTTATATAAGAAGAGTTTTCAGTGTTTTCATGCAAATAATACCTCAAGTTTATAAAACAATTAATGGATTTTAATTAAATGCATTTGTAAGAGGATTGCTAAGGAAGAACGATAGCTCATGTTTAAAAATAAAATGTAGGTTTTTAAAACAAGGTTAGAGAACATACATTACATATAAAAGTGTATTCTCATGTAAAATTCACAAAGTAGGATAATGAGAGTATTCCCGAATCTATTAACCGACCTGATAGGGGTCCATGGGGCATATTTCATCGGGGGGGGGGGGGCTGTTCAGTTATTTTTCATTATATTTTATAGTAATTTGAAATTGCTGAGTCATATTGTTATTTAATCACGTAATACCTCAAGTTCATAAAATAATTCATGGTTTTTAATGAAATTTATTTGTTAGAGGATAGCTAAGAAAGAACGATCACTCACGTTTAAAAACACCCTTTAGGTTTTGAAAACAAGGTTAGAGAATATACATAACATATAAAAGTGTATTCTTATGTACAATTGACAGAGTAAGATGGTGAGAGTACTCCCGAATCTATAAACCCTCCTTAGGGGTCCATGATGCATATTTCAGTTATTTTTCATTATATTTTATCATATGGAAATTGCTGAGTTATATTGTAATTTAATTACGTAATATTTTGAGATAACTTGTAATTTTATTTAACGTTTCTTAGCGTCGATGCTATTTACATGAAGAGGGGGTAAGAAACTATTGAAGGTTTGCCACTAACCGCCACTGGCCGCCACTATGTACGTACACAAACACATGTGCATGTATATGAAATAATATCTTATATAAGAACAGTATTCGGCGTTGTCCGGCAAATTATACTTCAAGTACATAAAACAATTTATAGTTTTTAATGAAATGTATTTGTTCGGGTATAGCTAAGGAAGAACATTTACTCACGTTTAAAAACACAATTTAGGTTGTTAGAACAATGTTAGGGAATATAAATAACATATAAAAGTGTATTCTTATGTAAAATTCACAGAGTAAGATGATGAGAGTTTTCCCGAATCTATAAACACACACCTTAAATGTCCATGAGCCATATTTCATCAGGGAGGGATTTTCAGTTATTTTTCATTATATTTTGTAGTAATTTGAAATTGCTGAGCCATATTGTAAATTAATTACGTAATACCTCAAGTTTATAAAACAATTTATGGTTTTTAATGAAATTTATGTGTTAGAGGATAGCTAAGGAAGAACGATAACTCACGTTTAAAAAAAACACTTTAGGTTTTTAAAACAAGGTGATGAGAGTACATCCGAATCTATAAACCCACCCCTTTTATTTGATGATTTGTAACTTTGATTTGTAAGTTTGTCAAATCACCTTATTTTCATTTGAGGTACCATATATGCGAACTTTACTTTAAAAAGTATAATATGATTTGTAAATTTGAATGAAAAAATATTCAAATGTTATTTCATATTCTTATATTTTAGAGATTAAATTGATACAATGTTCTTGTTGAGGTGCTCTTTTGTTGTTTTTACTGATCAATTCTTTCATAAATTGATATTTAAAGTTACTTTAATAAATATTATATTTTTATAAAATATAATATTTATTTATTGAGCTCATTGGTTTTATTCAATTCTATATGAACTTTATTTCTCTAAGCTTCAATTAATGTTCTTGTTAAGATGTTATTTGGTGTTAATTCAATTAAATTGTTCTATTTATTTATATTTAAAGTATATTTAAATTAACAACATATATATTCACTTAGTTTCTTGAGTTTAAATTAATTGAATGTTCTTGTTGAAAGTTTTTTTTGTTGTGTTCATTTTATTCAATTCTTTTATTAATTTCAAGTAAACTTTAATCTGTTATAAAACATATGAAATGTGAATATTCTTGTTTTCTTGTTGTTTTGATTAAATACCATTGTTTTATGAATTTATATTTCAAGTAAATTTAATTTATTATAAAAAATATGAAATACATTTTTATTGAGCTTAAATAAAGTGAATATTTTTTTAGATGTTTTGCTTGTTGTTTTCATTAAATACAATTGTTTCATGAATTTATATTTAAACTAAATAAAATGTATCATGCAAAATATGAAATTAGTTTTTATTGAGTTTAAATTAAATGAACAGTTTGTTGAGATGACCTTTTGTTTGTTTTATCCAATTCAATTATTTTATTAATTTATATTTCAAGTAAACTTACATTTGCTATCAAATATATTAACTTTTTATCTTGCACTTAAATTATTTCAATGTTTTTTTAAGATGCTATTTTTTAGTTTAAATTCTATCAACTGTGTAATCATTTAAACTAGCGGAACCCGTGTAAATTACACGAAATGATGTTTTCAATACGGGTCCCAATGTAACAAAGCACCCTCTATTTGTTAGTAAGTTACGCTTGCTTTATTATGAGCCACCCCCCCCTTCTGGGTAAGAGTTAAATAATTGGTTGAAATAGTAACTCGTGTACGATGGACACTGCCATATCTACTAAAAAGGTTGATATGGCATCCGTTCAAAAAAAAAACAACAACAAAATAATACTGGCCGATATCCTACTTTTTAAGCAGTCAACGTAATTAAATAGACAATGCCATTAAAAACGCCAACATAAAATAGTTTTAAGTTTTAAGCAACACAAAACAGTAATTTTTAACCAGGTAATAAAAAATGTATTATTTCTTCCCCTTCCCCTCGAACTGTAGAATAAAAATCTTAGAGGCTGGTTGGGATCGAACTATAAACCAATCGGGCCGAAGTAAAAAATAGCACCTCGTTAACCATTGCGCAAGAAGGATACACATATAAATATTCCTAAACGCCGACTAGTTGAATGTTTTTAAAAATTTAGGAGCGGCACGCATGCGCAGAGCTTTTACCGGAAGCGTGACACACGAACACACACGCTATCGTATTAATATATAGATGTTATGTAAACTTTAATTTACTATACAAATATGAGTTTTATTTCTTGAACTTTAATTAATCTCTCTCTCTACATATATATATATATATAAACCAAATAAAAACAAAGAAAAGAGCAAACTCACGCGTAGGAGAACCCACTAATACGCAATATTGATATATATATATATATATATATATATATATATATACATATATATAATATATACATATATATGTATATATATATATAGTTTTCTATGCTAACGTGTTTTTCTGTTAGATTTAGATTTATATATATAATTATATATTTAATTATATATATATATGTGTATCTTATATATATATATATAAATATATATATATATATGTATATATTTATACATATATACAACATTGACTTATATAATGAACGTATGCATACATTGATGCATAATAAGGATATTGCTTGTAGTTTATCTATTCGAATATCAGTTTGAAAGACTAAAATGATAAATTTTGGAAAATGTTATTTTGTTGTTTTCATTCAATTAATTTTTTCCATTTATTTATATTTGAACGAAAATTAAATTTACTATAAAAATATAAATGTTATATCTTGAGCTCTAATAAATTAATTTTTTCTGTTGTAATGTTTATTTATTTTTCCATTAAACCTATTTCTTGATTATTAAAGTAAACTTTAATTAATTATAGATACATGAACTGTATTTTGTGAGCTTTAGTTAATAGATTTTTCTCGTTGAGATATTTATTTGTTTTCTGTTATCTAATTCAAGTGTTTCATTCATTTCAATCTAAAGTTAACTTAAAGTTTATATAAAAATATGAATTTAATGTATTGACCTCAAATTGATTGAAAGGTATTATTGAAGAGGTGGTTTGTTGTTTTTATTCAATTCAATTCTGTCCTTACTTTATATAGCAAGTAAACTAACATTTTCTATAAAATATATGAATTGTATATATTGAGCTCTAATTAATTAAATATTATTGTTCAGATGGGTTGTTTTTGTTGTTTTCATTTAATCTAATTGTTTTATTAATCTGTATTTAAAGTAAGCTTGAATCCATTATACAAAATATTTACTTAATTTCTTCATGATTTCGTGAGCTATTTATTGTACATACAACGTATTTGTAAAGATGTTGTTTGTAGTTTTAATTAAATTTAATTGTTTATTGATTTAGATTTCAAGTAAACTCAAATATACTATTACATAATCAAATAATATTCTTGCTGAGATGTTCTGTAATTGTGTTTATTCAATTCAAGTTTGTCATTAATATATATTTAAAGTAAACTCAAATTTAGTATTAAAATAATGAGATTAATCTCCTGAACTGAAATTAATACAATGTTTTTGTCTATACTGTTTTTGTGTTCGTGCCATTAAATAGTTTAATTATTTTTTATAATAAGTAAACCAGAATTTACGATACACATATCAATTTAATTTCTTTTTAATGTTCTTGTTGAGGAGAATGTTCTTGTTAATATGTTCTTTTGTTGTTTTCATTCAATTAAATGGTTTCATTTATAAACCTTCTAAGTTAACTTTAATCTATATACTACTAAAACTCTATTGTCTTGTATGTTTGCAATCAGCTTTCAGCTTTCCGGTTTTCAACATCCGGTTGCGCATGCGTAAATAGCATCGTCTTCCAATCTGTTATTCCAATTCCGTTGAACTCTTATTATTAACGAACGCATGAAATTTTTCATTCTGGAAATGTTTATATCGCTTTAAATATAAAACAATTACATTTAATTTCATCAAATAGTTTTTTTGTTTTCTCCACGGCTAAAAACATTCAACGGCAGGACTTTGTAAAGTCTGTCGCAGTTTCAAAAAAGCTCCACCCTTTTAAAAAACAAAAACAAACAAACAAAACAACAACAATCATTATTAATATCAATAGCGGCGGTGAACGAAACCACCTCCCACTTTTCCTCTCACAGATTTCACCACTCCTACTCCCTCTGTTTTCGTTACGTACGCGAGACAGCCGGTTGTACCCCCTTCCTTTCTCACCTGTTCAGTGCATATTTACCTATAAGTATGGCCAACCACTTATAATTCAGTAACTATAATTTTAAAAAAAAAACAATTATAATAAACAGAACGACGCATAGAAATCTATCTATATTCTTTTTTAAACAATTACATTTAATTTCATCAAATAGTTTTTTTGTTTTCACCACAAGTGTCACGCACATACATGAATTCCATAGCTAATATAACAAACTGACCCAACGGGTCACGGGTGGTCTAGTTTACTATAAAAATGAATAAAGATTCCTTGAGTTTAAATTAATGCAATGTGTTTGATGTTCTATGTCTTGTTTTAAGTCAAACAAATTGTTTCATTTATATATATTTAAGGTAAACTTAAATTTACTATGAAAAATATGAACTTAATGTCTTGAGATGTCATTGATTGAATGTTCCTGTTGTGATGTTGTGTTTTTCTTTTCATTCTATCAATTGTTTCATTAATTTATATTTCAAGTTAACTTAAATTTACTATAAACATATAGATTATTTTTCTGAACTTCAGTAAATGCAATGTTGTCGTTGAGATGTTATTTAGTTATTTTAATTCAAATAAATTGGCTAATCAATTCATATTTAAAAATACTTAAATTTACTTTTTTAAATATTAATTTAATTTATTGAACTTTTTATTAAGGGAATGTTATTGTTTTGATGTTTTTGTTGTGTTTATTTAATTCAATTGTGTGCATTAATTTATATTTACCGTAAACTTAGATTCACTATAAATTATATGAATTTAATTTCTTGAAATGAATCAATGTAATATTTTTAAGATGCTATTTTGTTGTTTTTATTCAATTCAAGTTTGTAATTAATTTTTATTAAAAGTAAACTTAGACTTACTATGAAAATATAGAATTATATTTTCTGATGTTGAATTAAAGGAAAGATCTTGTTGAAATGTCTCTTAGTTATTTAAAAAAATTACTTTGCAAAATATTTATTTGATTCCTTGAGATTTTATTAATTATTTTTTATGTTATTCTGTGGGATTACTTAATTCGATTGTGTTCATTAATGTATATTTAAAGTAAACATGGAGTTACTATAAATATTATGAACTGAAATTTATGAGCTTAAATTAAATGAGTTTTTGTTATGATAATACTTAGATTTTTATTCAATTCTATTGTGTCAAATATTTATATTTAAAGTAAACTTTTATTTACTATAATATATATAGACTTACTTACTTGAGCCTAAATTAAATAAATGTTCCTGTTTAGATATTCTGTAGTTATTTTACATTTAATTCAATTGTGTCATTAATTATTATTTATAGTAAACTTTAATTTACTATAATGAATATCTTAAATTCTTGAGCTTAAATTAATGAAATGTTCTTGTTGAGATGTTATTTTGTTGTTTTATTTCCATTCAATTACTTTTTTTAGTTTATATTTTAAGTAAACTTTAATTTATTATAAAAATATGATCTTAATATTTTAAGCTGAAATCAATATACCGTCATATTGGGATATTATTTTGTTGCTTTCATTAAATTAAATTGTTTTATGCGTTTTTATTTAAAGTAAACGTAAATTTACTATTAAAAATGTATTTAACTATACTGGGTAAAATGTCCTATTTAAAATGTGCTTTAGTTGTGTTGATGAAATTAAATTGCTTCATTAATTTATATTTAAATCGAAACTTAAATTTACTATAAACAGATAAACCTAATTTCTTGAGCTTAAATTGATTAAATGTTATTGCCGTGATACTATTCCAAGTTTTTTTTATAAAATTCATGTTTTATATTCATTTACATTCTAAGTAAATAAAAATATATCAGCTAAAAATATGCGAACTGAACGAGAAATAAAGATAATTTTAAATTATACGATTCTTAATTATGTTGATTTGAAATTGCAATACCAAAGACAAAATATCATATACATATTACATTGTTATAATATATATGCGACTATATAGTGTGTTTATGAAGTAAGTGTAGCCACTATGGGTTCTTGTAGATTTTGTCAATCATAATTAGTTTAATAATTTTTACATAGTGCATTCTCTCTTCATCAACTTTTCTCCTATAACATTTTAGGTACATTATTTTTTTTAAAACATGTAGTGTCATTTTGTTTTATATTACAATAATCGCATTATATATAAGATTAAAGATTGTGTGTATATTTCCTGGTGGTATCTATGATTATAGATGCATTTGAGTTTACAGATTCGCCGGGCGGTATGCAATATTGCGTTATTGTGCATACTAAAAACGCATTTCAAAAAAAGTCTGCAAAAGCTTCACAACTATATCAATAGTTGTAAACAATAATAATATCAATAAATAATATTTACTACTATACAAAGGTTATTCAGAAAATAATATACCTACTCCCTTGCTTCTTATTTACAAAAAGAGCCTACGATAGAATACAATTATTTTCTCAGCAATATTTTTCTCAGATAGCCTCTAATCTGGTGAATGTAGTAAGCAGACCTATTTTCACTTTAGTGTTTATAATTAAAAAAAATAGAAGATTCTCCCGAAATGTTAAATAAATTATTTTAATAAACATCTGGACAATACACACACAGTCAACCCCACACTTGCTGTTATGTAAGATTTCAAGTAAAAATAAAAGGTACACCCCTTCAATTAATTGTTTTTGTTCGTTCCAGCTTATGATATATCCAGCCCTCTGCATTGCCCTCAGCATTCTTCAACATACTACTATTCCCAGCAATGCTTCCAGCAAACTGCCATGTTTGATTATGTATATATATATATATATATATATGTGTGTGTGTGTGTGTGGGTGTGTGTGTGTGTGTGCATATATATATATATGTACATATATATATATGCATATATATCAATATATATATGCATATACATGTGTATATATATGTACATATATATACATATACAAGTGTATATACATATGTGTATATATGTATGTATATATATATGTATATATGTATATACATGTGTATATATATATGTATATATGTGTTTATATGTGTATATATATGTATACATATGTGTGTATATATATGTATATATATATATATATATTTAATAATACATGGGTGTGTATATATGTGCATGCGTGTATATATATATATATGTTTGTATATATACGTGTGTATGTTTATCTATATATATAAACACTCATATATATATACATATAAATATATATATATATGTATATATATATATATATATATATATATATATATATGTATATATCTCTCTCTGTGGGGATGTATATGTGTATATAGATCTATATATAGGTTATGCAATTTTAGTAATTTCTCGTATTGCATATAATAGCGCCCAGCTTGTTATCATGTATTGACTTCTTAAGCCATAAAATGTAATGCAGAATATTGCAGTTTTAGTCGTTTTTTACTTCATATTTATGTGAGCGAATGCTACGTGATTTCGGGAAATACGTAATAGTTTGGTTATAAAACTACAGACTATAAACTATGACATCGAACGTTCGATCTGTGTCTAAGTTTGCTATGCTGATGACAGCTGATAGCAAGAACAACGTATCCATGGAGTACGGTTATGTACGTATAAAGTTACTCAATATATATATATATATATATATATATATATATATATATATATATAGAGTTATGTTGTACATCTAGGTTATTCAGATGGCTATTGTAATCTAGAACGTTATCTTTACAACGTTTCGTCCAATGTTACCTCTGACCTTTTGTTGATACATTTTGTCGAACGTGGGAATGATTATGTCGACTAAGATATATATATACGGAATTCTATCATATAAAACTGATAATTAGTTAGCACTCATATCCGTTACATGAATATAAGTGTTAAGTAATAATTACTTAAACTATATAGTCTTCTTGTAATTGAAGATTCTATGCCCGGTAAAGCCGATACTAAGAATACACTATAACTGGCACAACAAAAGCAAGCTAATCCCCGTGGAAGTAAATAAGGGTTCTGTTCGAAATTTCGTACAGTATTCTTAGTTCTACATTAAAAACATCGACATCAACAAGATTTAATTGAAGTAGGTCAGAGGTTATTCGGCAAAAACGCTGTGAGAATAACATCGAAGTTGAGAATAGTAGTCAGAATAATTAAAATAATACAAATTATCAATGTTGATCTCAAATATTCTGAAAAATAAATTTCTTTTATATTAAACAGGAATGGATAATACGCCGTACATTCTGCAGAGGAAAAAGATGCTGGAGGAAATGGAAGTAATTCTTCATCCACAACCAAACAATTCGAAAGTTGACAAATATTATTACAGACACAACCTGATATACAAACATAACTACAATATAACAATTAACGAACCACACTTATGCACAGAGGACAGAGAGATTTTCCTTCTTATCCTGATTCGGACACATTATGCCCATGTTAAATGGAGAGAGATTATACGGGAAATGTTAAACCATGTCAGCCCAATGCCGTATCGGAAAAGATTAATAGTCAAACATGTGTTCATCTTCGCAAAAAGTACTGACGAGCATATTGAGAATTTGCTTCGGAATGAAAGCAAACATCATAGAGATATTATCCAGGAGGACTTTCCCGAGACATATCTCAATTTACTCAAGAAAGTAGTCACGGCATGGAAATGGGCAGTTAATTTCTGTCCAAATGCTCAATATGTTATGATTAGCAACGATGAAGTTCTCGTAGATGTCGAGAAAGTAGTCACTTTTCTTTTGCAAGATTATTCTACGGGTCACTATGACGACCATTTCGCCCTCTGTTATTACCTCGGCAATAGAATCAACACTCAACAAGATTATCCGCAATTTAGGAAGATGGATCCTAAGTATTTATATAAAGGGGCTTTCTTCCCACCTTATTGTCATGGTTGGGCTTACGTGGTTCATATCAACATAGTAAATAAATTTTATAAGGCATCGTTGACAAACCCTCCTTTTATGCCAACCGATGTTTGGATTGGTCTTTTAGCGGAAAAGGTCAGAGTAAGAGTGTCAAACACCCGGGAACGGTATATTTTCGCTAATGTGGAAAGTTATGTTGAGGATCCATTATACCCGATGCGCCCAGGCATGATTGCTGTCACGGATGAATTTGAAAACAAACACCACGAATATCCTATCATGAAAAGAATTATCAAAAGTATGCGTCGACATTGGAAAATGATGTCCAACATTACAATATATTTGAACGGGGAACCCCGTCGACGTTCAGCTATTTTTTATGATTTTGCTAAAACTCATATTGTTATTGCTATCTTTACTTTTTTTCTTCTGTCAATATTCGCTATGGTGATCATTAAGAAATTACGAAAGCGATATGGTAACAGAAACTCATTAATCAAACAACCATAATTTTGAATAGCACAAGAAGAATTTTTAACAACTGCCTTTAATCAAATGTAAATATTTTTGGTTTTTGTGTGTTGATATTTTATTTAAATAGATACGCTTGTAGATTAAGCTCAGCAACCGACGAATATATATAAATAATATTATTTTATGAATTACTTTGATGTTAGTTTCTTTTCATCCCAGTAGACAAGTTAATTCAATAAAACATATTTTGTATGAAAACTAGTAGCATGTATATAAATTACAGATCATTCAAAATTATTTCAATAAAATGGTTTGTTTTAAAACATGGTGTGTGTATATAAATTACACATATTTTAAAATGATTTCAATAAAATGTGTTGTGTTTACACTTGTTTTGTGTGCATACTCATTACAGACCATTTACAATTATTTCAATAAAATGTGTTGTGTTAAATCTAGTTGAATGTATACAAATTACAGATCATTTAAAATTGATTCTATAAAACATTTTGTGTTAAAACTTTTTGTGTATATATAAATTACAGATATTTAAAAATGATTTCAATGAAATATTTTGTGTTAAAACTGGTTGTGTGTATATACATTACAGATCATTTAAAATTATTTCAATTTCATATTCTGTGTTAAAACTTGATGTTTATATATAAATTACAGATCATTTAAAATCATTTCAATGAAATATTTTGTGTTAAACTTGTTGTGTGTATATGAATTACAGATCATTTTAAATTATTTCAATGAAATATGTTGCGTTAACACTGGTTGTGTTGATATACATTACAGATCATTTAAAATTGATTCAATAAAACGGGTTGTGTTAAAGCCTGTGTGTATATACATTACAGATCATTTAAAATTATTTCAATGAAATATGTTGCGTTAACACTGGTTGTGTTGATATACATTACAGATCATTTAAAATTATTTCAATGAAATATGTTGCGTTAACACTGGTTGTGTTGATATACATTACAGATCATTTTAAATTATTTCAATGAAATATGTTGCGTTAACACTGGTTGTGTTGATATACATTACAGATCATTTAAAATTATTTCAATGAAATATTTTGTGTTAACACTGGTTGTGTTGATATACATTACAGATCATTTAAAATTATTTCAATGAAATATGTTGCGTTAACACTGGTTGTGTTGATATACATTACAGATCATTTTAAATTATTTCAATGAAATATGTTGCGTTAACACTGGTTGTGTTGATATACATTACAGATCATTTAAAATTATTTCAATGAAATATTTTGTGTTAACACTGGTTGTGTTGATATACATTACAGATCATTTAAAATTATTTCAATGAAATATGTTGCGTTAACACTGGTTGTGTTGATATACATTACAGATCATTTAAAATTATTTCAATGAAATATGTTGCGTTAACACTGGTTGTGTTGATATACATTACAGATCATTTAAAATTATTTCAATGAAATATGTTGCGTTAACACTGGTTGTGTTGATATACATTACAGATCATTTAAAATTATTTCAATGAAATATGTTGCGTTAACACTGGTTGTGTTGATATACATTACAGATCATTTTAAATTATTTCAATGAAATATGTTGCGTTAACACTGGTTGTGTTGATATACATTACAGATCATTTAAAATTATTTCAATGAAATATTTTGTGTTAACACTGGTTGTGTTGATATACATTACAGATCATTTAAAATTATTTCAATGAAATATGTTGCGTTAACACTGGTTGTGTTGATATACATTACAGATCATTTTAAATTATTTCAATGAAATATGTTGCGTTAACACTGGTTGTGTTGATATACATTACAGATCATTTAAAATTATTTCAATGAAATATGTTGCGTTAACACTGGTTGTGTTGATATACATTACAGATCATTTAAAATTATTTCAATGAAATATGTTGCGTTAACACTGGTTGTGTTGATATACATTACAGATCATTTAAAATTATTTCAATGAAATATGTTGCGTTAACACTGGTTGTGTTGATATACATTACAGATCATTTTAAATTATTTCAATGAAATATGTTGCGTTAACACTGGTTGTGTTGATATACATTACAGATCATTTAAAATTATTTCAATGAAATATGTTGCGTTAACACTGGTTGTGTTGATATACATTACAGATCATTTAAAATTATTTCAATGAAATATGTTGCGTTAACACTGGTTGTGTTGATATACATTACAGATCATTTTAAATTATTTCAATGAAATATGTTGCGTTAACACTGGTTGTGTTGATATACATTACAGATCATTTAAAATTATTTCAATGAAATATGTTGCGTTAACACTGGTTGTGTTGATATACATTACAGATCATTTTAAATTATTTCAATGAAATATGTTGCGTTAACACTGGTTGTGTTGATATACATTACAGATCATTTAAAATTATTTCAATGAAATATGTTGCGTTAACACTGGTTGTGTTGATATACATTACAGATCATTTAAAATTATTTCAATGAAATATGTTGCGTTAACACTGGTTGTGTTGATATACATTACAGATCATTTTAAATTATTTCAATGAAATATGTTGCGTTAACACTGGTTGTGTTGATATACATTACAGATCATTTAAAATTATTTCAATGAAATATGTTGCGTTAACACTGGTTGTGTTGATATACATTACAGATCATTTTAAATTATTTCAATGAAATATGTTGCGTTAACACTGGTTGTGTTGATATACATTACAGATCATTTAAAATTATTTCAATGAAATATGTTGCGTTAACACTGGTTGTGTTGATATACATTACAGATCATTTAAAATTATTTCAATGAAATATGTTGTGTTAACACTGGTTGTGTTGATATACATTACAGATCATTTTAAATTATTTCAATGAAATATGTTGCGTTAACACTGGTTGTGTTGATATACATTACAGATCATTTAAAATTATTTCAATGAAATATGTTGCGTTAACACTGGTTGTGTTGATATACATTACAGATCATTTAAAATTGATTCAATGAAATATGTTGCGTTAACACTGGTTGTGTTGATATACATTACAGATCATTTAAAATTATTTCAATGAAATATGTTGCGTTAACACTGGTTGTGTTGATATACATTACAGATCATTTAAAATTATTTCAATGAAATATGTTGTGTTAACACTGGTTGTGTTGATATACATTACAGATCATTTAAAATTATTTCAATGAAATATTTTGTGTTAACACTGGTTGTGTTGATATACATTACAGATCATTTAAAATTATTTCAATGAAATATTTTGTGTTAACACTGGTTGTGTTGATATACATTACAGATCATTTAAAATTATTTCAATGAAATATTTTGTGTTAACACTGGTTGTGTTGATATACATTACAGATCATTTAAAATTATTTCAATGAAATATGTTGCGTTAACACTGGTTGTGTTGATATACATTACAGATCATTTAAAATTATTTCAATGAAATATGTTGCGTTAACACTGGTTGTGTTGATATACATTACAGATCATTTTAAATTATTTCAATGAAATATGTTGCGTTAACACTGGTTGTGTTGATATACATTACAGATCATTTAAAATTATTTCAATGAAATATTTTGTGTTAAACTTGTTGTGTGTATATGAATTACAGATCATTTAAAATTATTTCAATGAAATATGTTGCGTTAACACTGGTTGTGTTGATATACATTACAGATCATTTAAAATTATTTCAATGAAATATGTTGCGTTAACACTGGTTGTGTTGATATACATTACAGATCATTTTAAATTATTTCAATGAAATATTTTGTGTTAAACTTGTTGTGTGTATATGAATTACAGATCATTTAAAATTATTTCAATGAAATATGTTGCGTTAACACTGGTTGTGTTGATATACATTACAGATCATTTTAAATTATTTCAATGAAATATGTTGCGTTAACACTGGTTGTGTTGATATACATTACAGATCATTTAAAATTATTTCAATGAAATATGTTGCGTTAACACTGGTTGTGTTGATATACATTACAGATCATTTTAAATTATTTCAATGAAATATGTTGCGTTAACACTGGTTGTGTTGATATACATTACAGATCATTTAAAATTATTTCAATGAAATATTTTGTGTTAACACTGGTTGTGTTGATATACATTGCAGATCATTTAAAATTATTTCAATGAAATATGTTGCGTTAACACTGGTTGTGTTGATATACATTACAGATCATTTAAAATTATTTCAATGAAATATTTTGTGTTAAACTTGTTGTGTGTATATGAATTACAGATCATTTAAAATTATTTCAATGAAATATGTTGCGTTAACACTGGTTGTGTTGATATACATTACAGATCATTTAAAATTATTTCAATGAAATATGTTGCGTTAACACTGGTTGTGTTGATATACATTACAGATCATTTAAAATTATTTCAATGAAATATGTTGCGTTAACACTGGTTGTGTTGATATACATTACAGATCATTTTAAATTATTTCAATGAAATATGTTGCGTTAACACTGGTTGTGTTGATATACATTACAGATCATTTAAAATTATTTCAATGAAATATGTTGCGTTAACACTGGTTGTGTTGATATACATTACAGATCATTTTAAATTATTTCAATGAAATATGTTGCGTTAACACTGGTTGTGTTGATATACATTACAGATCATTTAAAATTATTTCAATGAAATATTTTGTGTTAACACTGGTTGTGTTGATATACATTACAGATCATTTAAAATTATTTCAATGAAATATGTTGCGTTAACACTGGTTGTGTTGATATACATTACAGATCATTTAAAATTATTTCAATGAAATATGTTGCGTTAACACTGGTTGTGTTGATATACATTACAGATCATTTTAAATTATTTCAATGAAATATGTTGCGTTAACACTGGTTGTGTTGATATACATTACAGATCATTTAAAATTATTTCAATGAAATATGTTGCGTTAACACTGGTTGTGTTGATATACATTACAGATCATTTTAAATTATTTCAATGAAATATGTTGCGTTAACACTGGTTGTGTTGATATACATTACAGATCATTTAAAATTATTTCAATGAAATATTTTGTGTTAACACTGGTTGTGTTGATATACATTACAGATCATTTAAAATTATTTCAATGAAATATGTTGTGTTAACACTGGTTGTGTTGATATACATTACAGATCATTTAAAATTATTTCAATGAAATATTTTGTGTTAAACTTGTTGTGTGTATATGAATTACAGATCATTTAAAATTATTTCAATGAAATATGTTGCGTTAACACTGGTTGTGTTGATATACATTACAGATCATTTAAAATTATTTCAATGAAATATTTTGTGTTAACACTGGTTGTGTTGATATACATTACAGATCATTTAAAATTATTTCAATGAAATATGTTGCGTTAACACTGGTTGTGTTGATATACATTACAGATCATTTAAAATTATTTCAATGAAATATGTTGCGTTAACACTGGTTGTGTTGATATACATTACAGATCATTTTAAATTATTTCAATGAAATATGTTGCGTTAACACTGGTTGTGTTGATATACATTACAGATCATTTAAAATTATTTCAATGAAATATTTTGTGTTAAACTTGTTGTGTGTATATGAATTACAGATCATTTAAAATTATTTCAATGAAATATGTTGCGTTAACACTGGTTGTGTTGATATACATTACAGATCATTTAAAATTATTTCAATGAAATATGTTGCGTTAACACTGGTTGTGTTGATATACATTACAGATCATTTTAAATTATTTCAATGAAATATGTTGCGTTAACACTGGTTGTGTTGATATACATTACAGATCATTTAAAATTATTTCAATGAAATATTTTGTGTTAAACTTGTTGTGTGTATATGAATTACAGATCATTTAAAATTATTTCAATGAAATATGTTGCGTTAACACTGGTTGTGTTGATATACATTACAGATCATTTAAAATTATTTCAATGAAATATGTTGCGTTAACACTGGTTGTGTTGATATACATTACAGATCATTTTAAATTATTTCAATGAAATATGTTGCGTTAACACTGGTTGTGTTGATATACATTACAGATCATTTAAAATTATTTCAATGAAATATTTTGTGTTAAACTTGTTGTGTGTATATGAATTACAGATCATTTAAAATTATTTCAATGAAATATGTTGCGTTAACACTGGTTGTGTTGATATACATTACAGATCATTTAAAATTATTTCAATGAAATATGTTGCGTTAACACTGGTTGTGTTGATATACATTACAGATCATTTAAAATTATTTCAATGAAATATGTTGCGTTAACACTGGTTGTGTTGATATACATTACAGATCATTTTAAATTATTTCAATGAAATATGTTGCGTTAACACTGGTTGTGTTGATATACATTACAGATCATTTAAAATTATTTCAATGAAATATTTTGTGTTAAACTTGTTGTGTGTATATGAATTACAGATCATTTTAAATTATTTCAATGAAATATGTTGCGTTAACACTGGTTGTGTTGATATACATTACAGATCATTTTAAATTATTTCAATGAAATATGTTGCGTTAACACTGGTTGTGTTGATATACATTACAGATCATTTAAAATTATTTCAATGAAATATTTTGCGTTAACACTGGTTGTGTTGATATACATTACAGATGATTTTAAATTATTTCAATGAAATATGTTGCGTTAACACTGGTTGTGTTGATATACATTACAGATCATTTAAAATTATTTCAATGAAATATTTTGTGTTAACACTGGTTGTGTTGATATACATTACAGATCATTTTAAATTATTTCAATGAAATATGTTGCGTTAACACTGGTTGTGTTGATATACATTACAGATCATTTAAAATTATTTCAATGAAATATTTTGTGTTAACACTGGTTGTGTTGATATACATTACAGATCATTTAAAATTATTTCAATGAAATATGTTGCGTTAACACTGGTTGTGTTGATATACATTACAGATCATTTTAAATTATTTCAATGAAATATGTTGCGTTAACACTGGTTGTGTTGATATACATTACAGATCATTTTAAATTATTTCAATGAAATATGTTGCGTTAACACTGGTTGTGTTGATATACATTACAGATCATTTAAAATTATTTCAATGAAATATTTTGTGTTAACACTGGTTGTGTTGATATACATTACAGATCATTTAAAATTATTTCAATGAAATATGTTGCGTTAACACTGGTTGTGTTGATATACATTACAGATCATTTAAAATTATTTCAATGAAATATGTTGCGTTAACACTGGTTGTGTTGATATACATTACAGATCATTTTAAATTATTTCAATGAAATATGTTGCGTTAACACTGGTTGTGTTGATATACATTACAGATCATTTAAAATTATTTCAATGAAATATTTTGTGTTAACACTGGTTGTGTTGATATACATTACAGATCATTTAAAATTATTTCAATGAAATATGTTGCGTTAACACTGGTTGTGTTGATATACATTACAGATCATTTAAAATTATTTCAATGAAATATTTTGTGTAAACACTGGTTGTGTTGATATACATTACAGATCATTTTAAATTATTTCAATGAAATATGTTGCGTTAACACTGGTTGTGTTGATATACATTACAGATCATTTAAAATTATTTCAATGAAATATTTTGTGTTAAACTTGTTGTGTGTATATGAATTACAGATCATTTTAAATTATTTCAATGAAATATGTTGCGTTAACACTGGTTGTGTTGATATACATTACAGATCATTTAAAATTATTTCAATGAAATATTTTGTGTTAACACTGGTTGTGTTGATATACATTACAGATCATTTAAAATTATTTCAATGAAATATGTTGCGTTAACACTGGTTGTGTTGATATACATTACAGATCATTTAAAATTATTTCAATGAAATATTTTGTGTTAACACTGGTTGTGTTGATATACATTACAGATCATTTTAAATTATTTCAATGAAATATGTTGCGTTAACACTGGTTGTGTTGATATACATTACAGATCATTTAAAATTATTTCAATGAAATATTTTGTGTTAACACTGGTTGTGTTGATATACATTACAGATCATTTTAAATTATTTCAATGAAATATGTTGCGTTAACACTGGTTGTGTTGATATACATTACAGATCATTTAAAATTATTTCAATGAAATATTTTGTGTTAAACTTGTTGTGTGTATATGAATTACAGATCATTTTAAATTATTTCAATGAAATATGTTGCGTTAACACTGGTTGTGTTGATATACATTACAGATCATTTAAAATTATTTCAATGAAATATTTTGTGTTAACACTGGTTGTGTTGATATACATTACAGATCATTTAAAATTATTTCAATGAAATATGTTGCGTTAACACTGGTTGTGTTGATATACATTACAGATCATTTTAAATTATTTCAATGAAATATTTTGTGTTAACACTGGTTGTGTTGATATACATTACAGATCATTTTAAATTATTTCAATGAAATATTTTGTGTTAACACTGGTTGTGTTGATATACATTACAGATCATTTTAAATTATTTCAATGAAATATGTTGCGTTAACACTGGTTGTGTTGATATACATTACAGATCATTTAAAATTATTTCAATGAAATATTTTGTGTTAAACTTGTTGTGTGTATATGAATTACAGATCATTTTAAATTATTTCAATGAAATATGTTGCGTTAACACTGGTTGTGTTGATATACATTACAGATCATTTTAAATTATTTCAATGAAATATTTTGTGTTAACACTGGTTGTGTTGATATACATTACAGATCATTTAAAATTATTTCAATGAAATATGTTGCGTTAACACTGGTTGTGTTGATATACATTACAGATCATTTTAAATTATTTCAATGAAATATTTTGTGTTAACACTGGTTGTGTTGATATACATTACAGATCATTTTAAATTATTTCAATGAAATATTTTGTGTTAACACTGGTTGTGTTGATATACATTACAGATCATTTTAAATTATTTCAATGAAATATGTTGCGTTAACACTGGTTGTGTTGATATACATTACAGATCATTTAAAATTATTTCAATGAAATATTTTGTGTTAAACTTGTTGTGTGTATATGAATTACAGATCATTTTAAATTATTTCAATGAAATATGTTGCGTTAACACTGGTTGTGTTGATATACATTACAGATCATTTAAAATTATTTCAATGAAATATTTTGTGTTAACACTGGTTGTGTTGATATACATTACAGATCATTTTAAATTATTTCAATGAAATATTTTGTGTTAACACTGGTTGTGTTGATATACATTACAGATCATTTTAAATTATTTCAATGAAATATGTTGCGTTAACACTGGTTGTGTTGATATACATTACAGATCATTTTAAATTATTTCAATGAAATATTTTGTGTTAACACTGGTTGTGTTGATATACATTACAGATCATTTAAAATTATTTCAATGAAATATTTTGTGTTAACACTGGTTGTGTTGATATACATTACAGATCATTTAAAATTATTTCAATTAAATATGTTGCGTTAACACTGGTTGTGTTGATATACATTACAGATCATTTTAAATTATTTCAATGAAATATTTTGTGTTAACACTGGTTGTGTTGATATACATTACAGATCATTTTAAATTATTTCAATGAAATATGTTGCGTTAACACTGGTTGTGTTGATATACATTACAGATCATTTAAAATTATTTCAATGAAATATTTTGTGTTAACACTGGTTGTGTTGATATACATTACAGATCATTTTAAATTATTTCAATGAAATATGTTGCGTTAACACTGGTTGTGTTGATATACATTACAGATCATTTAAAATTATTTCAATGAAATATTTTGTGTTAACACTGGTTGTGTTGATATACATTACAGATCATTTTAAATTATTTCAATGAAATATTTTGTGTTAACACTGGTTGTGTTGATATACATTACAGATCATTTTAAATTATTTCAATGAAATATTTTGTGTTAACACTGGTTGTGTTGATATACATTACAGATCATTTTAAATTATTTCAATGAAATATGTTGCGTTAACACTGGTTGTGTTGATATACATTACAGATCATTTAAAATTATTTCAATGAAATATTTTGTGTTAACACTGGTTGTGTTGATATACATTACAGATCATTTTAAATTATTTCAATGAAATATGTTGCGTTAACACTGGTTGTGTTGATATACATTACAGATCATTTAAAATTATTTCAATGAAATATTTTGTGTTAACACTGGTTGTGTTGATATACATTACAGATCATTTTAAATTATTTCAATGAAATATGTTGCGTTAACACTGGTTGTGTTGATATACATTACAGATCATTTAAAATTATTTCAATGAAATATTTTGTGTTAACACTGGTTGTGTTGATATACATTACAGATCATTTTAAATTATTTCAATGAAATATGTTGCGTTAACACTGGTTGTGTTGATATACATTACAGATCATTTAAAATTATTTCAATGAAATATTTTGTGTTAACACTGGTTGTGTTGATATACATTACAGATCATTTAAAATTATTTCAATGAAATATTTTGTGTTAAACTTGTTGTGTGTATATGAATTACAGATCATTTTAAATTATTTCAATGAAATATGTTGCGTTAACACTGGTTGTGTTGATATACATTACAGATCATTTAAAATTATTTCAATGAAATATTTTGTGTTAAACTTGTTGTGTGTATATGAATTACAGATCATTTTAAATTATTTCAATGAAATATGTTGCGTTAACACTGGTTGTGTTGATATACATTACAGATCATTTAAAATTATTTCAATGAAATATTTTGTGTTAAACTTGTTGTGTGTATATGAATTACAGATCATTTTAAATTATTTCAATGAAATATTTTGTGTTAACACTGGTTGTGTTGATATACATTACAGATCATTTAAAATTATTTCAATGAAATATTTTGTGTTAAACTTGTTGTGTGTATATGAATTACAGATCATTTTAAATTATTTCAATGAAATATGTTGCGTTAACACTGGTTGTGTTGATATACATTACAGATCATTTAAAATTATTTCAATGAAATATTTTGTGTTAAACTTGTTGTGTGTATATGAATTACAGATCATTTTAAATTATTTCAATGAAATATGTTGCGTTAACACTGGTTGTGTTGATATACATTACAGATCATTTAAAATTATTTCAATGAAATATTTTGTGTTAAACTTGTTGTGTGTATATGAATTACAGATCATTTAAAATTATTTCAATGAAATATGTTGCGTTAACACTGGTTGTGTTGATATACATTACAGATCATTTAAAATTATTTCAATGAAATATTTTGTGTTAAACTTGTTGTGTGTATATGAATTACAGATCATTTAAAATTATTTCAATGAAATATGTTGCGTTAACACTGGTTGTGTTGATATACATTACAGATCATTTAAAATTATTTCAATGAAATATTTTGTGTTAACACTGGTTGTGTTGATATACATTACAGATCATTTTAAATTATTTCAATGAAATATGTTGCGTTAACACTGGTTGTGTTGATATACATTACAGATCATTTAAAATTATTTCAATGAAATATTTTGTGTTAAACTTGTTGTGTGTATATGAATTACAGATCATTTTAAATTATTTCAATGAAATATGTTGCGTTAACACTGGTTGTGTTGATATACATTACAGATCATTTTAAATTATTTCAATGAAATATGTTGCGTTAACACTGGTTGTGTTGATATACATTACAGATCATTTAAAATCATTTCAATGAAATATTCTGTGTTAAACTTGTTGTGTGTATATGAATTACAGATCATTTAAAATTATTTCATTGAAATATGTTGCGTTAACACTGGTTGTGTTGATATACATTACAGATCATTTAAAATTGATTCAATAAAACGTTTTGTGTTAAAGCTTGTGTGTATATACATTACAGATCATTTAAAATTATTTGAATGAAATATTTTGTGTAAAAACTTGTTGCGTGTATATAAATTAAAGATTTATTAATGTTTTATTGAACTCATACGTGCTTGTATATACATTACAACTGTAAAGAACACACATTCTCTACTATTCAACTCAGACGTGCTTGTATATAAATTACAGCTGTAAACCACACAGACACTATACTATTCAACTAATACGTGCTCTGTATATAAATTACAGCTGTAAAACACACAAATACCGTACTATTCAAGTCATACGTGCTTGTATATAAAGTACATCTGTAAAGCACACAACTACTGTAATATTGAACTAATACGTGCTTGTATATAAATTACAGCTGTAAATCACACAGATACTGTACTATTCAACTCATACGTGCTTGCATAGAAATTACAGTTGTAAAGCACACACACACTGTACTATATAACTAATACGTTCTTGTATATGAATTAGAGCTGTATAGCACACACATACTGTGCTATTCAACTCATATTTGCTTGTATATAAATTACAGCTGTAAAGCACAACCATACTGTACTATTCAACGTATACATTTTTGTGTATAATTACAGCTGTAAAATCCACAAGTACTGTACTATTCAACTCATACGTGCGTGTATATAAATTACAGGTATAAAGCACAACAATACTGTACTATTCAACTCATAAGTTTCTGTATATTAGTTACAGCTGTAAAGGACACAAATACTGTACTAGTCAACACATACTTGATTATATTTAAATTACAGCTGTTACGCACACAGATAGTGTACTATTCAACTCATACGTGGGTGTATATAAATTACAGAGTATTTCTAATTAATTAAATAAAATATGCTTTGTACACCAGCATTTTATTAAAACAATAATAAAATAGTCCAATTAACGACGGAAACAGCTTGATTGATATATTACTTTATTTTTAATGTATTATCGCAGGGCTATATAGCCGTGGTGTCGGCGAACTGCTACTGGCAGCTTGGAATGGAACAAAATGTGTCTACTCAATATGAAGCTACCGCCTTATTTAAATGAGAGAAATTATATATACATTTTATGAGAATTTTTGATGCCAAAGTGTGACTGGTGTTTGAGTGTCTAGAAAATATGTACATATATTCTTTTCATGTGGCATAATTGTTTGATATAATGTTCAGTACGTCGTCGTTAGTAACAGCGTTGACAGCAGAGAAGTGTCGTCCGTAAGCCTCGATCAACTTTACCCACTGAAATCAAAATATTTTACGGATAAAGATGCATGAAACAAATTGTGAATTTCATAAGAATCTGTGATGTTGCAATTTTACTGTTTTTTAAATTTGTGGCAATAAACATAAACAAATATTTATATTTGTCGGTCATCGTAAAAAGTAGAGAACTGTAATCGTAGTACTAACACAGCATTACGTCACTTGCCTTATAATGCATCATCTCTTTCCCAAATAGAAGTAGAATTCCTGGACGTCAAGCTGCTTGAAAAAGTGTTAAAATTATCATTGTTTATCAACTATTTAAGATTGGCCGAGCGGTTAGCGACGTTGGATTTGAGTTGAAAAATACTTGTAATCTAGGGTTTCGAATCGCATGACCGGTAGTGAATAGTCATATATCTCTACTGATGAGTCCAGATTAAAAAAGGACGAAACGTATACGTACATGGATAATACACAATAACAAATATTTATATATATATATATAATAAATATATATATATATATATATATATATATATATAACATATGAAGCTAAAAGTATACTTTTAGAGGATAGACCCTATAGTGAAATGGTTTAAGCTCAATATACGAAATAGATCAATTATGAAGATTAATGAAAGAAGAGAGATAAAGATGTACGAATGGCAAATCTATTTTAATTCTGATTGTTCAATTCAAGTTGTACTCGATAACACCATGTTTATTCTTCTTTCCTTTAGCCAAGGCTTTTCAAAGATTAAAATCTTATCATCTTTTTTAATTCATCATAGATATGGCAAAAGAAAAGAAAGTGGTTAGATCAAAATAGAAACAACAAGAAAATACATCATATTAAAGAAAAACAATAAGCAGGACTGGAAAGAACTTTATCACCTGGTCCCGTTCTGCTACCACATGCCACTAGGAAATTGTTCGTTGATGCTGCAATTTTACATTTAGGTTTAGAAAAAAAAATGACAAATATTTGGGGAAAAAGATGCGTACGAAAAAGTGCATGTCAAGAAGGAGAATGTGAGAGAGAGAGAGGCTGGCCACTTCGACATGACAGTTGAGGGAGTGAAAGGGTGAGACTAGATCAGTTTTTAGCATTAGAGTAGGCTTCAATATATGTTGTGGACCCGTTTAAGGGTACCAACAATGAAATAACAGAACAACAGGTTTAGAGATGATAATAACGAATTGTATTGAACAGAGAAATTATACACACGTCAGTGTTGGCAGTGCTAGTGCCTAAATGTGCCTCCAAATGTTCTCCCGGCAAAAGCCTGTATTTATGGTAGCCGGTTGCTACCATTTAGTTATTATTAAAGGGTAGGTAAGTTCACCCAGAACACCCCTCTTCCGAAACTTATTCCGCCGGAATGTTAAGGTATATCTTTTTCCTAGGATTCATTTCGAAACTCCCGGTTAATTTACGTTTTCTTGATGAACATCTCTGTTCCGGAGGCGTTTTTGGTGTAGGCAGCTCAAATGCGTCGTATAGATCTTCCATAATGGTCTCACTCTGATCCGATGGGCCTTCCCCTGGGTCGTCCGACATGCGACGACGCATTTAGTTAATGTGTTTTTTACAGATGCCTCTAGGACCCTCTACAATGTACACCATCCGCTCAAATCTTTTTTGTACCTTTCCCACTTCCCACACGGTTTTGTTTCCATGGTGTTCCTGGAAGAACACCTTCTCTCCATCCTCGTAACTCTTCTTTGGTGTCGTAATGTTGGTCGGTTTCACCTGTTTTGGTAAAAGTTTGTCGAATACCGACTTTATTTTCCTTCTAATCATTACTTCCGCCGGTGGTACTTGGGCTGGTGTGTTCTTGTTGGGTGTAATTCTATACACTTGAAGGAACTGCTGGAGTGCCTTTTCTCTCGGCGTGCCCGTCGATTTTTTTCAACGCTCTCTTCAAGGTATCAACAAATTTTTCTGCCTATCTGTTTGACCTCGGATGGTAAGTCGGAGTGGTGATCTGTTTAATTTGAAAGTCTTCACAAAATTCTTTGAACCCTCGTTAAGTAAATTGTGTACCGTTGTCCGATACAACAATGTCCACCACTCCGAATCGGGCAAGCAGTTCATGCAACGCGCATATCGTGACATCCGTTGTTCGGTTTTTACATCTCCCAACTTCTGGCCATTTTGAGTAGCTGTCGACTATAATTAAATAGTAGCAGCCTTCCAATGGCCCCGCAAAATCTATGTCAATCCGGGACCATGGTTGCTCTGCCTTTGGCCATGGACAGTACTGAATAAGTGGTGTTTTCGCTGCCGACGCCCAGCCCGCACAGGCCTTCACCTTCGTCTCTATGTGGCTGTCCATGTTTTCCCAATACACATAAGATCTCATTCGGCTCTTCATGCGTGTCGCTCCGGGATGCCCCTTATGGAAATCCTTCAGGATTTTTCTTTTTACCGTAGCTGGGATTACTACACGCTCCCGTTATAATAAGGTGTCGCAACAGACTGAAAAAGCTTCTGCCGTTTGCTCATCGTCTGTTTGTAATTTATTTTTAATTTCGATAATAAAATTATCTTCTCTTGCCTCTTTTTGTATATCGCCAATTATGACTGGCAGCTCTTTTATTGTGTTACACAATACTTGACTATAGTCATATTCAGACCGAAGAGATGCTATAACTGTATCCTCGAGCGGTTCCATGTACTTTGGGATTAGCCGCGATAAACCATCTGCGTGTCCTAGTCTTTTTGATGGTAAAAATCCATCTCAAAGTCATAATTTAACAGAATTATACCCCATCTCTGTAGGCGGTTTGCTGTGTAGGTAGGCAAGCCTTTTTTGATCCAAAGATGGTGATAAGTGGCTTATGGTCTGTTTGTAAGATCAGATGACGGCCGTGTAGATACCTGTGAAATTTGGTCATTGCGAACATAATATCCAACGCTTCTGTTAACTTTTTTAGGTTGTCGAATGCAGATTGACATCGGCGGATTATTCCCATTTACTATCTTTCTTAAGTAACTCATCGCAATGTGTGCATACTGGGAATGAATGTTTCGTAATAGTTTGCGAGACCCAGGAAGTTTTGTAGTTGGGTAACATTGTTCGGTGCGGGCATATTCTTGATGGCTATAGATCTTTCTGGGTCGGGACGTCTTCCATTCTTACCAATGACATGTCCCAAGTATTCGATCTCTTCTAGAAAGAATTCACACTTTGACTCCTTGAGTGTAAAACCAAAATCCTTATCCTTTCAAATACTTTGTTTACGTGCTCACGGTGCTCCCCGACGTTTGCACTTTTCATGAAGATATCCTCAAGGTAGCCGATCAAAAATGTCGAGCCCGCTCCACATCGTGTCAATTACCTGCTGAAAAATCGACGGGGCCACTTTAATTCCAAAAGGGAGATGATTGAACTTTAGTACTCCCCTGTGTGTCGAAATACAGAGAAGCTTAGAGCTATCTTCCTCTACAGGCATTTGCAGATAGGCCTCACTCAAGTCAACATTTGAGAACAGTTTTCCACCGTTTAATTTTGTGAAAACCTCTTTTAGGGTCGGCAGAGGATAGTGATAATCTTTCAGCGCATCGTTCAAACCGGTTGAGAAATCGGCACACACTCTGATCTCTCCAGATGTTATCTTCACGTAGACGGTTGGGCCGCCTATTCTGAGTAGTCAACTGGTGTTAAAATACCTTTCTCCACCAACCGGTTTATTTCTGCATTAATTTTTTCAAGAGAGGCAAATGGTACACTTCGTTTTCTCTTAAAAACGGGATTTTTATTTTCAATTAGTTCAAAACTCGCCTTCATTTTAGTACAGCGTTCTAATTTATTAGAAAACACCTTGGGGTATGACTTTTTCAAATCCTTCTTAAATTTTTCTGCTTCAGTAAAAAAGTTCTCTATTCGTTGACAATAAGCGCTTATCGGCGAATCCCAGAGCTGGAAGTACTGAATCCAATCTGAACCGAACACATTTCCTGTATCTTTCATTACAAACATGCGTAATTTTAATGTCTTATTTTTTAGTGTCACATTTGAAATGACTTCCCCTTCAAAGTGTATTTTCTCTCCGATTACCGATCGAGGCACTTTATCTGTGCGTAGCATAGTCGGTTTGCTGATTTTTTTCCAGGTAGTAATATTAATAATTGATAGGTCAGACCCTGAATCAAGCTGTAGTTTAACTTTTTGATTGTTCATTTTTACCGTAACATACATTCGTATGTTTAGGTTGCCACTATTAATTCTGGTTGTCTTTATGTAAATTTTTTCTAGAGTTACTTCTGCAATGTGAGGCTTTGTGCCCGATTTTATAGCCTTTGTCACATGTTTTCGTTTAAAAGGACACTTCTGGTACCAATGTAGGTCCCCGCAACCCCAACAAGGGTGGTTTGGCAATTTTTCATCCGACCTTCGAGGCAAATTCTTCCTGAATTTTTCCTTCGAAGATTATGATTTTTTTGAAAAACGACGAACATTTTTAATATTAGAAATTGCTGTTTCCTATATTTCTTTAGCTTCCTTTTTCTCGGAAAGATGTCGTTGACAGCTTTCGGCCAGTTGTTGAAAAGTTTAATTTAACTCGGTTTCAAGTTTGCTATTTGCACGTCTTCTTAACTCTGCGTCGTTTTGCGAGACGAGCCCTTGAACAAATATTTATACTTTGAAATTGTCCGCTGTCAAAGATGATAACTTAAAGTCGTCACAATGTTTATTGACGATCGAAGCACACGTTGAGTAATCGTGGCTTTCTTTTCGCGTTATGTTCATACATTTCAACCTTTTGTGGAATAAACTTGTTTTGGGGCAATATAGTTCCATCAACATTTTAATGGTTTCATTGATAGATAGTTCGCCCGTTTTCTTCGGCAGAATATAATCGACAAATGTTGTATGCTCTGCCGTACCTAGTCTACGAAGAACTAAACGAAGATTTTACCTTTCGGACCATGTGCTACAATCACTGTCGAAAAAATCCTGATATCGACGGTACCATGATTCGAAGTTTAGGTCCTCTTTAGGAACATAGTTGAAGGTTTCTATAGCTGACCATATTGCATTTTGGTTGAACGCATCGCTGTCGCCATTCGTCGTATTTATCATTGTTTGTGCAAGCTGTTCAAATTTTCTCTCTGATTGAGTCTGTTGCTCTTATTTTTTATTCCAATCAATTGTTCGTCTAAATATTTTCTAATTTCTCGCTTTTGTGCTAAATTCTTTTCCTCAAAATATTTCAACAAACTTATTGCTGCGACTGAAATTCCTTCTGTAGAGACTGAAGTTTTTCATCCTTTGCCATCTGTAGAGCAATATGTTTTTATCGTTTGCCTTCTGTTGTTCTGATTGAAATTTAATCATCTCCAATATCTTTTTCAGGAAATCTTCCATGATTAAAGAAATACTTTCTTGAAAAAGAATTAGTCACAAATAGTCCTTCACTATTTTTCTTTTCAAATGCTTACTGTTTAATAACAAACTCAACCCCTTCTTATCACTGCGTGATACGGGTCTCGAATTCGACCGGCACTTGCTTAACTTTTTTCTCCTTTTTCAAAGTACTTTGATAAAAAAAAAAGATTTTATTAATCTAGCTTATTGGGTAATTAATTTAACAAATCATTTGTATTTTTGTTCGCATCTGGAACTTTTTTTCAATAACTCCGTTTGCCTTTCAGTATAGGCTGAAAATGCAAAATAGCAAGTAATGGCTATATAAAAAATTGACTAGTTATTCAAGAAAGTAACTTGGTTTTACTTGTCAGATTTTAATTTTCGACTATACGATTTTACAGCGACAAGTCTTTTCGCAAAATACGTTTGGCTATATCAGACACGAAAAAAAGTTTTTGTAGTATGGAGTTTTCTTTTTCAAAATCTTTCAGTTTTATAAGCACATGGTATTCCAATGTCATTTGTTGCACGAGATAAAATTCCGTATTGAAATACAAAGAACACAAATAGTAAAATCTGTCTTACTTTTTTTTTCTTCCAGTAATTTTTTTAAACTGGTTATTTCTTGTAAGGCAGACTCGTCCCAAAATTGAATGTATTCGATGTTTCCAATATCTTCCCGAACATTGTAAAGCACAGGTTTTTTTTTTGTTTCAAACGGGTAGAATTTTTTTTTCGAAGGTTGACCGTGTTGTAGAAACTGGTTTATCACTCACAGGTTGCAAGGTCCAAGGTGTTTCCAACGAAGTCCTTTGCGAATCACTCGCCGCCAGTTGTCGTGGACCCGTTTAGGGGTACCAACAATGAAATAAAACAACACCAGGTTTAGAGATAATACTAACGAAATGTATTGAACAGAGAAATTATACACAAGTCAGTGTTGGCAGTGCTAGTGCCTAAATGTGCCTCCCAATGTTCTCCCGGCAAAAACCTGTATTTATGGTAGCCGGTTGTTACTATTTAGTTATTATTAAAGGGTAGGTAGGTTCACCCACAACAATATATTTAAAGTGCTCTGTTTTGTTTTTAAAAGATATTGTTTCCAATAAAATATTATGGTTTTGGGCGTGGCTAGATTTAGGGTATCGTTGGGTTGGGTTTTGTTCACATTTGCTATAGTAAAAATATTAACAAAAAACAAGGGGCGTGCTTGTAAATGGTTCCGGCATTTTATAATGAAGTACGTTGTTGTTTCATTCTCAATTCCACATGAACAAAGTGGGGATGTGAGGTTAAAGTGATGTATAATCATCATTAGCATAACATAGATGGATATGTTGGCAGTGGAAAAGCCACAATTTAAAATTTTTAAAAAGATAAAGTACTGGAGAGTAAGAGTATGCGTGTATAAAATATGGAGGATGACAAGTTGGTGAATGTGCGTTGTTAAGGTGTCCGGTGAATGGCGATTTAAAGATAGAAAAAAAGAGGTTTCGTGAAGGTAGCGTTGAAAATGTTCAGACTGAAGAACATCCAATAGAAAGATGTTTAGTTCAATCGTAGATAGAACGCACTTATTTCGATGTAATTTTGAGAATTAGGGTCATTTTAAAAATACTTTTTTTTCTGGTCGGAGACGAAGCCAAGTAAAGAAGTGGGGGAACGGGTAGAGATAAAGGAGGTGGGTGATAGGGGTAGGTAAATGGACTATGGTTGATGCTGGGAGACGCGACGGCGAAGGGTTTGTTTGTTACTGCTCATTGCTAGTAATCAATAAACCGATGTGAGTTGGGTGGGGTTATTATAAGCTAAAGCAGAAGTGTTTCAGGTCAGTAAGTAAGTAGTCTTGAAAGTCCCATAATTAAACCGGGGTTTTGTACAATATAAAATTATATATTATTATTTATATAATTCAGAAAGTTTAAAAGGGTTCAAATTAGGAAATTAGGGTTCAGACGATTGGAAATCTCGAATTTACGTGTTTAATAAGTAATAATTCGGGCAAAAACTAGTATTTCAGAGTTTAATGTATAAAGACTTTAAAGAATTCTCAGTTAGTTAAATATTATATGCGTGACTAAATAGCATACTTCAATTCATATCTGAAGTTAAGATTGGGAACAGCGTTAGTCTGCTTGTATCAATTGAGTTCTAGTATAAGAATTATGGGGTAGGATTGAGTTGAATTATGTAACCTAAGTGATGAACTAGTCTGTTAAAATTATGAATAGATTTTAAGGGGGAAAATAGGCCATTATAGGAGCAACCAAGGAGCGTAGTTTAAAGATGAGAGCACTGGAATCTATGAGAAAAATATTGTCGGTAGAGCGAAGCGTATACAGAGACGATGGATCGAATACAAGGGAGATAAAAAAGCAATGGATGAGTGTGTACGAGGGTTAGCAAACACTTGAAAAAAGGGGAATAGGAATTTTAATGTTGAAGTAAAAACGGTTAAGGATTAGTGGAGTGGAGGAGAATAACATAAGTTCTCAATTTACCTTAAGTCTTATGGGTTAATATAGTATACGAGGGTGTTCCAATTATTGAAAAAAGAGAATAGGAATTAGAGTGTTGAAGTCTTTTAGCTCAACTCGCCATAATGTTACCTTTATGATACGCTAAGATCAGTGATATTTAGCTAACTAAAATGTCTTCGGAAATTGTGTGTCAACGTAGAGAAATGAACATTTCCTTACTATGTTATCCCTTCCGTTTAATACACCTTTTGTCATCACAACATTTCGTAAATGGGCAGTGTTTTTTTTTAATATTGATCATCATGATTATGTTTAAATAATGATGCCTATACTAGACATATCTCCAAATATGTTAGTTTGGCTCAGTAGATACACATGATTCCAATATATCTACCGAAACTAAGTAACAAAACATCTGGTCAAGAGGGTTAAAAAAGGTATATTTCTAAACTGCATTTCAAACTTGATTAGACTCTTTGCTGTTATTAGTCTCACTTTTCGTGGAGTTGAATGTAGCTAGGAGACACACATTGTCCATTATAGGCAAATAAGTAAGTCAACCCAGTTTTTTACATTATAGTGTATTATGTATTAAATATTCGTTTGCATTTTCCAATTTCATACGAAATTCTTTTTGGCTAAAATCAAAGTGTAGTATATGTTCCGATAAATACTGCACCCCATAGACTGGTATTGTCTTGGCCTTCGGGGCTTGATTTACGCAAGTCTATGGGTCTGTCTTGTACAGGTCTAGGAGGTGCACCCTCCCAGGCTTCGCTTCCCCTCTTTGAGGAGGAGTAAGTTCATTGCTTATTGCCTGAGGCGCCCATGCCGGGGAATGCCGACAGGGCTACCCAGGCAATTCTTAAACCCCACTTGCCCGACTTGACCTTGGGTCACATCTTACTTGTGGGAGTAAGATAAAAACTGGCCTTGTGCCTAACTCCTGGAGAGGAGTAAATAAATACTCTCATGCTGACAAGTTTATTTTTTTCATTAAACAGTTCACGCGTTGCTACTATTACTATGTGTGCGGGTTCCTTCGATTGTGGAGTACTTTCTCTTACTTCTATTTCTTAAAGTATTTTCGTGCAATTTATAAAATTTGACACCATTTTGGTGGAATTCGGTTTTGACGGCATTATGTACAGTCAGATAAATCGGGTCTGTCTGGGTTCATTGTAAGTGTCGGCATTGGGCAACAGTTTTGTAGTTTTTTTAAGGAGAGAGTCTGTTATCCGATCGCCAAAACAGATGTGTACGTTGGTTATGTTGACGAATTCTATTTTCTGTTTTACACTGAGACTTAAGTGGACTGCTTTGTACGTCCTTCAAAATATTCCCCAAACTCTTGAGTGTATTACAGACAAAGTAGCTAATTATGTCTTTCCTTTTCTCCATGTCTTAGTTTGTACAACTTCTTACGGTTGGAAGTCATTTTGTCACACAGAACAAAAGCGTAATTTGATTAAGACTCTTACTCACTGGTAATTAGTTATTTACCCTACGACAAAAGTGGATAGTGAAATAAAATTAATTAGCATGATCCGTTGCAACAATGGCGCCACATTAGATATGGTTTAATCTATGATCAGTAATAAAATGTCTAATTTGTGCGAAGGTAGATCTGTGAATGTCTATTTCCACGGATTGTATTTATTTGTAATAGATTCGTCTAAACAATCTATTTTTGTCTGCAACAATGTTATTTTGCCACGAATACACGAACTGTTTTTTAAACGAACAGACGCTATATGTTCCACAATGTAATATTTGTATTTGTTATTTATTTATTTAAATATAGTCCCACAACGTAGGAAGTATGTCGCAAGAATTAGACGTCCGAATCAAATAACAGGTCAGGCAAATTATTTACGGTCAGAGGTTCTTGAAAATGCATACAAGTAATCTATTGTTAAGCACCGTATCAATAGCTGTATTTATGCATATCATTTTAGTGTGTACTTTTTCTGTATTCTAAGTATATAATACTCAAACTATACCCTTAACATACTAGACAATGTTATATTAACTCTATGCTATATTCTCTTAGAATTTCATCTCGCAATTAATGTAGTTCCTATTTTATTTTCTCTCTTTTCTCTCCCCGTAATTCTAATTTAACAGGTTTTTCTTTTTTTTCATCGATTACACCCTGTTCAAAGAGATGAAAAGCCTTTCCACTTAGCCGTTTTATTATATAAATTTCTTATTGTTAGTAATAAAACACACGGTAGATTCAATCGGTAAAATGTTGCGTGTTTAATTATTTATTCATATTTATGTGTGTTATTACTTATTTATTTATGTATTTATACATTTTAATTATTTATTATTTGTTTTTGATTTATTATTTAATGTTTATACATTTATCTGTATACATTTGATATGTATTCAGATGTGGGGTGAGATTTTATATGTATTTAGATTGAGGGAAAATTGTTTATTTACTTTATATTGGCAGGGTGTTAAGTGGGTTATTTTGGTACTATAGTAAGTGTAAGCCAATTATGAGTTTAGGTTTTAGGGGAGTGTCATTTTTCCGGATACTGATGGTATGTAGAGATAAATGTTTATATGGAGAACATACTTGATTTATAAAGATGTGATGAGGATAGTAGTGGATAGCTAAATATATACGTTAAGCAGTGATGGCATTGAGAGGGAGGGAGTGAAATGGTGAAACTCGAATAAAATGAGTGTTAGATATGAAGGTTGCTGAGTTTGTGAAAGGGTAGCTTTTATAATGAACGGTGAGTAGAGCTCGTGGCGTTGATTGAGTGAGGGGTTTAATCTGGAGATGAGGATCGATTCTGTTATTCTTAGGTCCCAAATGTTTCTGATAGAGGCAAAGATAGAGACGCGGATGTCGCGTTCAGTAATGTTGCATAGGGTTGTGTGTTTGTGGAAAGAGTATATACGGGCGTTCATATGTTATTTGATGCGTAGGAGTAGTGATTTATGGTGATTCCTATGAGGAATGGTTTGCATTTCGTATACTATAATTTATATATGCAGTTGGTGCGGTTGCATAAGATCAGTGTTGAGGATAGAGTAATAAGCAAGGGAGCAGGGCGTCCGTGGATATTACTATTAATAATACTCTCTCTCTCTCTATATATATATATGTATATATATATATATATATATACATATATATATATATATTAGGGGAGGTCGATTTTGAAACTGTAAATAATCGCACTCGAAGAAAGTTGCCAAATAATGTCAAAAGTTACCACAATAAATATTTTTCTTCAAAACTTGGTATTTATTTGAGCATTTCAACTTTAAGATCAAATAAATCGAGATTTTTTATCACTGCCTAGATTTCACCGGCAGATGTGTCGCCTTAAATTAAACCCGGGTTTTAACAAAAAAAAAGTAATACATTACTTAATAATAAATATTTTAAAGTTTATTATTCCTTTTCTTAAGAAATTAAATGTACATATTCAAATTAAAAAGGAATAAAACACTATAATATTTAATGTTATATATAAATAATTATTTATTTACATAGGCGTTTTATTTATTGGATATTTTTTATGGTATTCACCGGTTGAAAATTCAACGAGCGAATTTGAGTTCCCGTGTTGATTCTGTGTTTTGGAAACACTGTTTACACATTTAATTATCACAAATATATATTGAATTATCGAGCGCTGGCTTATCTAATCCCACTTTCCCGACCTTTTGTCACACCTAACCTTGTGGGAGTTAGATAAATAAAAACTTGTTCAGCCAGGGGGTTTTACCCCACCAAATAAACCGGTATCGTCCGGGCCTTTGGGTCTGGATTCACGCCCGTCTATTGGGACTTGTCCGTCCTGTGCAGTTCTAGGAGGTGCACCTCCCAGGTTTTACCTTCCTTCTTTGGGGAGGAGTAAGTTTATTGCTTACTGTCTGAGGCGGCCCTACCGGGGAATGCCGACGGAGCTGCCCAGGCAATTTTTAAATGGCCAGAGTGCTCACCTCTCGAGCACTGGCTTTCTCATCCCACTTTCCTGACCTTGTGTCAATCTTACCTTGTTGGGGGTAGATAAATAAAATCTAGTTCAGCCAGGGGTTTTTACCCCACCAAATAAACCGGTATCGTCCGGGCCTTTGGGTCTGGATTTACGCCCGTCTATTGGGGCTTGTCCGTCCTGTGCAATTCTAGGAGGTGCACCCTCCCAGGCTTTGCCTTCCCTCTTTGGGGAGGAGTATGTTTATTGCTAACTGTCTGAGGCGCCCCTACAGGGGAATGCCGACGGGGCTGCCCAGTCAATTTTTTAATGGCCAGAGTGCTCACCTCTATAGCGCAGGCTTATCTAATCCCACTTTCCTGACCTTGTGTCACATCTTACCTTGTTGGAGGTAGATAAATAAAACTATTTCAGCCAGGGGTTTTTACCCCACCTAAAATAGTATATGTATTGGAGTTGATGGGAGAATGGATAAGGACACATTGATGTATAAGGAAATTGTGGATGAAAATAGACAGAGAATTATGAAAAAAACTAAGGGACCAGAACACCATTTAACTTTTACAAAAGAAACACCATGTGAAAGTAAATATCTGACACATAGAGTTCTTCCTAATAGTGGTGCAACAGGTGATGTTCATGCAGATCAAGTGGTGGATGTTTTGCATGAATTCCACAGTGAGAACAGTATCAAGGCTATACTTGTTGACAACACTAATACCAACACAGGTTGCGAAGGTGGAATGGTTGCAATTTAGAAAAAAAACTTTTAAAAAATCTTCACACAATTGGTTGCTCTTTGCATCATAATGAACTACCTTTCAGAGCCCTTTTTAAAAACATAGATGGTTGCGCAAAGGGCCCTACAACATTCAGTAGCCCTCTGGGGAAATTATGCTCAAATGATTGCCATGATTTACCCCAAATATCATTTTCCACTATTAGCAATCCTCTAGAGTCAATTTTTTAAATTGATGAAATACATGATCTTAGTTCTGACCAAAGACTCCTGTATGAATACACAGTAGGTATTTCTAGAGGTAAGGTTGACTCTAGATATGCCTCCTGGAAAATTGGTCCTTTAAACCAAGCAAGATGGTTAACTTTGGTCATCAGGCTCATGTGTTGATGGACTCGTAATGCATACCCACAAAGGCACACAACAAAACTACACTATGTAGTAAATTGTATTGTAAATGTGTATGCCACTTCTTGGTTTGAAATTAAAAGAAATAGTAAATTCCACAATCAGTAAGTGCACATTTTTAATATGATCCAGAGGATTAAGGAGCCGCCTCAAGAAATCCAAGATATCACATTTAGAAATATACAAGGTAATACATTTTGTTTACTGCTTGAAAACTTTCTATATCCCATGGTTAAATCTGAGGAGATTGAAGTAAGAGAAGAAGCTTTAAAAAGAATTTTGGCCATTAGGTAAGAAATATTTATTCATATATCTCTGACTCAATTATTTATTCAAATTTATAGAATGATTTTTAAAGATTTTATCTAATTTCACCATAATTATTAAAGCAGTACATATTGGAATTTTTTAATAATTCAATTAATTAATTTGTTCTTTCAGGAGTGAGGAGTCAACCAGAAAAAGATTAAAAAGAATACCACCTATTAATTTTAATGCCACACATTGGACACAATTAATAGATTTAAAATTATGCGGCATTTTTGAACCACCAATGACGGAAGATTTTACTGAATCTGAACTTCGAGAATCGTTGATGAATGGAACCAAGCTTGACTTGCCAGATTTGCCCTCACATTCTCAGGGCGTGGAACGGGCAGTTAAGTTAATAACAGAAGCTTCACAAACTGTATATTGTTTTGAAGCAAGGCATCAACACATTACAGCCCAAGTTTTGAGTCAGAAATTGAGACCAGCATTTTTGTCTAAGGGGTCTTATATGGAGCAATTTGACTCTCTATATTAGGCTCCATTAAAATAGTGTTAGGTTTTTCCTTATTTCTTTGCTTGTTATATTTTCATTTATAACAGAAAAAAATCATTTTTTTTAGGTATTCAAATATTACTGTTTAATTCATAACGTTAAAAGGTAGTTTACAAAAGCAGATACTGAAAATGAGGGGGGGGGCAAATTTTCAATTTGAAGATTTCTTTAATTCATATCATTTTTATAAAATAAAAGGGCATTCCCTGATTTTAAATACTAACATTATTTTGTTTTCACACCAATATTCAAACAAATCTTGCAAAAACGAGGAATTTTCAGTATATTCTTGTCTACGATCTTTGATACCAAACGCTCAAAAAACCGCTGAAGTTTTTGATCTAATTTTTTGCATGAGTATTTAATAGGTCTATATACAACTTTCGGTACGTGCCTTTTTTTAATATTAAAAAAAAGTGTAAAATCGACCTACCCTAATATATATATATATATAGAGAGAGAGAGAGGGAGAGAGAGAGTGTCAGCTTGTATATGAAAAGAAATCAAATAAAGTGCTCGATCATATAAGAGAGCTAATATAATTTATTTAGATTCTGTATATTACATATTTCAGCAATGTACCACGGTTTCATCCAAAAGGGCAGATTTAGACATCTTTAGTAAATCTTCGTGCCCAGTGGAATCATCGGCAAGCTGAAAGGATTGCAGGCACGCCTGACAGGGAATGTCGGCAACAATGACAGAAAAAACGGTGCATCTCTGAGCGTGTTCCCGAAAAAAACTCCGGTGTGGGAAGCGATTAACTAGGGCTTCATTTTTTAGGACGTTTTATTTATTATTTATTTATCTGTAAGCACATTTATTTATTTAATTATCTGTTTTTTCGTAATGTTATTATTATACCTGAAACAATACGAAAGGGGTGGCGTCATAGTTTACCGTTTGGGCCTGTGAAACAAGTGTGCTTTTTCGTTGTCGTTTTTGGGACTAAAGGATTAATTGTTCGATATAGAGCTGACAGAGGTGATTCAAATATGTTTTTATCGACTTAACATGTTTGTTTATTTTTTATTAATTTATTTTATTATTTTAATTTAGTGAATCGGTGTTTCGTATTTTCTGTTCTTTTTGTAATGTTATTGTTATATCTGGTCTGAAAAAAATACGAAAGGAGCGGCTTTATAGTTGGTCTTTAGATCTTAATGGGAAGCGGTGTTTCGTTGATATGTCCCGTTTATAACCAGTAGTGTTGAAAAACAAAAACAAAACAAAAAACGGAAAAAACAAAAAATAGTTATAAACGGAATGATGGGTACTATCTGTTATTTCCGTTTGAGTGGTATAATATTAGTCTCTTTATTAATGGTATGTTAATAATATTAATATTATATTTGTGTTTATATTTAGTGTAAATTCATTAACGCTCACATGTACGGGGGGTTATTAATTTAATATTTTTTATTTTTTGTGTTTTAAATTTAATCTTTAATTTATTTTATTAATTTTATTAATATGATTTTATCTTATTTTATTTTAATTTATTATTTTAGTTTATTTATTTTTTCTATTTATCTGCTCCTATACATACACACGCGCACTCGCATACATGCTTGTACACACATCTGGACGTATACGTACGCCTGTACATTCATCTTCATTAATACAGGGGTGGGCGGGTGATTTGAGAATCTATTATATGGATAGTATGAAGCGGGGGTAGGTGGGGGGGTGGGTTAGGGGTTAAGGACACTTTGTGGTGTATCTGTAATCCCGTGATAGGAGGTTCACGTGGAGATGGGGTATCTGCTGGTAAATGTATAATCCGCTGTGGGGGGTAGTTCTGATGTGATTATCTGTGGTGAAAGGGTGGGGTGTTTATTGGTGAAAGTTTTATCTGGGTTAGGACAAGGTTTATCGGGGTAAGCAGGGTTTATGTAGTCGCGCCCGGGGTGTGTTTACCATATATCATGGGGGGGCGGTTACTTTGTACGTAAATAGAAGAATAGGAAATTTGCTATGGGTTTATGGAGGTCTTGAGGGATTAGATATGTTATATGTTTTTAAGAAATACTTTACTATCTTTTTAGAGGGTTATTTAGTTTAAAGAGATAATTGGTGGGTTATGTTATATTGTTATCAGACCATTGGGCTAGCAGGAATTTTCTTCTGTGGGGGCATTTTCTGAGGACCTCGGTTTTTAAGTTCATGCAGTTTAGGAGAGGGTTGTTGATAGCTTGTATAATTCTGAATTTCTCAGTAGTGCACAAAGGGCAGGTCCTGGAGGTGGGGCTGTAGGATTTAGGTTTGTCGGTAATTCTCCATTCTATTTTGTAGGGGGTGTTGGACTTCTTGAGATCCCATACATGGGTTGCCAATGTGGTTATGTGGTCTTTATTGGGATATTTGAAAGTGTTGTTGTGGGCGTAGAGTCTTTGTTTAAAGGATCCTTGGGTCATTCCGATGTATATATTCACCCTAGATATAACCTTGGCTTCGTAAACAACGGAGCTGACTGTGCATCCTTCGCCCAAGGGGCAGGTGTCACCTCTTTTGCAAGAGCAATGGAAATTGGGTTAATTAGTTGGTGGTTTGGAGGTCAGAATTGATCCCACGAATTGAAAACATGAATAGCTAGTTGTTACTGTATTTCTGTTAAAAAGTTTATGGAAGGCCCCCCTTGAGCCCTAGTAAATCGCTTCCCACACAGGAGTTTTTTTCGGGAACTCGCTCAGATATGCACCGTTTTTCTGTCATTGTTGACGCCATTCCCTGTCAGGCGTACCTGCAATCCTTTCAGCTTGCCGATGATTCCACTGGGTTCGAAGATTTACTAAAGATGTCTAAATCTGCCTTTTGGATGAAACCGCGGTACATTGCTGAAATATGTAATATACAGTATATAAATAAATTATATATATATATATATATATATATATATATATATAGAGAGAGAGAGAGAGAGAGAGAGATAGAAGAAAAAAGAGTGATAAATATGCGACGATTGACCAAATTTATTTCAAATTTCAATTGTTCAATGCAAGGTGCATTCAGTAATAAACTTGTGTTTATTATTCTTTCCTTAAGCCAAGGCTTTTCAAAGATCGAAATCTTATCATCAGAGGAGAAATACAGATCGATAAGTTGGCTTTCGACAAAACCAAAGTTCAAATATTTGACAAATATGAAAATTATTATTAAAAATTATTAAAATAATTTTTGTTAAAAAAACGTATTGAATTAAAAGAAAAGTTCCGTGAAAAAGATATGCAAATTGTCCGGGTGGTAAATTTCCGTTGAAAAGAAGTCCGGTGAAATTGTAGAAAGTGAAGAAAAACTCTTTGCGTGGGAGCAGATTGGAGAAAGTGCTCAAAATGTAGGTAAGTCCAGATGCACTTAAAGGAGGTTGAGAAGAGGAAAACAGGCCATTTTTTTATGTACTTCCAGGGCCAAGTAAAAAAGAAGAATTTAATTCAAGGTTTAAATCCAAATGAGACAAAAAGGCAACATTGTTAAAGATTTGTGGTTAGGGGGGGTATGAGGTACGGGATAGTTTTAAAAGTCGCTTTGTGAATTGGGGGGAAAAGGAAAAGGAGGAAGGGTTGGTATGGGGATGTAGTTAAAGTGACAGGTAGATTAAGGGTGTGGGCGAGCGGTAGGATGTAGGTTTTGGGGAGTGGGATTAATCTTAAGTGGGAAGTGGGTATAGAAATTGTTGATTCTAAAAATAGAAATCAAATGAGTGACCTTCTAACATTTAAGGCAGCTAAAAGCAAATTAAATTGTAGTTACCAGTTATGGTTTCTGGGGGTTTAAAAAGGTTAAAGTAGAATTAGTTAAAAGCATGGTAAAATAAATAGAGGAATGTGAGAGAGTGGATGATTAAAATTAAAAAATTAAAAATTTAAATTTTAAAGAAGCTAGGGAATAGTTAATTACATTTTTTTTTTTTAATTTAAAAACCAAATTAAGGGTTAGATAGATTATTTGGAGGGACATTAACTGACCAAGGAGACAAGAGGGGGAAATAAATTAATGGGAAAAGAGTTAGTGAAATTAAAGATCAAGTCTGTTCTACTCGGTTATATTGAAATTTAAGAGAGGGGAACAGTGTAAGGGATAAGGATAGATTGTTTGAAACAATGTGTTTCGATTACTAGTAATAGGGGGTGGAATTGGGTTGGTTCAATCAAAAACTTGAGTGCAGTGTCAATTTTATAATCTATGGTTTAAATGGTGAGTGAGTCGTAACAGGGTAACACTTACAGTTTAAATTTAATAAGATATATAAGGGAAACTTGCAAGGGGTTTCCAAGTAGTATGAAAATATGATTTGAGGGGATGGGGGTGGGATTGGTCAAACATAAGATAAGTTGAACAAAGAGAGAATAGACCGATATAAAATGGCTCGCGAGTAGAGGGATTAGGATTATTCAAAAATAGGCCAAAATAAGTAGTTATGTAACTTGCTTGAATCAATCAATTAGTTAAAAAGATTTCTCAAAGGGGGTTATGGAGGCTATTAAGAAGATAGGACAGAAATGCTAGTAACAGTTGACATAATATAAGTGTTATGGGCCAGGGTTGGATTGAAAAATTAAGCAGACTTGCGTTTTGAAGCTAGTGTGTTAGAGAACTGATAAGAATTACAGGGGGGTATTAATGGACCCAATTGGAGGGGAATTCAAAGGTCGTAGTTAAAAGGAGAACAAAAGGAAGTTACAGGGGAATATGTTGCAAATAGGAAGAGTCCAAATATAAGGACGATATAGTGGAAGTGTGGGAGATAATAAGGGGGTGAGAATAAGAGGCCAAGAAGGAGTTTGTAGGTAGGATTACGGACAGAAGAAAAAAATGAGATAAATATAAGGGGTTAGGAGTGGAGCTGAAGTAAAAGGATAATAGGAGATATATTGCAGATGAGGTATATATGTCTAGATATTAGATATGTTAATGATCGGTGGAAAGTAGGAGGAGTAATGTTAGTTCAATCTACTAAAAGTGTTCCGGGTAGATATAGTTGTTAGGTGTAATGGGGAGGAAACATTTATTGGGAGGGTTAATTAGTGAGATATGGGGCGTTAAGAATAGAAGTTACAAGGTTCCCCTTGGATATAGTTTAGAGGTTTGTCAGATGCTAAAGAATGGGGGGGAGTTATTGGTTGGGAGGAGGAGTGTCAGAGGGTGTGATGAAATTAATGTATTTACATTTTTGTGTGTGTCTGCAATTTGAAATAAGTTCATTTTTGGAGTTAATGACATTTCAGTTCTTGTGTGCAGTAGCTATCATATAAGTTTCCAAGGTACATAGTTGGCAGAATGTAGAACCAGGAGTATATGAGTTTGACTTTTTTAATATAGACTAACTTAGGGAGTAGGGGATCTTTTTGATGTTAAAGCTTTTTATTAGGTTGGAAAGAGAGGTGCTAGTAGTACTATTATTATTGTGTTTAAAAGAGTAGATATGGTTAGAGATTCGGGTCTTTATGGGGAAAGCACTGGTACCAATATAGGTATGAATTTTGTGGGGGGTTGTTGTTGTATTATTTGTGTTGTTTATATTATTGGGGGTGCTTACGGTTTGTATGCTCGGATTCAAGTCGAAGTTTAAGTTAGGGTTATTGGTTTGGGAAAATGGGGTGTCTTGGGGGATGAGATCGGATCCATTATTAGTTAGTGGTAGTTGTTGGTCAGTGTGGAGGGTGTTATTTAGTGGAGGGGGTTGCTGATGGGGATGGTTGAGGGGAAAAGAGGGGGAGATTGTATGTTGGCATTATTTTGCACTATTTACTATCCACCGCGAAGGCCGTAAATTTACGATCCTCCTCACTAATGGGGAGTTGATGGTAAGCTGATATGAGATCAAGAATAGAAAAAATATTGTATCTGACTATTTTCCCGACTATTTTAGATATACTCTGTATAGGATTAGCGTCGAATTCCGTAAATCTGTTGATTGTGTCACTATAATCAATCACTATTTTGGGGGGTTTTCATTTGATGTTCCTGAGACTTGAGCTAGCCACGGTCAAATTGAGCGTTCTATTATATTTTCCTCCAACAATTTCGCAGTATCTATTCTTATGAATTTATGTAGCGACGTGCCTTGGTGCTGATTGGAGTTGTGCTCGTAAAAAGATAAGAAAATATCGGGGGAGGGAAACGTTCATGGATGGAAAAATATTTCGATTTCTTAACCATTAACAATTATACGTTTGAATCCTGAGCGCACTCAGAACGCAATCACATTCTTATCGGGAGAGCAATCAAAGTGTTGAATCTTGCACGCTCTTAGAATGTAATCACGCTCTCATGCAACATATCAATATAATTGACGTTCCTTTTAAGTTGTAAATTACTGGCCATTATTATGATAAAAAACTCAACAGTAAAGACATCATTTTTAAGAAACCAAAATTAACACCGGCTGAAGATGATTTGACGAATCACATCGCAAACACGAAAAGAAAATGAAACAAGAAACAGATGGCACTTACATGACCGAAAAACAAAATGGACCATTCCGAGAATTAAAAAAAAAATTAAAACGTCTTATCAAGCAAAAACACTCTGCATTATTTAATAATGTCTGCTAATATATATATATATATATATATATATATATATATATATATATATTATATATATATATATGTATATATATATATATATATATATATATATATATATATATATATATATAAATTTTTCAAGATGGGTGGTTTAAGCCACGATGAAACTTGTTGTATGGAAATAAAAATCCAGAAAAGGCTTCTTCAACTTTATAAAAGCAAGTTTATTTCTAAAGAGATATATGAGAGAATACGACCTATCGGCTCCCAAAGGCCTACAATGTACGGCTAACCCAAGGTTCATGAACCCAACGTTCCTTTACGGCCTATTCTATCAATGTTGGGTTCTGCACAACATGCACTTGGTAAATGGTTAGTTGATATACTTAAGCCCGTACTTACTTTTTATTCGGAATATTGTATCTCTGATTCCTTTCAATTTGTGTCTTCTATATACAAATTATCTCTCTCAAAGGATACCGCAAACAGACAAAGATTTGTATAGGCAAGAAATGATTTCGAAATAGTGATCGATGAAGCAAAGAGGAGGTATACAGAGATAACCAAAAAACGCATACAGTCACAGAAACTAGGTACTCATGATTTTTGGAAAATTTATAATCGTGTGATGAACAATGGACAATCAACAATTACCCCGCTATCTAATCACAATGATGTTGTATGCACGGCAACTGATAAAACTGAACTGCGTGCTAAGCGTTTCGCATTAAACTCCACTCTTCACTCGGCAAACCACCCCCTCCCTAAATTCCCATTGCGGACTGAAGCCACAATTGATAACCTAGTCATCACCCCGTCTCAAGTGAGAGACATCATAAAAAAAACCTTGACACCTCCAAATCCTCTGGGCCTGATCTTATACCAGTAATAGTAATAAAGAAATGCTCTGCTGAGCTGACCCCTGTCCTCTCAAAACTATACAACAAATGCCTTACCGAATCCTGTTTCTCTGATAGTTGGAAAATAACCTCTGTGGTACCATTCTTCAAGAATTCTGGAGATAGAACTGATCCTCGAAACTATCGCCACATTAGTCTACTCCCGATCTTTGCTAACATCTTTGAATCATTAATCAATCTAGCGATAGTTAGGCATCTAGTTGATGCTGAACTTCTTTCTGATCCTTAATACGGATTCAGACAAGCAAGATCTACTGCAGATATTATAACGGTTATCTCTGAACGCATATACCCTACACTGGACACTGCAGGTGAAGCTATGGCGGTAGCACTTGATATATCCAAGGCCTTTGACAAGGTTTGTCATGAAGGGTTTCTCATAAAACTGCACTCATATGGTATTACTGGACAAATATTTAATATAATTAAACCATTCCTAACAAAACGAAAGATCCAGGTTGTACTCGATTGCCGTTCTTAAAAGCAATATGGCATAAATGCTGGTGTACCCCAGGGATCTATTCTTGGACCTCTACTGTTCCTAATTTTCATAAATGACCGACTTAGATAGGAATATTTGCTGACGACACCACTCTCTACTCTCGTCATGTGGTCAAAACCGACGTGCACATATCTGAAGCAATGGCTTAATCCTTAGAAAAATTACCTCTAGTCTGTAGTGGAATGGGGTAAAAAATGGATGGTAACATTTAATGCCGCAAAGACAAAGCTACTTTCCTTCAATAACTACAAGAAACCTCTTCAACCATCGATTGTCATGGCAAATAACACCCTACCTGAGAGTTCATCATTCAAACTCCTCGGCCTAACTTTTACAGATAGCATTAATTGGAATAAATACATTGAACACATTGCCAGGGCTGCTGCAAAGAAGGTGGGCTCTCTATACCGAGCCAGTAAACTTCTCACACCTTACATTATCTTATATCTCTACAAACCCACCATCCGCCCATGCATGGAGTATTGTTGCCACATCTGGACTGGTGCATCATTCGCTAGTCTCTCCCTCTTAGACAAGGTCCAAAAAAGAGTTGCTAACTTGATAGGTCCTTCACTATCCACTAAGCTCCAGCGTCTGTCCCATCGCCGCAATGTTGCTTGCTGCTCTGGTTCCCCCACGACGTAAATTTACTAGACCAACCCGACAATCTGCCAAATCTCATCCATACACTGTTGACGTCCCCAGGTGCCGTAGAGCTTTCTACTCCAAAAGCTTCTTTCCTCGTGCTGCTGGACTCCGGAACTCCCTCCCTGCTTCCTGCTTTCATGACACTACTGACATACAGAAATTTAAAACCAACGTAAACAGACATCTTTCTGCGCGGCTCATAATTTAGGTTGAATCCCTCCTTTTTTCTTTCTCAGTAGCCACTTACGTCTACAGTGGCGGGCTGTCTTGTTTGGGGTGAACTATGATAACAAAAATTAAAAATAAAAAAAAACACCTTCACAAATATAAGTCGGCTCATCTCTAAGCCATAAAGCTGTGATGTTATCGCCCAACCCCACTTTCCAACGAGTTTCAACCCAACTCGAGTTCCAATCTATAGCGTCTCTGGTAATTCCTTATGTGTCCGATGGGAGTAATCTAAATTACTCTGCACCCAAACTGTCCTCATTTAACTCCCACTCCTAACTTACCATTAATAACCCAAAAATTGCAAACGTCAAACACTCTCATTCGAGCGCTGTAGACAATAACAGTAACACTCGTTTTTGACTTCCACCGGAAAATATACTGTGAGCAAATATCTACGAATTGCAGTTTGGAAACTAATAACCAACGGAATTACATACATAAAACGTATGTAAAAGGGAATTCTAAGGATATACGGACTAACGCCTCGGAGGTATGACGACATCCTTTTCTCAATTTAATGTGGGTTAAAATCAATTGATTCATTTCATCCAACCAATGCACCAAGGAAATATATCGGATCTGTTTACTTCGACTTTCTCCTAAATAACGCATAAGCGCCAGACTAAATTTATACATTTTCCTGATATAATTCACCCTCCCACATCTAATGTCATTTCAGTTGGACTTATTGGTTCAAACGCCAAATTTGGTGGAAGACCACAATGAGAGATAGAGGATAATTATTTCCTCTAAAGCATACTCTCTCCTACTGACCCTCCCCCATATAATACATTTTTTATAAGGAGTTTTTCTCCCCCTAAAATCAACCGCTGTCCATACCTTCCTATCTGCCCCTCTCCTCCCCTCCAACCCTGATCATCTCTCTGCGAGATGTTTCCTTAAAAAAACTCTAGAAAATGAGCCTTGACAATATTCAACTTCGGTTCGAAACTTGTATATTCTTCCATCTTATTTTTATTTATAGTTCTAAGTTCTTAATTCATACTATTATTATTGATTATTTCTTTTATATGTATCCTATATTCTCATTGTGTACTCTAAATGTTATTATCATCTCTTTATTAGTAACTCTGTTATTCATCATTATCTTTATTTTATAATCTTTAATTATATTTTTATCTTTAATTATACCTTCATTATTTCAAATCTTGCCTTAATTCCAAATTATTAGTTAACTATTTTATTTTATTTCTTTATTTTTATTTACTTATTTATAATTTTATTAATTTTCTTAATGTTATAAATATTTTTAATATATTTTTTTATTTAATTATATTTCTTATTTCTTATTATATTTTTTATATTTTACTTTTTTATTTTTTATTTTTTTTATTTATTTTTATTTTTATTTATTTTTATTTATTTTTTATTTTTTAAAATTTTATTTTACTATATTTTATTTTTTATGTTTATATTTATTTTTATTATTCATTGTTTTATTATTTTTTTATTTTATTTTATCTTACCCTACTATATCTCCTTTTATTTTTATTTCTTATATTTTTTTGTTTTTTGTTTCTTTATGATTCTATTATTTTAATATTATTATTTGTTTATAGTTTTTTTCTTTTTTTATTGTATATTTTATTTTTTATTTTTTATCCCGTATCCTTTTTTCCTTTATATATTCTATTATTATTTTTATATTTTACATCATATTTTACTTTATTGTCTTACTTATTTTATTTTTATTTTTATTTTCATTTTATCTTTATACTTTTGATAATGTCTATAATGTATTTTTATCATTATTATTATCGGTTTATCTTCATATTTTTATTTTATATTTGTAACTTATTCCTTTTTCTAATATTTGTCCCTGCATCTCCTCCTGTCAATAGATGTTCTTCTAAGACGAACTTGTTCTTTTCTTCCTTGAATTTTCTGTAAGATGTGCTGCTAAAGGCGCTGATGAAGACGTTCTGAAGTGGCTTTATAAATTTATTTTTTTTAATTGGAAAATTAAAAACATAAAAATTAAAGTATTTCCAGAATGTTTTGGAAACGATCGTACGCTATACTAGACTTGTTGTTCTAATTCCTTGAAAAATTATAATGTTCTGATCCATTAAATCATCTTATATATATATATATATATATATATATATATATATATATATAGAGAGAGAGAGAGAGAGAGAGAGAGAGATAAAGAGAGTATAAATCTGTATTCATACAAACATTATTGATTGCATATGTGCATACATGTTTTGGTTGTACTCTTCACAGAGAGTTCACCTTTTCAGACCGAAGAAGACACTTCAGTGTCAACGGTAACATCTACAGAAACTTGTACAACACGTGTACTATATATATATATATATATATATATATATATATATATATACATATATATATTGCAGCAGAGATGAAGTATGAGTCTATGGGATTTCTGTGAGTCTCACGGACTGATAGATTGTGTTTGGTTGTAACATAACCTCTCGAAATAAATTTTTAAAATGTTACTTTTTTAAACATGTGATTTTGTCTCGAAGTATTTTTTAACAGCGGTTGCCGAGACTACGTAACTGACACTAAGACATTTAGTAAAGTCACACTGAATCTGGACAAAGGCAACGAGATGAGGAGCACAGTCTGTGCATCGAACGCGCGCAGACGCACATTCACATTTTGGAGTTCAAGTCGTGTGACCGGCAGGGATTGTCTTCTCTTATACTGATGATTACAGGTTTGTCATGAAACACATGTGTGTATGGGTTAATTTGAAAAGATGACTATACATAATTATATATATATATACTTTTTGTTTTATTTTAGTTCAGTTGAAGTTCTTGGAAATGAAGATGTCATTCCTGTGGCTTACACTTGATTGCTATATGATATACGTAATTATTCGAATATTCCATTAAATTTCTATATTCCATCTCAAACTTTGAGTCAATAAAAAATTAAAGAACATCGGTTTTCGTATCACTAATTGACCATTTAACTTGAACGTTGGCTGAGTGGTTAACGACGCAGGCTGAGGACTTGGGTGTGTCGGGTTCAAATCCAGTTCGTTCCACAAAAACACTTTCATCAAAACCCACACCTGACTTGTTTCTGATCTCCTGGAGAGGATGTAAATAAAAATACTTTAGTTTGAAGACTCAGCCATAGAATACACTCCACTCGAGGTGATATGGTAATTCTTCATAAATGTTGTTAATATATATTTTTTGTCGGTTCTTGGTTGTACCGGATTCCAAGACAATAATACATTTAGGAAAATGATGGTTTAAGTGATGACTATGTGTCACACAGTAATTTACAACAAATCACTGGTAATTAGAGCGATTATTATATAAATTATTAAAGATATAACTAAAACACCGAACTGTGGATAATTTAGTATAGATTTTTTGTCATTAAAATATATTTTTATGAACTCATCACAGATTTACTAGAACATTTATATTGCGCATAGCACAACAAAATCACAATCTACTAATACAACTTAACCCCATCCACCACACATAAAACATTTATCAGTAGATACCCCATCTCATTTTAACTTTTGTAACATAGTAAATGCATGAATACCCCCTTATTAAGCATCTAAAAAAACCCACAGAATTAAAGGAATTATAGATGATTCAGACCTAACCCCGTCTCAAACTGACTAATAGATTCATAAACCTTATTAGATAAAGTCAACTAAATTAACCTAATACATAAACCCAAAACGAATGTATATGATAATGATACTTAAAACATTAGATACGCTTAGGTGAACACTTCTACTAAAAGAATATCTCGTTGATTTCTTCTTTTTTGTAGTAAAATTATTTCACTTCTGTGTCTTGATCAGGTTCGAACCTTTGTTACATATAGACTAATTAACTTCATATCTTCAACTGATTACGCCTACGCTTTTGCTAAACATACAATTATACAATTCTCTAAATTCTACAGCGTTTAGATATACACTTACATATTTAACCTCCATATTCGTAAATGCAGAAGATGTATTTCAGCGTGTTTTTTAATGATGCTGTAAGCATTTATACAGATTTAATCATAAGACATTAAAATTACGGTATTTGAATTATATTAAGCACGTAAGTTTCTGCATATGAGTATGTTAGCTGCAGTTACCACACCCCACCGTGGTTAGTCGCAAGAGGTTTATTATACAGCTAGCACCACACGTAGTTGCTATCTACATAAAGATCACATACTCAAAAAGTACCAGGATGCTAATGACTAATGCTCGTGCGACGTGGCGCTCACTCTATCAGTATTAGTAAGTATACATCCGGTGACAGACAAGAATTCCAATGACCATTGTAAAGGCATTACACACTCTATTCAGAAAGGTGTACTGCCTATTGTATCCAGCGTCCGTATTTGTAGCAGACTGTATGCGTATTCTGGTCACCATTTACAGTGCTGCACTGCAGACTGATTTACGATATTTCTATAATTATACAAAATGCGAGTTAATAAACGTTTGTTTACTTATGTTTCTTTTTTTTCGGATATATTTAAATAACACTCAATAATGCTTAAATATAGCTTAGTTCTGCGAGTGAGTTATATATGAAAAATTCTGCCTATATTTTTCTACTAAGCTGAAATTGGAAATTAATTGAGAAAGTCATATATCTCTTATTAGCTATCGATGTATATTTCTCACTCACTGTCTTTGATTCAATCACTTTCTGATATTCGTAAGCTCTCTATGACCATATAGACAGAGAACTACTCTATTCATTCAGCATTGCCATCTAAGTTACATAGAGTATGTACACACCAACTATACGTGTGTTACTAAGAAGGAAAAATGAAAATGATGATATAGACATAAATAGATTTATTGTTCTTTGTTAGGCAAGAAGAATGTATTAATGATATATAACAGTTTATTAATTGTCGCATCTAGTATATGCATAACCTTATTAATGTTAAACATATTTTTCGTTGCTTGTAGATAACATTAACATGTGCGGTTATACCGTGTTTGAATATAGGTGAAGAGTTTCAATTACCTAAAAATATATCATCTGTAGAACGTAAGGAAGATTACACTATTCCTAAAACGTTTAGAAAAAGAACATAGAATTGAATTATCTGTCAAAAAAGCTTTGCATATTAATTAAACTATTAATTCAAGTTGAGCATTAACTATAGTGATTTTTAAAGTAAATGTTGTAGTTTTTCAAAGATATTATTGTTCAGTTCATATATATATCGTATGATTCATAGACATGGGGAAGTACATTTTCCAGTTCATTACGTGTACATGCAATGTATAAAAATAGTTTATACTAAACTAAACAGCTTTATGAATGTTCACGGTCGCTTAAATAAGTTATCTATTCGTGCTTTGAATAGGCAACCTCTGAAATGGGTGTGTACGCTACGAAAGGCAAAGTTAACAAAACAATTTATTGAATAAGTATATATATATATATATATATATATATAGTATATATATACATATATATATATATTTATATACATATATATATATATGTATATATATATGTATACATATATATATATATATATATATATATATATATATATATATATACTTATTCAATAAATGGCTGGTGATACCAGATCAGGCTGCCCTGTGGCTCCCTGAGACGAAATTCACCTACATTGACGTTTTTTGTTTTTCTCCTTTTTTTTTTTTTTTTTTTTGTAAAACTTAATTATGTTCTACAAAACCAAAAACAAAAACAACAGCCCCTCTCCCTTTCTCCCTCCCCTTTTTTATTTTATTTTTAGAACTTGAAGCATAAATCTTTTACTATAATGACCAGATTCGGCATTAAATAACCCAAAAAGGGTTGATATGCCGTAAAACAAAACTACCAAACCAAAAACGATGATTAAACATTTGAAGATATAAAGAACTTGAAGCATAAAAACTTTTACTATAATGACCAGATTCGGCATTAAATAACCCAAAAAGGGTTGATATGCCGTAAAACAAAACTACCTCAATAAATAGTTTTGTTAACTTTGCCTTTCGTAGCGTGCACATCCATTTCATATATATTTTTCTTTGCTTTTCAATGTCTCGTACGCATGAAATAGGCTGCTAGACTCAAATACCCCTCATTTCCAAAACAATCTCTCACAAATGTTACATTTTACTAACATATTATTATATAACGATTTCTGAATTACCTTTCATATGAACATACATAGTATATGTTTTTTTAATTAATAATCAGCTATGTTATATAAAAAATAAAGTTCCTTTCCCCGTTGACCGTGGGAGTTGTGTGACATTCTTATTTTATTTTTCTTATTTTTGTGACTTCAGGAAAAGTATATTGCAAGCTTCCACGTAAATGAACAACACGAGTACATATTTTCTGAAACAGACTTTAAAAACTGATCTTACTGGGTGCTGGTGCAGAATCACATATACATGTTTCGGGCAGAGAGCTATACACGTTAATGAGATGCGGACAAATGTACTTTAGGTTCATATATTATATAGAGAATGTTTACAGTATATATGATTGTAATACGCACATTCGAGACATTATATTAATATAAACAATAATGGTAATAGATTACTATTCATAAATATAAGATAACATTGATATATTTTTGACGAGAAACCTGAGACTATAAAATATAAAGACATAGACAAATTACTTAATGTTGTAAATGAAACTACGCTTAACTGCAAACACTTCAAAACTCTTAACCTGAGCAAGTTTTAACCACAAGGGTTAGTGAAATTATTTCTGCCTCTTTTGGCTAAGATCAAAGTGTAGTATCTGTTCAAATAGATACTGCACCCCATAGACTGGTATTGTATTGGCCTTCGGGGCTTGATTTACGCCGGTCTATGGGTCTGTCCTGTGCAGTTCTAGGAGGTGCACCCTCCTAGGCTTAACCTTCCCTCTTTGGAGTAAGTTTATTGCTTACTGCCAGGCAATTTTTAAACCCTACTTTCCCGACCCAACCTTGGGTCACATCTTACTTGTTGGAGTATTGGCCTTGGGCCTAACTCCTGGAGAGGAGTAAATCAATACTCTTCTCTAGTACTTTTCTTTCTAACTGCCGACCTATACGTTTTGATTTGTGTTTATTATTATTATTTTAATTTATTTTTTACAATTACACAATTATTTTTAGAATTTTAATCTTTAAACATTACTTTGCATTTTTAGATTATTATAATGTGTTGACGTTTTAATGTATAAGGGTGTAAATTATGTGTTTAAATTACATTTAATGTTTAATTTGAATATTAATTTTTGATATTAAACTATAGATTCTGTCTCGAGTTTATACCTAGTAACTGCTGCTAACATCTGGTCAACTCCAAGATAGGGATACGGTAAATTCATTGCCTGATGGATTTTAAACAGAGTATACTAATACGACAAATCAACTATTCGACACTAATATTCTGTTCGTTTCCTACAATGCCACACACAACAAGACAGTATAGTACCTCGACAATTGCCCGGTCGGCTTTACCGACAATCTTAGTGTAGGGACTCATTTGGTCTGTATATCAAACATAACCTAATTATGTTGTTCGAGGGGTCACTATATTCGGTGATAAGTGTCTTAACGATAACATCACTAGATGCGTCATGATATGCTTCACTAGCCTTGCAAAGGACACGTCAGTTCGATGCATGTGTCGAATCACTGCATGTAACTGGATATACTACTGTGCACACCCCTTTAGTTCGTGTATCTCCTTGTTAATAGGGCGTGCAGTTTGAGAATCAAACAAGTAAGACTTCACTGATGCTGGGCCTTACAAATGTACAACCATATAGTGTGGTGATTTAAGTGCTGTATTAATACAATGCCTAACAAACAATATTACAAAGTATATATATATATATATATATATATATATATATATATATATATATATATATATATATATATAAGGATTCAATGTATTAGAACATAACAATTGTTCCAAGAATTAGTCCATCAAGTTTAGTAGGGTGTACGATCGTTTCCAACACATTTTGAAAATACTTTTTTTTATTTTATTTTACCAAAGCTACTCCAACACGTCCTTTTATGAGGCACTATATATATACATATATTTATATATATATATATATATATATATATATATATATATATATATATATATATATATATATATGTATATATATAAGAATATGTGAATAATAATATACATATATATATATATATATATATATATATATATATATTTATATATATGCACACACATATTATTGCATACATGCATATGTGTGTGCGTGTATAAAAAGTGTGTCTACATTTCTTCATATTTAAACTGGAGGAGATGAAAATCTATTTTAAAAGATGAATAAATGGATTTAAAAATATACAATAAAAACTGAATTAAAATAAGTAAAGTAATTATTAAAACTAATATTTTATATGGGATAATAATTGTATTAAAGTAATTAAAATTCGTATTGAAAATAAAATAATAATACTTGGATAGACTCCGTGTGCTGACGTGTTATTTGTGTGTTGTCTTGTTTTTTAATATTGTTTTTGATTAAACAGATTGAACGTTTGTATCATATTTGAGAAATGATGAGTTTTCCAGAAATTATGCAAAGATGTTTCACCATAGAAGATTTCATTAATATTTTAACAGTAGGTATCATACTTATTGGTCCAACTTTATAATATATATGCTCAATTTCACCTTTCCAGGTTTCTGCATTATTATAAGCCTTCATAATTTTTTTTACTATCCCCCACTCAAATTTTTTTTTACTCTCCTCCATCCAAAGAAATATTTTTAGTTAAAAAAGAAAAATTCCCCCTCACCCCCAAATTATTTTTTACTCTACGTCCCGCCACCCCTCAAAAAAATTACTCTCCCCCACAGAAATATTTTTAGTTAAATAAAAGAAACAAAGTTTTCCACACCCGCCAAATATATGTTTTACTCTCGCCCACCCAAAGAAATATTTTGAGTTAAAAAAAAAAGGTTTTAAGTACAACAGAAACTTCACTACCCCTACACCTCTCAAAAAGGAGGAGGTAATATCTGGGAGGATGGCATCATGATAACAAAACAGACACTTCACTATCTCCACACTCTCAAAAAAGGAAGAGGTAATCCCGGGGAGGATGGCATCACGACAACAGGACATATACTACACTACATTAACACCTTAACACCTATCAAAAAAGAAAGAGGGAATGCCTGGGAGGATGGTATAATGGAAACAGAACCGATACTGCACTACCTCCACACATCTAAAAAAGGAGGAGGTACTACCTGGGAAGAGGGTATCATAACAAGAGAACAGATACTACACTCCATCCATACCTCTCAAAAATGGAGGAGTAATGCCTGGGATGATAGTATCATGATAACAGAACAGACACAACACTACCTCCATACCTCTCGAAAAAGGAGAAAGATATACCTGGGAGGATGCTGTCATGACAACAGTACACATACTACACTGCCCCCCTACTTCTCAAAAAGAAGGAAGTAATACCTGGGAGGAGGGTATAATGATAACAGAAAATATACGACACTACCTCCACACCTAATAAAAAGGAGGAGGTAATACCTGGGAGAAGGGTATCATGATAACAGAACATATACGACACTACCTCTACACCGCTAAAAAATGAAAAGGGTAATGAGACGGGAAAGAAGAAGGAAGGACACAAGGGGTGTAGTGGGAGTGAATTTCTTCCCGGTACTCCCTACCTTCCGATTGAATGATGACTTGCATTATTTCTCAAATTAGTACATGATTAAAATAGCTGAAATAATCGACCCCTCAGACGAAATCTGCTCCATAACCTTTTAGTAGTCAATTTAGAGATTCGGGAGTACGCTCATTAACTTTCACGGTGAATTTTACATCAGAGTACGCTTTTAGATTCCATCTTAACTCGCTTACTTTTGTTCTATAAGGCACACACACACAAACATATATATATATATATATATATATATATATATATATATATATATATATATATATATATATATATGTATATATATAAATATATATATATATATATATATATATATATATATATATAGGGGTGTGAAAAGATATGTTTTTTATTATGTTTCAGCATATAACTTCTAAACTTTATGTATACTAACCTCTTCCAATTTAAAGCTCGATGATTGTCAACTTGCAACAACAGAGCATATATAACTAAACAAGATTGTTGTTTCATTCCAAAGGCCAATATTTTATTTAGCTTACGAAACATTCTACAAAACACAGTCAATAGTTAGTGTAATTTCTTTTTCGCTCATAGGGGGCGGCAACAAACATTAGATATTATTAGATTCTTCAGACAACATAAACATTCGAGTTTGAGAAAAATATTCATTGTGACGTGATATGAAAGACACACGTCCAAAAACCACGATCAAACTCAGAATAAATTGTCCTTACTGCTCCTAAAAAAGACGCGGTCTGTCATCTTGAAATATGCAGAGATAATATAAATACGCATAACTTTCGATCAGTAATCATTATCGTGGTACCCATGTTTAGAAGTGGCTGACTTATAATGATTGTTTAGTTATAAAATAGTAAAACACACTCGAACATAATTCTCACTATGCAATTTACGTAATTAAAATTCGGTGTATCTATTCAAATCATCTGACTACGAAACTATATATATATATATATACATACATACATACATATAAAGGTAATACAACAAAAGATATAAGAGGCCACTTATATCTTTAATTAGTGAACATCCGGATGAAACTGAAGCTCAATATACTGGATAGAGCATTAATAGCACTAGATGAAGTGAAAAAATAAAATAAGGTGCGACTCAAATTTTATTTGCATTCAATGTTCAAGCAAATCCTCTAAAGTCTTTAAATCATGGGTTTTCAAAGAAAATCTTCTCCTCAGAGGAGAATTACCGCAATGACATTACTGCAGGTAATAAAATTAAACTTTGAATATATATATATATATATATATATATATACATATTTTAATGTACATAAAAATACATAACATTATATAAAACATCAAATATATCGGCCAAAAACCTACTTTTTTACTAAACTTATACAGTTCGTCCAAGTCATAAAGTTTAAAACAGCTTCAAGAAAGATATCAAAGAGGTTGATTAAACACAATCCAAGTGGTGAATGGCATTCGAAAAACGAAAAAGTTATCCAGGCGGGAAATTTGTTTGCTATCGTTGCAGTATATGACAGTGAAATGTGTATCCAAGGTGTGTGGCAATTAATAAAACGATAGAAAAAAACAAATCATATGAAAAGTTTGCTTGAACATTGAATGCAAATAAAATTTGAGTCGCACCTTATTCTATTCTTTTACTTTATCTAGTGCTACATACATACATATATATATATATATATATATATATATATTTATTTTTTGTTTTTTCTACATAACAATTAGTACCGTCGGTATATATATATATATATATATATATATATATATATATATATATATATATATATATATATATATATATATATATATATATATATATATACATAAGATTCCCTACCCTGGGATTGATTAAAGTCACTTAAATTGATTTGATCAATTTTCTAGATAGACAAATGATAGAATACATGATGATCATCGTATAAATTGGGTTGTACTATATATGATCAGTTCGGTTGTATTCATTCATTTACTCCGATCGTCATATTGAATTTGGTGTGTAATTGGAAGACAAAACCCATTGGAGTTGATGCTGATTGTTGGCTTCTTATATGGTGTCTGATGAAAAGATGCAATATTAATCGAAAAATATCGTCTCAAAAACAATCGTAAACAAATTGTTCTTATGTTGGATTGTTGGGGCGTAAATATATGATCTTGTCGTAATTAAGTTAACATAGGATCTATTATATATATACAAATATATATATATATATATATATATATATATACACATACATATATATATATATATACATATATATGTATACATATATATGTATATATATAGACAGAGAGAGAAAGAGAGAGAGAGATGGAGAGAGACATAGAAAGAAAGAATTAGAGAACATTTAGACAACATCGGTACCGTCGGTTTCACATCGTAACAAAGGGGTCCGTAGTTGGCCTTCTATGCCGTTTTCCTATGGGCATATCTCTCTCATCGGAAAATCACGTAACGCAGCACAGTGTTCACGAATATACTAACTAACACTAGTAAGAGAACCTTTGACCATTTCTCTAATTCTGAGATTTCTGAATAAGTAGCAACCTAATTACAACGAATCACTCCGTAACAACGTGTTTATAGCTAAGATGTTATACTAACTCACTAATGATCAACAACCTAAAACCAACCACAATAGAACAATTTCAGAGAAATACAGCGCACTTAAATTAGTTATTCACTAGAACGTGATTTCCGTAATTTTCAATAATTTGTTCAATCTTTCTTGATATCCAAGGATACTTCATGTCGCATTTCTACTGTAATTTTTCTAAAGATGGCCTGAATTTATTCGATAAATATCTACCTAGAATTATCCACAACCTGAATTTATAAGTAAGGCAAACTCATTATAGAATACCCTAGCCGCCAACATAAAAAAAACTTAAAAGAGAAAATGATGCCCTGGTTTTATTTATCTACCTCCCACACGGTAAGATGTGACACAAGGTCGGGAAAGATGGATTAGATAAGCCAGCGCTCGATAGGTGAGCACTCTGGATATTTAAAAATTGCCTGGGCAGCCCCGTCGGCATTCCCAGGTAGGGGCGCCTCAGACAGTAAGCAATAAACTTACTCCTCCCCAAAGAGGGGAGGCAAAGCCTGGGAGGGTGCACCTCCTAGAACTGCACAGGACGGACAACACACAATAGACCGGCGTAAATCCAGACCTAAAGGCCCGGACAATACCGGTCTTGAAAATTATGCACTGGTATTCTCCGACAAAACCAAGAACATGTATAGAATGACAGAGTAGAGAAAAACAGCGCTAACCATAAGCCCCATCACAGCTAAGTATCAGCTACCGAATAGGAATCCATATAGGGTCATTAATAATGGAGCCAATGAGATAGCCACTAAATTAGGAGTCCAACACAGAGCCAATTACCTCGCAAAGACAATCGCTTTCGTAACCCTAACAGGTCACAAAAAAAACTTCAGAAATAAGCGTTCCCTCAGACTAATCAACCCAGCCCAAAAGTTAAATAAGATCAGCAAGTAAGTAAATACTTAAAAATATAGTCAATAAAATTAAAATTAAAACGAATCTCAGCATGTAGGGTGACACAACCTCAGGCCTAAATTGGTTTCACAGAATACATGAAAAACATAGATGCAGGTTCACACAATTAGACTTCTACTAATCCATAACCAAAGACACCCTAGATAAGGCCTTATCTTCTGCACTTTCGCACCGACATTAGCCAACTAGAAATATAAACAATTATACAAGAAAGACAAACCCTGCTTTTCTTCATCTGAAAAGTCTGGGTTAAAAAAACGAACCCAGAGGACCCATTTGATGTAGCAATGGGGTGTATGACTGTGCAAATAGTTCCGACTTAGTAGGCTTAATCATATTGAAGACACTCCAAAATAAATTTCCACACAATTACTTCGGCCGTTACAGAGATAACAGACATTTCTAGCCACGTAATTGAAACGGGAATACGCTAGATAGATTTAGAAAATATTTGACAAATACCTTTAAAATCTCGACTTCAAAATTACCATCAAAACAAACATAGACAAAGTAGATTTCCTAGACACCACACTGAACCTTGCAAACGACACGCACAAATATTTCTACAAACCCAACGACCCTTCAATACATCAACAAAAATAGAAAATTATCGGTTATGCTGATGTATGTTTTTTTGCTTTTAACAAATTGTCTTTTCGAAATTATACATCATGCACATATTTTCTGCTTGTGTTTAGATTCAACATTTCTCTGAACTTCATTAATTCATAAAAATAACTTTTTCTTAAGGCGTTTCTCTGTCGTTTGCTGTACTATATTCTAGCTTTACATTTTTCTAGATGTTTTTAAAAATATTTTCTATTGTTTATAAGTCTTCAGCTTGTGTCTGTTTTATTTGATTTTCAATAGTTTATCTGTTTATAAAAAACTCAAAGTTAATCATCGTTGGTCTTACCTGTTCATTGTTGTTGCCTGTATAAACTTATAACTCTGATAGTCTTTGCTTGTACGTGCACAGTCAATGATATCATCTCGTGTATAGATTCCATATTCGGTGACGATACAAAAGCCGTCGTACACACTGTTACGTCAGATGGCTTCACAAAGGAACTGGGGTATTTATAAAAACATAGTGTTTAAGATGGTATTTATCTTCCTCACACAGCGGTAACATGTGACACAAGGTCGGGAAAGTGGGGTTTGAAAAGCCAGCGCCCGAAGAAGTGAGCACTCTGGCCTACAAAAATGGCTGGGCAACCTCGTCAGCATTCCTCGGTAGGGGCGCCTCACGCAGTAAGCGATAAATTTACTCCACCCTAAAGAGTGGAGGCAAATCCTGAGTGGATGTACATCCTAGAACTGTGCAGAACAAACCCACAGACCGGCAGAATCAAGACTCAAAGGCCAAGACGATACCGGTCTATAGGGTGTAGTATCCATTGGAACATATACTACACTTTGATATTCGCCAAAAGAGTTTGTAAGATATTCTCAAAGGATGTTACGAAAATATAACATCATCAATAACAACAGAAGGAAAAGGGGAGAAACAGCGAGCGTGTAAACATCCTTTTTGTGAAGTAATTAAAAGATGGTTGTTGTGTGAAATAGTGCAGTGAGGAATGGAGTTAGTGAGTGAGATGGAGAGAACGGGATGACAGGACAGACGTATATAGTGGCGATAACAGAGGGCAAACTGAATTAGGGAGTAAGAAACGAGAGGAGGGAAAGTAGAAAAAAACGAGGTAATATCGTATAAAAAAGATATGTACATGATCACTGAAGCATAATTCAGTTCTAAGATTGAAGGGATAATCCTCAGTGCGGGTGAATTGCGAATTACTGAAGGATTCTTCCCAGTAATGGCAGATGGAACGAGAGCATGCTACCCACGCGGATTTAATAAAGGGTTCCGTTCGAAATTCCGTCCACATTCTCGAGTTCGACAGAAATATTCCCGAGTTCGACATAGTATACCTAAAGGAGTTCGGAAGTTACATCGGCCGAAACGTTCTGATAAAAACACCACAGATTAGAACAGTGGTCCGAATATACCACATTCTACGGATGATCAAACTTTCATCTAAAAAATCCGAAATAGGAAGTATTTGATCTTAACTAGTATATGGAAATCCTTATTACAAATGTTAAATATATTTGGTGTTGCTTTTAGATAACATTTACACGTCCGATTGCAATATGTTGGAATATATATAAACGTTTCAATTCCCTTCAAATCAAGAACCTGTAGAAGGTCTTGAAAAATACCGATTCCTAAAATAATGTGATAAAGAGCCATAAGTGTTATTCTTTGTAGAATATGAATTCAATTAGTTAGTGAAGTTAAGCATTAACTATCTTGCTAAGTTAAGGTAATTATGGTAATTGTTTTAAGATATTCTTGCTGAGTTTAACGGCATGTTAATCATCGTTGAGTAATAGCATGACTAAATCGTATACGTGTTGATTTATTTGTGATAACTCTGAATTTGAAGAGATTTTCTGTAATCTTAATCACGTGGTGGTCCTAAATGTTCACCCATTTAGTACTGGCTGGGCTCAATGTCGCTTAACTTCGGTTATCTGTGTTATATCGATGTTTCATCGTCATTATAGCTGTATGGAGTTGTCAAAAGTAATACTCGAAATATCGGATGACTTTAAGGGAGTATATACTACATATATATATATATATATATATATATATATATATATTTATATTAATTTTTGTATTTTTATGTAATTATTTTTATTGGTGATTGTAGCGTTCGTTGTTATTTTGCTTACTATTATTTCGATTGTCTCACTTGCTAAGTGATTAAGATGCAGAACATTGCATTATTAGTCGCCCTTCACTTCATAGGACGTATTTTTCGTTAATATATATTTTTATTTATTTTAAACGTATATATAAGTAATCCATGGACGCGTGGTTCTGGCTTACAGTCATCATCAGCATGGCTAAATAAATCGTACATATTTCTAGACAGAGCGTATTGGTCCAGTGGTAGAACGCTGGACTATAGACATCAACATCGAAAGTTCGATCTCTTTCTAAGTTAGCAATGCTGATGAAGGATGTGAGCCAGAAACACGGGTCCATGTATTACTTTTATGTATATATTTATTTTATACTTACATAGCAATAATTACATAAATAAATATATATATACATATATATATACATATATATACATATATATACATATATATACATATACATATATACATATATAAATATATATATATATATATTTCGGCAAACAATATTAAATAACAGAGAGTATTTTCGCTAATAAGACTTTTTAAACAAATGTTTCAATTTTAAGAATGGTCTATTAAATGCTTCGGTCAAATTGCTGTACGTAAGTTCTATGTGTGTATTGTTCCATTTTCTTCATTTTTACCCCTTGACACTATCTCGATTTGCCAAACCCTAAAAAACATGACTGCTCCTCTTCTCAATACAGACACATACAAGTTAACACTACAAAAATAATACACCACGATACCAACACCAAAAGATTACAACTTCTTGAAGCCCTCTACATAAGAACTAAACATCCCATAATCAATAATGTGAATTACGTAACTCGCCTCAATATTGTATAGTGTCTAGCATAGTAATTAACGTTACCAAATTTATAGCCATTAAGCAATTATACGTTTCAAGTTTGAACGCGCTCAGAACGTCATTAAATTCCTACGGTTTAAGCAATCAAACTGTTTAATCTCGCACGCTCTTAGAACGTAATCACACTCTCATGTAACATGTTATTATTATAGACACGCCTTACAAGTTGTACATTACTGGCCGTTATAATAATTAAAACACCACACGAATAATGACAGATTGTTAAGAAACTCAAACTAACACCACCTGAGGATGATTTGACGAATCAAATCGAAAGAACCTACAAGAAAAAAGAAAAGAAATGGAACCAGAAATCCATGGAACTTACATACAGAAATTTGACAGAAACCGTAAATAGACCATTCGGAAAATTGAAAAAGATAAAAACGTCTTATTAAGCAAAAACACTCTGTGGTATTTAATAAGCTTTGCCTAAATGAAAATATGCTGCTAAAATACACACACAATATATATATATATATATATATATATATATATATATATATATATATATATGTACATATATATCGCACTAGTATAGTATCAAAGAGTTTGTCTGGTTTTTGTATCAAACAAACAGTCAACATTTATTTGTTTGTATAATTTAAAACTTTAGTAAAACAAAGAGTTTATCAAACAAACGGTCAACATTGATTTTTTTTGTATAATTTATAGCTTTATTTTTTTCATAAATAAGTTAATCTATTTTTGCTTTTCAGGTTGTTTTCGGAAAATGTTTTTGTACAGTTAATATTTTGACGAGAATGAACATTTTTTAAATAAGTGGTAAACAAAATAAATGATATGCGAGCAGAAAGTATAGTGCAAGTATATAAAAGAATAAACTGTAATTCAGTATCAAATATTTATGTGTCTGATGCCATGCTATTTAGGTATAAAGTCGTAAAACTAATGACTTCAATTGTATACATTATATATATATATATATATATGTGTGTGTGTGTGTGTGTGTGTGTTGAAACGTCCTAGAATGCAATATAGCCAGTACACACAAACTTCTGGCGACGATCTTAATGAGAAAATAACTTATAGATAAACACTCTAGCTAGTAAATACTAAGACACAAAAAATAGCTTGAAAAGTCGTGAAAAACATTCAGTCCTGAATTATCAGACTAGCAGCAATAAGGATTTTCTATCCCAATACATGTACACTCACATCCACACATACGCCCACACACACACACACACATATATATAGACTATATCATCGTACTTAATGGCTCATTTTTACTGCAAGTTCCTCGCTGTGCGTCTTTCAGATAATTTGATATGTACAAGTCAATACCTGCTTATAATCCGACGAGTTTTCTTGTACGCACATTGTTCTTTGAAGGCCATTAGATAAATACTGTAGCTTATGCTTGGATGAATGTTTATCAATAATTAAACATGCAAATAGCATACTAAATGAATGCATGCTTCAGAAATGGTATACATATACCCATGTTTGGTTCCCTAAACCTATCTTGGCTGTTTCCCTACCCTGTGTTGTAATCAGTAACAGTTACGAACAATAAGTATTTTATTATACTGCACAAAACACATTTTAAAATGTGTTAAACCCTCTATTTTGACGACTTTCTACACATAAACTGTTTCAGTTTTATTGTGTTACTCCGAAATCAATAACCATTTCCACCGTAGTTTATGATATTTGATAATAATCAGCATCTTAGGATAGTAACACCGAATTATGAACAGATATTCTTATATTAGTTTTATTTTATTGCGTATAACTGACACGCATACATTGTGTGTCAATACCTCCACTGACATTATTAGATCCATATATATGATATCAATGATTAAGCAAAAACTGAACCTCACATTTTAGAATTTATTAAGCCTCTCTAATGACTTTACTTGAAATTCTTTTTCCAAATAACAATTAGTAATCTATATTTAAACTCCCTTTAATATATAATATATTATATAAATATTATGACTTTTCCTCTGCCGCATGAATGCAATAAATGAAAATAGTTGACATGACTGACCAGTCTTATTTGAAATTCCTGTGATTTATTTATCTTTTCATCGTTACAGTTTGCAACCACAAAAAATGTGTGGGTTTTCACAGTCTGTTACGCATGAAATATATCTGTGATTTTTTGCTAAACTCAATATATATATATATATATATATATATATATATATATATATATATATATATACTAATCATTATTACTTTTTGTATTCACATAAAATGTTATAAAGAGATATAATCTTTTTATGTATCTATGTTCAGATACATAAAAAATATATATATACATATATACATATATATATATATATATATGTATATATATATATACACACGATTATATATATGTTTATATACATATATGAACGTTTATATATATATACTAATCATTATTACTTTTTGTATTCACATAAAATGTTATAAAGAGATATAATCTTTTTATGTATCTATGTTCAGATACATAAAAAATATATATATACATATATACATATATATATATATGTATATATATATATATATACACACGATTATATATATGTTTATATACATATATGAACGTTTATATATATATATACTAATCATTATTACTTTTTGTATTCACATAAAATGTTATAAATAGATATAATCTTTTTATGTATCTATGTTCAGATACATAAAAAAAATATATATACATATATACATATATATATATATATATATGTATATATATATATACACACACACACGATTATATATATATGTTTATATACATATATGAACGTTTATATATATATATATATATATATATATATATATATATATATATATATATATATATATATATATATATATATATATATGTGATTTTATGAAGGCTTACCAAAGCATTCCTTTCAAGACACCAATGATCACCATTAAAGATATTTTTTCTTACAAATACTATTTATTCAAATTAAATGTTTTTTCCTACACGTGTTTCACTACCAAGCAGTTACTTGCTTGGCAGATCTTCAGGGAAATTAAATGTCTGGAATACTGGTTTCAACTGCCGACAAAACACAATGTGGCGTTGTAATAGTTGAGGTCACTTAAGAAGAGAAGAGGAAAAAAATAAAAATAGAAATAAAAGTCAAACTTAAAAAGCAAGGAAGAACAACGATAAAAAAAGAAAGTCCTAGAAAAGTCTTAGAAAAGTAGCTCGTGCATTATTTCTTCCACCAAGCCAACAAGCAAATAATCGGTCCCAAATACATTCAATAAAACCACAAAACCGGAACAATGTGCGATAATACACTTTCACGTCGGCCGGTACAATGATGAATAAATCCCCCCCCCCCACCAGAGAACAAAAGAACTAAATCATTCAAGTTACCGCTCACAAGTTACCATTCCAATCCAATGATAGTATGGGAATTCTAAATCCAACTTCTCACAAAGAAAAGTCAACACAAATGTTCGTCCGAGTTCAAAGAGTCTTATTTCAATTGTTGATTTATTACCCTTCGAAACAAACACACGACGAGTTGAATGTCAATCCCGCAGAAAACTCCCTTCCATTAAGAAAAAATCTTAATATAGAAACTATTTATTCAAAATACTGTTTCTAAAAATATTTATTATTAAACCTATTCCTTATAGAAATTAATTATCTAGTGTCTGGGACGTCATTTTACATTTTGTGAAAATATCCTTCAATTTAATTAACTGCCGAATTATTATCGTGTTGTTGTTTAACGAAGCGAAAAAAGCCTATCCCGCAGAATTTGTTTTTAAAAGATTATTCATATATCAAAAATAAACTGTTATTATAAAAAGGCCTTCTACAAAAATCTAGTTATTATTTTAAATCATTTAAAATATTTCCTTAACGGCTGTGTCTGTTTACAACTCTCTGTGGAGAATATTATTCTATATTCCATAAATAAATGTTACTACGGAATATCGTTATCAGAAATCTATTTTCTATTTTGAAAAAAACTTTTTTCAATGGACCGGTTTATTTTATTTATTTATTTATTTATTTATTTATTTTATTTTTTATTTTTTATTTTTTTTTTTTATTTTTTGTCAACTTTACAGGAAAATATCACTCTTACTCGTTAAATGACAGGAGACTTTATTATTACTAATTTAAAATCCCGTACAAAATACTTTTTATAAAAATCCAATTGTTTCTATTTTCAGAAATTAAGTCCGTGTCGGCATGCATGTTTTTAAAATTATTTTTTCCTTAATTACTTTTCCCCATTCCTGCCACCAAATTGTTTTATTTATTTTAATCTAATTAAAAACTAATTTAATTTAACCTAATTTAATTAAATAGTGATAGCATCCAGGTTGCTATTTCTTATTTTTCACTTAAAGTTACTTGAAATCCCCAATGCATTTCGTATAATATATCTATTTCTGAGAATAAATTGTGATTTATTATTTATTATTCCACTATCTTTTTATATGTAACACAATTTCCCCCCTCTATTCCGCTGAATAAGTATTTACTATAGTTGACTATCACTGGGCCTTATTCCGATAGAATATTCCTACCTTATCACCCCCAACCTAAGTCTCGAGTATCCGCTAATAATTGAATCAAGACATATCTTAGCATATGTACGTGTTACTAATTCTCATCCTCCATATTATACACTAATTATTGACCCAGATTGACTTTTTTTTCCTCTTCTCTTCTTAAGTGACCTCAACTATTACAACGCCACATTGTGTTTTGTCGGCAGTTGAAACCAGTATTCCAGACATTTAATTTCCCTGAAGATCTGCCAAGCAAGTAACTGCTTGGTAGTGAAACACGTGTAGGAAAAAACATTTAATTTGAATAAATAGTATTTGTAAGAAAAATATCTTTAATGGTGATCATTGGTGTCTTGAAAGGAATGCTTTGGTAAGCCTTCATAAAATCACATATACATGCTCTGTACTCTGTAATCGAGTATCATCGAGCTTGTTTTTTATTGGAACAACCCCGGTCTTCACTGAATGATCTATTTTATAAGTGAAAAATCTAAATCTATATATATATATATATATATATATATATATATATATATATATATATATACCGCACTAGTCTAGTAATCGACCTGAAGGCACAACAACTTCTGATAATCTTTACGCATGAATGCAATGCATGAACATAGTTAACATGACTGATGAGTCTTATTAGAAATTCCTGTTATCAATTTATCTTGTCATGCTTACAGTTTGCAACCACCAAAAATGGGTGGGTTTTCACAGTCTGTTACTCATGAAATTTTTTTGTGATTTTTTTGCTTAACTCAAATAAGCCTATTCCTTACAGGATATCCAGTTATATTTAGCAAAAATATTATAATATAACAACTGTTAAATTACCATTGCATATAAACACAGCAATAATATATATATATATATATATATATATATTTATATATATATATATATATATATATATATATATATATATATATATATATATATATATATATACAGGGTGACGCAACAGTCACGCAATAGTTTGAACCAGTAACAACTTTCACATTTAATCAAATTTTCTCCTTATTTTTCAGAATAGTACAGATATAAAGATTGATAATTTATCATGGAAAAATTTAGCACTGAACAACGAACCAAAATGATTGAACTTTACTTCGGAAACCATCGTTCAATAATCTTAACCCAAAAAGCCGATCGTCGGCATTATAATGTCAGACACTCTACCAGTCAGACCACAATTGATCGTCTTGTGGTCCGATTTCGGCAGCAGGGTTCAGTGAGTGATCTTCCACAATCTGGCAGACCATGTTCAGTACGGACAGCGGAAAATGTAGCACTCGTTGAGGATAGCATTGTTGAAAATCCAGACACCTTAACTCGAAGACGAACCACTCAGATTGAGATATCCAGAAAGTCACTTCAAAGAATTGTTCGTGAATTGCATCTGTTTCTATACAAAATTCAATTGGTACAGGCATTACAACCCACAGATTTGCAATTACGCGTAGCTTATACTGTTCACATTCAGCAATTAGCCAGAGAAAACAAATGAGTTCATCCATAGGCTGATAATGTGCGACGATGCCCATTTTCATCTGAACGGGTTCGTAAATAAGCAAAACTGCAGAATATGGGCCATTGAAGATCCAAGAACCGTTCATCAGCGTGAATTGCATCCACTAAAATGTACCGTATGGTGTGGTGTTACCTCGGAAAGCGTGATCGGTCCATATTTCTTTGAAGACGAAGAAGGTGTCGCGGGGACGATAACTGCACAGCGATATCAACAAATGATTGCATTTTTTATAGGGCAGCTGTTCAGGACGACCCAGAAATGTGGTTCCAACGAGATGGAGCTACTGCCCACACTGCCCGACAAAGTATGGCGCTCTTAAGGGGATTGTTTGGCGAGCGCTTAATTAGCAGATTTTCTGATTTTAACTGGCCTTCACGTTCTCCGGATTTAACAGCCCCTGATCTTTCCCTTTGGGGTTATCTTAAGGAAAGGGTATATGTGAACAAGCCTACAACGATTCAAGAGCTTAAAAACAATATCAGACATGAAATCCAAGAAATAGAGCCAGTTATTCTAAGGACTGTAATGGAGAAGGCCCTAACTAGAGCCCGTCTTTGTGAGGCCGAAAATGGTGCCCATTTAAAGGATATTATTTTTAAAACGTACTGCAACAAAATTACTAAATAAATGTATTATTTATCAGAAAAACTTAGTAAATTACTTGAAATGTTGTAGTTTCTATCACCTAAACAAACCAATGCGCAACTTTTGCACCACCCTGTATATATATATACAGGGTGGTCCAAAAGTAGGTTTACAGTTATTAAACTATGTTTTATATGGTTGAACTTCCTTGCTAATTACGAGCAATATAAAATACTCTTCAGAGTATAGATCTAACCTACATAAACAGCTATTTCCTTGCTGATTGTAATTTATTTTATTTCTGTAAAGCCAACTTTTTACTTGATGATATTTTTTTTTTATTTCAGGGTTAATGGCGAACAATTTAAATCAAGAGAAAAAGAAAATGGATATTAAAGCAATATTGTAAATCTGAAAATGCCGAGATGGTACGTACAGCATGGCAATAAACTGTTGACACTTCTCCGCCTTCACGACAAACAATTTATCGTCTAAGTCATGAATTTGATGAAACAGGTTCAGTCAGTAATGCACCGAAGTCTGGACGTCCAAAAACTTCTGAGACCGAAGAAAATGAAATGTTAGTGGCTATGACATTTGTGAACAGTCCAAGTAAGTCCACACGACGTGCTTCCGCAGAACTATCCATACCAAGAACATCGTTGCAACGCTTACTGCGTAAACTGAAATTAAAACCTTACCGACCAAGACTAGTACATGGTCTTTTAGAGGACGACGCAGATCGTCGACTGCAGTTCTGCGAAATGATGCGTAATCAATTTACTGGAGAACAACCTGACTCTTTGGATAAGATTATTTGGTCAGATGAGGCTAGCTTTAAACTGTCTGGTCATGTGAACAGGCATATATGTGTGTACTGGGCCGATGAAAATCCCCATTTGACCATAGAGACTGAACTGAACCAGCCTGGCATTACAGTTTGGGGTGCATTATCAAGCGAAGGTGTTATTGGGCCCGTTTTTTGTAATGGAACTGCATATAAGGAGTACTACCTGGACAGGCTTCGTCAAGTAGTAGTACCACAACTCAAAACTAAACCTGACTTTGATTAACTTTTCTTTCAACAGGATGGAGCACCACCACAGTATGCGTCTAAAGTAAGAGACTATCTTAACCAAGTTTTGGTTTAGAAGAAGGGGCGGCATCGATTGGCCACCACGTTCACCTGACCTGACACCAATGGATTTCTTTTTGGGGAGTGTTGTTAAGAACAAGGTTTATGAGAAGAAACCAAAAACAATAAATGATTTAAAAGATTACATTCATGTCGCATTCACAGAAATTGATGAAGATCGGAATTTGTGTCGCACTGTGTGTCAGAGTGTCCTGGAAATATTTAAAGAATGTTGCCATGTTGAAGGAGGACATTTTGAGCATCTGAAAGATAAAATTATTTGATTTTATGTCAACAGGTATAATGAATTTCCCGCTATTCTAGTGTAGAATTTCAAATAAATATTTAACCTATTTAATGTTTTTCGAATAACCTAGTAAAAAAACTTCAAATATTAAATGATAACTGTAAACCTACTTTTAGGGCACCCTGTATATATATATATATATATATATATATATATATATATATATATATATATATATATATATATAATATATATATATATATTTAGATTTTTCACTTATAAAATAGACAGTTTAGTGAAGACTGGGGTTGTTCCAATAAAAACAAGCTCGATGATAATCGATTACAGAGTACAGAGCATTTATATGTGATTGTATGAAGGCTTACCAAAGCATTCCTCTCAGGACACCAATGATCACCATTAAAGATATGTTTTCTTACAAATATTATTTATTCAAATTAAATGTCTTTTGCTACACGTGTTTCACTACCAAGCAGTTACTTGCTTGGCAGATCATCAGGGAAATTAAATGTCTGGAATACTGGTTTCAACTGCCGACAATACACAATGTGGCGTTGCAATAGTTGAGGTCACTTAAGAAGAGAAGAGGAAAAAATAAAAATAAAAGTTAAAATTTATAAACAAGGAAGAACAACGATAAAAAAAGAAAGTCCTAGTAAAAGTCTTAGAAAAGTAGCTCGTGCATTATTTCTTCCACCAAGCCAACAAGCAAATAATCGGTCCCCAATACATTTAAAAAAACAAAAAACGGAACAATGTGCGAGAATACACTTTCAAGTCGGCCGGCTCTATGATGAATAAATCCCCCCCCACAAAAGAACTAAATCATTTAAGATACCGCTCACAAGTTACCATTCCAATCCAATGATAGTATGGGAATTCTAAATCCAACTTCTCACAAAGAAAAATCAACATAAATGTTCGTCCGCGTTCGAAGAGCCTTATTTCAGTGGCTGATTTCTTACCCTTCGAAACAAACACACGACGAGTTGAACATCAATCTCGCAGAAAACTCCCTTATATAAAGAACAAATCTTAATTAGTAGATAGAAACTATTTATTCAAAATACTGTTTCTAAAAAAATTTATTATTAAACCTATTCTTTATAGAAATTAATTATCTAGTGTCTGGGACGTCATTTTACATTTTGGTAAAATATCCTTCATTTAATTAACTACCGAATTATTATCGTTATGTATCTATTTTCAGTATTTGCTTCGACCATGCGCAATACGTGAGTGTTAATAACTTACCATATTTATATATATATATATATATATATATATATATATATATATATTAATCCTTAGATATAAACTATTTTATTTATAAAATCTACCTCAAAGTATAGTGAATAATTTTTAAATAAAATACATTACTATTCTGAGTGGTTATTGCTTATACTCTCTTTCGCTATTCCGGTCATCTGCATTGCTATCAGCATTCATATATATATATATATATATATATATATATATATATATATATATATATATATATATATATATATATATATATATATATTAAAGTATAATTTAATATTATATATATATATATATATATATATATATATATATATTAATAAATAAAAGTAGATAGTCCCATTTTCACCTCAGCTTCAATATGAAAACAAGCGAACCCATCCAGTGCGGATCTGTTCACTTCAACACAAGCACCACTTCCTAAAGCGTGATTCACGAAATTATTCGTAGATTTCGTCCCCGTATATAAATCATTACATTTATCTCAAATAAAGTTCTCTTTCCAAATACGTACTAACACAATAGTAATATCATTAAGTTTGTCCACTTAACTCACATTCACTGTGTAATTTCCATAATACGTATAATTGTTCACGAGTCATTATTTTATTATTGAACTCATACTATTCCCTACACACTTTTTTAATTTCGCTTATATGTTACCTTGCGTCGTGAATGTATTCGTGGAACAAGGGAATATCGGAATAATCTTATTTTCGCAGTGCCGTCTAGATATACATATTACTTTTAATTAATCATCATAATGCTATAGTTAATTAGTGAACACCTCAATTAATTGTCCTCGTAAGTATCTTTTACTCAACGAATATGTAGTGATATTGTGTTTTAATATAAAACAATACAACACCTTTTCGTGTGATCCCAACATATTAACTCTGACTTCACTCAATTCCGATTTCATGTGTGGTCGTTTCTCGCTTCTTCGAATAGTGCTTCTTTTTCAAATTAAGCGTGATTTAACTTTTACAGTTATTTTTTATTTAGCTCACTAATTATTGTTTCTTTTTAACTAAACATCTGATATTCACTTATGTTTAAACACTATTCCATCACTATTCTATCTCTTCTACGATTGAGAGAAACCGATTAGTGAGCTATTGGCGTTACGACAGTTTGAAATACATAATTTATAGCTCATTATTGGTTCGACAAAACGGATACTCATTTTCCATACAAAAATTAATGTACAGTTTTATACCAGAAAAACAATTATCTTCTTCCTTCGTTCTGACGTGGCGTCGTCTCTCCGAAAGTGTTTCTTTATTTCAACGTGGTTAAACTTTTACGCTTATTTTCATGAAACTTCCTAATTATTATTTTTCTTCATTGAATATCTAGGCACTTCTGTAGTTTAGCTGTGAATCAGAATTCATTTGTTTTACATTTTGACCAATACCGGCTAACAATTAACCGGAAGTAATATAGAATTAGGAGTTTTTTATCCAAAGCAATCAATACCGCTAACAATAATAACAGCAAACAGTGTTTTTCATTTGATGATATAACAGTAATGTTTTTGTATGATTTTAACCTTTATAAAAACGAAGAGTTTGGCTGATTTGTTTATCAAACAAACAGTCAACATTGAATGTTTGTATGATTTAAAACTTTATGAAAACGATAAGTGTGGCTGATTTTTTTTTCAAACAGTCAACATTGAACTTTTGTATAATTTTAAACTTTATAAAAACAAAAAGTCTGTCTGACTTTGTTATCAAACAAACAGTCAAAATTGATTTTTTTTGTATAATTTAAAACTTCATAAAAACGAAGAGTTTGTCGGATTTTTTATCAAACACACAGTCAACATTGATTTTTTTTTGTATAATTAAAACTTCCTAAAAACAAAGAGTTTGGCTGATTTTTTTTTAGACAGTCAACATTGAATTTTTGTATAATTTTTAACTTCATAAAAACAAAGAGTGTGTCTGATTTTGTTATCACACAAACAGTCAACATTTATGTTTTGTATTATTTTAAACTTCATACAAACGAAGAATTTGTCTGATTTAATTATCAAACAACATTGAGTGTTTGTATGATTTTAAACTTCATAAAAACAAGCTAATAATTTAAACGTCAAACTAACGAAGAGTTTGTCTGATTTTTTTTATCAAACAAACAGTCAACATTGATTTTTTGTATAATTTTAAACTTCATAAAAAC